>JAHRHZ010000019.1:41645281-41681478 GCA_024137785.1 Ginglymostoma cirratum | reverse complement strand
CCCCCCCCCCCCAGTGGTCGAGAACGCCCTCAACCGTGTCTCCCGCGTTTCCCGCAATTCATCCCTCACACCCCCTCCCCACAATAACAACCAAAACAGAATCCCCCTTGTCCTCACATACCACCCCACCAACCTCCAGATCCAACGCATCATCCTCCGACACTTCGGCCATCTGCAATCCGACCCCATCACCAAAGACATTTTTCCCTCCCCACCCTTATCTGCTTTCTGGAGGGATCACTCTCTCCATGACTCCCTTGTCATTTCCACACTCCCCTCCAGCCCCACCACACCTGGCACTTTTCCCTGCAACCACAAGAAGTGCTACCCCTGCCCCTACACCTCCGAACTCATACCCATCCCAGGCCCCAAGAAGACTTTCCACATCAAGCAGATGTTTACCTGCATATCTGCTAACGTGGTATACTGCATCCGCTGTTCCCGTTGTGGCCTCCTCTACATCAGGGAAACCAAGTGGAGGCTTGGGGACTGCTTGGCAGAACACCTACGCTTAGTTCGCACTAAACAACTGCACCTCCCAGTCGCGAACCATTTCAACTCACCCTCCCATTCCTCAGACGACATGTCCATCCTGGGCCTCCTGCAGTGCCACAACGATGCCACCCGAAGGTTGCAGGAACAGCAACTCATATTCTGCTTGGGAACCCTGCAGCCCAATGGTATCAATGTGGACTTCACAAGCTTCAAAATCTCCCCTCCCCCTATCGCATCCCAAAACCAGCCCAGGTTGTCCCCGCCTCCGTAACCTGTCCTTCCTCCCACCAATCCCCTCCTCCCACCTCAAGCCCCACCCCCATCTCCTACCTACTAACCTCATTCCTCCCCCTTAACCTGTCCATCCTCCCTGAACTGACCTATCCCCTCCCTAACTCCCCACCTACACTCACGTTTACTGGCTCCATCCCTGCCTCTTTGACCTGTCTGTCTCCTCCCCACCTATCTTCTCCTACATCCATCTTCTATCTGCCTCCCCCTCTCTCCCTATTTATTTCAGAACCCCCTTCCCTTCCCCTCCCCTATTTCTGAAGAAGAGTCTAGGCTCAAAGCATCAGCCTTCCTGCCCCTCTGATGCTGCTTGGCCTGCTGTGTTCATCCACCACTGCACCTTGTTATCTCAGATTCTCCAGCATCTGCAGTTCCTACTATCTCAAAAACAGAATCCCCCTTGTCTTTGTATATCACCCCACTAACCTCCACATCCAACGTTTCATTCTCTGCCACTTCCGCCACCTGCAATCCGACCCCACAACCAAAGATATATTTCCCTCCCCACCCCTATCTGCCTTTCATAGGGACCACTCTCTCTTTGACTCCCTTATCCATTCCTCACTCCCCACTAGCCCCACCATGCTGGCACCTTTCCCTGCAACTGCAGGAAGTGCTACACCTGCCCCTCCACGTCTCCCCTCACCTCCATCCAAGGACCCAAACTAACATTTCAAATCAGGCAGAGATTCACCTCCACATCCGTCAATGTGGCCTCCTCTACATCAGTGAGACTGAGCGGAGGCTTGGAGACCACTTTGTAGAGTATCTGCACTCTGTTCATGACAAACAACAACACGTTCTGGTCGCGAACCATTTCAACACACCCTCCCACTCCCTGGGTGATATGTCCATCCTGGGCCGCCTCCAGTTTCACAATGACGCCATCCAGAAACTGGTGGAGCAGCACCTCATATTCCGCCTTGGGAGCCTACAGCCTAATGGCCTAAATGTGAAGTTTACCAGTCCCAAAATCTCCCCACCCTCCCGGCCTCATCCTATGACCAATCCTCACTCTCATCCCCGCCTCCTTGACCTGACACAACCTGTCCATCTTCTCTCCCACCTATCCACTCCTCCCACCTCACTGACCAATCCCCACCATTCCCTACTTGCATTCACCTATCACCATCTCACCTACCTTCCCCAGCCCCACACCTCTTCTCTCTATTTATTTGTGAGCTCCCTTCCCCCTCCCCATTTCTGAAGAAGGGTCCTGACCCTAAATGTCAACTTTCCTACTCCTCTGATGCTGCCTGAGCAGCTGTGTTCCTCCAGCTCCACACTGTGTTCCTCCAGCTCCACACTGTGTTATCTCTGACTCCAGCATCAGCAGTTATTACTATCTCTGAGGGGGTCGGTAACGTCAGTTTACCAGGGAGTTGGTTAGTTCAGTTTGCTGGATTGCTGGTTTGCAATGCTGAGTGATGTAAACAGCGTGGGTTCAATTCCTGCATCAGAGGTTACCATGAAGGATTCTCCTTGTCAACTCAACCTCTTGCCTGAAGTATGGTGACCCTTAGATTAAACCACCACCAGTTGTCTTTCTAATGAGAGACCAGCCATATGGCCTGGTAAAACTATAGTGATTTTACCTTTACTTTAAAACTAAAAACTCATTTCCTCACTCAGTATTTTCATCTTCATGGAATACTTAGCCATTTGATAATCCAAGCTCAGGGTACTTGATCATTATTTTCTAATTGATGTTACCTTATTGTTGACCCTTCAATTTATTTTAAATTTTCCAAATAATGAGCATTGTATTGGTATATTGTCAACGTTTCCATTCGGATCAGTAGACTGTAGCGAATCACGGTGGAAAATGATCCCTACTGGAATATGGCCCTTGCAATATTAATTGGATCATGCCTGTAGTATTTTAAGTAAAGAAAGAGTAAAATTATCTATGTATTTGCTGAAAAATGTATGGATTCTGCTGGATTACTAATTAATAGGACACTACAGTATAACCTTATGGTTTATTTTGAACAATTTGGTTGGCGTAATAAGCTTCAGGAAGTGCGAAAATTAGGCTTATTTCCTCATGACAGACCTTTTTTTTGTACATTTATTTTCATGAAGAGATCTCAGTGATATTGTCCACAGCTGCATAGAAAATAATAGACAACAAGGTCGACCTTCTTGACTTGTAGCCCAGTGAACTTGAATACATGGGTTGACTTAAAAACATGCTTCAAAAACAAATTGTCCTTGTATAGCTTATTAAAGCAAGTTTGTCGCATGTTAAATACATTATGGTCATCAACTAATGTTCAATGGCAGCACTGTAGAAACTTCAGCATTTATAATCTAGACTGACAGTTCAGTACAGTACTGAAGGGAGTGCAGTATTGTTGGAGGTATTGTCTTTCATATGAAACATTTAATGAAGGTGGATGCAAGTGAGTTATTCTGGTTAATATTTAATGCTCAACCAACATAGCTAAGGCAGGCGATTGGTCATTCATGTTGTTGCTTTCTATATAAGATTTCTCTATGCGCAAGTTGGCTGATGTATTTCCCAACATTACAAAACAATTGTAACACTTCAAAAGCATTCCATTAGCTGTGAAGTATTTTGAGATTTCTCAAGTCATGTAAATTGCTACATAAGTGTAAGTTCTTTCTTTGCTTTCATTGCCTAATTCCTCAAGAAAACTCGTGTCTACTAAAGTGTAGGGGGACGGGAAAAGACAACAGAAGGAACTGCCTCGTGCTTTACACTTTCATTTTGAACCACCTTGTTCAAAGAGCCATGCAGTTCTCCTGTTTAATCAATTTTGTTTTGCTTGAATGTTGGAGTGTACATTCCGCCATTTTACCCCAAAATTTCCTCCAAAAGTATGGTAAGAATCTCCTTTGTGAAAAGCCAGTTGACCCGGATCTTTTGATAAGAAGACAGTTGTTGTAACAGCATAGACCTAAGTTCCATATTGAGGCCATGTGTAAGCTCCAGCTGATTCCCTGGGAATTGACCCCACCTCCCTCCAAGGAAAGAAAAAGTAAAAGTTGCAATAATACTTGGGAATGAATGCACTGGTCCTACTGGAGCTACGTTGGAAGTATACAGGATGGGTCAGACCAGTATGTGTCATTTACAAGTTTTACTGGTTTTTCCTTCTGGGCTGGAAAGGGAAACTTCCCATGGGTAAATGTCTAACATCTAGAACCCTCAGAAAAATGGTCTCAACTCAGAGACTTCAGAGGGTTCCAACTAACTTAACTTAGTAGTTAACCAGGCAAAGATGAAAACCCTGTATAATTCCTGGGTAATGACAAAACTGACCACTGCACTGACTCACCACTAATCCCTACAATCACCACTGGCATCAAACCCCTCACCCTGACTCAAAGCATGACTCCATTCCATCATCCCTTCCACCCTAGACCCCTGACAGTGCCCACCTGACCTGACACCCAACCCTCTACCTAGACGGGACCCCAAATCCCAACACCACGATACTGGACCCCTGACACTCTCCCAAATGACTGTCTGTTATGACGTTTTTCCAGCCTGAACCTGGTGGATTGCAATCCTTCATTCCAATGTGAAACAGCAGCAGCAATGACAATATCTTCCAACCCAATTATGGGCCATTTCTTTCAGTGCCGGTAATCAGTTGACCAACTATTACAGTGACTGCTCACCTGACTGTGGATTGGCATCTCCTTAAAGCAACAGAAACATCTGCAGCCACCTCCTGCTCCTCTGTAGAAACTGTTCACTGGCCCTCATTTTAAATGCTGACAGAGCCACACGACTCCCAACTGGTGTCCACTGCATATGCAGAGCCGACACCAGTGCCAGCTGGCATGCTTCTACATGCCCCTCACTCTTCAACCACTTGGAGAAGTCTCTAGTCAGGCTTGGGAAGTCAGGAATTTTCCTGATTCTGTGCACTGGAATTGGGAGCATAAAATCAGAACTTGTAAGTCCTCTAAACTTCCCTTTATCCCACCTCCAATTTTCCTCTTGAATTTGAACTACTGACGAGGCCAGTGTTGAAGTGAGCAAAACTGGATTAGGCATGTTCACAACATTTTGATATTGGCTTGCCATCACATATTAATACATCTGTAAACAATGTAGGACTCTGTGGTTTCATGGTTTTATGATACAGCTGTTATGTTCCAAGACACACAGATATACATTTTGTTCCTCAACAATTGCATCCAAGTAATTTCTAAAATTCTCCCATGGAAACCTTCTATTCCTGGTCACAACCCCCACACACTTCCAAACTAGAACTGACCTGTCAACCCAACCCTGTTGCCTAGGGCTAACTTAACCCAAATTGTCCATCACCCCACTGATTTCCAAGACCTGCCCACCCTGACCAGCCCTTAAGCACTCATTGACCTATCTACCACCCAGCTACCTGGCGCCTCTACCCTTGACTCATCTTTACATGAGAAACACTCACCCACCAGGATCCTAATCTCTCACCTAACTGGCAACTTATCGCTCTCATTTGCCTGCCAAATAAGCCCTCACCCAATTGGCATCTACATCCCATATTGCCTCCCTTACACCCTTACCTTCTCCCAGCACATGCAATTCGGCTTCATAACATTTAAATCTTAGAATACAGCAGCTGGTGTAAAAAAAGGGTATTTCGGTTCAGCACCAATGAATTGTGCTGCTGGCTACATTGGTTCTTGGCCAGGTTTAGACTGCTTCAGCTGGGAAGGCCCCAGCTCAGAAATTCACATGGAAATCTCTGCCAAAGATAAACGTGTAGCCTTTTTTTCCAATAAGGGTCAGGAGTAGAATTTATGATTCTAATTGAAAGCTCTGAGTCATTATGTTTGTCAAGTGGATGAATTATTTGTGTAGTTGTGACAGAATTCCTTATTCATGTATGACATGGGACTACAGTTTAAGATACTGAACTGGTATAATTACAAATAATACTTTATGGAAAGTGCATTGACCTTGGTGTTCTATATATCTTTTGGCAACTTTTTACGACTAAATTACACCTAAAACATCAGCTGATAGTAAATATTGTTTAATATAGGAGATATTCCTTAAATTCATGAGGACCAATTCTAGACTAGAATAGTTGATAACTAGCCCAGTTCACTCTTTAGCTATAATGTTCACTTTTCAGAACCAAATATGAACTGATCCTTGACGTTTCGGGCCTAAACCCTTCATCCAATGAAGGGTTTACCGATGAAGGGTTTAGGCCCGAAACGTCAAGTTTTCCTGCTCCTGTGATGCTGCTTGACCTGCTGTGTTCATCCAGCCCCATGCTTGTTATCTCGGATTCTCCAGCATCCGCAGTACCTTTTATCTATGAACTGATCCTGTTTACTTCACAAAAATAGGAATGCCTGAGAATGTAAAGGAAGTTTCCATTGGCTGGGATAACACAAATTGCAGAAGGAATCCATTGTCTTCAATATAAGGAAATTCCAGAGTTTTACAAAGGAATCAAATTCCAAGAATTTCATTCAACCTAGACACAATACAAAATAAAATATCTTTATCCTGTTGATTCAAAATGTGTGTTTGAAGAAATGGTTATTCTATTTGTCAGCCAACTTCAAAGTTATTGTAGTTGACCAGCACTAACCATTATTATTGTATGGTAGTTTGCCCAAATGCTTTATTGTGCTCATGTTGTGTTTTGTATTCCATATTTGGAAAATGCAATATTGTGTAATGTGGGTCATTAAGTCGACATTGTAGTTGTCCCTTCTGCTCCTAATAATCCTAGACATTCCCACATTCACGTCCCAAAGGGGTAACAAGGTATGGAGCTGAAACATCAGCTTTCCTGCCCTCTGATGCTGCCTGGCCTGCTGTGTTCCTCTGGCTCTACACCTTGTTATCTCAGACACCAGCATCAGCAGTTCCTACTGTCTCCACATTCCAAAGGATATTTATACCAATTTCCAAATCCCCATTCTTGAAACAGGTGGTCATACGGATTTCCAGTAAATAAAAATCTTCTTGAACCTTTGTAATGTCTGATTTCTTGCATTGTACAATTCATGATCCCAAATATTGAATACCCCTTTCTTCCTTTTTCCAGGATCAAGGCACACCTCACTCTCCCGATACCAAAACAACAAATTTTCTTTTCCCTCTTAATTTCTTGGCTGCTGAACAGAATAAATTATGGACTTGCAGTGTGCTTCTATTGAAAATGTTTGAAGTTACATAAATAAACTGTCAGGGCCCTGTTCTTTGTTGGCAAAAGGACCACATCTTTCTGATTGAAGAAAGGATTATGGAGACTGCCAATTCCCTGCTGTGTTCTCCATGGCAACACCCAGAGTCCACCTACTCTAAGTTTTATTCCCAGCTAACTAAGGTTGAATGTCCTGCTGTATCTCCATGTGAACAATGGTCCAACCAATCAGGACCCTCTTCTCATTTTATATAAATCAAGGTCATTTTTCACAGTTTGTTTTTGCATCTGGTCCTGATGAATGCATAAAGAAAAAATTTAGTTTTATGTCTCTGTTAGCCGTGTTTACAATCTGTTAAAACAAAATCTTCCAAATGCAGTTATGAATGTAGTAAGTGATCTTGATTGCTCGTCCAATGGCACTTGCCAGATAACTATTTGCATTGAGTTTCATGAAAATTCTACTTTTGAATTTAATTAAACCTTCATCAACCATAAATATAGAGTGGATCTCTCTTGCCAATGCCTTGTTGAGCTATGTAAAGTCAATGCAAATTTGAATACTGGTTTTAGGCTTGGGTAAAGGCTTGGCCTCTAATACCACACTGTTTTGTGACTCAGGGAATGACTCCTATTTTTATGATTTTGTGCAATATGGGGTCTCCTGAGATGTATCGAGGTGAGGGTTTTTGTATCTTTCTTCAATGTAATGCTGTAATCAACTATTCTGCGACCCTTCAAATACTGTAGGGCATTCCTGGTTAAAGGAGCTTCTTACATTCTGCTTTTTAATGCCTTCCACCTTTTGATCAAGACTGTAAGTTAAGGTATACCTTCTTTCTCAAGATTGAAAATTCCAGACTGTGTATGTACAGATTTTATGCTATTTGACATCCTTAATAATGGTGAATTACTTGTAGCATACCTTTAATCTTAAGTGCTATTCGTCTGGACCATATACTTGCACTGTCATCTGCTTTAGACAGTGATTGACATTGCCCTAGTCTCTAATTTGAAATTCAAAAGATGACCATAAATATCAGTTTGTCAAAATATAATATCTTGATCATCTATTTCCCTTAGCAATACTTGAGGTTTTTTTGTCTGTTGTGGATTATTTTATCTCATTAACCTCTTTATGTGGATAGTGATTTGATTTCTTACTTTTCTGAAAGCAAGAGTTACTTCTGCACATTTTCTGAAAGTTACCTACTGTGTGACAGACATAACATTCGCTTTTAATAGCTGGGCAATGCTTGTGTCTTTCAGGATGTTTTACTCTGCAACACTAACAAAGGCTTCAGTGTCGGTTGCACATTCTGTTCACTGTTCAGGCTTCTCACAATGTTGTTTGTGGCTTTGTACCTTAAGGAGTGAATGAATGCTGTTGATCTCCTGTGCTGAGGATGATCTCCTCTTGGGATTAATCTGTAATGCTTTTGCTGTCTGTGAATTTATGTCTTTGGACCACAAGGAATTAGCAAAGCTCACCAGCAATTCCAACAAAAATTCTAATCCTTATGCATTTTGGCTTGAAGTCACCTTATCCACATTTCTCCACTAGTTTATGGAGATCATCTAAGTATTCCCCTTGATACTTTTTTTTTCCATTAAATCTTGCTCTTTCAAAAATTCTGAGCATGTAATAAAACCTAAGTCAAGGGCTATCTCTTCAAAAGTATCTCTTGCTTCTTTTAACTCTTGGAAACTATAACATCATAAGCTATATTCTTAATTGTGTATAGAAATACATTTACTTGCTCAGCTTCTGATTTCGTATCTAATTTGAATCTCTGAAATTGTTTTCTCCAACATGCCCAGTTTAGTGCTCTATTTGGCCCATCTTTGAATTAGGTGTTCCCAGCAATATTATTTCTGATGCTACATCTTTCTAATGTGATTAAATATTCAAATTGCTTAAAAGATTGTTACTTTGCAATTATAGCAATTCTGGTGCTCTTTGCTGCCATACTGCAGCATTTTCCATGCTTTGTAGCTAAAGTGAAATATTACCACTTTCACCGAAAAGATGGTTTCCTACCTTTTGAATTTAAATAGAAAAATTCCTGTCCTTCATATGCAAAACAGCAGATTCTCACATTTTTTGTGTCTTCACTTTATGAATCCCACTGCTCATACATTTAATCATAGTTTATTGACTGATTCCTACTTTCTTCATGGCTCTCATGAAGGATCTTCTGCTTTTTCCATGACCTGAATATAGTGTCCCAAATGTTCTGTCCTCATTCGACCAGGTCTGTTTAGGTTGTTAATGAGTCCAACTTTACACTGTATATATTTGCTTCAAAATGTTCCCGGATCTTTGATCTTGAATTAATATTTCTTTTGCGGCCCTTTACTTCCTTCTCAGTAGTCATATCTTGTGGTGCCGTTCACTTTGTTGATGGTGCTAAATAGATCTTTGAATAATTCTTTTAGCTTTTCACCTCTCCAGCCAGGATTACTATATCATTTTAAAGATTTTCTTGGCCCAACAGGAATTTTAAACTTTATTTACAGACTCTCCAATATCTGTTCACTCACCACTGAACTTTGACATGGGACCACTCCCGAGGACCACCATCTCATTATACACTCTGTGTCTCCCTGCTTTGGAGTTAGTAATTCTCCTCCAGAGAGTTGTTACCATTCCTGTTGCAATAGGTGTTACCAATTCTGAAAAGCTTTTCCCACTCACTGTTGTAAGCTTCCTTGTTGAGGATTACCACAACGTTTTCTTAAATCTTCATCTCTCCCCTGCTGCTGACTGTACTATATGAGCAGCCGACTTAAAAGCTGAGTCTGAAGATTTCAAAGCACTGCTCACTGCGTAGTATGTGCAATGAAAATAAATGCATACCACTGCCTTCCATGTTCTACAGGCACACCAACTCACTCCACTGTATGAGCTACTATATATTACAAAAATTGCCGCCACTAAGTGAAGGGGTTGCTTGGCTAGTGTGGTAAGGGAAAACCATTTCCTGGCCTAAATAGAAGAATCTTTTTTCTGTTAACAAGATATAGTTTACAGCCTGTTAGCAACTGATCACAGTTTACATTGATATGATGGACATTGATACAGAGACTTTGAGGAGGAGCAGATCTTTCGTCGTACTCCTTCGAGATCCTAAGCTGATTTGCCCACAAGCCTATGTGATATCATCATAATGATGTTGCTTATGACATTTCCTCAATACTAACTCTTTCAGACCTATATACAAAGTATTGTCCTTCCCTGGCAACTCACATCTAATGGAATTTCTTTTAACTGTCACTTATTCTCTTCTGCCTTACCTCTCTCGTGCTTGTTTCTGCAACATCAGTTGACTCACTAGTTCATGTAACTCTCATAAGGACTATGGATGACAGGAAAAGCATTTAAATATTGTGAGTAACTCATGTTGAATATTGTTGAGTCATTGATGTTGGTTTCAGGGCAAAAAACAACCTCCAAACAGATTGCCTCCACACATTTTGGGGGTGGGCAATTGCTGCTGTTCTTTGATTACCGAAACACTTTCTCAAACTTCCTCTTCTAAGCATGCGGGGAAGATTTCATTGAAGGCAAGTATATGGCTAAGTTTGCATATGTTTTGTGATATTTTGTGTTTGAGTAAAATGGGGTAGGCAAGCAGCAAGCCAGTAGTATTTCTTGATACGTTATTTCTTTAATTCTTTTGGCAGAATATCTATGGTCTTAGTGATCAGTTAGCCAGCTTTGAAAGACAGTGGAGCTAGAATTTGGATTACACACTGAATTATGTTTCAACAGTTATTTCGAGAAGCAGGACAAAGAAAAGGAAAAATGGATTTTTGACAACCAGAGCTAGAATCTCTTTCTCCCTGCCTGTTTCTCACATCGTCTCAGAATATAGCTTCTGGTGAAAAATTAAATTAGCCATTTTCCAAATCTGTGAACTCAAGTCTACACATTCTGCTGATGATACAAGTCAACCACTAAAAAACTGTGGTCTCAAGTTAAGAATCTACCACCTCAAGGATTCTAAGGTCTGTTTAACAGCAAACCTTTACTCTTCCCATCTTACCCACTCTCCCTTTTAAATTTATTACCTGTATTTGTCTATGTTGATACCATGTTAGCTGATTTTTGGTAAAATTCAGCCCTAAATTTCTGCTAAACAAAGGATAGAATATTTTAACAGACAACAATGTTGGGCTACTCTCCTACAACCAGTTGCCTATTTGTTGAATGGCTTATTGGAACTGATTCCATGGTTAATCTATTGAGGCGGGATGATGCATGGTACAGGAAATGCTATGCAAAAGAAGTTCAGAAATGCTTAACAACAAGAATTGAATTAAAGTTTATTTAGTTGAGTTGAAATCCCATCTTTTCCCCAGTTTTAGTCTCAAGTGCCTCACTTGATCTGAATACATCATGAACTTTCCCATTCTTTGGAAAAGATCACTCTGCTGCAAGAAAATACAATTCCTAAGGGTACAAAGCATTCCATTAGTATTTAATTTCCTGAAAAATGAATGTAACTCTTATTTGAAACCTTATGTTGATTGAGAGAGGGTTGGAGTGGCTTCGGGAGGAAAGTCACATCGTTGCTTATTCTTGACTATCATTCACTCGTGATATTTGATGACAACAAAAATAAAAATGATTTTTAACTGTTCAAATTGCTTAACAAGGTGCACGGTATGAAGCAGCTTTACACAATACATCTGAAAATGATCAACATATGATTCTGGATTTCTCACTTCAGCAATGCTGTAGAGAGACTCATCTATGAAAAGGATTACAGTGAGATTACTTACAGTACTGATAGATTTTTTATTAGCCCTCAAAAAACTGACAGAATACCAATATCATATTCTGATAAATCATAATTATCCACAGTAAGTGCAGATAGTATTCAATAGTGATGAAAATCAGTTACCATTTAAAACAAGCATCTAAGCTATTATCCTTCATTTCACAGTTTAGCCAGAAACAAGTTCCATCTACATTCTCAAGAATAAGTAACCCAGCTTCGTATCTGTGAGTTCACAGTGGGCAAGCCATGCACATTTGTAGCGGTCACATCACTGAAAGACAAGAATCAATCTAATGTTTAGTGTTTAAATATGATATCTAATCACCCCTACAGCATAATGTCTGTTAGAAAAGTAGAAATTGTGCACTCCTTCAGAAGTCTTTAGCAGTTTTGAACTCCGGCATACTCCATACTCGTCTGGCTGACTGAAAGCCTTGCTCCACGTCTTCTGACACTGTCTTGATATTGCTGCTGAAAGGATATATCCTTACTCGTGATTTAAACAATGTCGTGGAGAGACTCAATGTCTGTTTCTTGTTCCATTGCCTGGTTAGCTTACTGGTATCTTGATCTTCCTTCATTTGCTCAAAAGCATCCTGAAGAACAGCCCGGAATAATTGTACTATTTCGTGAACCTCTGGCTCGTATTCAGCAATTACCTGTCGAAACCTGAGATCAAATAGAAATCTTTATTAAAATATATAATTTTGTTCTTTGACTTAAGGTGCCCAAAGTGAACCTACACTTTCAGCAGAAACCACGCTCCATGGCAGTGAAGATGAGAAAGGCAGCACACCTGAATTCTCCTGTAGTTCCCCACTGAGCACAACAAACTTACTATGATTTGTTAATAGCAAATATGTTAACTCAGGCTGCACTACTAAGTAAATTATAATCAATGTTGGCACTCCTGATCACTTTTAAGTTATACCTGTGAATGTGAGCTTGTCTAGATACTAGGTGCAGATAAGAGAGCACTCAGCTGTGATTCTCCTGTGTCCTGGGAATGATGCTTCTTGCAGTCAAATGGTTTGGCAGTATTCACCATTGAGGTTCACTAAAGAATAGTAACTGTGTGCACAAGATGTGACCAGCACATTAAAAGCTATAGCTCAAATGAACTGAATTGTTTAGTAACATAACTACAGCTAAATATATTGCAAACTCAAGATCAGAAAATCATGACAGACAATATAGTGTTTGTTCCTCTACCCAAGTGCAGAAATTGAATCGGAGAAAGTGGCCAGAGTGTGTTGGATAAAGTACATGGTCAAATCAACAATCATTGAAATAAAAGGCAGACGAGGCTAAGTACCAAACAAGATGGAAAAGGAAATATAGACAACAAATGTTGTTGACGGGTATTGTCAGTACATGAAGAAGAACATCTTCATGGACTTGACACTAAACAAAAGCAAAGCAAAATCAAATGTAGAAACACAGCTAAAACAGTTACATATAGTCAATGTGAAGCAAGTAATAAACAAACTGTGCAGAGCTATGGTCAAACCACATCTTGAGTATTGCATTCAGGCCCAGCTGACAAGACACAAGACAAATGTCATTACTATGAGTGATTCTTTAACAAGGTTAAATTTCTTAAAGTTCTTAGGACTGTATGCACTTCCTGTGGTTGCTGCTTTTTTTAAAATCTGGTGACATTTGGTATGAAGTGGAATAGTATGAGTTTTACATTTACTGAGATATTCCACAATGTTGATCAACTGAGTCGGACGATCACAATAGCAGCAATTTCAGTGAAATATGATGAGAAACAAAGTTCCGATTTCCTATAGGGTCAGAGACTCTTTCCCAGTGCAAGCCAGCTGGGAGTGCAGCGTCACCTCAAAGGAACTGAGCAGGACAAAGGGACATCTGGTTTCAGCTCTGGGTACATCTTTTCAACTGAACTTGTAGCTATAGAAACACCAGAACTAATCTGTTCAGGTCCAAGGGGAGGCAATCCATATACTAAAGCCTCCCGCAGCCTTAGCCTCACTGTTACCCAGCAGCCAGTCTTTTACTAATAGCATGGGCCCCACAGTGGTCACTAGGCGATTCTTTGGCTTACAAGACCCCAGAAATACTTCAGAGCCTTTCTCAGAGTACCCGTCCAGTAGAGGGGATTGATACATCTGTCTTCCAGAAAAGGCATCCCAGAACACTTTTCCAAATGATTCTGCACGCTTCTCTGGTCAAGATGCACCCACTTTGCAGCAGGCACATGCTACTCCCACTTAAATGCATGATCCCACCTTGACCCTTGCCAGTCCAATGTGATCTAAAGTGGAGATTACAAGAATTTGCTTCCTTCTCACACAAAGACCCCCAGTTCTCTGTTACAGACTACAAAATGTGAGATATTGCTGATATCATTTGCTGCAGGCTTGAATGTCTCTGTTGCATAGGATGCCATGAGGTTCCAGTGTTGGAATGGGACAGACAAAGTCAGACGTCTGTGTACTTGTCTCTCACTTCACCTGACGAAGGGGCTACATTTCAAAAGCTTGTGATTTCAAATATAACCTGGCATCATGCGACTTCTGTCAAAGGATGCCAGCACTGTAGTAATCTTGACAGGCACAGATATTGGTGCCCAGGTCCTGATTTGGGATTTGCATTGTGGCTGTAGCACATTGCAAAGCTTAGTAACACTCCCCTTTATGAATTACAGGCATCTAAGGCTACAGGCTACTCATGGCTTCAGTACAATTACTTCCATTGGCAAAAAAACTCCTCGTCAGCACTTTGAAATTGGTTTCCACAATGAAAAAAGTCCAAGAAATAGCCAATAAGCTGCTCAATTGTCAAACCAACTAATCTGATTGTAGTGAATGAACCCTTGAAATAGCTGAACCATTCTTTGTGCCCATTAATACTTGAGTTGTTTGGTGAGTGTAGCGCAAAAGTTATTCACTGGGGCAGCCCAATATCATAAATGGTTTGCTAGATTCATTCCAGAGATGAAAGGCTTCTCTTATGAGGAGAGACTGAGAAGCCTAGACCTGTACTCTCTGGAGTTTAGAAGGATGAAAGGAGATCTAATTGAGGGATAGAAGATTCTAAAAAGGATTGACTAAGTAGACGTAGAGCAGACATTTCCCCTTTTAGGGCAATCGAGAATGGTGGCAGATTTAAAACAGAGATGCAGAGGAATTACTTCTCTGAGTTGTGAATCCATGGAATTCACTACCCCAGAGTACAGTGGACTCCAGGATCCTCAAAACTTTTGAGGAGGAATTAGACATATTTTTAATCAATTATGTGTTGAAGGGTTATGAAGAGCAACAGCTAAGTGAAGTTGAAGCCGCATCGAGGTCAGCCATGATCATCTTAAATGACCAAGCAGACTTGAAGGGCTGAATTTCCTACTCCTGCTTTATTATGTTCAAATAAAAGGGTCCAGAGCATAGCACCTTTCTTTAAACACTTGGAATGCAACTTTGAAGAACAACATCTTATTTTCCACCTGGGCACGTTACAGCCCAGAGGACTCAACATTGAGTTCTCCAATTTGAAATAACCTTCCCACCCATTCCCCACCTCCCCTTCCAGCCCCACCTTCTCCTTTCCATTCCACCTTCTGACCCTCCCTTGCAGCCACCAACTGGATTCATCCCTCCCACCAACCAACCAGGTGGTACCTACTACCAGTGTCCACCTATCATCACCATTCTGCCTTCACCCCTTCCCCCCCACTCCTTTATCTGCAGCTCCCCCAACCCCTACATCCAGTCCTGAAGAAGGGTGATACCTGAAACGTTGACTGCTCCTTTCCTCCAGAAGCTGCCTGGCCTGCAGTGTTCTTCCAGCCTCCTGTTTGTCTACAGCAGGTAACATCTTCTGTCATGCACCTTGGATGTCCAGCACACTTCAGACATACAATGAAGGCACACGCCCCACCTGTCATACTGGATACACCCATTTGCTTTTGAACCTAAGGGGCATGAACTATATGGACTTCAGTAAGGCTTTCGTCAAGGTTCCTCATGGTAGACTAGTGAACAATGTTGGATCACATGGAATATAGGGAGAACTAGCTACTTGGATACAAAATTGACACAAAGGTAGACAACAGAGGGTGGTGCTGGAGGGTTGCTTTTCAGACTGGAGGCCTGTGACCAGTGGTGTGCCACAAGGATTGATGCTGGGGCCACTGCTTTTTGTCATTTATTTAAAAGATTAGGATGTGAATATAGGAGGTATGGTCAGTAAGTTTGCAGATGACACCAAAATTGGCAGTGTAGTGGACAGCGAAGAAGGTTGCCTCAGATTACTATGGGATCTTGATCAGATGGAGTTTAATCTAGATAAATGTGAGCTACTACATTTTAGTAAGGTAAATCAGCACAGGTCCTGGGGAGTGTTGCCGAACAAAGAGACCTTGGAGTGCAGGTTGATAGTTCCTTGAAAGTGAAGTCACAGACAGGATAGCGAAGAAGGCATATGGTGTGCTTGCCTCTATTGGTCAGTGTATTGAGTATAGGAGTTGAGAGGTCATGTTGCAGCTGTACAGGACATTAGTTAGGTCACTTTTGGAATATTGCTTTCACTTGTGGTTCTCTGCTATAGGAAAGATGTTGTGAAACTTGAAATGATGCAGAAAAGATTTACAAGGATGTTGCCAGTGTAATCAGATTTGAGCTGTAGAGAGAGGCTGATTAGGCTGGGGCTATTTTCCCTGGAGCATTGGAGGCTGGGGGATGAACTGAGAGAAGCTTTTAAAATCATGGGGAGCATGGATAGCATGAATAGCCCAAGGTCTTTTTCCCAGGGTTGGGGATTCTAAAACTAGAGGGCATAGGTTTAAAGTGTTAGAGGTAAGATTTAAAAAGGACCTAAGGGGCAACATTTTCACGCAGGGGGTGGTGCGTGTGTGGAATGAGCTGCCAGAGGAAGTAGTGGATGCTGGTACAATTACAACATTTAAAAGACATCTGGATGGATATATGAATAGAAAGGGTTTAGAGGGATATGGGCCAAATGTTGGCAAACGTGACTAGATTAATTTGTCAGCATGAATGGGGTGGACTGAAGGGCCTATTTCCATGCTGTACAACTCTACCACCATGACTCTATGGCAAGGTGTCATTGAGTTTCTAAGACACTGCACTTTATATCATTTAACACTCCTCTTTTTACTGTTTTCTGAGTTGCACCATGAATGATCAGCCAGTTTTTTTTTTAGAAAGGTTGCTCTTAATCTTATCGCTGTTGAAAAGAAGTGTCTGTATTTGTAGTTGTATAGTTATTGCTGCACCTCCTATGGCAACATGCGTTCTGTTCATCCTGACAAATACTGAATGAAAAGTTGTTGAATGTATAACAAGATGAAACAGAATTGTTCTTAAACTTTCAACTCATTGAATCGCACTTTTAAAGGGTATTAATCATTTTAGTAATATAGAGCCATCGGGGTAAGCAATTTACACTAATCACAGCAAATTTGAGCCTTTACATTCGGTACTTTGTATCTACTTCTAATGTTGATCATTCAAAAGATTTAATTCTTCATGTTGGTGATAATACTGAAGCTAAGGATTATGTTTGGAAATGGTTTGGAAAACTGTGCTGCGTGATTGTATCGTAATGCTGTATATCATATTTCTGAGAATGCTGCCTGATCAGAGGAGGTGATCAGGACACTACCGCATACGTTCAGTGAGATTGTAGGTTGGCATCGCAATATGGAGAGAAATCCAGCCAAGGTGTAGGCTGGCTTTGGCATGATGGGTCATAGAGCAGCAGGCAAAAATCAAAGCAATGGTGTAGTCTCCATCCTCTTAATCTAACACATAAGCCTGTGGCATAAAGGGATCAAAGGGTATGGGGCGAAAGCAGGAATGGGGTACTGAGGTGGATGATCAGCCATGATCATACTGAATGGCAGACTGAACTCAAAGGGTTGAATGACCTACTCCTGCTCCAATTTTCTATATTTCCATTTCCAAGATTTTATTTTGCAGGATTCATGCTGTAAAGACATAGATATATTTTTACATTGATACAAAATAGATGAACAGCAATTGTTGGCATTATGGTTAAACTACTTGGGTAGGTTAAAATTAGTTAGACTCGCGCTGCAAATCTCATCTTTTGATCACAAAGAAACTTCAGGACAAAAGTTATAGTTTGGGAAAAGCAAACAATGGAAGCAAATGTTGTTGCAGGATAAATATCAAAATGTATCAGGATATTAACTAGAATACAAGGCCTCTGTCATTGTACATCTAATGATTGAAGGATAATAAACTCCCAAAGTTCATCTTGGCATAAAATTAGACACTAAATGGTCTCTTTCTTTCAATCACATAAAAGAGATATAAAACCCATGTTGTTCTTTGACTGCCTCCAAGATGACTTCACGTTTTGGATAAGTATTGTTCCTACTTTTGCAGGAAGTTGTTTACATGTGGAGTACAACTTGAAATTTATATGATCTCAGGGTAATTTATTACTGTTTCAAAACACGTAATTGTCAAAATGTATTACTACCTCAATCTTTTCAAACCTATCATTAAAAAGAATAAAGGAATTATTCTTCTCCTCTACCACTTCTTGGTCCACATTCTCCCCCCAATTACCTCTCTATCAAACTGATTCCACTGTTTTTGATCTCAACTGGGAAATCTATAAAGCACAATAAACAAACGATGGTATTACAAGTGCTTTAAACAACAAGTCACCAATTTCAGGTTAGTGCCGTGAAACTACTAAAGAAATAACATGAGAACTGAAAGATATGAAGATAGGATTTGCACTGAAAATCAACTGGGCACTGGGATGAAATTGACAGCAGTTAACAGCATAATAGCTCATGGGTGGGAATATTTTGTTAAAAATATAGACAGATAGATAGGTGCACAAAGGCGGAAATGCAGAAGTGAGTCTCAGACCCTGTATTGTGAAGGACAAAAGATGGGATAAGTAGTGGTGTGGTCCTTTGAGGTGTATACTTAACACATAATGAATATTCCAGGGAATATAGTGTTAGAGTTTGCGTGACCGAATTCAGTATTTGCATTGGAACAAAGATTAGCAGATCTTAAGGACCTAATAGACAAACATGTTGTGGTTAAATGATGATTAGAAAAGCTGGAATGAAAATGAATTAGTATTTTATCTCAACTCATCAAAGTTGAGAGAACAGGACAATAAGAAGGAAACAGCAATGAAACAGATGAGGTAGAAAGGCACATCCACCTAATCTGGCACATGGCTGAAATTGTCATCTTACAAAGATGTGCCGCAATGTTAATCCTGGGGAGTGTTGGGGCAGATACATAGAAAAATAAAATTGGTAAGTGACCTACATTTCTAGAAAAGGTACTGTGTTAGTATTCAGGCCACTTTTAAATTCCATTGGCTGACCTCCCACCAGAATGGGTGAAGGGGTCAGTATCGAACAATATAAAATTAGGCAGACTGAAACACCCACTGACTCACAGAAGCTGGTGGGATTGGATTCCAAGTGCATCTCACAGAGATCTTAGATTCCAAGAGTGGGGATGGGGAAGAAAGACAATCGAAGTCAGAGATTTCTGTGGCCAGGCACCCTTCAGAAACGAGGGAAAACAAAGCTAGGTGCAAAATGTTCCGGGAATCTGAGAAAAGTGAACTATGGTGAGATTAGTGGCAGAATCAGACAAAAAGTCCAGTAAAGGCAACCTTGATGTTGGGAGCATCTCGCTCCATCTTTTATGCTTTCCACAATTGGCATGGTGAGTTGCCAGTTAAGGGGGATTATTACTGGACAAACACCTTATTGACAAAACTCACCAAACAAGCTTGTCATCAAGAAAATTCAACATGTAAACCATTGCAGGTACCTGGCAGATTCAATTCATTGCTTTCTCTGAACAACCTCCATGTTGGACACTGGCCAACAACATTTCAATGCACACTCCATTGGCAACAGGTCACATATATCCCATTCCCATCAACATTGGTATCAGACATGTGCCAGTCCCTAAGACCCCTCAGAGCACATCTCTAATCCACTTGCAAGATGTTTCAGCAATTATCATTGTAATGCTACTGCATGGACACTATGCACTCAGGGACACATACCTAGCATGTGGACTGACTAGTCTACATCTCCAGGCTCTCCACTCACTGTCACTGTAATCACTCATAGTGACCCTACCTGGGTGGTGTGAACATCTCTGCCTTGAATTGCCTTGCCTAGCCTTTGCGCCATCAGGTAGAGACACCACACTCATTTGACTTCTGTTTTGGGTTATCACTGACAGAAAGGAAGGAAGATTATCTTGGCTGTCAAGCAGGCCTCAGTCAAGGGGATAATCTTTGTTCAGGATCTCCCAATACAGCAGTCAAGGGCAGACTTTGATTAATGTCTAGGGCCTTGGAAACATTCATTTAGTCAGTCGGGGTTAGTCACAGTCAGGATGGTCTCCACATAACAGGTGAGGAGTTGTAGGTTGGGCAGCCCACTGTCTGTCTTGACTCTCTCTGTCCTTTCGGGGTTGTTTTCCTCCTGGAATGAGAGAGATGCAGGTATTAAAGGAGATGAAAGCTATGTACTTTGAATACAGATGGGGAGGTGTCCCAAACAAGAGAACAGGTGGCACAAAGGGCATGCTGGGTTAGTGCAAGTGATGGAAAAGTGAGACTGGTAAAGCTAATGCTTTGATGGGAGGCACGGCAGGAGCAAACACGGATTAAGGATGAGGTATCAAAGAGAACATTACGCTGATAGAGTGGTCAAGGTCAGAAAGCCTTCTTCCCATGGAGTTGTTAGTTCCTCCAGACAATTGAGAGTTCTCTAACCCAGGTGGCACCCTCGGACAAGATGGCCATGACCTCATGTCATGGCCCTCTTTACTGGCCTGGAGTGGCTGGTGGTGGTCGGTAAAGAAGTCCCAGCTCAGCACCACTCCAACCAGCAGGACCTAAAGGTCAATGGACACAAAGTGAGGTGGTTTGACCCTGTTTGCCACATCTGAGGCAAATTTCAAGAACCATGCAAAGCAGCCCAGGACTGACAGGGCTTGACTGGGTGCCCAATGTATTTTTGGAGAAGGAATGGGCTCGAGGGATATTGGTGAATTCCAGAATACTCAATGAGTGACGAGTTGCGCTGGGACCAGCATGTGACAAAAATAGGGCTGGAATTGGATGTGAGGGATGTCATTAAGGCAGGCTTAGTGGTTAATGAAGTGTGTTTTTAAGACATAGCTAACCAGCAATGTCAGTAGACTTCATGGCAGAAATCCCTCCAGAAATCTCAATACTTAGTGAAAAAAAACATAATATTCAACACCTTGTGTTTTTTGACCCCTGCATCCCAACAGATTCTGACTGTCTTTTAACTGGCAGGAAAGATTTAACAGTTCATTCAATCTGATTCTAATGTATTAAGCCTTTTAAGATCCTTCAATTTGCTTAGATTTTGCAAACCTGCTGGTAGAAAGATCCATGCAATTTGTATAAATATCAGTTTGCAGAAGCATTACCTAAGTACCAGAGGCCCACAGTAAGAAGGGTGGATTTTAGAACAAGCGTCTTCAAGTTCTAGCCTCTCTC
This sequence comes from Ginglymostoma cirratum, assembly GCA_024137785.1. Classification (NCBI taxonomy): domain Eukaryota; kingdom Metazoa; phylum Chordata; class Chondrichthyes; order Orectolobiformes; family Ginglymostomatidae; genus Ginglymostoma; species Ginglymostoma cirratum. Next base: position 41,660,213 of record JAHRHZ010000019.1, on the reverse strand, counting down.
TTGGAGACACTTCGTAACTATGTTTGGGATGACTGATCAGCCAGCTGTAATCTACTCCTGTTTTTATCCTCCTGTACTCATTCTCCCGTTCTCTCTGCATCTTCTCAGCTTGTTTCATCTGCCAGCTAAGTTCCATCATGAGGGTTTCAATGATCACATCTGTGGGGTTCCTCTGGGAGTAATTTTGAATAGGCTTGCTCCATTTAAACCAGGATGTTATTGGCATTGTTCACTGATGCAGGATTCTGGAATACAAAAAGGAAGATTTAATGATCTAAACAGTTCGCTCTTAATGACATATTGCAGTTCCTTACTTTTTGGCATAATTGATTGGACATCAAGCCCCATTATTCCCATAGACATTACAAATGTGAAAAGATTTAGTCAAACTACCCAAAGCCCCCAGTTTATCTAACTGACAAACTCAGGCTAAAAGAAAGTACTCACCTGTACTTAACAGGAAAATAACTGTTTATTACAAGTTAATATTCTTTAGCAATATCAATTAGGAAACATCAGTTGCTAACATACAACCCTGCACCTCTATACTTTCTTAAATTCCGTCCTTCACAAACAGCAGGCACACAAATACAAGCAAGACATGAATATTAAGGGTGGATAAAGATAAAGAGCAGGGATCGCAGTTCAATAGCACCAGTCTGGACCTCAGGATTTAATGAACTGCTCTTTCTTTCGAGTCTTTGGTATTGACACAAGATTGTTGGCACATCAGTGCTCTCTTTTATTCTCTTGTTGAGAATAGTCTTTAGATAGGATTTTGTTCCTTCTTCAACAGGGAATTTTCAGAGATAAGTGAATGGAATACAGCTGGCAGTTACTGGAGACTTTCTAGTACCTCGACGTACGAGAGAGACAGTTTTTTTTATGCTTTCTCTTTATAAGCTAAGTGGTTGTCTGCTACACTGCTCCTACCAAAACAATGGTCACCCGGTCAGGAGACAATCAAAAGTTGTTGCCAAGTGGTTTTCTCTCAGTTCCGAATATACTGGCTCTGTGTTGTTTGCTTCTGCCTTCAATATTCCAGAAGAAAGCAACATTGTACAGCATATAAGTCACAGTGTGCTCCAGAGAACATAGTTTTAAAAACTGCAGCCATCTATTTGCACACAGTCACCTTGCTTTAAAATAATAGCTTCCTTTTCAATCCACAGTCCAATAAACATTAGTCCATTAACAGGTCTGTTTCAAATTGTAATTGGACCAATAGCTGTCATTGGACAGTTTTTCCTTATTTCAAAGAATCTAGATGCACTCTGTCTCAAAACATCCATCCCTCTGCTCCAAAAAGTACCAGAGGGCATAAAATAACTAAATGCTGTAAGATTCAGCCCTGAATGCAAATCACATTTTTTTTTGAGGGGCTCACACTAAAAGGCCTAGAAAGATTTCTCACTGTGTCTTACCAAATGCCCCTCATTAATTACCTACTGTGTCCTGATTATATCCCACATGAATAATTCTATTCCCATATCAATATGCACCTTTCCCAGAATGGATTGCTTATTGGGTTTTCACAAATTACTCACTGGTCGTTCACCCAAGAACCAACATCCTGGTGCCAACATTAAATTTAAGAATCTGCTCAGCACCCAGATGAGCACTGGCATTCTGAAGCTGCTAGGCTTGGTTGAGGACAGTATCTGAACATGTCAAAGAAGGAAAAGATAGTACTGTGATTCTCCAAAAGGGACATGGCGGTCCTGGTGGAGAAGTGATGCAAACGAGGGGCATCCTCTTCTCAGCGGACTGACAGAAAGCAGTATATCACCAGGCTCTGGCAACCTCATCTGAGGCTGTTACCCAAGACAGTACCATCTCAACAGTGTGGTGGAAAGGCCGGCAGTGCCTCAAGAAGTTCAATGATGTCCTCCGCTCTGCCAGTGTAAGTGCCACACTCTTCTCTCTACTTCACACTCGATCGATCACCCACTTGCCTGCTCTGCCACTCTGACTACTGCCTGTAACACTTTTCTTCACTTGTTCTCGTTGATCCACAATCTCCCACATCACTAGCCCTGCATGCCCTCAGCTCTGCCTACTCAATCTCTCTGAACACCTCAGCACCTTTCCCCCACCTGCAGCTACACTACCAACCATGCCACCCAATTTCATCTTGCTTCATCCCTCCCTTTCTGCCAATCCAGGAGATGGTAGTCCACGAAAGACTGCTTATCCCCTATAAGGAGAGAATGAGCTGCAGAAACATTAATGTCTCACCAACCAAGTAAGAACCAAAATAGAAATTTCTGCAACAGCTAAGGACGTCTGGCAGCATCTGTGGAAGGAAATCAGAGCTAACATTCTGGGTTGAGTCCTCAGAACAAGTAGGAACCACTTTTCATTCCACTGCATCTCACACACTAACTCCAGTGTCACTTTTACTTATAACCACAGACCACAATATATTCCTTGTCTCTTATTTTGTGGGCACTGCCAGGATGTCCACCACCTCGGCAGAGAAATGACCAGCTCCCCACAAAAGGCATTATGAGAGAAAAGAGGTCACAGAGGAAGGATTTGAAATGTTGATTCCTGTGACTGACCCCCCTTACTTCCTCACACACTAACGGTGAGAATATTAGAAAGTGTGAAAGCACACGTTGGTGAGCCCCTCACTACAAAAGCTCCGTAGCTGATTGAGGGAGAACTGCCCCAGGCCGCTGGGATTGCCAGTGACCAGGTACCTACTCAGGCCTAGGCAGGAGAGGACCCAGCAGTGGTGTCAGTAATATAGGACCTTGTCCACATGCAGAGGGAGGAATAGGAAGAGCAGACAGAGATGTGGGATGCAAGCACCCTCACTGCTGAGAAGCTGCAACAGGACAACGAGTCATGCTCATCTGTCTGCCTCCACGTACTGGTTGGAGGCTGCCATGGAAATCCACATACAGCACCCTCAGCATCTGCTGGAAAGGTACCCCCATTTGTTGCCCCACCCCCGTGGTCCTCAGGACCAAAGGCATGGTGATGTGAGTCACGAAAGGACTCAAGATGCCCCTTCCTCAGAAAGGGAGAAGGGCTATATCAGGAGACACACAGCCAGCGGGAGGAAACCACACACAGGTTCCCCAGAAATCTCCACCGAGGACACTCCAGAGGTGACCAGGCCAATCCAGCTCCACCTGGCCCACCCCCACTCCTCCACCCTTTGGAAGTTGAAGCCTAGGATGGTTCACTTGCCTCTGGCAAGACAACCTCAGCATGGCACAGATAGAGGCACAAACGTCCCTGGAGTCACCCAACCAATCTCCAGGGCCAACAGGCTCCACTTCCAAGCTGGCTGCTTCCAGCCCAGCTGCGGAACATGGACTGCACTAGGATATGGGGGGAGAGAGAGAAGGAACAAAACCTGTTGAGAGCATTTAGGGTGAGTGATGGAAGGGTGAGATTGCACTGTCCATCAATCTCCACATTTGTATATATTTTCAATATTTAGCCTCTACATTCATTTGTTTGAGCTCCTCTCTAGCCCCAAATGCAACTGAACCAGCTTGGTGGCTAGCTTCATGTCCACACTGGAAGTATCATGAATGGGTTTCTGTGCCGAGAGCCTGCTATAGCACCTGGAAGCAAGAGGAATGAAGATGTTTTCAGGGCAATAGATCCTACTGATACCATTGCCCCTTGCCCTAAAATATTCCAGTTCTATCCCTGGCTTATGTGTCCAAACTTGCTGGTGGGAATGACCTAGGCAGAGATGCCTGGGACAGGAAGATGCAGAGGATGGAGGGAGCTGATGTGTTTTGACAGCTAGGGATCAGGAACCCCGCAGGTCTTTCTCATGGTCACAGTCACTTTTTCTTCCGTTGCATATTCCTGATTTCCAGTTTGTTGGACGGTGACACAAAACACTCTTCAGCCAGTAGTTTTCAGCCTCTGCCTTTCTGTGTCAGTGAGGCCCTGAGTCTCCAGGTCCACTTTCTCATAGCCCTTGCCCATAGCCTTCACACATCCTTGCCCAATCTACATGAGCCTGCACCTGCCCACACTCAACACTCCCCCCAGGCCCATGCCCTGCTCCGCCCACACACCACCATGCCTGCACCCCCACCCCCCAGCCACTGACATGAGGTGACTGTGCCACATACAGTCATGTGCTGTCCTTTCCTTGAAGCCCTGGTGCTCCTGACTGTGGACGAAACCCCTCTGCATGACCCCATTCCCATCATTCTCTAATGCCCAGCCTCCAGCCACCAATCACAGAAAATAGGTTTCCAAGTCTCCTTGCCATTCCATATGGGGAGCCCATTACCTCTCTCCAACCCCTATCCTACCTCACAACTACCCCTCCCCCTGACACCTCACACTTCTCCTGACACAGGTACATTTCCTTTCCCCTTAGTTTCTGTGCTCCGACCTGATGTATTGGTTATATTCATTTCTGGGGTATAGGCATTGCTGGATGGCCAGCATTTCTTGCCCATCCCCAGTTGCCTTTGGGAAGGTGGTGGGGAGCTGCCTTGTGTCCTTAGAACAGCCACTGCGGAGCCACAGGGCTGACTGTGATTTGTACTGCAGACTGCAGAGGTCTGATCAAGAACAGGGGCAACCTCCTGGACTGGTATGGGAGGATGCTCTTAACTGACTGTGCCAGGACCCCTCTGACTGATGGGTGTCTCCATGTGTTTCAGTGAAGAGTAGTCACTGATTGCGTGGTGCACATGGAGTGTGTTTGGCACATAAGCTGCTGGTGCATGGTGCAGGTGAGAGATGAACGTAGCTCTGTAGCAAGATGATCTCCCGCCTTTGTTGGCCAACAAACCATTCAGATAATACTCTGCCTTAACAAGCAATAACCCCATTAATTGGCTACTCTCTGCTGCCTAGTGAGAAACCTACTTCACTGCTTGGCAAAAACATAAAAGATGCATGTGAAGTTCCCAACATATTAAGAAAACATCACTGGACTTGTCCAACTCTGCCAGAAATCTTGCCAAAGCCCATGTCACTCAGACCCCTGTAAGATTCTGCCATAGTCTTGTATTGTTAAAGCATACACCACCCAATCCCACTTGATCTTCAGATTGCAAGTAATATAACTCCTGTACTTTTAAGATGTATAGCAGTGTCAGACTTCCATTTTCTAGTTCATAATTCAAAAAGGAAAAGTATATGTGGTTCACTACAGTATTAAAATTAATTTCATTTTTGCACTTTGAATTTTCACCTTTCCTTTTCCTGAAGGTAGGAGTAATGTACCAGGATGATGCCAGTGCTCCATTAATAAATGTTCAGACAGGGAAAATAAATGCACATCATAACCGTCAAACAGGATGGACAAAATCCTATTGCATATTGTTATGGACCAGACCAAACCAAACCAGACCAAACAAATTATTCAGAAGATAGCCTAGGACCTAACTTTTTGTTATTTTAAAAGGTAAATGTAAGGTTGCATTCTAGATGCAATTCGATTGGTTAATCTACTGGATTTGAAGCAAAACAGATTTTATTCATCCACTATGGGTAAAATACAGCCATAGGAAGAAGGAATTGGAATATCTTAACTCCACTGGAAAACAACAGAACAATAGATACAGTAACTACAGTAACTATTACTGATTAACTGTTCCAACATAGCATCATGCCATTAACACAGATATAGCAAAAGGCGAATTCAGAAAACAGATTGTCTCACATGCCGTTCTCCAATCCAGGGCATCAAAAGACAATTCTGAGAGAAAGAGAACTCCGGCTTTGAGCTGTAGCAAAGAGAGAACTGGCAGCTTTTGACAACTCCTTTAGCTTCTGTTCAAAGCTAAACTAAAGATCATGGTTCTGTGGGAGTTTGACCACATCTCTTCGCATCCACAGCTTCCATTTTTCCAAATTATATAAAGAAAGCCCCAAGGCCTTACAAGCTATTTGCTCTAGTGGTTCTGGTAGATTGCTCAGTACCTCTTCCTTAAAACTGCTCTTCAAAAACAAAGACAAAATAACCTCCCAAAGCCACAGCATTGCCACAATTTCCACACAAACATATTAACAAGTGATTGAGCAGCAGACAATGGCCAGACTCCTGACCATCCAAGCTGTTCATCTGAATAATCAACTGCCTGAAGCACACTTGCCACTTTGTCACCAACTGCATCCAGGCACACAATTGCCCAAGCACCAGAACAAAGGCAGCCACTTTGGTAGAGGAATAGTGTATACACAGGAAGCACAATCAGGGAGCAAAACACTGAGCACTAATTTGAACAAAGACCAAGATGTCGAAGACAGGAAAAATACCACCCTTATCCTCACCATAGAAGGTGCAGAAATAACCAATGTTATCCAAGAAACCCAGGGGCGACACTCCACTCTGTTTTTATTTCAGATTTCCAGTAGCTGTAATGTTTTGTTTTAATTGTAAAGAAGTGGTGTAGATACGTTTTTAAATAAACAAATAAGCGGTTTGTATTTACTACTTATATCTGCAACACCATGCAGAAGAAGTCCCACAACTACATCAACATGCTAGAGCCTATGACAGCCTGGAGTACTTCTGCAGCATTAAAGAGCAGCTTTTCCAGCATTGGTGGCTTCTGGTATTGAAGATGCCTCTGTTTCAATAGAAGGCTTTTGAATTAGTTGGTTTTGTGCTAAACTCTAGCATTCCTTCTCTAAACCCTTTCAACATTCCTCCTTTTAAAATGCTTCTTAGACCCTGCTTGTTTCACAAAGATTTTGACCATTTGTTCTGATATCTCTTTCTGTGGCTTAGTGACTTATTATCAACAATGCTCCTATTCTTTTACAATGTTAAAGATGCAATACAATGCATGATTTTGTCATCTCCAAGTCCTGATGGAGATGCTTTGGAATGAGCTAACACTGATCAGTATCTTCACTATATTTGTTCCCAGCGCCAGTGGGTTACTACGGGAGTATGTAGATAATCATTGATTCTCTAGAGAAACATTCTTCCCTTGCACCCCTTTCAATGCCTCCACAGCATGGGCTTCAGACCTGGACTCTGAATCTCATGTCATGGCAAGAGAAGAGTGTCAGAAGCTAATACGCCAGGTGGCACAATTCCAGTTACTCACCACTCACTGCCATCTCACTGAGACAGCACTTTATAGATGTAGTAGATCAGAAATATAGACAAATATGGTAGCTTGCTCAAAGGGTGGGTGTGGTGTTAAAACATTGTTATAGATAGTTTCCAAAAATCTCAATCAACTATCTCTTGTGAAGCGAAAGTGGGATGAGTGCAGAGATCATTGAAATCATTTCTCTGAATGCTTTTAAGTTAGAATAGTAGGAGGGAAGTGAAAAGTGCTGTTTTATAAAGGAATGTAGCAGACTTCTTCAATAGTGAGTAATCTTTTGAGAATCTGGGAGAATAAGTGAAAGAACTTTTTAAGTTGCAGTAAATCTTTCAAGGATTCTCAAGCTAAAATTAGAATGCAAAATGTAACAGTGTCAGTTCAGTCCTTATTGAAATCTTCTGTTAATCTCATGACAATACAATTTGACTCCATTTGGATGTGTTCAAGTTAGTACCTCATATTCTTCTGGATAATGTTCCAACATTGTTTTTCAACTTGTTTTAATTCGAGTCAATGGCTGTTCAAACAGCTTGGTTCATGCGTAAGGCATCTACTGTTTAGACAAAAGCTTATAATGTTGTGTTTTGAGTAATATAGGTATTTGGCACAACTTTATTCCATAAATACAAACAATTAATAATGATTTAATAAATAAAAGTACAATATACCTGTATCTATATAAATTATGGAATAAACAGAACTGAAGTCCCCATAATGTGTCCAATAATGCAATTAGTTTTTCTCACTCTTAGAATAAATGTATATATGTGAGCATATAGATAAGATCATGGCTGATCTGAATTTCTTGCAAGACAATTTGTTCATGCTATTGTGGACGGGTTGATGTAACTTGGTAGTGATGCATTAATTAAGAGGAAATATTATGGAGGAAGACTTTGCTTATTTATTCATGGGACGTAGGCATCACTGGCTGGGCCAGCATTTATTGCCAATCCTTAATTGGCCAGAGGGCAGTTAACAGTCAACCACATTGCTGACGGTCTGGAGTCACATGTAGGCCTGACAGCAGTTTTCTTCCCTGAAGTATTAGTGAATTAGTAATTAGTGAACCAGATAGATCTTCTGACGATCAACAACAGTTTCATGGTCATCATAAAACATCATCAAGCCTAAGCCACACAGAATATTGAGGGATTTATACCACTAGAGTAGTTATATAAATAAAGAATAGAATGTTATTAGGGGCATCATAGGAAGGTACTAAGTTATTGGGTTAATGTATGTGAATACATGAATGTGATAAGATTGATGAGTTACAGTTACTTAGACATGTGCAAATGTGAAATTGTGGCTATAACAGTGGCTTGTTTCTGTGAAGGGCGAGGCTGGGAATTAAATATTCCCAAATATAAGTGTTATAAGTATATAATTAAGGGTTGATTGTGTTTTAGCACACCTTCTTTAGTTTTGGGGATAAATGTTTAATAGTAGAAAGTGGGATAATTGCAAATGAAACACACTGAAGTCTGGTGTATATCAAACAGTGATTCATGCTGATTTAATAGGATATGCATGTTTGCTTATTTGAATCAGAATAGAAGAGTTTATTTATGTTGGGTGTTAGAACTAAATTAGCTTGAAAACAGAACTTTGAAAGGATGTAAAACTTACAACTTCATGAAGAAGAAATTGCAAGTGGGAATACTAAACTTTAAAGGTCAAGTTAAAAGCACCAGGTAGTGTCATCATGGAGATAGATGCAGCATAAGACAACCCTATGATTTTAACTAATCTAGGTGTGTGTTTGCTGGGAGAAGGTCATGGCAGGTTGAAGCTGTGAGAACGCTGAAGCAAAGAACTGGCTTCAGGTAGCACAACTGAAGCAGACTCCAGGCAGTTAAGGGAAGAAGTCCCTGAAAGCCACTGATAGTTCAATACAGCTGGGAGTGGGGATAAAGGAAGCCCATAAACAATAACTGCTTGGCACGGCTGAGAAATATTAAAGCTCAAAGACATACCAGGGTTAGTGCCAGCTTAGTGAAACTAGCTGTTTAATAACACTACCCATGAATGGTGTGCAGTCTCAAAATTCCAATGCAACACAGTCTCAAGGGAAAAGACTGGGCTACCTGGACATGCATAATCATTGCTGTGGCATTTGGGAGAGTTCCTGACCTAGGTCGTCAAAGGTGAAGAATTTGTAAGGGAGACCGGTTTTGTTAGATTTGGTTATCCACAGTGTGTCTAGCATCTGGGAATTGCTGAGAAATAGATCTGTCTTGCAGATATCAGCTATTTAATATGCTCTGTGGGGTGTTCAACCACAGTTTGTCTGTTAACCCATTGTCAAGTCTAGATGTTAGAGTGCATGTACTCTACAAAGTTGTATATAAATTTTAGGTTGATTTACTGTTCTAACTTTGTATTGTTAAGTTTATTTTTGTTCAGAGCTATAGAATCTTGTGGTTTTCTTACTTCAGCAAGTGCCTGGGATCTCAATGCTTCTGCAGACAAGGTATCGATTTCTATCCAAACTATAATATAAATCTGGCTTATCAACAGAGATGATAACACAATTTGAGTGGCACTTGCAGGATCTGAAATCCACAAAAAGTGCCAGGGCTGGCTAAGGTTTCGCAGTGAATTTTGCTACACCTACCGAAATGGCTTTACAGATCTTTCAGCTGTTCTGGAGAAACAAAGTAGATATATCCCTGAAAAATCTGCAAAGAAATTAAAACAAGGAAAGTTTACTAGTATTAGCAGAAAAATTCTATCCAGAATTAAAAACAGAAGCAAATTAAATAAATAAATCAGACATGATTGAGGTATTAGTGCTGGATTTGAAAATGGAAGGAAGAAAATTAATCCAAATGCTGGTTATGTTGAATTAGATGGAATTCAATTGCAGTGGAAACAGCAAGAAAAATGAAATAGATCAAACAAGAAAGTGATAAGGAAAAGCAAAAGATTTGAAATTTGGAATGAAAAGGATTTACCAAGAAAAGAAAGAGAAATATGAAGGTTTCAAACTGAACTTCAAAGAGAGAGAGAGGGTAGCAAGTCAAGAAAAGGCTAAGAAAAGAGACAATGTTTCACAGAGAACTAACTGAAAGCAATTACTCGGATAAAGAGACTCTTGGATTATTGGGTGTCAGCGTCTAATTGTTTGGATGAGGAGGAAGTTCTCATGTGGAAGTTTGACTTTAACCAAGAATCTTCATTTAATTATTACATTTACAGCAGAAGGAGTTGAGAGATATTTTGTATCATTTGAGAAAGATGAAGTGCCCAAAGTAATTTGATAGGTTCTGCCAGGTAAAGCTGTGAAAGTTTACCTGAATCTTTCAGAAGAACAGTCTTCAGATTATGAAACAGTTGAAAAGACTTGAAGCTTGTTCCTGAATCTTGTTATTTAATGTTTTGGACAGTAAAGAAGAAACACAGTCAGACATTTCGTTATGAACAGTTTGCAAGGTTTATAACAAATCTCTCTCCTTTTTCTGTCCATTTGTTCATAAACACATTGGAATTAATTTTCTCCCTTTAAAAGAGGGTGCATGTTTCTCCCCCACTCACACTGTTTGTGGACTTTGACGTTGTAAGGGCTGTAACAACATCTGTTAACATTAAACCGGAAGTAGTGTGTATTTCACATGCTTTAAGATCCAGGGTAACACTGTGATACAGGCAGTCTTACAAGAATACATGAAGGGATAAAGTAATTATTCAATTAATAACAATTTAAGTACAAAGTAATCAGGATGCCACTTTAATAGTGTCCCTGCTTTTCCAATGGAGTTCAAAATTGGAAGTTGCAATGTGGAATTCTTTTGTGGGGATGATTTGATTGGCTACTCAGTAGTTGAGGATTGACAGGAGGTCTTTTTTTCCCACACTTTAAAAATCTCTTTGAAAGTCTTCTGGAGATTTTGCTGGCAAATGAATTCTGTCTGCTTCACTGTTTTGATGGAAGTTTTATTTGCAGAGAGCATAAATACAGATTTGGTGTCTTTGTGTCAGGAGTCAGGGGCTTTCCCTATGTAACCTGGAGTTAGTCGAATTGATATTGCCACTAGATGTTGACTGTTGCAGTGCCGACCCCTAAACTAACCTCCATTCCAAAACTGTCTTGTCAAAAAGGCAATTGGACTCAGTATTGTCAAACCACGTGACCTGCAAGGTCTTAAGGGAAGGGTAGAAACAGTTACCAGAGACAAATGTTGGCATTGCAGGTAACCCCAGAATGAGCTACAGACCATTGGCTATATGGAAAGTCATGAACACATCTTGCAGGACAGGTGTAACCCTCGATTCTATTGTGGAAAGGTTTCCTTTCCCTTGGAAACCTATGTCATTGTGTCAGATTTTTTTCACATTTAATGTTCCAAACCCACCAGGAGCTGCATGAAATGGTGATTTTCTAACATTGACACCTGAGAAATTTCTGGTGGATTATTGCTAAATCCAGTTATGTGATTGCTGCGAGTCTAAAACAGTCACTGAATATATATGTATAGCTATGTATTACAATTGTTTTTCATCTGTGACACATCTGTTAAATTCACTAGGGGAAAAATAAATGTCGGAAGTAGTTGAAGGCTAAAAGGATAGTTGAATGGGATTGTTTTTCAGAGGGTGGTGGGAGGTTGGAACTCACTGCTGAAAGTGTGGTTAGGTCAGACACATTCTTATAAGCAGCGTTTAGATGTTCGGTTGTGTTGCCGCAGCTTCCAGGGCTACAAACCAAAAGCTGGAAAACGGGATTAGTGCAGTCAGGTCTTTGTTGATCAGCACTATTCGGTGCTATAAACATCTCTAAATCCATGAGTCTACGATTTTGTGGAATGGGCAGGCAAATGGCAGATTAATTTCAACGCATATAAACGTGGGATGATTCATTGTGGTAGGAAGAACATGGAGAGACTATATATATATAGACATACATCTAAAGGCGTTCATTGCTATCGATTTGATTGCGAATCCCTAGTCCAACTGTTAGTGACCTTAGGATGTCCATCACGCCATCCTCTCCTTTTCCTGTAAGTTGTGATGCAATGTAATTATTCAGCATGTCCGCATTTTTTTCATAAGCTGTTAACAGCGATATCGTTAAAGCGGCCCAAATCACTCCTGACACGTCAACTTTCCTCATTCATTTATAAATAATCGGAATGGTTTTGAAATCTCATGTCATTTTCTTTCCACATCCCCTTTTTGTAGCTGTTGTAGTCGATACTTGTCGTCTTTTTAAATCTTGGGATCTGTGTTTTAGTTTTCATTTTTGTATGCTTTCTCTCCTCAATTTGATATTGTCTGATGTGACTTTAGCCACCCAAGGTTCCGTTGTTGTCAAATTGAACTCTTAATCCTAACCGGTTAAAATTTGTCTGTAACACGTTAAAATCTCTGTGAACAGCTCCCGCTGATCCAATGTGATTTTACTCATTTAACAGACTTTCCCATTCAACCTCGGCAGACTTATCTTGATGAAGTCGGCCTTTAGAATCTTATTTGCTATTCAGTTAAATGTACGCAGACCTTTTAAACTGGCTCATTACCGAAGGAAAATATGGTCGCAGAACACAAGAAATTCACTGCCCTTATGCTGATTGATACTAGTTAATGTAGAGTCATTATTAGGCACATTATATCATGGAGAATGAATGTTGCTTCATAATACTTGTTTTATTTTACTTTTTTCTCTCTCTCCTTGGGTAATAACACCAAAAGGCAAGCCTCAATTTCAAATGGAAACAAAAGGAACAATAGTTTACAGTTGACTGCTCTACTGTTCACAAAGTATTTATATAAACAGAGCTGATGAGTTCACAAACATTAACATTACAGACAATAAACAAAGTGCATCGCTTACTCTCGTCAAGAGCCGAGCCTCCTTATTTAGAAGCCATCTGAAAGTGCGCTGATCTGCCTGGGATGTGGAATATTCAATCAGATCCCATGCGGGGATTTCGAGTTTTTTGACGCTCAAAGTGTGCGTTGGGCGGACCAGGTCAGAAAGAGAACGGTAAGAGTCCTCCTTCTCAGGACCTATTTGCCTCTGTTTTACCATCACGAAGATGATTCACTGATGAAGCCCTCACTCTTCTGTTATGATTCGCAGTTGCTATAGAGACTGTCTAAGCCGATTTCCACAATAAGCTTTGTCTGTAGCGAACCGTGTTGCGCAACCTTGGATAGAAGGGGACTGGGTGAAGTTGCAGTCACGGTGCGACGAGATAGGCGAGAATTCATGCACATCCAAACAAACAGGCAATTAGTCATCTTTATCCTGTTTCATCAGCACGAAATTGGGACATGGGTCATTAAATAGATAGTATCAATTACTTTCCAGATGAAAATATGCGGCTTCCTGGAATCAAGTTGATAATGGTTTGATTCTTGTTTTACACATTACGCCTTGCTTAAACTAGATGATTATAAATTGTTACGTAAAAAAGCAGGGACTCAAGATTTTGGAATAATCCTCTTTAGTAGTTACAAGAGGATTTCCATCATCTTAGCTGTCCTACTATTGGTAGTTTGTTTTTTTTTTCAGTTGTGTTCCCTTTGTCTTGCATTTTAGCTTCCCTATTTAACTTCCTCTTTGCTTTTTTGTTCTTGTTAGGACAAATTGGAAATCTTTCCTACTTCAATACATTCAAAACACTTCCAAATGTTGAATGCTATATGTTAAGGGTTGAATCCAATGTGTTGCACATATCAGTCGACCAAGGGCTGGAAGAAGTGTAAGATATTGTTTAATGCACCATAAACACTGGAAATCTGAATTGATTGCAATAAAGACTGTAAAGCAAGGTAATAGTTCCATCTTCTTCTGCCATGTGCTCCTTGATAGTGCTATTTTCTAATTCTGATCATACTTATGTAAAGGAGGTGTGGGTTAGCTCAGCTGGCTGGATGGGTGGATTGTTATTGTGAAAGCTTTATATATAATGGATATGAAGAAAATTGTACTCTTGTGGGAAGAGCATAACTCAAGCCTATCACCATAAGGTAGTCATCAAAGCTTGTGCTTACCAGGAGTCAGGCTGATTGAGCTACTCCTCAAAAGTGAGCATTGAATCGGTCAGTTCTGTTTTCAACAATGTAGTGATTTGTCATTCCTTGTGAGTGTACAGCAACAGAATTTATATGACAAAACTCTACCCCGATAGGTATAGGAATTAGGAAGTCATGTTGAGTTTGTACCTCATTGGTGAAACTGCCTCTAGAGTACTGTGCCCAGTTCTGGTTGCCCTGTTAAAGGAAGGATATTATTAAGCCAGAGAGGGTTCAGAATGTTGCCGGTTATGGAAAGTTTGAGTTATAAAGAAAGGCTGAATAGGCTGGGATAACAAGCATGGGGCTGGATGAACACAGCAGGTCAAGCAGCATCACAGGAGCAGGAAAACTTGACGTTTCGGGCCTAGACCCTTCATCAGAAATGGGGGAGGGGAAGAGGGTTCCAAAATAAATAGGGAGAGAGGGGGAGGTGGATAGAGGATGGATAGAGGAGAGGATAGGTGGAGAGGAGGCAGACAAGTCGAAGAGGCGGGGATGGAGCCAGTAAAGGTGAGTGTAGGTAGGGGGGTGAGGAGGAGATAGGTCAGTCCAGGGAGGACGGACAGGTCAAGGGGGCGGGATGATGTTAGTAGATATGAGATGGGGGTGTGGCTTGAGGTGAGAGGAAAAACAGGTTAGGGAGGTGGAGATGAGCTGGGCTGGTTTTGGGATGCGGTTGGGGGAAGGGAGATTTTGAAGCTTGTGAAATCCACATTGATGCAATTGGGCTGAAGGGTTCCCAGGCTGAATATGATTTGCTGTTCCTGCGGCCTTCGGGTGGCATCACTGTGGCATTGTAGGAGGCCCAGGATGGACATGTCATCTGAGGAATGGGAGGGGGAGTT
>JAHRHZ010000019.1:41631801-41644881 GCA_024137785.1 Ginglymostoma cirratum | reverse complement strand
TGGAGATGAGCTGGGCTGGTTTTGGGATGTGGTTGGGGGAGGGGAGATTTTGAAGCTTGTGAAATCCACATTGATGCCATTGGGCTGCAGGGTTCCCAGGCTGAATATGATTTGCTGTTCCTGCAGCCTTCGGGTGGCATCACTGTGGCATTGCAGGAGGCCAAGGATGGACATGTCATCTGAGGAATGGGAGGGGGAGTTGAAATGGTTCGCGACTGGGAGGTGCAGTTGTTTGTTGCGAACTGAGCGCAGGTGTTCTGCAAAGCGGTCCCCAAGCCTCCGCTTGGTTTCCCCGATGTAGAGGAGGCCACAACGGGTACAGCGGATGCAGTATACCACATTGGCAGATGTGCAGGTGAACCTCTGCCTGATGTGGAAAGTCTTCTTGGGGCCTGGGATTGGGGTGAGGGAGGAGGTGTGGGGGCAGGTGTAGCACTTCCTGCGGTTACAAGGAAAAGTGCCGGGTGTGGTGGGGCTGGAGGGGAGTGTGGAGCGGATAAGGGAGTCGCGGAGGGAGTGGTCCCTCCGGAAGGCAGATAAGGGTGGGGATGGCGGAAGTGTCGGAGGATGATGCGTTGGATCCGGAGGTTGGTGGGGTGGTATGTGAGGACGAGGGGGATTCTTTTTTGGTTATTATTGCAGGGACGGGGCGTGAGGGATGTGTTCCGGGAAATGCGGGAGACACGGTCGAGGGCGTTCTCGACCACTGTGGGGGGGAGGTTGCGGTCCTTGAAGAATGAGGACGTTTGAGATGTACGGGAGTGGAATGTCTCGTCCTGGGAGCAGATGCGGCGGAGGCGAAGGAATTGGGAATAGGGGATGGCATTTTTGCAGGAGGGTGTGTGGAAGGAGGTGTATTCCAGGTAGCTGTGGGAGTCAGTGGGCTTGAAATGGATATCTGTTTCTAGGTGGTTGCCCGAGATGGAGACAGGGAGGTCCAGGAAGAGGAGAGAAGTGTTGGAGATGGTCCAGGTGAACTTCAGGTTGGGGTGGAAGGTGTTGGTGAAGTGGATGAACTGCTCGAGCTCCTCGTGGGAGCACGAGGCGGCGCCGATGCAGTCATCAATGTAACGGAGGAAGAGGTGGGGTTTAGGGCCAGTGTAGCTATGGAAGAGGGATTGTTCCACGTAACCTACAAAGAGGCAGGCATAGCTTGGGCCCATGCTGGTACCCATGGCCACCCCCTTTGTCTGTAGGAAGTGGGAGGAATTGAAAGAAAAGTTGTTGAGGGTGAGGACGAGTTCGGCTAAGCGGATGAGGGTGTCGGTGGAGGGGGATTGGTCAGTTCTGCGGGACAGGAAGAAGCGGAGGGCCTTTAGGCCATCAGCATGGGGAATACAGGTGTATAGGGACTGGACATCCATAGTGAAAATGAGGTGTTGGGGACCGGGGAATTGGAAGTTCTGGAGGAGGTGGAGGTCGTGGGTGGTGTCACGGACCTAGGTAGGGAGTTCCTGGACCAAGGGGGTGAAAATGGAGTCTAGGTAGGTGGAGATGAGTTCGGTGGGGCAGGAGCAGGCGGAGACAATGGGTCGACCAGGGCATTCAGGTTTGTGGATTTTGGGGAGGAGATAGAAGCGGGCGGTGTGGGGTTGGGGAACGATGAGGTTGGAGGCGGTGGGTGGGAGGTCACCTGAGGTGATGAGGTTGTGGATGGTTTGGGAGATGATGGTTTGGAGCTCGGGGGTAGGGTCATGATCTAGGGGGCGGTAGGAGGAGGTGTCAGAGAGGTGACGCCTGGCCTCAGCAATGTAGAGGTCAGTGCGCCATACTACGACTGCCCCTCCCTTGTCTGCGGGTTTTATGGTGAGGTTGGGATTGGATCGGAGGGAGTGGAGGGCTGCATGTTCTGCGGGGGAGAGGTTGGAGTGTTTGAGACGGGTAGAGAGGTTGAGACGATCTGCAGTACCTTTTATCTCTGAATAGGCTGGGTCTTTTTTTCATTGGAGAGTAGGAGGTTGAAAGGTGACATCATAGAAGTTTATAAAATCATGAGGGGTATAGATGGGGTTAATGTTAAGTGTCAATTTCCCCGGGATGAGGGATTTCAAGACTGGGGGTATATTTTTAAGGTGAGAGGAGAGAGACTTAAAAGAGACATGAGGGGCAAATTCCTTTATACAGATGGTGGTTTATACAGGGAATGAACAGTTACAACGTTGAAAAGACACTTTTAGGTAAGTACATGAATAGCAAAGGTTTGGAGAGATATAGGCCAGGAGCAGGCAGGTGGGATTAGTTTAGTTTGGGATTATGTTCAGCATGGACTGGTTGGACCGAAGGTTCTGTTTCTTTGCTGTATGACTTGATGACTCTATGACTTTGAATCTATAACATGGAACTCTATAGACCCAGGTTCCACTTCCATGAACTCTAACATTGCTTTGACATAGCCATTTTCACACATGCTCAGGACATATCCTCAGAGTAAAGTGTTCCTGGTGTGGAATCCTGGAACTGGTGCATCTACCTTATCCAATATGGTTGCAGCCTACTGTAAGTCAGAAATGTATCCTTTCTGCCTATACACGATAATGTGAGCTGGGTTAACTGGTCAGTGTTTGTGGAGCTGAATTTCGGGATCAGCATCACATTATTGCAAGTGTTGGAAAAGGAGGTCAAAATGTGGTACTCAATTTTTAAAAATGTATTCACTCATGGTACATGAACGTCATTGGCTGGCCAGCATTTCTTGCCCATGCCTAGGTGCCTTAAGAAGGTGGTGGTAAGCTGTTTTCTTGAACTGCTGCAATCCACCTGCTGTAGGTGAGCCCATAATGTCCTTAGAGAGGGAATTTGAGGATTTTGAACCAGCAACAGTGAAGGAACGGCAATATATTTCCATGCCAGGATGTTGAGTGATTTGGAGGGGAATGTACAGGTAGTGGTGTTCCCATGTATCTGCTACCCTTGTCCTTCCAGATGGAAGTGGTCATAGGTCTGGAAGCTGCTGTCTAAGGTCTTTGGTGAACTTCTGCAGTGCATCTTGTAGATAGTACATGTTGCTGCTACTGAGCTTCAGTGATGGAGGAAGTGGATATTTGTTATTACGGTGCCTATCAAGAAAGCAAGGCATCAAACTTCTCAAGCATTGTTGGAGCTGCACCCATCCAGGCAAATGGGGAGTATTCCATCACACTCCTGACTTGTGCTTTGTAGATGGTGGACAGGCTTTGGGGAGTCAGGAGGTGAGTTACTCACTGCAGTGTTCCTAGCCTTTGACCTGCTCTTGTAGCCACTGTGTTTATGTGGAAAGTCCAGTTGAGTTTCTGGTCAATGGTAACCCACAGGATGCTGATAGTGGGGGATTCAGTGATCATAACACCATTGAATGTCAAGGGGCAGTGGTTAGAGTGTCCCTTATTAGAGATGGTCACTGCCTGGCATTTGTGTGGTGTAAATGTTACTATTGCATTCTGAAGGAGAGTCACTGAACTTTAACTCTGCTTTCTCTTCACAGATGCTGCCAAACCTGCTAAATTTCTCGAGCAATTTCTGTTTTTGTTTTGGATTTCTAGCATCTGCATTTCTTTGGTTCCTTTATGTGAAAATGCAACCTTTTCTGTATGGAAAAGCAATGAATGGCATTAAAAAAAAGTTTAATTTCTGGACCCACTGCCTGCCACATAAACAGAATCCTACCCAGTTTACCCAGGCAGATAAAGTTGTGACTTCAATCACCAATCTGATAGCTGCATGTGTTTGAATTGACAGCTCCTTGATTTCAGACTGAGGTGTCAAACTTGGGTCATCACTAGCAATGGCAGCAGTGTTTATGATTTGTTACTCAGTAACTAATCATTCATATGATTCTTTTTTGAAGGCGTAAGGGAAGGCTAGATGGCAGAACATGAGACATCGTGGCAGCTTCCTTCATTCCAGAAAGTAGCATGAAGGATTCTCTAAGTGGTGTCTATATTTACAAAATAGTGTAAAATCCGACAGGGATTCACCTGTACGTCTTCTAACCTGGTCTCCTCTATATCGGAGAGACCAAGCACAGACTCGGTGACCGATTCACGGAGCATCTGTGCTCTGTACACTCCAATCAACACCACCTTCTGGTTGTCATCCATTACAACTTCCCCTCCCACTCCCTTGGCGACATGTCCATCCTGGGCCTCCTCCAATGTCACAATGAGGCTACGTGTAAACTGGAGGAACAACACCTTATATTCCGCCTTGAGAGCTTACAGCCCAATGGCCTCAACATAGAATTCACCAGTTTCAAAATCTCCCCACCCCCCGCCTCATCCCATGTCCAGCCATCCCTCACCTCTCCACCTCCTTGACCTGACACAACCTGTCTATCTTCTTTCTCACCTATCCGTCCTACTCTCCCCATTGACCAATCTCCACAACCTCCAAACTGCATCCACCTATCACCAGCCCACCTACCTTCCCCAGCCTCACCCCTCCTCTCTCTACTTATTTCTGAGCTCCCTTCTCCGTCCCCAGTCCTCATGAAGGATCCTGACCTGAAACGTTGACTTTCCTGCTCCTCTGATACTGCCTGACCTGCTGTGTTCCTCTATCTCCACACTGTATCAACTCTGACTTCCAGCATCTACAGTTGTTGTTATGTTCCAGAGTAAAATCCCTCCTTGTTCATATAGATGAAGCGTTACTCTGAAAGTACCTTGAATGTGGCATTGAAGAAGTGTTCCTGGACCCAAAACGTTAACTCTGATTTCTCTCCACAGATGCTGCCAGACATGCCAAGATTTCTCAGCAATTTATGTTTTTATGCCACAGCTTATGAATCTTTGGTATTCATTGCTTATTGCTGCCTGATTTTTGTTGCAGAGATCTCCCAAAATATCTGTTTACAGGCCTCCTGCAACAAGTTTTAAAAACTGAGAAAAATTCAGGCACACCTTTAATTCAGTTGACCTCTGCGTTCAGAAAATAGTTGTGCAGAACTAAAAGTGTAGATTCAGAGAGATGTATGGCACAAAAAAAGGACCTTTGACCCATGACATCGCACTGGTCATAAACAACCACCTATCCATTCAAATCCCATTTTCATCATAAAAGCATTTTAAGTCATTCAGCCCAACAAGTTGATGATATGTCACTATTTGTGTACATACTGTACATGAGCCTACTCCTAATCTAAAGCCATCAAAACATCCTTCTATTTCTTTCTCCCTATTGTGCTCTCTAGTTTCCCCTTAAGTGCATCCATATAAGTTGTCCCAAACATTCATTGCAAATTGTAATTCTAACTACTCTCTGGAAAAAGAAGTTTCTCCTGAATTCCCTATTATATTTTAGAGGGACTATCTTCTTAATGGCCACTAGTCTGATCTCACTTGCAGATGAAAAATGCTCTGCATCTAGACTAGCAAACTGTTTCATAATCTTAAAGATGTTATTCAGGTTATAAATAAAACATAGAACAGAACAGCATAGTACAGGCCCTTCGGCCCACGATGTTGTGCCGACCTATTATCCTACTAAAATCAACCTACCCTGCATACCCGACATCTTACTATCCTCCATGTGCCTATCCAAGAGCCGCTTAAAAGTCTCTAAAGAATCTGACTCCACTACCACTGCTGGCAGCACATTCCACACACCCACCACTCTCTGTGTAAAGAACCTACCTCTGACGTCTCCCCTATACCTTCCTCCAATCACCTTAAAATTATGCCCCCTCGTAATAGTCATTTCCGCTTTGGGAGAAAGTCTTTGACTATCCGTTCTATCTATGCCTCTCATCATCTTGCACACCTCTATCAAGTCACCTCTCATTCTTCTTCACTCCAATGAAAAAAGCCCTAGCTCCTACAACCTTTCCTCATAACACCACACCTCCAGTCCAGGCAGCATCGTGGTAAATCTGCTCTGCACCTTCTCTAAAGCCTCAACATCTTTCCTATAACGAGGTGACCAGAACTGAACACAATATTCCAAGTGTGGTCTAATCAGAGTTTTATAGAGCTGCAGCATAACCTCACAGCTCTTAAACTCAATTCCCCTGCCAATGAAAGCCAACACACCATATGCCTTCTTTACAACCCTATCAACTTGGGTGGCAACTTTAAGGGATCTATGGACGTGAAGCCCAAGAGCCCTCTATTCCTCCACATTGCCAAGAATCCTGCCATTTTCCCTCTTATCTTCAATTTTTTTCTTGGGAAATGAGCCCATTCAGTATTTACTGATGGCTATAATCCATCAGTTTAGGCATCATTGTGATAAACATTTTTTACACTTTCTCCAGTGCCTCCATGTCTTTTTCTATGACATGAAGACCAGAAATGACCACCGCAATCTATGTACAGTCTAGTCAAGGTTCAACACAATTTGAACAAACTTCTCTGTTTTATAATGCTACTCATATACAAAGGAACTTCAGCATTTTCATTTTTTAAAGGCCTCATAACCTTTGTAACTTTTTGATATATGTGTATCTGTATCATCCTGAGCCCTCTGTTCTTCTTCCTTTAGACTCTAACTTCCACTACCAAAATACAGAAGCATTTTGCATTTTCAATCATGCTTTCTTGTGCCTTCCCACAGTGCTCGACTGTAATTAACTACACCCCACCCTACCAATTTGGAGTCATCTACAAATTTAAATTAAAATCAGAAACTGCTGGAGAAACTCAGCAGGCCTGGCAGCAATGAGAGGAAACAGAGTTAACATTTCAAGTTCAATATGACTTCTTCAAAACGTTAACACTGTTTTTCTCTCTCTATGGATGCTGCCAGACCTGCTGAGTTTCTCTAGCATTTTCTATTTTAATTTCAAATTTCCAGCATCTCAGTACTTTGCCTTTATTTTATTAAATGTTTTGAAATTGATCTTCCAATTCCCAAATTCATGCAAGTAATGGCAACAGTCATCAAAGTGCCAGTTATTATGGGTTCCATCACTTTTCATTATTTGACAATTTGAGTTACTACTTTTAACTTTGTTTTCTGTTTTGTAGCCAGTTTGTTATCCATACTGCTATTTGGCCCCCAGTTGCTCTGGCTTTGGTGATGAATTGTCCCTTATTGAGGGCAATTGGAAATCAAAATGAATTACATTTACTGCTTAGGTCAGTCTATTTAAATCATGTTTCTTCACCACGTGGAGATACGTAATTTGAGGAAAGTGACTACTGTTGCATTACCTTTATCAACCCTTTATCTTACTTCTTCAAAGAATGCAATAAAACTGGTCAAACATAGCCTTCCTTTCAGTTTCCATGCTGACATTATTACAATCTCGGCTTCCGAATGTTTTTCTATTGCATTACCTTTCCTACCTGTTTTCAGTTCATTGTGGTTCAGTTCAATTACTGTCGTGGCTGTACCAATTTTGGTTTAAAAGTAAAACATTTTTCAAAAAGACGATGGCAAAAGAAAAAAATAACAATTTCCGTCAAGGTTGAAACAGAGCTGTTCACAAACTAATGTCCACAAAGGAAGAGCAACGATGTTAGCAATCACATTAATCAGAGTGAGTGCACCATCTGGAATCTAATAACTGACTTGATGGACTCATTTAAGTTGGTTGAAGTGCTGTATGAAAGCTCTCAATAGCAACCCTCAGTGTCAAGTCAATCAGCCATTTCAGGAGGAATGACAATCAATGTGAAACATCGGCAGGAGAATTTTGACCAAATTTATCCTCTGTTATTCTTTTATGCTATTTCATTTTTTAGCTCAAACGGTAAACATATAGGTTTTGAAAATAGAACATTCTCTGACCAAGATAACAAGCATGGGGCTGGATGAACACAGCAGGTCAAGCAGCATCATAGGAGCAGGAAAACTTGACGTTTCGGGCCTAAACCCTTCATCAGAAATGGGGGAGGGGAAGAGGGTTCTGAAATAAATAGGGAGAGAGGGGGAGGCGGATAGAGGATGGATAGAGGAGAGGATATATTCTCTGACCAATTCACTTCAAATATTAAAAACTGACCAAAATTAGCAGATCAAAAATAAACAAAATATATCAAAAAAGAAATGTTTCTATCTTCACCACTGGGCACATATCTGGCAGAGAGAATTGTTCCTCCATCGTGGAACTTGTTTGAAATAACTCCACAGAGGGTGGTACCCTGACACCAAATCACCCTTTATTTACACATGGAGAAGTGTGACACTGATCTAGCTTCATCAGAGCCAGTTCTCAGAGTGAACAGGATGTCTGACACTCCTGATCTTATCTATCAGCCAGGGCTCCCTGATTGGACACATTGCCCAAGCAGGGAACTCATATTCTATGAAGTCGACCTGACTGACCTCTTTATAATCACTACACTGTTTAGTTTTCAAGCCTTTAAAGTTAGTGGAAGGTATGATGACATAGTGGCATGTTATTGGACAAGTAATCCACAAACCTAGACTAATGATCCAGAGACTTAAATTTAAATTCCACTATTGGACTGAAATTCAATTAATGAAATACAGGCTACAAAATAGCAAAACTATTATTAATAAAACCATCAGATTGTAGTGTCACAACTACACACCAGGCATTTTCTCAGAGTGGCCCCTGAACTTACAATTTTTCTAAGCCCATTTGTAGCCCCCTATTAGTTTTCACATGTTTCAACATACAAAATAATCAGCATCTTAGCTTTATGTTTTACAGAAAATAAAACATTCATTCTTATTTCTTATACAACTATTTCTTATACAAAATTTCTTATACAACTATGGCTAAAAGATGCTTAAGTAAAAAAAAAACGATAGTGCAGAATCAAAGATTTAAATTAAAGATAAAAGTTATTTAAGGAAACAAAAATGAGATGACCCTCTACTGTTGTTGTAGGCAGAGCTTCTGAAGTGAAGGTGTTGAGAACTTGAAGTCATAATCTACCACTGTGATGGCTTCTGTAGTCAAATAGTTGGAGATTGCATGTTGTGGTTCTTGGTGGCCTGATTCAGTACAGCAATCCTGGATAACTCACTCTGCTGAGAGGCAGTGGCTGTTTTCAAGATGCCTTTTTAGTGATGTTTAAATGCTTCTTCTTAAAATGACTCTTTCAAACCAGAACAATCAAACAAAATGACTGTAATTGTTCATTTTGTTGAATCATTGTTCCACAAAATAAAGTCAATAGTGCTTACATTTCTGGTACATCCTACCCTTCTCCTGTTTCAACATTCCAGAAGCTTTTGAGATTTCATACCTTTCCAGATTTCAATGGACAGTCCTGGGAATCCTAGAATTATTTAATGATTTTATGTAATTACCTTTCACGGAAAGGAAAATAATAAAAGGAACATGGGAACAGGACTATTCATTCAGCCCTTGAGCCGATTTCTCTATACAATGAGATTACTGCTGATCTGTGGCTTAACTCCATGTACTGCTTTTGGCCATATCCCTTAATACCTTTGCTTAACAAAAATTTATCTATCTCAATTTTAAAGTTAACAACTGATCTATCATCCACTGCCATTTGTGAGAGAGAGTTCCAAATATCAGCCACCCGTTGTATATAGAACATATCTCTCCTGAACAGTCTGGCCCTAATTCTCAGACTATGCCCCCCAGTTCTAGAATCCCCAACTAGTGAAAATAGTTTATGTTTATCTACTCCGTCTTTTCCTATTAATATCTTGAAGACTTTGATCAGATCACCCCTTAACCTCCTAAATTCTAGAGAAACCAGGCCTAATTTGTATAATCTCTCCTCATAACTTAACTTCTGACATCCAGGTATCATTCTGTAAGTCTACATTGTATTCCCTCCAAGGCTAATATATCCTTCCTAAGGTGTGGTGCCCAGATCTGGTCACAGCACTCTAGGTGAGGTGTTACCAGGGTTTTGTTTAACTGCAGCATAACATTTGCATCCTTGTCTTCTAGATATAAAGGCCAGCACAGTTTGATTGCCTGCTCTTAGCTGCAGTTGAATCCATAAGTAAAGTCACAAGATTCCATGTGTGTGTTATTAAAGTCAGATTGGCTTTGTTTACAGAACATATAATATTATAAGTGCACCTTTATATCAGTTGTAAGAACCTGTCTAGTTCACTAATAATCTTCAATAAAGGAAATTTGCCATCCTTACTTTCTTTATACTTAGCTGTCCTCTGAAGTAACCTAGCAAGCTATACAGATATAATCAAGAAGTTGGCTGCCCAAGACCTTCTCAGGGGTAATAAATGTTCAACCTATCATCAATGCTTACACTCTATATGTTCATTTTTAAGGAGCATTTTCTACAATTGGTGGGCCATGAGGATGGGAATGAAAAGCAACCTGATAGCTGGATAGATGAAATAAAGGTGAAGTACCAGAACAATAAGGACACGAGGACCAGTAAACCTTTCCCCCTCCCCGCAATTCCAGTTGAATTGCAGTTAATATTCTCCTAGAGAAGATAATGTTCAGATCATTTGCCCATTTGTGGGTCATATGATCTCAGGTCACTATTGAAAAGGACTAAAGTGAATTTGAGCTTAAAACCCTTTAGTATTTTTGTCAGGTCAAGAGATTTTTGGAAGTCTGTGGGAACGCCACCAGGAAATGTCAGTTTGAAAACCAGAACAAATTTTCTGACAGTAAAATTGAAAAGGTTTTTGGCAACCTTAAGTGTCACTTTAGATGCTGACTGATAAATTAAAGGTATGCAGTGATTGATCATTGGATTTGGTCCTGGAAAGATAACTCAACCACTACATTTACCAGGATTGTGAAAGTGTTGAGATGCATTATAGTACCTTTACCATTGGAAAAAGAAAAGGATTTAATGCATTCAAGACAGCAATGCAAAGACATCCTCCTGTCATAATATAAACTGTGAGCCTACTGTCCATGCTGCTTTCCATAAAAAAAATTGGCCAACTGCATTAACTTAGGGAAAAGATCATCAACTCTTGGGCTCCTTTGAATCAGAATTGTAGCATATAAAATTCTAGCCAACTATTGTTTTAATTTCAAAAGGGCTCATAGAATTGAGCTATGTAATGCTATGAATGCACAGCTGAGGTTCAAAGAATGTTAATGATCCACAATGAGCGATTGATTACACAGTTGTCCAGGAGACTAAGAAATTGAAAGTTAGGTTATTATATGATTATCTCTCTATTCACAACTTTAGGATGACTTAATAGAATTTTTCAGTACAACTAGAGGTCTTTTGCTGAACTACAAATGAGTTTGTGTTTACAAAGCTCACGAGGATTATACATATTGGATATTGGAGATGTAATAGAGATATGTAGAGGAATATGAAAAGGCCTCGGAGTGGGTTGCTGTTGAGAGGTGAGAACCAGAGAGCATAATAGTGATGTAGAGAGCTGCATCTATGTCCCAGTGAACTAAGTGAGTTATCTATCAATCCACCTTGACATTTGCATTTGCGGCCGAGAAAGGTGCTAGACATAGATTTCACTTACCTAGATCTCCCAAAGCTAAAATTTATGGCAAACATAGGAAGATGTGACTACCAAAGTTTAGTTCTGTCTCATGTCCTGAACCCAAGGTGGATGCCCAGCTATATGGTTTTCTTAGTTTTAGTAAGCAGGTCAGCAATGGTAGATGTGGTATTGTACCCAGAAAAGAGCAGTTCCCTTCCTAGAGGCATAGACTGGACAGAGCTGGCAGTGATAATTTGCAATCTCTCAATGTTAGCACAGCCACACAAATTCCCCATGACTTTTGAGGAGTCAGAAAGCAGATAATGACCATACAACAGACTGAAGAAGGCCCATTATAGGGACACAACTGAGGAGCCACATCAAAACCAGGAACATATCCTGAAACATAGGCTTCATGGTGACTTTAGAGACACTAACCCCAAGGATTCAAATACAAAATAAATATCACGTTAGTAAGTCACACACAGCGCACACCAACTCAGAAAGGGGCAGTACCATGGTAACAGCCACTGGATTTACAGAGGCTTAAATATTTCCTTAATAAATGCTCTGGGAATAGTATTTGCTGAGTTTCATTACAGAGATTGAGATCTGAAATGTGCAAAACTAACTTGGAATCGATTCTAATCTTGACCATCTAGGTGGATTTTGCCAGAAAGAATACATTATCTGTTATCAAATCTGCCCCATTTTAATTCCCTTTATTCTGATTCTGCCAGATTGTCATCCAAGCAGTTGAGATGAAAATAATTTGCTGTTGGGAGGAGGTGTGAGGACCAGCCAAGAGAGTTCAGGATTTTCATTGATTGCATGGGTCAGGGAAATCAAGGACCAATTTTCACCCATGGTTTGGAGCAGGAATCAAGTGGTAATATGAGAAATATAGCAGCACTCTACTTACGACTGCCAATCCAAACTGTTGCAATTAATACTGGAAATGGATGACTACCTCCTTAATTTGATTTGATTTGTTTTAAGCTTTATTGTCACATGTAATCGAGTACAGAAGTACGAGTACAGTGACATGTGCAATGTTGCCACGCATGGCTCCACCATACGTAGGAAGGTACCTTGGTACAAAACTTAGGTACAAGTAGTAACATAGAGAAACAAAGTTAAAAATAAAGCATTACCGTTGTTCTTACATTAAGGTATTCAAATTGAGGTATTGATGTTCTATGACCTCACTGCAATTTTCAGATGCTAGTGGCCATTAAGGTCTTTATATCCCAGCCACAGCTGCTCTAACCAAAAATCTGTCTGTTTAAACCTGCCCTGTGACCATTTCAGAATTTCTCTAAGACTTCAAAACACTTGACTGCCACCCTTTGAAATCGGATACTTATAAGTTTACTTGCTGATATTGAGACAGTGGAAGTGAGAAAGCAATTGATCGTGTGTCCAGGCAGGTTTGTTCTAATTTAGGAATAGACAAGTCCTGCTGGCGGCTGGGAAATAGTTTTGCAGGCTGCTCTCTCCATTTCTTTTGTCGTTGAACTTCCTCCCACAGTTGTTTTTCTGTGATCTTCTCATGCATCTCCTCCAGATTGTTGCCTCTTTCTGCATTTAAAATGAAGCCAACACAACAATCAGGGGTAACAAGCATGGGGCTGGATGAACACAGCAGGTCAAGCAGCATCATAGGAGCAGGAAAACTTGACGTTTCGGGCCTAAACCCTTCATCAGAAAAATGATTTTTCTGATGAAGGGTTTAGGCCCAAAACGTCAAGTTTTCCTGCTCCT
>JAHRHZ010000019.1:41544568-41631401 GCA_024137785.1 Ginglymostoma cirratum | reverse complement strand
AGGAGCAGGAAAACTTGACGTTTTGGGCCTAAACCCTTCATCAGAAAAATCATTTTTCTGATGAAGGGTTTAGGCCCGAAACGTCAAGTTTTCCTGCTCCTATGATGCTGCTTGACCTGCTGTGTTCATCCAGCCCCATGCTTGTTATCTCGGATTCTCCAGCATCTGCAGTACCTTTTATCTCTCTCACAACAATCAGGGGTACTTGACCTGACTACTCTGCAACATCTATTAATTCCTGAAGTCATCAGAACGACCGTGTGGTGCAACAGTGTGTACTTCTCTTCCTCCAGGATCTAGTGCTTACCAATTCATGGAATGGAAGAATGGCAGAAAATAACTTTCACAACTACAGAGAAAACATGGCAATTACTTGCATGGACATACTCCGGGATCAGTATTAGGACTCTGCTCTTCTCAACATGAATTATTGATCTAAACTTTGGTGTACTGAGAGCAAAAATCAACATTTTTGGAGGACAGACAATCTGGAAGACTCCTGGAGTATTAGGGTGATAGTCTTAAACTTCAAAGAGACATAGACAAGTTTGTGGCAGATTTATAGGAGGTGAAATTCATGGAAGCATAGAAAATAAAAGCACAGTTGGAGGGCCCTCTTGTGGAGTAGTGGTAATGTTGCTGCACCTGGACTAGGAGGCCCAGGTTCAAATCCTACCTGCTCCAGCAGTGTGTAATAACATCTCTGAAAATGTTGATTAGGAAATATAGGTAAAGAGTACAAGTAGGAGGCTCTTGTGATGTAGTGGTAATGTCCTTATCTCTGAGCCAGCAAGCCAGGTTCACATTCCCACCTGCTCCAGAGATGTGTCATAATACCTCTCAACAAGTTGATTCAAAATAGTTGAAGAGCAAAAGTAGGCCTTTTAGCCTGATTTGCCATCTGATGATGGCCAATCATCCAATTCAAATACCCGATTCTCGCTTTCTCCCTATTGCCTTTAGCCCTAAGAATTGTTTAACTCCATTTTGAAAAATTCAATGCATTTACCTCAGCCGATTTCTGCAGCAGACAATTCCAGGGATTAGGTAGAGAAGTGTGAAATAACTCACTTTGGTACGAACAATAGGCAGTGGTAATCTTGTTACTTTCTTCTGAAGCTATATGAATGAGGAAACCACACGGTAATATTCTTATTCAATATGCGGCTTATTTAGAGATGCACCATTACATAGGTCTGCCTCTTCCAGAAGCAACAACCAGTGTCCCAGAAGTGTCTATTTATGCTCTTTCAATAATGAGAGCAACATGGTGGCTCATTGGGCAGCACTGCTGCCTCACAGCATTGGGGACCTGGGTTTGATTCCACCCTTGGGTGACTGCTTGTGTGGAGTTTGCACATTCTCCTCGCGTCTGCGTGGGTTTTCTCCGGGTGCTCTGGTTTCCTCCCACAGTCCAAAGACGTGCAGGTTAGATGGATTGACTATGCTATATTGTCCAAGGATGTGCAGGCTGGGTGGATTAGCCATGGGAAATGCAGGGTTATAGGGATAGGGTGGGTCCAGGTGGGCTGCTCTTCAGAGGGTAGGTGTGAACACAATGGGCCGAATGGCCTGCTTCTGCATCATTGGGATTCTGTGGATGATCTAGGAAAAATAAACAGATAATCAAATGATTAATGTCTATCTAAAGGGGGATCTACAACTTTACTGTAACTTCAAATTGAAACTATAATTAAAGCTTATTAAATTAAAATAACATTTTGGGTGCTGATGTTATGTCCAAAGCCTGCAGTGCCATTGGTCAAGTGCACTCTGTCTCCGAGGACTGTGGGGCATGAGCATGAATTTCTCTTTACAGTGATCAAATAAAACACTTAACTAAAGGACAACCGATGAAAGGGTGCTGTCACTAAAAAAGTTTTAAATCAAACATATCAAATTAAATTTATACTAATTATTTCTTTTATATCTGTTTAGAATACTTAACCAACCAATACCATTTTCTTCTTTATCTTTTACCTTAATAATGAAATGTACATATCATTAAGAATGCAAAATATGGGATACAATGTAAAGTTAGTGCAGGAGCAGAGGGACTGGGGGTATTTGTGCACACATCATTTAAAATGACTTATCAGGATAAGAGCATGGGTATAAATGCATATAGGATCCTGGGCTTTACAAATAGGAGCATAGAGTACAAAAGCAAGGAAGTTATGATAGACCTGTATAAACACTGGTTTGACCTCAGCTGGAGTAGGATGTACAGTTCTGGATGCCATGCTTTAGGAGGGATGCAAAGGGATAGAGGGGTTTCAGAATAGATTCTCAAGAATGGTTCCAGAAATGAGGAACTTCAGTTATGAGAAGGAATTAAAGGATCTGGAACTTTTGTCCTTGGGAAAATTTGCTAGAAGTGCATGAGGGGTCTGAACAGATAGGCAGAAATTATTCCCATTGATGCAAGGGTGATCAATCAGAGTTAACATTTTGAATCCGGTGACCCTTCCTCAGAACCGGTTCTGAGGAAGGGTCACCAGACCTGAAACATTAACTGCTTTTTTTCTTCTCAGATGCTGCCAGACCTGCTGAGCTTTTTCAGCAACTCCTTTGTTTGTTGTTGACAATGAAAAGGGAATTAGTTAAGTACCTGAAAGAAACAAAAAGGGAAATGACAGTGGTGGGAGGAGGAGATTGATGGGAGGAGAGTAGGAGATAGTGGAACGAGGTTAAATAGATAGAAGCCTTACAGTGTGGACACAAGCCATTCGGCCCAACAAGTCCACACCGACTCTCCGAAGAGCATCCCACCCAAACTAACCCCCCTACCATATAACCCAGCATTTTCCCATGGCTAATCCACATAACATACACATCCCTGGACTATGGGCAATTTAGCATGGTCAATCCACCTAACCTGCACATCTTTGGGACATGGAAGGAAACCGGAGCACCCAGAGGAAAAACCACACAGGCTTGGGGAGAACGGTAAGTTGTTCTGACAGACAGCCGGCACAGGTACCATGAGCCAAATAGACTCTTTCTGCGCTGCAAGCATTTCAATAGTTCATGTCAAGGAGGGCAGATGCTCTGGTCCTAAAGAGATTCTATACAGGAGTCTATTTTCACAGTGTTTATAATCTCTCAATGCAGAATAAACTTAGAACGGAACAGGACTCACACTCTGGGTCCAAGCTGATGGAGGAAGCTCATATAATCAGGTCGAAAGGTGCAGCATTCTCAACTCCTCGTGATTAAGTACAGAGCCAGAGGGTCAAAGGTGGCCTTTCTACTGAGAGACTAATCAAGGTTATTAATGGCCATCGAAGGGTTTCGTCCAGCCCCAGTTTAGATTCGGGAATGGAAACCATCGCATGTAGGCAGCCAGAGAGAGAAACCCTGATGGTAACCAAATAAAAATACAAGTGTTTCTTCTGCTTGGGTAGTCCGTGCCCAGTAGGGGATATGCCACATACAACCACCATGATTGAAGGCCCCAGATGTCCTTTGTATATTAGGCCCAATACCACCATCACACCCTCAACTCACAGGACCCTCCTCAACCCCCTTTGACAAGGTTCTGCATGGTGAACTAATTAGTAAATTTAGATCACATGGGATTCGGAGAGAGCTTGCCAATTGGATACAAAATTGGCTTGATGGTAAGAAACAGAGGATGGTGGTGGAGAGCTGTTTTGTGGCCTGGAGACCTGTGATCAGCAGTGTTGCACAGGGATTGGTGCTGGGTCTACTTTTCTTTGTCATTTATATAAAATTTGGATGAGAATTTAGGAGGCATGATTTGTAAGTTTGCAGATGACACCAAAATTGGTGGTACAGTCAAGACTGAAGAAAGTTGTCTAAGATTACAGAGAGATCTTGATCAATTTGGCCAATGGGGCTGAGAGTGGCAGATGGAGTTTAATTTGGATAAATGCAAGGTGTTACATTTTAGTAAAACACACAAGGGCAGGACTTATACAGGTTAGTGGTAGGGCCCTGGTAGCGTTGAGAGACCTAGGGGTTTAGGTACATACTTCTCTGAAAGTTTCATCACAGGTAGACAGGGTGGTTAAGAAGGCATTTAGTACACTTGCCTTCATTGCTCAGACCATTGAGTGTAGGAGTTGGGGCTTCATGTTGAAGTTGTACCGGACTTTGGGGAGGCTGCTTTTGGAGTGTTGTGTGCAGTTCTGGTCACCCTGCTAGAGAAAGGATTTTTTTCAAATTGGACAGGGTTCTGAAAAGATTTACCAGGATGTTGCCGGGGACTGTAGGCTTTGAGTTCTAAGGATAAGCTGAGACTTTTTTCACTGGAGCTTAAAAGGTTAAGGAGTGACCTTATAGAGGTTTACAAAATCACGAGGGGCATGCTAAGGTGAATAGTAAAAAGGTCCTTTCCCTAGGGTGGGGGAGTTCAAAATTAGGGGGCATATTTTTAAGGTGAGAGGAGAAATTTAAAAGGGACCTGAGGATCAACTTTTTCATGCAGAGGGTGGTTCATTTGTGGAATGAACTACCAGAGGAAGTGGTACATGCAGGTACAGGTACAGCATTTAAAAGAAATTTGGACAAGTGCATGAACACGAAAGGTTTAGAGGGATATCAGCCAAAGGCAGGCAAATAGGGCTATTTTACTTTGGGAAACTTGGATGACATGGACTAGTTGGACTGAAGTGTCTGTTTGCATGCTGTATAACTCTGTGACTCTATAACTGACTCTGCTATGTCCACCCTACCTATTCTCACTCCAGGAATCCAGCTACAACCCCACATTCCAGACCTACTGCTGCAGTACCAGCAGTGGTCACTTCTCCCAGTGGCTCTACTGCTCATGGAGAGTTGCAGGCCTCTGATCAGCAGTTCTTGAAGGCACAATTGTTGTCCCGGCCATAAAAATGACCCCAGCAGTAACCAGGTAAGTGCTCGATTAGCACTAAATCAGATCAAGGTATCAGAAAAGCCATGGCAGTGCTGCCTTAACCCTCCAGCTGATGGAGGGGCCCAACTGCTGTAAGTGTTGAATTTCACCTCGCATTTAGAGGCATAGAGATATTGAGGTCTACAACACAGAAAAAAGCCCTTTGGCCCATTGAGGTTGTGCTGGTCAAAAACTAGCACCTAGCTACTCTGATTCCATTTTGCAGCACTAGGCCCATAGCCCTGTAGGCCTTGGCATCGCAAGTGCACATCTAAATGCTTCTTAAATGTTATGATAGTTTCTGCCATACCACCCTTACACTGACTTCCAGATTCCCAACACCCTCTGGACGGAAAAACCTTTCCTTGCATACCCTCTAAATCCACTGCCCTTTACTTTAAACCTACGTCCCTGATCATCGATTGCTCCACTAAAGGGAATTGTTGCTTCCCATGTACCCTATCTGTGCCCCTCATAACTTTATACATCTTAATGTTGTCCCCTTCCAGTCTCCTCTCCTCCAAGGAAAGCAATCCCAGTATGTGCAATCTCTCTTCATAACTAAAACTCTGCAGCCCAGGCAACAAGCTGGTAAATTTCCTCTGCACTCCTCTACCTCCTTCCTATAATGTGGATTCCAGACTACATACAATACACTATATGTGGCCTAACCAACATTTTATACAATATATACAAATATATATTGCACAACCTCCCTGATCTTAAACTCTGTACATTGGCTCATAAAGGCAAGTATCCCAAATGCTTTCTGAGTGACTTTAATCTAGCTGTCCTGCTACCTTAAAGGTCCAGTGGAGATGCACACCAAGGTCCCTCTGATCTTCAGTGCTTCCCAGTGCTTCAACATGTATTCCCTTGCCTTGTTTGTCCCAAATGCATCACCTCATAATGATCTCGAATGAATTCCATTTACCACAAACCAGCCCATCTGACCACCCATCTATATCCTGGTACATATTGGTAACAATACCATAGATAGAAAAAGGAATGAGGTTCTGCAAGCAGAATTTAGGGAGCTAGAAAGTAGATTGAATGTGTTGGGGATCAGAACAAGCAACCATGTCTACTAAAATCAAACTAATGATGACAATGCCAAAGTGGAACTATTGCGATGTAACTGATGAAGTCATCCAGTAGTTTGATGCCAGTGAGACAGGACTTGGAACATCCCAAACGGAAGCAAGGACAACCAGTTCCATTTACATTCAGTGAATTAACACTAGTAGAACTGTACTATACTCGGATTTAGAAAGATTGACCAGCCATTGCAATGGCAATAAGCTACTGAAGCCAGAAATAGAAAATCAAGATGAAACAGCAGAAAGATGAATTTTGTTTTAATAAAACTGCTGAACCATTGCCAGAATTGAGTACTGGAGGGCCAGTGAGGCTATAAACCTTCAATACGCCCAGCAAGAGTCAGCCCAGGTAGTAATTTAGACCCATGTAGAGCATGTGTCACCTCGATTGTAAGCTGTGGACCTGAACAATCAGATGGAACAATGATAACTGAACTGGAGAAGCTGTTCTTTCACTGCAGGTGACTGACCGATCAAGAAGGTGTGAACTCACTGTCTACACAAACCACAGATCAACCATCGGTCCCAAAGGTACACAATACCCCAATATTAGAAAATGAAAAACAACAGTCACCACAGCAACAAAAAATGACACAGAACTCACTGGAGAAAGAACATCACTCAGATGAAAATTCAATGTATGTTTAAGAGACTGGCATGATTAAAGACAATGGATGCAATGCATGCGCAGAGACTGCCAAGAATTACAAACTGCTAATACATGAGAACAGTTGCATTTACAATGGGTAACTTGGGTAACTCAGAATAAATGAAAATGCATGTTTTTTTTTCTTTCGTATGAAAAGGGGGTTGTTGGGTATAGAAATGCAATCCTGTACTAATGTGTCTCGTGCCTCGTTGTAGTTGTGTGACCTCTAACATGAGATAACAGTGTAGGCATTTATTTCAGGGTCCGTTCAATAGCACAAAGTACAAAACTAGACTGTTGTCCTGTGAGTTTTTACCTTTAGAGAGTATGTATAGTCAATTCTTTCAATCCAATGTGCAAAGCCTCACAGTCATCTGTATGAAAATTATTTCCAATTGTTTTGTGCCTGCAGTCTCCCTTTCTTCTTTTGCCTTCTGGAAGTATTGACTCTTTAAGGGGTACAGTTGTTTTATAATTTGTATTGTATATAATTTAGATAATATCGATGATGGGCAGCTCTGATCACAGAAATTTTATCAACAGCAACAGAAATTGCTGGAAAAGTTCAGCAAGTCTGACGACATCTGTGGAGAGAAATCAGTTAATGTTTTGGGTTCAGTGACCCTTCTTCAGAGCTTTTCAGCATCCACAGTTCTTTCAGGTTGCTTTTACAAGAAATATTATCACTGGGATTCTTTAAAATCAAAATACATTTAATAACGGAAGAATCTTTTTACTCTTCATTCTTTTAAATAATAAGTGTGAGGGGGAATTGAAACAAGTTGCGAGTTGGCAACTGTATTTACTGATATCTGTTCAACTCCTGCACACTGTCAGTCTCTATTTTGTCTTCAATCCATAACTTTGACATCAGCAACACATCCTGATATAAACAAGACTTTATTTCATCTTCAGAGATAGGGGAGAGATTGTAAAGAGTTGCCCCAAGCTCCCAATGTAACCTACCATGGAAGATCTGAAGAAACAGTGAAAGGGTGATTTTTTTTAATATTTACAATAACAACTTGCAGATCTATAATGTGTCTAATGTATTAAAAAATGTCTGAAAGTGCTTAATTGGAATATTATCAAATACATTTTGGAATGGAGTTAAATAAGATGATCACAATACAGGTTGATCTGAAGAGACCCTTAAGAGAGAAAAGAGGGGTGGATAGACAGAATGGTTAAGGAAGAAATTCCAAAACTTGGGGTCAAGATAGCTGAAATCATGATTGCCAGTGGTGAAATTTGGGATGCTAAATAGGCCAGAATTGGAGGAGCAGTTATCTCAGAGAGATGTAGAGTCTGGCGGAAATAAAGACATTGATGAGATTTCAGTCCTTAATAAGCCAATGTAAAGTAGGGCCGTAGAATCCCTATAGTGTAGGAAGAGACATCTGGCCCATCAAGTCTGCACCAACCTTCCGAAGACCATCCAACTCAAACGCAGCCCCTTACCGTATTCCCGTTAACCCACATTTACCAAGGCTAATCCACCTAGCCTACAGATCTCTGGACACTATGGACAATTTTTACATGGCCAATCCACCTAACCTGCACCCCTTCGGACTGTGGGAGGAAACCAGAGTGCCTGGCAGAAACCCACACAGTCGTGGGGAAAATGTTCAAACTCCACACGGACATTCACCCAAGGCTGACCATGTTGCATTCCTGCAGCACCACACCAAAGCTGCCACCTAGACTGTGTGTATTCAAGCCCTTTGAAGATCCCACAGCACCCTGGAATCAAAACCCACCAGTCTTGGAAAGCCTTATAATTGAACCTGGGTCCCTGGTGCTGTGATGCAGCAGTGCTAACCACTAAGGCATCGTACCATTCATGTTTGGCAACATTAATGAGGTAGAAGTATGCAGTCTTTGTGATGGCATGGATATGTGGTCAGAATCTCATGTCAAGTCATTCATAACACCAAAATTGTTAACAGTCTCATTTATCTGTAGATTCTTTCCAGGAAGATGTATTAACTTGATTTCTGGGGAATGGAGGTTGTCCTGGAAACCAAATATAGTGCTTTTGGTCTTCCCAATATAATTTGGGAAAAATTTCCAGTCATCCAGTATTGAGTGTTCGATAAGCTGTTTAACATTTTGGAAGGTACGGTGGGGCCAAAAGTGGTGTTGACAAGGTACAGCTGGGCATCTTTGGCTTACCCATGGAACCAGATGTTGCGTTTTCAGGTGATATCACCAAGGGATAGTGGGATGTTGACAAAATCAGTGAGGCCAGGTTAGATCCTTGGGAGATTCCAGAGTTAACTGTGAGGGGAAGCAGATGGAGAAACCTTTGCAAGTAATTGTCTGCTGCCTAAGAGTTGTATCAGTGTTGTGGCTGGTATAGAAACTAGATTGGAGGGATTCAAACATGATGTTCAGGTAAAGGAGGGTATGGATTTGGGAGGCAGCAAGGACTTGGTTCAAGAACGAAGCGATCTGTTGATACTTAAATTTATTGTAGTAGATTGAGGGAAATGTGGCACAGTTCCCAGGTCATTCATATTACATAGTTTTGTGAAAGAATAGGCCATTCATCCCAATTGGCCCATGCTTAGTACTTATCCTCTTATTGAACTCCCTCGCATATTACTTAATTTAACTCCATCAATATTCGCTTCAAGATGATTTCTAGCTTCCTCTTAAATGTATTAATGTGAATCGCAACAACTCCTTGAAGCAGCAATTCCACATGCTAAACACCCCCCAGATAAAATAGTTTTGCCTGAATTCGCCATTGGATTTATTTGTGACAATCTTAGTCTTAATGAAAAGACTGCGTAAATACCCCAGAAATATATAGCAAGTTTGGGTGGGAAATAAGATCAGGAAACTCAGTAGAACTGGTTTCCTGAATGCTTTGCAATTTTTAACTCCCGAGCTCTTAATTCATTTCTTTTGGTTACATGTCAATGGACAACTTGATTGATAGAGTGGAGACCTGCTAAATAGACTAGGCTACAACAAAAGGCATGTAGCCAGGTATAGCGGGGAGGAGGTAATGTCACCAGATATATAAATAATGTTTGGTTATAGAATTTGGATACTATGGCAGAGTGTAAATGTGGTACAGGATGTGGTGTGATGAAGGGTGAAATATAGTGTGAATTGGTTTCCAATAATAAGGTAGTCCAAAGATGATAGGTTTTGGTTCTGGAGTGCTGTCGGAGGTACAATGCGCTTGCACACTCGGTCTAGGTGGCTGCTTTGGTGTGCTGTAGGAATGTAACATGGTCAGCTGAGTTACTTATCACATAAAGTGCTAAATCAAGTTTACATTCTGCAACATGATAAGGAGCAGTGAGTGATCTGGCATTCTGCTCTACATTACTTCATTAGCCAGGATTAACTGTGTACACATCATGGGGTTTCTGTGGGAACGACATTATTTTACTTCAGCTATTTAAACAGACCAAGTATTAGTGATGAAAATACAAGAAGTAGTAACACAAAAATTAGTAACAACTTTTTTTGTTCAATGTACAATTATTTGTTGGAAAATCAATCAGCAAAAGTGATTTGAAGTTCAGTGGATTGGATATAATTTAAGAGTTTGCACAGATCGGATGTACCGGGTGCAACCTGCCGCGTCACATGTTTACTTTGATTCGTGCGGCATTGTCAAAATCAATTACTAAGTGAAACCATGTAGAATTCTACTCCGACTGAGTGAACAGCTACTAAATACAAGATTGCAGACTGGATTAAGAAATGCAATGAACTGTAATTAATTGAGGTATGAGGTCACAACTCATTCACTCAAACCAATTAACTAATGGTTTGCACTAGCCTGTTCCATACCAGATTAAAGTGAATCAGTTGCCATGCTTATGGCAGCATTGCACCACTTTTTTTATTAGCTTTCACGAACAACAGAGTGGAAGAGGCTTAGCATAAACCCTGTCCACTTAAAGATACTAAAGGTGCTGGTTGTTCAGCAAGACTGGACACTTTCTTGCTGAATATGGATCTGTTGAAATGATGTAAGAACCAATTTTATTTCCAGTAAATAAAAGCCTATTTGATGCTTTTTCTATGTAAATGCAATTAACTTATATGTTCTGTACGTTAAGAGGCATTAGGCAATTCAAAACAGAATTAAGCGTTTGGTCGGGAAAGTTATAAAAAGGCAGGGTAAGAAATGGAATCACAGGAGATCATCCAGTTGAAGACTTGGCATTAACAGAGATATGAAAGGCTAAATAGAACACTGTAGTCAAGCTCCTAACTTAGCAGCTTCTACAGTAAATGTAGCTTAACGCAAATGTTGAAACGAAAAGTGATCAGACCTATCCGTGGCTGACCTTGTTTTATAAGTGAGCTGTTGAGCAATGTGCCTACTGGTCGCTGTGATTTCCTAGTGCTTTTCCTGGGTTTGGAAAGGTGGCTTGGAGACGGGGGGGTCAAGGTGAAGGGATTCAGTTGGGTGGGTAGGTGTACAATGTGGATGATATGGGGAGCAACATTTATAACAGTTCCAGGATATGTTAGAAGAGAAACAAGCAATTGAGTGAAAGCTGAAAACATTACTATTAGTAAATAGTAAAATGGCAAACTAGGAATGAGGACTGAGTATGTTCACTGGGAGAAGATGGATTCTTTCATTGACGATGATTCCATCATGGGATCCTGAATTTCAAATGGCTACTGAAGTAGAAACTAATGCCGAACTTTTGAGGAAATGAGATAAATATTTGAGACGGAGAACCTGAAGGAACTTTTGCTAGTGAGGTTACAGGACAGTGCAGGACATCATCACAGACAATGTAGGTGTGATTTTCCCATATTTTGGATGTGTCAGTTTCGGGGAAAATCATGGAGATTCCTTCCATGGGCCCTGACAACTTTTCTCTTACAATTTTACACTGCTGATCAAATTCAGTAAGCATCCCACCTCCACAGCATTTCTTCCACACTACCATGTGCTCAGCAATGGTGGAGATGCTTGCTTGTGCTGGGACCTACTGGCATTCAAACTGCCGCTGACATTTTTAAACTGAGCTGTGTGCCAGAAATTGCCCTTCACAGTGTGTTGCTGCATAATTCCAAAGGAGACATCTGAGAGAATTGATAATCTGCTTTACCAACTAGGGTGGGGTGGAAGAGAGAAGGGCCACCCTCTTTCCCCTGGACCAGCTGAAACTGCCAGCCTGGTTCAAAGTTACTACCGGGTCTTGAATTGATTTATTTGATTTATTATTGTTGTCAAATGTACCGAGATACAGTGAAAAGTACTGTTTTGTTTGCTAACCAGACAAATCATACCCTACATAAGTATATTAGGGTAAAAGAACAGAATGCAGAATACAGAGTCAGCTCCGCCAGAACACAATAGCGTGTTCCTATGCAACATCACATTATGGAGAATTGTGCCATAGAAATAACGGGCCTATGGGAAAAGCAGGTGAGGGATAGACCACCAAAACAAATCACTCAAAATCACTCAAAAATCACTCAAAAACCTAACACAAAGGATAGCACAGTTTGAATAAATGTTTAATTCATATCTAATAATGGAACAAAAGTAAATTTAACATCTTACCTTGAAAAAAAAGTCAAAATGACTTGATGGGGGAGGAAGTTTTGAGGTTGCTCTCTTGTTCATGCAG
Source organism: Ginglymostoma cirratum (assembly GCA_024137785.1). Lineage (NCBI taxonomy): Eukaryota > Metazoa > Chordata > Chondrichthyes > Orectolobiformes > Ginglymostomatidae > Ginglymostoma > Ginglymostoma cirratum. The sequence goes on along the minus strand of JAHRHZ010000019.1, from coordinate 41,619,146 downwards.
GGGCTGAAGGCCGTCATCATCATCATCATTATCATCACCATCACCATCATCACCTTCGGGTGCAGTTGTGGTTGCAGGGTTAGGGCGAAAAATAGTTAATCCAGAAGCCCATTTCTGAAGAAGGGTCCCAACCCGAAACATCAACTTTCCTGCTCCTCTGATGCTGCCTGGTTTGCTGTGTTCTTCCAGCTCCACACTGTGTTATCTCTTAATCCAGAAGTGGATGGCTGTGGTTCATTGTCTTCTGACTGTTTTTTGGGGGTTGGCTTAAAAAAAGACATCCGGTTTTGGCTGCTTTGACCTTTATCTTCTTCCATGAAGAAGCTGTTCATAGAGTGCCAGATAAGATCTTATTCCATGAACTCCTACCCTACTGTGTTCTGCATTGTAACCTTTATCCTCCAAGAGGTGTAACTGCTTCTCAATTTCCCTCAGAATAGGAGACAAAACAGAAATGGAAATCTTTCTTGCTGTTGCATCCAGGACTTCATCTTCTTCATCACCCGCTTCCATTCTCTCCTCAGTGACAAGTTGCTGTAGACCAGCTGTAGAGAGGTCTTCACAGTGGGTCTCAAGCAGCTTTTCAACATCCTCATTCTCCACTTTTTCAAATCCAACGTGCTTTGCAAGTTCAGCACAATGTTCTTTTTGATTCTTGGGAACTCCTGTGATGGATCGAAGACTTTAAAATCTTGAAAAAAATCTGGGAGAAGCTTTTGCCAAACTGTATGTAAGCAGTCCTTACTGACATCACTCCAGGCCTCCACAAGAATGTCGATTACATTCTTGGTGATAAGCTCGTCCAAAATTGAAGAACAGTGTTCTTATCCCCCTCAGTGGCTGCAGTCAGCCTCTTAAATGTGAGCCTTAAATAATAAGCTTTAAAAGCTGCTATTTCACCTTGGTCCATGGTTTGAAGGAGAGAGGTTGTGTTTGGGGTTAGCAATAGCACTTTGATGCTTTCAGAAAGCTAACCAGTGGTGGGAGGATGGCCTGGCACATTATCCAGGATGAGGAGAATCTTAAAATCCAATTTCTTTTTTCCTGCGATACTTTCTTAAAATATCTTCCAAAACATCAACAATAAGGTAAAAAAAAATTGCCCTATCATCCAACCTCTTTTGCTTGACTTAATGTAAATGCCTGGAATAGACTTAAGGTAACCTTTCAAGGCTCGCGGTTTGGCAGAGTGGTACACAACCACAAACTTAAGCTTTAAGTCTCCACTGGCATTGGCTCCCAGCAGCACAGTCATACGATCCTTTGCCACTTTAAAGCCTGGAGCATGTGCTTCATTCATAGAAATTTATGTTCTTGATGGCATTGTCTTCCAGTATAAACCTGTCTCCTCCAAATTGAAAATTTGATCTAAGTTGTAACCTTCTTCATCAATTAATTTTTTTACTATGGGAGGAAATACCATTGCATACTCCTCGTTTGCACTGGCAGCTTCGCCACATAACTTTACGTTATGAAAAGCGTAGCGGTTTGTAAAACCAGCAAACCAGCCACTGCTAGCACTAAAGACAGGCACATCTGCAGGATTTTCAGCCTTTTTTTGTTAGATCGTCATAAATTGATAAGTCTTTCTCTTTTATGGTGAGAAAGGTGGTCATTTGATCTTCTATTCTCACACGTAGAAGCTGCTCCATCTCCTCAAGTTCATTTGTCCATGATCTCACAGATTTAGACTCGTTCCAGCAATACAGCATGCTTTAATCTTTTCTGCATTGTCTCTATTGGTGCAAGGTAGACTCCTTTATTCTTGTTATGTGAACTATATCACATGTTCTCTCATTACACCCAAAAGGCTTTATAACATCTAGCTTCTCTTCCAGTGTTATAGACTTTCTTTTACATTCATCACCACCAATTTTTCACAAGCACGCTTCTTGCTAACACTCTTGTCACTTTGTCCTCTTATTTTTGTGGGTAACACAGCAGAATTTGAAAAATAAATGAAAATCACGGAGTACTGTATCTCTCACAGAAGGCACTTAACAACAAAGCCTGCGAAATGATCATGTGAGGCCGGAACAGAGACTCTTTCAGTGCTAACATTGTACGTATTCGGGACAAAGCCTGCAAAATGATCATGTGATGTCGACATGTACTCCTCTGTGCACCAATGGAATCACATTATAGCCAACACAAGTTTGCATTTTAGAAATAGCATTACCCTATTTGTCAGTCACATTAGAGCCTATTCGCGTTGCCGGTACACACACTATAACAGAATCGACTGCCTCATGTTACAATCACAGAGAAGGTGAATCAACAGGGAATTCATTCATGGGATGTGGCTAAGCTAGAATTTATTGCCCATTCCTAATTACCCTCGAGAATTGTGGTGTTTAGGCAGAAATAGAAGATTGATGGAAACCAACTTGGAGGGCCTTTATGGCTGAAACTGGGAGTATACACTTGGAGTGGACTGCCTCCTAATGTCATGAGACAGCCTATGTTGTATCTGCTATTCCATGTGCAATTTTTAGTTGGTATTGACGGTGACTTACCTGTGAATTCATGTTTAGTTTGTGTTGATTTTAACTTGTGCTAAAGTAGAAGTTAGGAAAAGGAAATCTTGTTGATAATTTCTTAATTTACAAATCAGTTAGTAAATATGATCCCGTTGGCTTACAGATCTCCACAATATTGTAACACTACTCAATGCAACTCAGTACTCAACTTGATATCAGCTATCAGCTAAAGCATGTTCTGAAATCGCCATCTCTCCCATGAGTGTTTTCTTTCACTAAGGTTGACTACTTTGTGTTTGATCTTGGCTATCCCCCTTCTTTGCTCCCCTCTTCGTATGATCATTTGGAAGTACAGCACCCTCTGATGTCCCCACTTTCTGATCTTGTCCATCCCAGTCCAACACCGGCAGCTCCACAGCAAGGACATAAGAAAGTGTTATAAAGTTCTACTGAATTCAGTGATCAATTGTATCCTGTCCCCTTACATTTAGAAATTGCATATGGAGGGGATAGGGTGGATTCAGAACCCAGGCCCAGAAACAACCTTGACTTCTGTTTAATAAAAAGAGCAGGTCTGGCAGTGTCAATGAAGAAAGAAAAAGAGTTAAGAAGAATCCACCTTTTCAAAACTGATCTCTATTTCCCAACTCTAATGTGGAAATTCATTTTGAGATATCAGCACCTAAGCTCGGACCTTACCTCAGAAGGGTGAAATCCAGCAGGATGAATAATGTGTGCCTGACCTGAACTCATCCCATTGTCTTCACAAAGGAATGGATTCAAATTGAATGTTTTATTTCAAACAATGCAAAGGAGGGGTTAATCTTCAATCTGAAAGTGCTGGAAATTGCATCATTTAAAATTGAAATGTTCTGAGTGGTAAAAAAAAAAATTTCTTAAACACTAGAACCCTTTAAAATCTGAACTCCACCTGCTAGGAAATAGATCCCGCAAATTAATTTCAACATCCCCTTCAGAAATTTCCAAATCTGCCACAACTGCAATACATACTTTTACAAATTTTATCTTCTCTTTCCTTGCAGTTCGATTAATGAAACATTGGGTGTAGCTGGAGTTTAAGTTATGACAACACCATTAAACACTGCACTTTGAGCTTAATTACTTGTGTTAGCACACCATAGAACAATGTATGGGACTGTTTTTGTGTTGTCAGCTTTTTTAGGGCTTTGTCAGTTTGTTGAAGTTGTTGATCAGCTTTTTCTAGTTTACTCAGTTGGCTAAACTGTAATTGTCTCTCTAGAAATTTTACCTCACGGCCCTTAAAGTAATTGCCTGTCTAAAATTACTCATGTTTTGAATCAAGGCATCCAAGCAATACCATATTAAAATTAAGTATTCAAGGCTTTCAAACTCTAAACATATAATCTTCAGATTTATTGGCAAACTCATATCACCTACTCAGCCCTCAGTTGTCCGTTTTGTTGGTGGATGGTGAAACATAGCTAATCTTGTTCCTCACCTTTTAAACCCTTGGCATCTTCTGGCGAAATGACTTAACTGAAGTTAGATCTCATGGGATTCAAGGTGAGCTTGCCAATCGGATACAAAATTTGCTTTATGGCAGGAGACAGAGGGAGGAAGTGGAGGGTTTTTATTTTGGATTGGAGGCCTGTTGACCAGCGCTGTTGCACAGGGCTCGGTACTGAAACCACTGTTGCTTGTCATTTATTTAAATGATTTGGATGAGAATTTAGGAAGCATGGTTAGTAAGTTTGCAGATGACACCAAAATTAATGGTATAGTTGACAGTGAAGTAGTTTATCTGAAAGATCTCGATCATTTGGGCCAATGGGCTGAGAAAAGCCAGATGGAGTATAATTTGGATACGTGAGCTATTGCATTTTGGCAAAACTAACAAGGACAGGACTCACAAAACTAATAGAAGGGCCCTGGGTAGTGTTGTGGAATAGAGAGACCAAGGGGTTCAGGTACAAAATTCTTTGAAATTTGTGTCACAGGTGGACAGAGTGGTTATGAAGGCACTTAGCACAGTGAGGCCTCTTCCGGAGTACTGTGTTCAGTTCTGGTCACCCTGTGATAGGAAGAATATTATTAAGCATTCAGAAGAGATTTACAAGGATGTTGCCAGAAATGGAGGGTTTGAGATATAAAAATAGACTGGAAAGACCGGGTCTTTTTTCACTGGAGCATGGGAAGTTATAGGGTGACCTTATTGAGGTTTATAGAATCATGAGGGGTAAGGATAAGGTGAATGACAAGGGCTTTTTCCCTAGGGTGGAGGAGTTCAAAACTAGGGGGCTTATTTTTAAGATGAGTGGAGACAGTTTTAGAAAGGACATGAGGAGCAACCTTTTTACGCAGAATGTGGGTGGAATGAACTGCCAGAGAAAGTGGTGGATGCAGGTACAATTACAACGGCTAAAAGATATTTGGTTAAGTTCATGACTAGCCAATGTTTGGAGGGATATGGGTCAACAGCTGGCAGGTGGGACTGGCTTAGTTTGGAAACATGGTCAACGTGGACTGGTTGGACACAAAGCTCTGATTCCATACTGTATGACTCTATGAACAAGTAAGCTCCAGACATTTTGATGCACACAGGAATACACCCTGCTTGATGTATTTATGCCACTTTTATATAAATATTTAATAAGCTAAAAGCCTTCATGCAAATAAAATTGCTCGAAAGGTTCAGTCATACATTTGGCCAGGAGTAGGTTTGTATCAAACTCTGGATCAGACTGCAGAACTTACTGCTCTGTTCCCATTGCAAGTTGACTGTAGAGGTTGGACAGGCATCAACAGCACAACCAAGTTACAATCACATCCCCTTCCAGCCAAAAATGGTTTGACTAATATATATCTGCAGGTTAAATTAGAAAGCCTGATATAACTAATTCATTGTCATATATAGGAGTCATTTTCCAGTTGACAGATTTTGGGAGACTTTGCCAGCATCTGTGGTCTGTTTTGGATGACTCATTAACCAGCATATGTGCTACTATAGTGCCTGCATATAAATAAGCAAGTTTTCAGCTATCTTAACATCTGAATGTTGCTCTGTTTTTAACATATTTGTCGCACTCTATAATTATAATTGGCCAAAGGCTTAAACCAACACAAATCAGTTCCCACTAATGTGTGGTGCCATCATACAGACCCTCAGTAACTGGGTATTCATTTCTCTCAGATAACAAGGCGTGGGGCTGGATGAACACAGCAGGCCAAGCAGCATCACAGGAGCAGGAAAGCTTGATGTTTCGGGCCTAGACCCTTCATCAGAAATGGGGGAGGGAAAGAGGGTTCTGAAATAAATAGGGAGAGGGGGGGAGGCGGATAGAAGATGGATAGAGGAGAGGATAGGTGGAGAGGAGACAGACAAGTCAAAGAGGCGGGGATGGAGCCAGTAAAGGTGAGTGCAGCTGGAGAGGTAGGGAGGAGATAGGTCAGTCCAGGGAGGACGGACAGGTCAAGGGGGCGGGATGAGGTTAGTAGATAGGAGATGGGGGTGCGGCTTGAGGTGGGAGGAGGGGATAGATGAGAGGAAGAACAGGTTAGGGAGGCGGGGACGAGCTGGGCTGGTTTTGGGATGCAGTAGGGGGAGGGGAGATTTTGAAGCTTGTGAAATCCACATTGATACCATTGGGCTGCAGGGTTCCCAGGCTGAATATGAGTTGCTGTTCCTGCAACCTTCGAGTGGCATCATTGTGGCACTGCAGGAGGCCCAGGATGGACATGTCATCTGAGGAATGGGAGGGGGAGTTGAAATGGTTCGCGACTGGGAGGTGCAATTGTTTGTTGCAAACCGAGCGCAGGTGTTCTGCAAAGCGGTCCCCAAGCCTCCACTTGGTTTCCCCGATGTACAGGAGGCCACAATGGGTACAGCGGATGCAGTATATCACATTGGCAGATGTGCAGGTGAACATCTGCTTGATGTGGAAAGTCTTCTCGGGGCCTGGGATGGGGGTGAGGTAGGAGTTGTGGCGGCTGGTGTAGCACTTCCTGCGGTTGCAGAGAAAAGTGCTGGGTGTGGTGGGGCTGGAGGGGAGTGTGGAGCGGACAAGGAAGTCACGGAGAGAGTGGTCCCTCGGAAAGCAGACAAGGGTGGGGAGGGAAAAATGTCTTTGGTGATGGGGTCGGATTGCAGATGATGGAAGTGACGGAGGATGATGCGTTGGATCCGGAGGTTGGTGGGGTGGTACGTGAGGACGAGGGGGATTCTTTTTTGTTGTTATTGCGGGGACGGGGTGTGAGGGATGAGTTGCGGGAAATGTGGGAGACGCGGTCGAGGGCGTTCTCGACCACTGCGGGGGGGAAGTTGTGGTCCTTGAAGAAAGAAGACATCTGAGATGTACGGGAGTGGAATGCCTCATCCTGGGGGCAGGTGTGGTGGAGGCGAAGGAATTGGGAATAGGGGATGGCATTTTTGCAGGAAGGTGGGTGGGAGGAGGTGTATTCTAGGTAGCTGTGGGAGTCGGTGGGCTTGAAATGGATATCGGTTTCCAGGTGGTTGCCAGAGATGGAAACAGAGAGGTCCAGGAAGGAGAGAAAGGTATTAGAGATGGTCCAGGTGAACTTAAGGTTGGGGTGGAAGGTGTTGGTGAAGTGGATGAACTGTTCGAGCTCCTCGTGGGAGCACGAGGTGGCGCCGATACAGTCATCAATGTAACGGAGGAAGAGGTGGGGTTTAGGGCCAATGTAGGTACGGAAGACGGATTGTTCCACGTATCCTACAATGAGGCAGGCATAGTTTGGGCCCATGCGGGTACCCATGGCCACCCCCTTTGCCTGTAGGAAGTGGGAGGAATTGAGAGAAGTTGTTGAGGGTGAGGACGAGTTCGGCCAAGCGGATGAGGCTGTCAGTGGAGGGGGATTGGTCAGGTCTGCGGGACAGGAAGAAGCGGAGGGCCTTTAGGCATTTCTCTCATGCTGATTGTGTTACGACTGATCCAAAACCTGATCCAAAAATTAATATAAAAATACCCTAAACACTCTCAAGTGTCACTTTATTTTGATGCATAACCAGGAAATAATAAAAGCCTTATAGATGTAGGCAGTAAATTAGGACTAAATTATTATCAAGTACATTTCAGCTCCTCCTCAACTTGACTCTATCCGTTTGAGGGATAGCTAAGCATTGAAGTAACAACTGTAATATAATCAATTCTCCCTATAAAGTAACGGTGCCCTAATTAGAATGAATTGGGATTCAATTATCATGTCAGTAAATCTCCACTTAGAGTGCACAGAACAGCCACTTGCTGGTGTGTAGTTATGAGCATCACAGAAAAATGGATTTACTGTATTTTCTTAAGATATTTTAAAAGAGCTGGGAAAACAATAAGTTTTTATTCTGGCCTTTTAGGCCTAGTGGACTGCACTGTTCAACTGTGAATATTAATTACAGGAAAATGAGAAGCTCCAAAATTTGGCTGCAGTGCCCACTAAGCCTTATTCTGGAAACCGAAGTCCTATTTTACGTTAGGAGAGCAACTATATAAAATTTACTTCTACAATTTCAGAACAAAGTATTCCCTTATTTGGCAAATTGTGCAATAGGTAGCTTTTAGCAAACATCAGCAACTTTAGTTATTATTCCTTTGCTCGGCACAAGCACAGCATTTGCTGCTATGATGGAAGTCATCAGATCTTCGGTGCATGACGTACAGCTCCTGACAACTGCAAAAATCAAGTGACAAATATATAACTAATTTGGAAAAGAGGTGATGCACTGAAGATAAAATTCACTGCACTCATTGAAAATAATATTGGTCTTAGGTGGTATCATGGAATAAACAGTAGTTAAACAGCTGCTAGTTTGAATCTGCCTGTTTGACACTGTGCCTAAAACTGCATTCCTTATTCACCTTGCAACTTGCTATCAAATAATTTTATTCCCCCTCCATTCAATTTAATATCGTTCTATTTCAGTAATGTTTTATAATTTTACAATAGTGAACTGTTGATATTAAAAATATCTTGCTCAGAATTATTTTCTTATCAATATTTGGTAGATATATCTAATCAGAGTGAATATAAATTACCAAGGTAATGCAATGATGGCTATGAAAATTCAGTAGTGCTTGTATGGACATGTTTCATTGTCAGCTTAATTAATTCTTACATTTCTAAGTCAAATGATAATGCCTTGTTTTCTGATTCAACAGTCTCCCAAGCGGATAATGTGTAATTAACGCAAAGAAAGGTTCAAATTTCAGCCCAGCAATTCATCAGGAGAAAAGCTAATATAACAAGTTCACTCACTTCTCATTTTTCTCCATTTTCTGAAGGCAATAACTCCTCTAGAATATGGTTCCATGGGTAATTATTGAATTTTCAGTTCTTTATCAACAATCCTGAACAACAAAGGGATTGTTTGCCCAAAGCCTTGCCCAATCAGTGGGAGTGCATATCAGAAATTTTGGCCAAACAGCCCCATGGTGGGAGGCATGTGCCTTGGGGGGAAAACGTTGGAAAGTCTAAAAACAAAACAGAAAATGCTGAAACTATGCAGCAGGTCAGTTAGCTCTGGCTTTCTCTCTCCACAAATGCTGCCTCACCCAGTGAGCATTTTCTTGTTCCTATTTTTGGTTTCCAGCATCCATGCTATTTGCTTTACAGTTTTCAGCCTTTGAGAACTATATTTTTATCCTTATAACAAAACATACATTGTCATTAGGTTTCCAACCAAAATCAGCATCACTATCTTGATGGTGGAAACGCAGATAATGCTGCTGGTACCCTCATGGGGACAGAAGGGAAAATGCATGTGGATAAGGGATAGTGATTGTGACATGTTAATGACACTGTGGGGTAAATGGGAGAACAGCACAGCAATGGACAGTGCTTCTTATTTGGTTGCCAGGACATGGATGTATGTGCATCTCCACAAGACCAGCTCCAGTACTCGCCAGCAAAGGCCAGGATCCCGTCCCGATAGTGGCCTGTCTTCTTCTGGAATGAGAGAAGGGGAGAGATTGAGTGAGGATAAGTGGGCAATGCAGCTGTTAATGCTGCTGCAAGTGGGGGAAAGGTAGTGAGGTATACCAAGTGACTGAGTAGGCAGTGTAGAGAACATGAGGGTGAGAATTGTGGAGGCCTGAGGTGGAAAAGCACAAAGGAAGATAGATGTTGCAGCCATTAGTGAGAGTGCTAGAGCATGGACTTTATTGGGAGGTGGGTGCAGCAGCAGAGATAAAGTAAATGTGAGATAGCAAAGAGAAGATGGTGGCATTTATCTGGATGGAGCAGAAAGTATCATTGACTTTCCAGTGACATTACTGGGCTTTTCTTGGATGGCTGAGACAGCACTGACCTGGGGTGGGGTGATGGTTGTGGGGGGCGCGGGGTGGGGAGTGGGTGTGGAGTGCACGAAGTGCGGGGAGCCAGGGAAGTCAGCAACCCTGAACTAAGGCTGGCATGGTTTGGTGTCATGGCCTCCTCTGAAAGCCCTTGGGGTAACAGGACAGCCCTCTTCTGTACCATCATGTCCTCCAGAACCTCCAGGTCCCTGTCTACAAAACAAGATGCAAATTTCCCCATTTCTGCCGTGTCTGGAGTAATTATCTCAAACTGTGCAGGGCAGGTCCAGACTTCCAGCACATGACCTGGTGCATGTTGGTCTTTTAAATATGGTGTCGGTGGGAAGGATGTCGCAATATCCTGGCAGTGGTGAGAACTTCCTGCCTGTAGTAAATGGGAAAATTGAGCTGGTATCAGATGTGGGTACATTAGGGGCAAGGTACATGATTAGTGCAGAGAGTTTAGGCTGGTAGTGTGAGAAAAGCCAACAGGCATCACAACTGAATCTAATAATTCATAGATAAATCTGTGAGTATACAAGATTGTCAGGAATGGAATACATTCCTATCATCACCAAAGTAAACCTGCAGAGGACAAAACTCAGAGATAAAAGGTACTGCAGATGCTGGAGAATCCGAGATAACAAGCATGGGGCTGGATGAACACAGCAGGTCAAGCAGCATCATAGGAGCAGGAAAACTTGACGTTTCGGGCCTAAACCCTTCATCAGAAATGGGGGAGGGGAAGAGGGTTCTGGAAGAAATAGGGAGAGGGGGGAGGCGGATAGAGGATGGATGGAAGAGAGGATAGGTGGAGAGGAGGCAGACAAGTCGAAGAGGCGGGGATGGAGCCAGTAAAGGTGAGTGTAGGTAGGGGGGTAGGGAGGAGATAGGTCAGTCCAGGGAGGACGGACAGGTCAAGGGGGCGGGATGAAACTCAGCAAAGTTTGCCAGAAGAAGTCAATATCAAGAACAAGAATAAACAGTAGATCCCAAAAGACCATATTGAAGAACTGAAGTTGTTCAGACAGCAAAACAGTCTGGTGAACAAATTGACACAGCAGGTTTGACATTGATGCCAGATGATGAGCTATCACAAGCTCAAGGGAACATTACAACGTTGTCTTTCAAAGAACAATTATTAATGCTGGGATCAGAGATAATGCTAAGTAAGCGGCAATCCTCTAGTACCACAAATGAAGATATGAAAATATTTAGTTCAACAGGAAAATATCGACAGAAGCTACATGAAGACACTTAACCTACTCAATGAGTTGAAGGAAAGAGCTTGCATAATTCAACACGAATGTGTCAACAAATTGAGAATAAAGAATTTCTTTAACAAACTGGAGATAAGCTGCATATGACTATTCCAAAGAAAGTAGACTAATGAACACAGATTCAAGGCATCATCAAAAAGAAGAAGTTGTGTGGTCTAAAAATTCAGGATACTACGATGAAAAAAGTATGTATTTCAACAGAGCAGCCTTCTTCCATAAGTTTAAATGTCCCCCAGATGATGTTATGGTCCAACTACCTGAGTTAGCTGGGATCTCTTTCTCTGCAAAGAATTTTCAGGAGATTAAGGGTCCTCCATAAAAAGGTAATGAACAAATTCCTGATCTGAGCAGGAATAACATCTCCCTGATATCCAAGAATATAAGTTCCTCCACAGAGAAATGATTTACAGGCAATCAGAATCAAGGTCAACAATTCTGAAGCCAAAGACCTACCAATCTCTTAGGTCCAAAGTTAATTCATTCTGGAAGAATTGTGAAATCTCCAGACTGTCTGAATTTGTGAAATCAAAGAATTGAGGTGGAATGGGGTAGTGGTAAATGTAAAAGTAGTTGTATGTCTGAATGTATGATAGTGTTAACTAGCAGGAAAAAGCTTGAGGGGGAAATGTTGTGTAAGGTAATGGTTCTGAAAGATTTAATGTTGGAGATCTATATTAATGGACTCTTAAATCTAGTTTAGAAGGAGCATTGGAGGTAGTAGTTGATTCTGCATTACATACAAAAGTAACAAATCAATAAATTAACGCAATAGTCAAAAAAAGATAATAATACAACCATGGAAAAAAAATGAGATTTTGCTTTATTCATTTAGCATAGTCATAGTCGCAGGTCAAGCAATAGTCTTGTCATAGGAAATAGTCAAAGTAAATAGCGGGGATGAACGATTTAGTGACAAAAAATGTGATTTAAATTTTAAAAAATGCTAAAGCACACAGCAAGGTAGCAAGCAGGGAATTGATTGTCTGAGTGTGGCAGGGAGTCACGGAGTTCAGAAACTTACAGTGAGCCAGCAGATTAGACTAGAAGTTGCAAACATAATGAAGACAGATTTGAAGGCATTCTATCTGTATACATTCAGCGTCAAAAAAAAAGTAGATTGATACAATTAAATATATGATTTAATTGCTGCTGCAGGGATATGGCTATGGGGTAACCAAGGCTAGGAACTGAATAATCAAGCGTATTCAACATTTAGGAAAGATAGACAACAAACAAAAGCATGTGGATTGGTGCTGTCTATAAAAGATGGAATCAGTTCATTGATGACAGAAGATCTTAGATCTGAAGATAAAAATGTAGAATCAGTTTGGGTGGTACTCAGAAACAGCAAAGAGAAGCAAACAGTGGTGGAGAATGTTTATAGGCTACAAAAGGTATGAATAATGTAGGGCATGAATAAATCAAGAAATTAGAGGTACATATAGCATGAGTACAATAATAATCATTGGAATTCACTCAACATATAGATTGAAGAAACATAATTAGCAATGATGAATGAAATCCTCAGATGTATTTAAGATAATTTCCTAAAGCAGTTTATTGATAAACCAATTAGAGAACAGACTATTTTAAAATTAATACTATGCAATGAGAAAGGGCTAATTGATTAATCTAAATAATTAATCTAAAGGAGCCTCTTGGGCAAAGTGACCATAATATGTCAAAATTTACGTTAAGGTCAAAAGTAATGAACTTAAGGAAAACTTAGGTCTTGTCTACAAACAAAGTTAACCCTGAGGGTAAGAGGGACAAAGTTGGTGTAGTAGATTGATAAAAATGTACAAAATTATATACATATAAAAAACTTTTAGAGTTTAGATTTCAAAATAGTGGCATTGGTGTAAGTTACCTCTATGAAGGGTTTAAAAGTAATTGTCAGAGAGCCCTTTCTGGAACAGTGAACCAAAGTATCAGAGAGCACGTGGCTACAAAACTCCTGGATTGTTCATGGAAAATTCTTGAGATTATGGGGTTTTCAACAGGTAATGTAAACATTGAAGGCATTCACTTGTTTTCCCTTTGGAAAAATCAAGGATTGAGTTGAACTTAGAAAACCTAAAGTTTTGTCGGGAAAACATAGTCCCTAAAGTTTGAAAGATTTTAGACAGTCTTAAAGTAAACCTGACTGGGGCCAATAGCAAATATAGTTTCTCCCTTAGAAAGAACCATAGAATAGTGCAGGGAAAGTTTAGTTGCCTTGGTGTAAAGTTTAGCTTGTGAAACTTCCAGATCAGGAATAGAAATCTGCAGATATGTAAAATACTAAGAAAGTCTAAGCTTTCATTTTCATGAGTATTCAAATAAGAAAACTTTACAGTTCACAGCGCAGAACCGGGGAGTAGCAGTTCATTCTTTTTTAATATTCATTCAGGGATAAGGGTGTCACTGAGTGGCCAGCATTTATTGCCCAACCCTAATTGCTCAGAGGGCAGTTAAGAGTCAAACACATTGCTGTGCATCTGGAATCACGTGTAGGTCAGAGCAGGTATTGATGGCAGTTTCCTTCCCTAAATGATATTAGTGACCAAATAGGTTTTTCCTGACAATCAAAAGGGTTTCATGGTCATCATTAGACTCTTAATTCCAGATTTTTATTGAATTCAAATTCTACCATCTGCCATTGCAGTATTCAAGCATGGGTTCCCAGATCATTACCTGGGTTCAGGATTTATGGTCCAATGATAATACCAACTCAAAAGTTTGTCAAACCTAAAGATTTGATATAAAAGGATATTTTTTCTGAATTTGAATAAAGTGTAAAGTGTTGGCACTGGGCGTGGATAAGACTTTGTTTTGCTAAGCTCTTTCAAACTGTGTTCTCTATTTAGCTTTGTTTGTTTCATTTTTATTAATAAACCTTTTTGTTAAGGAAGATCCATAGCTTTATGTGCGTATGTTTCATTAAATAAAATATATGCAATATATGTATTATGCATACAGACTTATCCAGTAGTAACATCAGCTGGGACCATAGCAAATAGGATGATTTTGCTGGGATTTGAGTTAATTGAATTCATGAGGGGTCAACGTCTCTTTGAAAGAAGGTACGGAACATAACACAGAGGAGTATTCTGGTGAAATTTATTGCATGGATTGCAATTTGAAGATGAGTTTGAATGTTGCTCAGAGTTTTCTGTGAGTGGAACATATAATAGTGGATTATTTAAAATTGTTGACGAAGGATAAACTGAGAGATTTAGCAGATAAATTGAGGTAAAATGCAGGTTCTCATAAAGATGAGATGCTTATACTGAATATCCAATATTTAGAATTAGAAGAGAAGCCTGAAATTAAGATGACACAACCAGAATTAGCTAAGATATAATTAGAAATTGAAAAAAAATCTTGACTTACAGAGATAAACAAAAATGAGAAAAATTCACATGAGATGAACGAGAGAAAGAAAAAGAAATGAAAAGAATTAGATTGGAAGAAAAAAGAAGGGAAGGGAATATGTAAAGGAAGAAAAAGTTAACCAAAAAACAATGGGAAAAGAATAAAATGCAAAGAGCAATGGAGAATGAGGAAAAGAGAAATGAAGAGAAATAGAAAGGGAAATAGAATTAAAAAGTTTAAACTCCAGAGAGAGAGAGAAAGCAGACAGTATGAGTTGGCTAGAGAAAAATTTAAAGAAAAGAACATTAAAGAAAGAAACAGGAAGTAGTAACTTAGAGAATGATTCTGTTTCCAATGAGGGTTTGATTTAACTAAAACCTTCATGTAGTACTTAAATGTACTGAGAATGGACTTGAAAGATTGTTCATCTTGTTTGACAAGGTAGCTGAAGAAACTGGCCAGAAGACATTACAGAATGTTTTGCCAGTTTCAGATATGGCTGTGTACGCAAGTTTGTCAGAAGAACAACCTGCAAATTTTGAAATTCTACTTTAAAAATGCAGTACTCAATGCTTATGAGCTTGTGCTCAAAGCTTATCAAATAGAATTCAGAATTACAAGAAAGAAACTTTATGAAACACTTGTAAAGTTTGCAACAGTGAAATAAATGCCTTGGAATCAGTGATTACAATAACTGAAGTTAGAGGAAAATGTTAAGAATTTAGGAGAAATTTGACTGTGGAAGAATTTAGAAATAGCATTCAGAAATTGAATCAGAACAATACCTTTGTGTTATAACTTGAAAGAAATAGGGAGTGAAACAAAACGTGAAACAATAGCAGAATGTGTCAGTTATTAAATGTTCAAAAGTTGATCTTGGAGAAATCAGACCGGATAACATGGGTGCTAAAAGGTTAAGTAGCTTGATATTTTATCTTCCAAAGAACTATTGAAGTGACTCACGAAGTCTATTACAGACTTATTAATCTATTTGTCTGCTTAGGTCAGGAAGAACAACCTTGGCTCTTAGAAGCATAGAAAATAGGTGCAGGAATAGGCCATTTAGTACATCAAACCCAATCTGCCATTCAACCTGATCATGGGTGATCCTCTATCTCAACACAGTATTATCATTCTCTCTCCATATAACTTGACACCTTTAGCTTCCAGATTCTATCTCTTTCTTTCTTAAAAAGATTCAATGATTTTGCCTCCTTCTGTGGTAGAGAATTTGTGTCCAAGTATCTGCAGACTAGGTGGATTAGCCACTGGAGATGGGTCTGCATGGGATGCTCCTTGGAGGGATGGCGTGGCTTCAATGGGCCGAATGATCTGCTTCCACACTGTAGGGGTCCTATGATTTCATTGCCATTCTCCAATCACCACCCTATAAATGAAGACATTTCTCCTCATCTCAGTCCAAAATGGCCTACCATATACTCTGAGAATGTGACCCTCTTATTTTGGAGCCTTTCCAGCCAGGGAAAATATTTCTGCTTCCAATCTATTGAGCCTATCAGAATGTTATATGTTTCAATGATATCCCCCTCATTCTTCTAAATTCCAGAGAATATAGGTCCAGTTGACCCAATTGATGACAAACCAGCCAATCTAGGAACCAGTCTGGTAAACCTTTATTTCATTCTACCTATGAAAAGTAAATCTTTTCTTTGGTAAAGAGACCAAACCTGCACACACAGTACTCCAGGTGTGGTCTCACTAAGGCCCTGTACAACTGCAGTAAGGCTTCCTTATTCTGTATTCAGATCTTCTTGCAATGCGGGCTAAAAGCTATCTGCCTTCCTAAATGCTTGCTACACCTGCACGCTTACTATCAATGACTGGTATACCAGGTTACCTAGGTCCCTTTGTATACCAACCTCAGACAATCTACCACCTTTTAAGTAATACTCTAACATTCCTTTTTCATACCACAGTAGATAACTTCATACTTATTAACGTTATCATGTATTTTCCATATATTTGTCCATTCATTCAACTTTTCTAAATCATCTTGAAGCCTCTTCATTTACTTCACAGCACTTATTCTGACTTAGTTTCATGTCATCAGCAAACTTGGAAATATTACATTTGATTCACAACTCTAAATTGTTGTCATATACGCAAATAGCTGGAACCCAACCATGGATCCCTGTCACTGCCTCCCACTCCAAACATAGTCCATTTATTTGTACTCTGTTACCTGCCTGTTAACCTATTCTTAATCTGTGGCAGTTCATTACCACCAATCCCTTGTGCTTTGATTTTTCACAATAACCTCTTATCAAAAGCTTTCTGAAAATCCAAATGCACTATATCCATTGATGCTTCATCATCTATTCTACTAGTTATATCTCCAAAAAAGGTCCAGTGCATTTGTCAAATGCAACTTCCCTTTCATGTATCCATATTGACTGTGTAATCCCACTTTTTTTCCTTTAGTGTCATGTAATCTGATCCTATACAATGGACTTCAGCATTTTCTCTAGTACTGACATTAGGCCAACTGGTCTGTAAATTCCCAGTTTTCTCCCTTCCTCCTTTTTAAACAGTGGGGTTACATTTGCCACTCTCCAATCTGCTAGGACTGTTTCAGAATGTTGAAAGATGTCAACCAACACATCGACTATTTCCATTGCCACCTGTTTTAGTCCCCTGGCATGTAGATTATCAAGCCCTGATGATTTATCACTTTACAGTCCCATTAATTTCTCCAGCACTTTTTTTTAACCAATACCAATTTCCTTCAATTTCTCCTTTTGAAAAGACCCTTGCTTCCATAGCACTTCTGCGAAGTTATTTTTGTCTTCTTCTATTAAGACAAAATAAAAGTAATTGTTTACTTTTGTGCCATTTTTTTGAAACTCATTAAATTCTTAATATAAATATTTTACTATGATTGATGTAAAAAAAGGATTATGAAGAATTTTAACTGGGAAATTAAAGCAAAAATGCCTCTTTAAATGTGTTTTCATTCAATATTAGGGGAGGTATAAAAGGCGTATCATTTCTTTATACATTATATACAGATATTAGAGTTTGGATTGCAAGTTAATGGCATTAGGATGTTTGTAACTTTTGTGAAGAGTTTAGAAATTAAACAAGGCCTCAAAAACAATGACCTAATATAATATACGTCAGACAGCAGATGACTGCAAAACTCCTGGAGTGTTAATGGAAGATTGTTGATATTGTATTGATATTAAGACAGGGACAGTAAACATTGAAGTCATCTGCATGCTTTTGATTTAGAATAATCAAGAATTGATTTCAGCTTAGAAAAACTCAGAGTTTGGAAGATTTTAGGGCAGTCTGGAGGAGAACTGACTGGGGACAGAAGTAAAGAGATAAAAGGTACTGCAGATGCTGGAGAATCCGAGATAACAAGCATGGGGCTGGATGAACACAGCAGGTCAAGCAGCATCATAGGAACAGGAAAACTTGACGTTTCGGGCCTAGACGCTTCATCAGATTTTCTGATGAAGGGTCTAGGCTCGAAACGTCAAGTTTTCCTGTTCCTATGATGCTGCTTGACCTGCTGGGGACAGAAGTAAATATTATTTCTCCCTAGAAAAGAGCACAGACGAGTGCAATGAAAACTCAGTTACCTTGGTGTAACTATTTAACTTGTGAAACTTACACACCAAGAGTGGTGGTTAGAGATTTGCAGATTAGTAACAGTCTGAGCTTGCAGTCCCTGTCATAAACTCTACAATATCAACCATGAAATTAGCACAGTACTATGACAATCTCCAGAGTTGTTTGTACATATTAGATCTCTGCTAAACAAACAGAGACACATCAGTAACCTATTTCTAATGATCAAAGCCTGCAACAACTGACATAGAAAAATTGAAATAAAAGAATTGACAGAGCAATGTGCAGTGGCTATCTGAGGTAATGACACTTTTGTTCTGAAGGACCAACAACCGTCCTGTGTGCTATTTTTCTGGACTCCAGGCTTACACAAAGCTTCCTGACTCTGTGCCATCAACATTGCTCAACTGCAGCATATCCCTAAAACTGACAAATTATCTTTTCACCAGTCCTGGCTTTCTATTCAGCCCTCCTCGACATCAGAATGTTCCTACCAATAGCATTCACTTATCACATATTCTGGGTTCCCTTTTAATGCTCAATAACATTTTGGCTGTTCTCATACCCCTGTTCGTTCTTTAGTTCTCCCCTCCTGCATGCTGATATGTCAACGTCCTTACCAAGACTACCAGGCATGAAACACTTGCTTTTATAAAACCTTCAACATGCCATGAGCAGAAACTCATAAAGATCTGCCAGTAATATATTTAAAGCCTTGTGAACACAATATACATTTCCTGCAGGCAGCACACTTACTTCCTGGCATACTTCAGCAATCAGAGTTCAAATGTCACACTTTGTTAATTATGTACTCATTATGTAAACCATAAGGAAAATGAGTTAAAATGTAAATGCAGATTTGAAAACCAAAAGCAAAGCAGGAGTAAATCAGAATGGAAAAAAAAACCACAAGACATTTTGGCCTTGATAATACATTGTTACATGATATTACATTAAATAAGACAGTATTAAACAATTATGGATCATCATGATTTTGCCTTGTGCAGAAGCCAAACAACTGCATTTCAAAATTCAAATGCACAGCAACCAAATGGTTTGAGCTGGGTAAACTATTCTTCACATGAATGTTCCCTTGTCTGCGGAGATTGAAAGTTGCACCAGTGCATGTGTTGGTAAATATCAGCCTGTAATATCCACTTCTTTCACCATGCATATCAAACTAAGGTCAACAATTAAATGGGCACTGTGTAGTTTGTCATGCAGCAGTATAGCAAGTAAATGAGTATAAGGCATTTTTTCATATACCTCAGAATCACATTCATTATTTCCAGATCAGAAACGCTGTCTAAAATGAGAATAGCATTATTTCTTTTCATTTTTTGGCCATAGTGCAGGAATACTGTCGCTTTATGACCCAAATTTACCTCTCAAATACTTCTTGCAATGAGCTGAGCTATGACGCAGAATTTCCTCATGTTTAGAATATCCTGGGGTACTATGCCAGTGGACGGTCCAGTACAGTAATGACCCAATCCTTTTTCTGACAAGTTTCCATCCTGTTTTTGAACCAATGAAATCTCTCCTTTGCATGGGCCCTATCATCCTCCTGCCTCTGCAGCAATGTTGATATTTAAATTTGTTGATAATAATAGATAATGTTATCATTGGTTGCTGCCAAGATACCTACCCGCTTTATGTTCTGTGTCATTTACAACCAGATCAATGAAATACTAGGTGAAATTATCCCCCCATCGCATGGAGATGAACCCAATGCAGGGGTACTGTGTATTTGGTTGTGAGGTGTGGGATCCTACATCCTTCCAATTTAGCCCAAGGCTAGAAAAGTCAAGGATGGCCTTAGCACCCAGGGTCCAACTGAGGGCCTTATCCTGCATTATTGGCATGTAACCAGCCCTGAGCAAGGGCCTCGCCATACAGCTTTAAAGCCTTGGGGATGAGCCAGTGACCTGGTTGGGGAGGTCCTTTCTTGAAGGGCAGCCTATGCCCAAAAGAGGAACCCACCAGTAGGGACAGATGGACCATGAGTAAGGCTCTTCTCTGTCCTTTAAATAACACTCCTGCCCCTCTCATTAAGGATTCCCTATCTGGCCTCAACAAATCCACCCCCAGTCACTGTTCTTCTGAGGCACCAACAGTTTTCCATGCTCTTGTAGGGCCAGCGCCCCACACTGCCACATCAGCCATAGCTGCTGTGTCTGGTAGCACTGCTGGCTTCTGATTGGTCATCAGCTCTCAAAGTCAGAATACCCACCCAGCACCAGGATTTCTGGGGAGAGGAATGTTTCCCTTATAGACCAGGTAGGTTTGGGATTACATCTATAATGGGCCTCGTGCAAATGCCCTTGGCAAGGTTTTCATTGGCTTTCTAGCCAGGACCCCACCACAACCATTAAATTCTGCCCATTTGTGCCTTAATATTGGTAAAAGTGCTGGACCTTTACAAATATCTCCGGGTTTTGTTGGGTTGTATAATCAGTGAGATGGATTTTTAACCATGTAGAGTGAGGGACACTGTTCACCTGAATAAAGATCAACACAACATCCACCACATTCACCACCGCTACCACAATGCAGGACGTTGTTGGCCATCATGACTGTGGAAGTTCCTTTACATGGGTGCTGTTGATGAATGAAGGAAAGAAGGAAAACCAAAAGGAAGAAAGGGAAGCATGGCTTTATTTAAGGAGGATAAGACCAGTACACCACTAATCTCCACAAAAATCCCGCATCCAAATCTGTATCTCCAAGTGATCTCATGAGTTCATGGGTACTGATGTATGCTTTGCAACAGTTTTTTGGACCTTTTAGTTGCCTTTTAATTTGCCAGTTGCTCCCCATTGAGGGGTTGGTTATCTCAGTTGGCTGGCCATCTAGCTAGTCATGCTGAATGATGTGAGTTTAATTCCTGCACTACTGAGATTACTGTGGAGGTCCTGCTTTCTCAACCATGCCCAAGACATGGTGACCCTCAGGTTAAACACACCACCTATTGTCTCTCTCTAATGGGAGAGTGGAACAATGACAACTTTACCTTTATTTCCCTATTGTCTCTTCTGCACTTACTGTGATATAATTCTGCTGCTGGCAGCTGATTCCTGCCACCTTTCTGAATTAGCCATTCTTCACAGATGAACCCTGTCAGTGAGTGTTGCCATATTATTTAACTGTAGCAGCATGAGAGTCCGATGCCAACCTCTCTTTACATCAGGAGAAACAATGTTAGACTGATAGAGAAAGTCTTGAATGGAAAGAAAATGTCAACATTGTTTCATGGGGACGTAATCAATAAGAGTTCAGAGAGAGATTCCTGCTGAGCTTTCCCTTTATTGGATCACAATTACTGAGGCAAACAAGAGAAATGTCAGCTCAGTTGAAACCCTTCTCAATACAGGATGAGAAACAGCTTTGTACCTTCCTGAGCCATACAAAACAGTTCTATGCAAAGAATACTTTTTGCAAAATAAAGCAATTCATTACATTTTCTAAATTTAGCTCTTGGTGGTAAAATTAATTATGATACGTGCATAACCTAGAAAATGGACAAGTTTAAAAGTATCTCATTTAAAAGCACTTTGAGGATTTTATGTTGTTATTACTTCCCTTGAAAGTTTCAATTTATTAGACTTAGGGCTGAGCCTTATATTTTTTGGCAATGGTGAGTTTTGTCAAGTATTTTGAGCAATCGTTGTTGTGAGGTTCAGTGAGATTTCTTTTCATATATTACTAAACGTGACTTTAATAGTGACCTCCTGGGCTGCTGTATCATCCCTCATGTCTGATTCAATTCCCCATCCCACCATATGTTATTTCACACCAACACCTCCCACCCTGACCTGACTCTAACAGACCCCATTCTCCAGGAGATGACACACCCAACCAGCTGGACAACTTTGCTCAACTCAACTTAACCCCACTTGCCCCAACAGAGCCCCCTGCCCTGACGCCTTGATCTGCCTGAAGAATTAACCCACTTACCTGCACCCTACTCCCCAACTCCTGCCTGGCATTCTACCACCCTGTCACCATTCTGGCTCTCTAACACCTCAAAGTGTAGCACCTTAGCTCCTAACACCAACTCCTACTTTGCCATGCTAACTCTTCATTCATCTGGCACATAATTCCCCTCGCGCACGATTACTTCTTCAGAGCAATGTTCCTGCACACTCCTTGACCACCATCCTCCTCAACTAACCCACACAGGTTGGCAGCGACAAACCACCAGCTTCACTATATCAGAGATAAAAGGTATGTTTGCTCTCAGAGCAACTCAGGGACACTTCAACCCTTCAATTTTTTATCTTTTATTTCCAGACCTTTGTCCACTAGAGTTGCTTTTTACCTTTCTGTCTTTTTTAAAAATCGCATTTTTGCAGACCCTGCAGCGACTTGTCTTGTTCTCGTTGCAAGTGAGTGTGTGTGTGGGATTAAGAGGGATATAGTTTTAATTCTAAATCATAACTTAGATTTTAATCAGTAGTTTGTCAATTGCTTTCACAACAAGTTTTGTTAATAATAAACAGGTCATTCTGAGTTCATTAAAGAAGCCTGGTGACAATTATTTTTAATAGTCGTAGCAAAGGGAAAACTTGACCATTTTGATAATTGAACCAACATTTATATTAATGGTGCAACTGGTGAGGTAGGGAGTCCTGATTAGCGGTGTGCTCCTCCTGTCACAGTCTAAAGAAAATTCTTGAGCACATAGTGGTCATTTTTTGAGAACTGTTTAGTTTGAGAACTAAATTTAATGGCATCTCAGGAAAGCAATGGAATTCTTGGAATGAGTCAATGGTCATGGGCTGCCTTACTGTTGGGTGAACCACGTGCAGATCAGGTTGCCCCTTGTATCTAATGCATGCATCTCCATGGTTCTGATACCCATAAAATGATCATTCACATTTACATTCTCTAACTCTAACCTTTATGTGAGGAGGAATAATACTACATGCATGTACCATGCTGCAAAATATGAGTTCACAAATTCAGCTGTAAGAGCACAGGGAACTTGAATATCCCAAGTGTTTTCCAGGAACTGAGCAATGACACCAAACATGGCTGACCTTGCTGACTGGCTGTTATCATTGGTGGAGAAATGAAGCTCAATAGAAGAGGGCATGTATCATCTTCTTTTATGCTCCAATATGTGACATCCTGTGAGTTGCCACACACTGCACTGTGGATTCCACCACTGGCAAAAAAGTTGAGCATTACACTTAACTTGTAAGCCATTGGCATGAGGTTTCCATCAAATCACATCTGCAAGTAATAATTTCACATAGCTCAGTGACTATTTCTCAGGATATCCTCAATTGTGTAAGGCATGCCTGTTAGGCATCCGCAAGTGGTTAGTTCTTGTCCTGAAGATGTATTGATGTGCCTGTGCACATCTTCAATGATGCTTTCCCTGGATGACCAGGCTCCGTCTCTAGTGTTGCCTACATAGACAATGTGACCTTGATTGTTAAAAGGTAAGAGCCTTACTTTGCTGCATCCACTCCTCCTGCTCCTGAGGATGCAGGAATATTGACTGAACGAGACCCAAGGTCTTCCAGCGTTGTTTGCCTATGTTGTTTCTGCATCGAACTAATGAACAAAGAATTTCTTAAATTCTTACTAAAAACTAAAAGAACTGCGGATGCTGTAAATCATGAAGAGAAACAAAGTTGCTGGAAAAGCTCAGCACATCCAGCAGCATCTGTGAAGGAAAAAAACAGAGTTAACGTTCTGGGTCCGGTGACCTTTCCTCAGAGCTTCCTCAAAACAGTCCTGAGGAAGGGTCACCAGACCTGAAACATTAACTCTGTTTTTTCCTTCACTGATGCTGCTGGATGTGCTGAGTTTTTCCAGCAACTTTGTTTTTGTTCTTAAATCCTTATATTGTTCCCATTCAAAAGTCCGCCCACCTTACACTTGTCTCTTCTCACTTCAATTTGCAAACTTGACAATCCCAAGTGCCTATGAAGTAGCTGAGAAAAGATGGGGGTGTATGTAACTATCCAACCTGATCACGTACCTTCCGCCCTACTCCTGTTATCTACACACTTGTCTCCTATACCCTTGACCTATTCAACATAACCCAATGTTTTTATTCTGTAACCTTTGATGCTCTCTGTATTACCCTGGACCTTGTTGTTCTTGACCTGGACATGCCATCTACTGTGCTTACATCTGCCACCATCAATGTGCCCACTCTGACCCTAAATCCTCTTGTCATCAGCTTTATTGTATTTGTTTGCTCTTATGCATCAACCTGTGAGGCCTTTGAATACCCTACCAATGCACCGTCCCTAACTCTCCAATGCAATTGATTCGTCCACAAAACAGGGCAATGAACTCAATCCACAGGATTCCAATGTGAGCAGCACCAACACTGCCATTTAGACTGCTCATTCATCTCACCCTCACTGAATGCAAGTTCCTGCCCCATGCCAGCAAACTCTGGATACCATGCTCTTTCTTCCTTCACACGTGCATACACTAGAATGCCAATTTCTCACCACCCACCCCCATCCCTTCAACACCAATTCATCTTTGTGGTCCTATGGCTGGAGCCAAATTATAGCCCTCTTTGTGCTACAGAGTTCAGGAAAGCAAACTGTTCACCTCAGACACAACTGTACAAAACTGACTGGCACACACATGCCACCCTTAAACAAAGATAATTGGGGTGCAATAAGATTGTCATGCACTGCTAATTTAATCTTGAAGGTAGGAATAATGTTAAAATGTTTTAACATAATGAGTATTCATATCATGCACTTATATCACAATCAGGAAAACACCACATAATGGTGTAAAACCTGACATACCGCAAACATGTCACTGACCAAACCTTTGTGTCTCAATCCACCATCAGGAAATGGCAATTTCAGCTCCAGCTGAAGTACACCATCTCTGGCCAAAACATTTTCCACTCATGCAAGATGCATAAACGCTCTTCCACCTATATCTTAGAAAATATTCAAATAAATACAGAAATCCACCTAACTCATGAACACTTTTCAAAACAATAGATTATATTAAGTTAGGTGAGAAAGAAGTAATTTGCAATAGTCATCCCCCATTGTGGTCCCAAAGCATTTCACAATCAAGGAATTGTTTGTGATAGAGACAAAGTTGAAGTAACATGTTAAAAACAGTAAATGTGTTTTTGGGTAGGGCTGGTTGAAAGATCAATGTTAGCCAAGATACTGAGCAAACATCCTGTTCTTTTTCAATTTGAGCCATAGGATCTATCAAATTTACATGATATTAATGTGGGGCCTTAGTTTAGTATCTCCTCAAAATGGTAGAACCAATGACAATGCAGTATCACCTCAGTACTGCACCCAAGTGTCCAGCTAAATTACTCTACCTGGTTTTCGACTGTGGTTTGAACTATGACTTCGAGTTACAGGAGAAAATGCTAACAACTAAGCTGAACTGCCACTTAGATTGAAATAAAGCGAAACTACCTCTGATCCACCTCATAGCTCTAAGCTGCAGCTGGAAACTTTTGAAAATCTGTATTAGTCCTAAATTCCCCATTTCACTTCCCTTCTTTCCAGCATTATCAAGGTTTCATTTTTGATAATTTTGAGGACTTCACTTTTGCAGGATTGTGGTAAAATGAATTCATTTCAGGTTCTGTGAAAACACCTGGGCTTTTTTAAAGATCAGTGAAACCACATGGTTCCAATAAATTTCTAGATTTGTATGCTGGAGGTGAACATCTGCTAGATGTGGAAAGTCTTCTTGGGGCTCACGTACGTCCCCACCCTCATCTGCTTTTCGGAGGGACCACTGTCTCCGTGACTCCCTTGTCTGCTGCACACTCCTCTCCAGCCCCACCACACCTGGCACTTTTCCCTGCAACCGCAGGAAGTGCTACACTTGCCCCTACACCTACCCCCTCACCCCCATCCCAGGCCCCAAGAAGACTTCCCACATCAAGCAGATGTTCACCTGCACATCTGCTAATGTGGTATACTGCATCCGCTGTTCCCGTTGTGGCCTCCTCTACATCGGGGAAACCAAGCGGAGGCTTGGGGATCACTTTGCAGAACACCTACGCTCGGTTCGCACTAAACAACTGCACCTCCCAGTCGCGAACCATTTCAACTCCCCCTCCCATCCCTCAGACGACATGTCCATCCTGGGCCTCCTGCAGTGCCACAACGATGCTACCCGAAGGTTGCAGGAACAGCAACTCATATTCCACTTGGGAACCCTGCAGCCCAAAGGTATCAATGTGGACTTCACAAGCTTCAAAATCTCCCCTTCTCCTACCACATCCCAAAACCAGCCCAGGTCGTCCCGGCCTCCCTAATCTGTCCTTCCTCCCACCTATCCCCTCCTCCCACCTCAAGCCCCACACCCATCTCCTACCTACTAACCTCATCCCGCCCCCTTGACCTGTCCGTCCTCCCTGGGCTGACCTATCTCCTCCCTACCTCCCCACCTACACTCACCTTTACTGGCTCCATCCCCGCCTTTTTGACGTATCTGTCTCCTCTCCATCTATCTTCTCCTCTATCCATCTTCTATCCGCCTCCCCTTCTCTCCCTATTTATTTCAAAACCCCCTTCCCCTCCCCGATTCCTGAAGAAGGGTCTAGGCCCGAAACGTCAAGCTTTCCTGCTCCTCTGATGCTGCTTGGCCTGCTGTGTTCATCCAGCTCTACACCTTGTTATCTCATATAACAAAACTTACTGTTTTTACTTATTTCCTCCATGTTAACAACCATCTACCAAATTTAGTTGAAATAAATTTAGCATAATTTGAATTATAGTCTGCAGAGTGAAAAAAGATATTCCTATGCTGATATATGCAGCACATATATTAAGTCTAACATCCATAATATAGGCTCTGTTTTATGTCTTGTAACTGAGCGCAGCATCTACAAGTATCCCATTTTATTTTACAATTACATCATCCATTTCCAGTGCGCAGTACATTTAAACATGACCTGTATGGATTTGTGTGTGTGATTTTGACAGCCCTGAAAAATATATTAATACCAAAGTCAACTCCAATGCAACAGAGGGAATACAGAGTAGGTGACTCATCTGATTTAGACGCCACTAAGCTTCACATAGTCACCACTTGGGTGTAAATTACTGGAAAACAAGGTATCGTTCATGTTTTCAAGAGTATGTCCTTTTGACCCTTTATGGATTTGAATTATCTCTGCACTTGTACTGTTTTATTTATAAAGTTGAAATTCCTGTTCTGTTTGAATATGAAATATCATATTTCCATGGAAACAAATTGAAAGCTTTCTTAGTGAAGCAATTTGGCCATATGATAGCTCAATGAATAGCATGAAAGCTGCTATTGAAACTGTTGAAATGGGGAAATTCCCTGCCAGCAGCACTCCCTTGAATTTTCTAACCTGCTGTCCAGCCTCCAAGGCCCATGCATGGCAATGAATTCCTGAACCAGAAATCAATTCCCAATGAGTGCCAACGTTAATCACCATGTGCAGAACATCAGAGCGGCTGTAGCAAAGGTTGCCCATCAGATCTAAGTTCTATTCAACAGCTAATGAAAAAGATATTGACCTCTTCATCTCATATTACACAATGAAGTGTCATTGATTAGTTTAATACAGACACTATCCGTTTTGTCTCCCATTCTGTATGTGCTCTGCTGTGGCTCATTGTCAGCCGATGCTTCATTCTGAACCATTTTCTTAACTCATTTTGTCAGTGATGGTTTCCCACTGCTCTCTGTTACATTATGTCTCACAGTAAGTATGTGGTAAATCTTAAATGATGATGTTTATGGTATCATCACCGTATCATAGCATGTGACGTGATGGTGTGAAGATCCCAGTCTCTATCTTGCTAAGTCCTCTTGGAGCACGACACACTGAGGTAAGTGTGCTACAGCTTACATCTGAATTGCCTTAGCTTGAACTCAGACACATAGTGCCTGTAATTGTAATAAATGTAGATATCGAATCTGTAATAAAGATCCAGTGAACTCTTCAGTACTACATTACTCATGTTTCATCCAGCAGCAGGCATGCAATGCAGACCCTAAGGCTATTTCAGCCTGAACAGGAATCAAACTTGCACTGCCGGTGCTATTCTGAACTGCATGCATTTCTAGCCAACTGAATTGACTGACTCCCATTTTCTCACCCGACTGGTGGAGCAAAGTCTTGAATGGTACGCATTCCATGATTAAGTTTATGTTTTTCATGAAAGAGGTAGAGGAATCAAGACCTGGAATGAAGTTCACAAAATGGAGACTATTGAGATTATCGCAAAAGCAGTTTCCTAGATTTTTATACTAACCTGTTAGTATTTGCCTGTATTTGCATACAAGCGAGTAATACAATATTATTTCTATTTAACAAATTCCTGAGTGAAATTTGTCTTAAAAAACTATAATGATCATCACATTTCAGATATTTGTTGCCAGTGTGTATTATAGTTAGATAATAATATTAGAATAAATTATTATGATCATTGCCGTGTAAAGTTTTGTTTAAGTGATTACTCTTTTACTCTTGCAGCAGTAATACTGATTCACTGTGGTTTAAAATGTGATATACGTTACTGCCAGATTTAGGTTAGAATATCTCATGGATGAGTGTGCATGAAGTCGATGTGCATTGTCGACTGTCAGAAAAACCCATCTGGTTCATGAATGTCCTTTAGAGAAGGAAGCTGCCAATCTTACCTGGTCTGGCTACATCTGACTCCAGACTGACAGCAATGTGGTTGACTCTTAACTGCCCTCTGGGCAATTAGGGATGGGTAACAAATACTGGCCTAGCCAGTGACACTCTCATCCTGAGCATGATTTTTTTTAAATGCCACTTAATGTGTTAATAATGGTCCCGATTATAATTTTGCAAAGCACTGGAACCCAGAAGAAAGTACAGCACACAGGAAGTGATTGTTTACCTCAGTCACAACATTACAATTTTACTTCTGGTTTCCCACCCAGTTAGTGGCAGCAAATGTGATGTGAGCCTGCATAATTTGAACATAACTCCAGCATTAGAAGGAATTTTTGAGTTGAGAAGAAAAGAGAGGCATGTACCTATTTTCAGTGATACCTCCTTGGATGTACTTCTCTGCACTGCGAAGAGTTGGAGAAAGATATTCATGCCAAGCCTGCAGCAAAAGTTAAGAAGGCAGTCTAAAATGTAGTAGAAGAGGTTTGAAGCAGGCACATGCTGTTGGATTCAGCACAGAGAACTGTTTAAAGACCTAAGCAGCCTGCAATGTTGTCTGCCCCCATGAAATTGACACTAGAAACAATGCTACATAAAGACATTTCTTCCACAAAGTATTTTGTGTCCCATAGGACCATCATGCATACAATAGAGGTTAATAGAAGTCATTGGAAATAATGCAGGAACTGAGTCGAAATGAAGGGGAACCATTGCAGGACTATTGCCAACCATGCACCAGCTCAATATGTTGAGATATGTGGGACCAGTAGGGCAGACAGTTGTGTTTTCAACAGGTGACTCCTACCTCAAAAGTGATGACAGACAGAGAGACAGAAGTAGAGAATTCACCTTGGGGGCTGTAGCATTCTATGTTCAACTGGACAAACATACTGCACTTTTGGAGCCTGAAACGACCAAGAAACTAACTGAGCAGGAGCAGACAATATGCAATGCTCTAACAGCTTTCAAAGTAATACAATCATGATTGCAGAAAGATCAGAGGAGTTTACCTTAACCTTGAGGGGTTGGCATCGCAGGTACCGAGATGGTGCCTTTGTCCAAGGATGGAGTAGCCAGTTACATGGACTGGTATACTGTTACAACCTGGAACCACACGGTCAAATTTATGTTAACACCTGGCTGGAGACCAGATATTGTTTTTTAAAGAGTACGTAAATGGCAGAGTCTTCCCAGGTCCCAGAAATATGTGGACTATGGGAGAAATTTGGGTAAATTGAATGAGATGTCAAGCAAATCCTTCACAATGTTGAGACCAAAGAGTGATATTTTCTAAGAAAGTCCCAGAGATCCTTGCCACTGAATCACAATCCCTGTTAATTATCACTTATTATCATCCTTATTACCACCTAATCTCATCTCATAGAATCACAGAATCCCTACAGTGCAAAAACAGGCCATTCAGTCCACTGAGTCTGCACCGACTCTTCAAAATACATCCCAACCAGTACCAGACCCCCATCCTATCCTCGTGACCCTGCATTTCCCATGGCCAATCCACTGAACCTGCATATGCCTGGACACTACAGGGCAATTTAATATGGCTAATTCACCTAATCTGCATGTCTTTCGACTGTGGGAGGAAACCCCCACAGACACAGAGAACGTGCAAACTCCATACAGTCTTCCAAGGCTGGAATCAAACCTGGGTTCCTGGCACTGTGAGTCAGCAATGCCAACCACTGAGCTACTGTGCCACTCCCCACCCCTTTTTCATTCATATTCAACCTCCCATTCCCCAACCACTCCTTGAATAGAAACTAGATGCCAAGAATGAAAGGCAGAGCAAGTACAAGGTGACTCCAGCACACCACTTGCTCTTCCAGACCTCCATCATGGACACTTATCACCAACATTTCAAGGTACACTCCATGGGCAGCAGCCAGCACATCTCACATCCATGGCTGCTGGCATCCAACACACACCAGCTTCACAGCATCATGATGGCACATCCCCGATCTACTTACAGTATGCTTCGGCACTTTAATGCCACACTTTGAAGCAAAGTTCCCTCTAAGCTGTGCAGCTGCACATGGCGATCTGCGGGCTGATGAACTGATTTCCAGCTCTGGGAGTCACTGCTATGCACACACCTTGGAGGTCTGCACAGGAGAAAAAATAGAGGAAACAGTGCTTTGGAATGCACCAGCATCTTTCATTGCAATACTGCTGCCAGTCAGGAAAAAGCACCCAGCTCATGAACTGGACAAGTAGCATTTCAGGGCTGCTTGCTTACTGTCTTAGTATCCATTCTGTTCGCACTTACCTGAATGCTTACAGTGTCCTTGCCATGCATTGCTTTCCATTACCTTATTTCTGCAGTCAGAGCATAAAAGTTCACAGTATTTCTGCATTGCCTTGTTTTCAGCACCAACACAAAGCTCATCATGGTTCTCAGCATTCATAAGGCAAGGGGTTGGACAGTTTGGTGTACAGCACTATCCTATCTCATTGTCACACTGACTGCACGCGACAGCAGCCTACACGTGTTCACTGCTTGTGTATCTCAAAGTTATAGGACAGTAGTCCTCAGTCAAAACTGCAGGAGTCTATGGTTACTGAGGGAGTTTCCATACAGTCAGTCGAGATCTTTGTCTAATATCAGTCCTGGCCGGTAACGGGTCAGCTTGTTAATCTGACTATCAGCCAGGAAATGTAATTTTAAAAAAAGAGGCCCTATTAAAATCCAGGACTGAAATTCCAGGCATTTTTGAGTTTCCCAATCACAAACACATGCCCACTCCATCTCCTTGCAAATGTCAGGTTCACTGTACACAAGAACATAGGACATCAATGAACATCTCAATTAATTTGCATATGGGAGACAATAATTTTGTCAAGCAATAAAAACTAAAATTTAAGGATGATTTTTAAAACTTCCTTTTATCAATTGGAAACCCAACAGAACAGGAGTTATGATGGAAGTGATATGCTTAATGTCCATTTTCCACCCTGCGCTATTTTAAATTTCCTGTTTGCTCAGACAGACATTGATCTGTGTAATTCACAGGGGTGTCTTATAAATAAGTGCAAATCTTAATCCTAATTATAAAATGTTAATATCACTCTATAATAAGAAATAGATGCAGGAATAAGCCATTCAGCAGCTCAAGTCTTCTTGACTATTCAATAAGATCATGGTTAAGCTGATTAAATTCAGCTGATTAAGCCTTAAATCCACTTTCCTGCCATACTCCATAACCCTCAATATATTTGTGGATCAAAAAGCTGTCTAATTCAGCCTTGAATATATTTAATGACCCAATCTGCACTGCCCTCAGGGTAAGGAATTCCAAAGACTAATTGCTACTTAATGAGAATGCATGATGTTGTTTTAGATTATGTAACACTGAGATGAGCAGTCCCGTGTTATTGAGACCCTGAGAAGGCAGAATTACCTTTACTCGAGAGCTATTTTACAGAGATCAGTTTTATGTACAATAGTGTGTAAATTAGGACAGTTTTGGAACTCCACAGTGTCTTTCTTGGATTAATCAGGGACCCAGACATAGCACACTAACGGTGGAAAAATACAGCAGGTCTCTCAGAGAGGGAGGACATAAACCCAGAGTCCCAAATCTCATGGTGAGCTAACCCATGAAGCTTGATTAAATTAGAGCTTCCTTTAGTATGGCATTATTATTTAATCAGTCTCATTACACATTACCAGACATAAAATGTCCTGTTTCCTTGTTGACTCCAGAACATGTTGTTCTAAAAAAGAATGTTCTGAATCCATGTTACAAACTCATCCTCCATGCTACCATGGACAAATCAAATTTGCAAATCTATATAAAAAAACTATTGCGATCCCACCTGATGGTATGACTTGAAACTTGGATCCTGGAATGAAATTTAGCTTTGTAGCTTTGTTTTTGGTTTTGTTTGATAATAGGGTAACAACAGTATTCACCACTTACAATGTACACTGTAAAAACTTGGCAAGGGTCCTTTCACAACTATTTCCAAACTTGCAACATCCATCACTTAGAAGGACTAAGTCAGTAGATGCAATGGGAAATCCACTACCTTTAAGTTCCCCTCCGAATTATGCACTACTCTGACTTGGTACTACATTGCAATTCCTTCACTTCCAATTGTGTTAAAGTCTGAGAAAATCCTTCCAGATGACAAAGTAAGCAGTTATGGATGAGTAACAAATGTTGATGTTGCCAGTAACACTTATGGTCCATGAGAGTAAAAAGAAGTTATCAACCATGGTTGACACAATGGTGGTCTGGGTACCACACGTATGATTTGCTTTCTTCGGTTAGTTGCATGATTATTTTAAAATGAAGAGACGGTGACAGCTTAGTCTGGAAAGTGGGCATTGACCTGCCCACCTGTTGATGATTGTTTACCATTTGTGCATTGATAAGTCCTAGTGTTATGTGTAACCAATATTGATGTCTCTAAACTGGGGAATCCTGCAATATGAAACTATTGCAATACTCTCACATCCTTCTGCCAGTCTTCCAGTGATTAAAATGTGTGCTCTGACAAATAATGAATCAATGTAGTTCAGATTGATTGATGTCACCACTGAAGCATACAAGTTCAGAGCTGTCATCATCTCAACCTTTGTCATCCTCACGATGGAAGCTGTCTGTGGCCATGTTCCAGCAGATGGTACAACCTTGTCATTTAGTGACGTAAAGCCTGAGAAGGTAGTTTTTGATGACTGATGAGAAATATTAGACATTAATTTGCACTTTGTTGGAGCTGAATTTGTGTTCAATGATCTCATTATGCGTCATCAACTCATGGTGCCGATTAGTTATAAGCAGGCTTGAAAATGTAGCAACATATAATACTAGCATGTGGGTTGAACACTTACATATATTTGCAGAACAATTTTTTTCACCTCTGCTCAATGAATAACGTCTTATTTGCGTCATGTTCAGCAGAAGGAAATCAGACAAGATAGCTTCAGTTCAATAAAGAATGTCACATTATTTAAGATAGAAAAATGCTGTCTTAAATTTTTGAAGATCATCCATCAAGAATAACAGCATTGTGTTGCTTAGAGACAAACAGCAATTAATTTAAAGAAGACTTGCATTTATATTGTGCTTTTCATAACCTCAAGATAGCTCAAAATGCTTTACTGGGGAAATGTACCAGTCCATTTGCACACAACAAGTCTTCACAAACAGCAATGTCATAATGGTCAAGTAACCTGCCTATAGACGTTAACTTATTATTGGCTAGGGGGCCAGGTACAGCTCACTGCACTCGGATCTTTGACACTACTTCAGAGGGTAGATGGTCAGTTTAACATCTTATCACAAAAGCAACATGAGTGCAGCATTCCCATAGTATTGCAGTGGAGTGTTAAATTAGTTGTGTTCAACTTTTTGAGGAGGACTTGAACCCACAATCTTCTGTGAGTGCTACCACTGAGCTGTGTCTGATTGCTATGTGCCATAAAAGGAAGGTTTCCAGAAGTATTAATCTGAAAATGTTACTTCTCTTTCTCTTCACAGACCCTGCCTGAGTATTTCAAGAATTTTCTGCTCCTACGTTAGTTCACCACCTTCTACAAATTTTCTTTTGGCATAAAAGGTAATTGCTTACCCTGGAATGCTCAGGATGTAGTTCTGAACACTACTGCAACTGCAAGGTACAATATCCAGCACTAATGGGGGATCTCTCTTCCTGCCAAAGTAAATACCTAATGATGGAAATGGATGAATACACCCTTCAGGGTAGCATCATAAAATGGGTAACTATCAAGAAATACATTGTTACAACATAACATGTTCCACTGTCCTGTTATTGAACTTAAAAGAAAACACTCCAGGTATTCACAATCTTTCAAACTGAAGACCACAAAAAAATGAAGTAAAGTCTCTTCATAACAATGAAATTAAACATTGGGTGAAATGCATTAAAGATGATTGGTGCAATACTTTTTGTTTTGTAATGATACCGAAGACAGATTTCACTTCAACCACTAACTGTGAACAATTCTTCAACCTCACAATTCTTCAAATGTAGATCTTTACCCAAATCAGTGTACAGCCACTAGCCAAACTTCCAATCTTTATTTAGTTAACTTTGATAGAAGAATCTAGCCTCTTTTCCCCTAAGTACATTTATACACGGTTAAAGAAAAGAACAGTCTACTGGTGGTGTTACTGAATTAATGGATCAAAGCCACCTTGAAGTATCAAAATGTTAATGCATTTGCAATAAAGAGAAATTACAGAATTTAATAAGCTTGACAGGAATACCAGCTATAATTATGATGGACGTGTAGGCTGTTTGAGCTCCTGAATGATCTTATGCAATTATAAATGTCCCCTAAATAATGTTATCAAGAAAAATTAATTGATAAATAATCATGATTGTTTATTGTAGTACAGTTCAAAAATCACTAAATGCTGATTATGCTGCATTATTACTGCGGTTGTACACTAACAGTTGCTGCACAACAGAATGAGAGCTTTCTCAATGTGATAATTGATTTAATCCTTCTCCATTTCAGAAATATTTTCCCGTGGTTTCCGTCTGGAATGCACTTAAGAGCATGGATGCAGATTCTATCATGGCTTTCAGAATAAAATTGGATAAATACCTGAAGAGACGACAGGGCAATGAAGAAAGCACAGGGGAGTAGGCCTTGCTAAATTCCTGTTATATAGAAACAGCCTAGGCTCAACGGCATGAATGGGCTCTTTCTGTACTGTAACAATTCCATTCTAATGTTTTGGCTAGAAAAGTTATTCACATAGCAACAGTCAGCCCACTTCACAAAATAATTGCGTGAAATAGTTCAAGGTATTTCAACACAGTAAAGACCAATGTTCTTTGGACATTGTCTTACCGTTCTGCTGCCCCCTCCACCTCCACACTCTTGTCAAAATATCTATGAAATAATAATAGGAAATCTTATCATGGCCTAGTAAGTAGTTTAATTGTAGAAATGGGTCCCAAGGTCTACATTGGCATAACAGTGCTGCATTCTCTATAATAGTACCCTGAAGTCACTCTAAAAGTAAGTAGGTTGAACCTATTGGGCTGAAGGCTCCAAATTGATGGAAACATTTTCAATGATCCTCCAGCAGCACGGACCCCAAATTAAATTGGAATTGACTTCAATGGTTTTGAACCTATGCAGTTGTCAAGGTGCCCAGGGTAACACAGGGACATTTCTGGATATGTTAATGGGCCAGGTAGATCATATTCCAAATGCCACCAGTTAAAACGCCACCAGGGTTGTTTTTGTTTTACTGAGTGGGCTGAGTAGAGGAACTAGATTCCACCCTATTTCTTCCTCGGCCAGCTAAAATAATCTCAAAGTTATAAAATCATTCAATTCATGGACAATTTAATCAAAAAACATTGATGGAAACTAAGGTACTGTGAGGAGGAAACATGTTGAAGACCTAGATATGAATTACTTTATTGTTCATATGTACAGTACGTACATGACAGCTGCTATTAGTGCCAGGGAGAGAAATGAATCATTTAACTTTAAAACGAGGTTGTTTCTCCCTTCAACCTCCATTCCAAATTTACATTGCAACATGAAGATTATTACAATGGAAAGTGCTGCTGCTGACACATGCTCAGCAGGAATCAATTGAGTAAGTAACTGTTTTCATAAAATGTTAGAACACAAATGTCCAGTGTGTCCTATGATTAATCTATAATAGCGGTAGGGGTTAAAGGAAGGTCAAGGATTCACATGACTCACTAGTTTCCAGCATGTCATCGATCAGCCTATGTTAACCAGAAGATTTGCTGATTTTCTGTATCATCCTATAAATATTAAGGAGCCTTATGGTAATTCTTTATGTTGGATAATCTATCAAACCCAGTATAAACCTCCACTGTTATAGGTCTTCTCCATCAATGTCTGTTGGCTCCTACATGAATCATTCCTGTGCTCCTGTTCTCATTCTAACACTTCAAAATGAAATGACAATCTGAAATTCTTTCTGATATTTTAATATGGTAGGAAGGTGTTTCTTTCACATTATTTGTCCTGGACTCAGTGAAACTACTTTTATTACTGTTGACTTCATGGAAGGATATTGATAAAAAGACAAATGGTAATAAGGTGTTAGTCTAAACTTGAACCCAAGAGGAAAATTGGCAGATAACTAACATCAGATGTTGATACCTCCTATGTAGTCCTGAGATTTTCCAGGGAATCTAACAGTGTGTAACTTGGCCGAAGTCTAGGATGTCCAACATCAGCTTTTAAATAGGCAGGAAGAGAAATTTGTAGCCTTCCCAACTCACTTTCCATTGTGCCCATCTAATAGATCCTGTAAAAGGTGGTGATGGTGCCTGTGTCAGGGCCTTCCTCAGTTCAGAAGGTTAGCCATCAGTGGTGAATTTTTTTTTTCTATTCATTTGTGAGATGTGGGTGTCGCTGGCAGGCCAGCATTTCTTGCCCATCCCTAGTTGCCCTTGAGAAGGTGGTGGTGAGCTGCCTTCTTGAACTGCTGCATTCCTCCTGCTGTGAGTTGGACCACAATGCTATTAGGGAGGGAATTCCAAGATTTTGACTCGGCGACAGTGAAGGGATGGTGATATATTTCCATTGATGAGTGGCTTGGAGGGGAACTTGGAGGTGATGTGTTCCCATATATCTGTTGCCCTTGTCCTTCTAGCTGGAAATGGTCATGGGTTTGGAAGGTGCTAATGAGGATCTTTGGTGAATTTCTGCAGTACATCTTGTAGATAGTACACACTGCTGCTACTAAGCATCAGTGGTGGAGGGAGTGGATGCTTGTAGATGTACTGCCAATCAAGTGGGCTGCTTTGTCCTGGATGGTGTCAAGTTTCTTGAATGTTTTTGGGGCTGCACTCATCCAGGCAAGTGGGGAGTATTCCATCACACTCCAGCCTTGCGCCTTGTACATAGTGGACAGACTTTGAGGAGTCAGGAACTGTGTTAGTCGCGGCAATATTCCTAGCTTCTGGCCTGCTCTTGTATGTGGTGTGTCCAATTGAGTTTCTGGTCAATGATAACCCCCAGGATGTTGATAGTGGGGAATTCAGTGATGGTAACACCACTGAATGTCAAGGGGAGTGGTTAAATTGTCTTTTATTGGTGATGGTCATAGCCCGGCATTTGTGTGGCATGAATGTCACTTGCCACTTATCAGTCCAAGCCTGGATATTGTGCAGATCTTGTTGCATTTGAACACGGACTGCTTCGGTATCTGAGGAGTCACGATTGGTGATGCTAGAGGCCAGTATCTAAATGTACAGGTAGCTGTAACAGCTTATAACACAAGATAAAGCATACAAACGATAAGGGGAAAAACACAATCCCATACGAGGATCTGAAGTTAAAATAATAAAACTGTAGCTCATAACGTTCTGGTAAGACAAAGCATGGAAGAAGGCATTACAGATTATGATGCGTTAATTAAAGCATTTAACACATATTTTAAAGTATTACTAATGTAGTAACAAATTGGGTGAGATTTAATCAGCAAAATCAACATTCAGGAGAATTAGTAAAAAATCTTTAGTGGATTGACATTTTCTAGCAGTGGATAAAAATCTTGAAGGATGAATTAATTAGAGACTATATAATAGTCAGTGTGAGTGATGAGAAGTTATCAGACTTTCTTCAATCCACAGACGATTTTATATTGCAATAGTGGAGCTGGAGGATGGCAACAGTTGAAGCTTTTCACTGTATTTTCCCTTTAGTACAAATGACATTAAATCGTTTATTCAATAAGCAATCCAAGTTACTATGTAAATGGAAATTGGAGCCAAAAACAGTCAGTTCTGCAAGGAAACATTCGCAATTCTTCTGACATGGATGGATAGGGCCCAAGACAACATCATCACTCTCTTAAAAGTCTGCCAGAAGATTGGGAATCTACATTCTTAACCACATTGGATTGTACAAGATGTGGATCCAAACAGAACGAACATAATGAACATCCAGCAAGGAGAGCTGAATGCTATAAGTGTAGCCATCTGGGACACTTTAAAAGATACCCTATATTAGTAGCACCATCACTACCTCAAGAACAAAGGAAAAGTTCTGAAAAATAAACAATTCTAGGGAAATGGAAATCATTTAACAAGGAAAAAATGAAGATCATTCTACAAGGAAAATACTCATGAAGTAGACACAAAGCAAAAGGTGAAGACAGTATTCCTAACTGAGATCAAAGAGAGTCAAAATATATTCTCGGCCAACCATTTTTAAGGTGCAAGGGTTTCAAACAGAATTTAAATGTCCTTGGAGCAGCTGATTTAACATTAGCAGAGTTTGTCATGTTGAAGTCTGTGAATGTCAGACCAGCTAAATAGAATTCGGAGTACTCCAGGAGGCACAGATTTTCAGTTGCACGGGCAAAAATCAACACAAAACCTAGTCACAGAGGAGAAAATGTTAGTGAGACAGTAAATTTTCTGCAAATGTTGAACAGAAATGTATGTATTTGTTTAAACCTATTGGGAATGGACAATATAGCACACCTGAATGAAGACAAGAGAGAATTTTGGCAAGGATAAGGCAAATTGAAGCAGAAATATCATATTACTTTGGCAAGCAGATGCCATGCCTATTTGTTTGTACGCTGCCAGGAAAATTCCTCATCCTTTTTTTGGGAAAGGTAATATCTCAACTAGATAACATGGTTAAAAGTGAGGTCATGTCAAGAGTGGCAGAACAAAACACATTGGTGCTCGGAGCTGTTAACTGTTCCCAAACTAAGACTGAGTGAAGATCTCACTCAACTAAGCAAATGATTTAGAGGAGAAATCCTCTATTGTCTGAGAAATCTTCTATTGCACTCAATGCCTGCATTGAGTGACTGATGGTAGATGTCACATGATTCCAGTGAACCGGGCAGCACATTATTACAGCATTGTATTTCTATCCCAAACATCCCCTTTTATTAAAAAAAATTGTAAGCATCACCATTAACACTGTGAGCTACCCAAGTTACCCATTATGCACTCAACCATTCTCATGCCTTAGCTGTTCGTTATTCTCATATGCATGCACGATCTTGAAATTGAGCCAGCCTCTTAACGGTACACGTGCATGTTGTCATTGGCTATTCACCTTGGTAATGTTCCTTATGATAGAAGTTCCTTCTCACTAGTTAGAACAGCAATCTAACGTAACATGACAATCAAATCCTGCAGGCGTGAGGAGATCTACTCTCAAGTTCATCCATAGTCTGACTGGCATGTCATGTGTCATTAGAATCTCCTTAGTTTTGCTTAGCTTTGTACTCAATACAAGCTCTGCACTGGCTGATGTGATCCTTGATTTTATTGCTTATGCATGGCCAGTAAAGCACATCTCTTGCCTTCCTCAGGATTGATTCAGTTCTTTGGTGGTTTGCATGAATACACTTCAATTCCTTAGTGATAATGACTCCAGATCCTTTCTACAATATGCCATCTTGATCTGTCAATTCATCTCTGTTTGGCCAATACATTCTTATGGTGAAATGTGTGTCCTTGATATTTTCAGGTCATACCTTCATCACTACTTCTTGCAAGACTTCTTTGCTGGGTAGTTTGCTTGAATTGAGCAAGGGGTTGCTCCGCTAAATTCAAGCAGCTGAATTTTCACAGACTCTGAATTAGGTAGACAATTGCAAGTCAATGGGAAGGAAAAAGAATCTAATAGAAATTAGATTCTCAACGTCAATAAAAGAATTCCAATTCTGACACCAAATTTCAAATGTCAAGACACGAATCTTGCTATTGAGTGGTAAAAGGCCTATTTGCAACTGTGTGCATATATTAATATGCCATTATTAACTAATCTTGCCTCACTCATATGCCTGTTTCCCATTCTCCCACCAACCCCCGGATAGAAACTAAACAGTGACAATTTCTGACATGAAAGTCAGAGCGGGTATCAAATGGCTCCAGCTTGCCACTTGCTTTTCTGGGCCTCCTTGAACAGCAATCCCAATATCTCAAGGTCCACTCCATGGACAACAACCACCTCAGCTGCCCTGCCTACAGAGGAATCAGACTAATACCAGCCGCACCATATCATCATGGCACATCTGCAGCCCACTTAGAATAGAATTCTCCACCTCCATGCTGCATTTTGACACACAGTGGCACCTTTCTTTGCAATGCTGCTGCCATGTGGATGCAGCCTGCCCCATGTTGGGCAGTTGGCCTTGGAGTTTTGGGTAAGTGGTCCAGAGGCATTTGTGTCTAGAGGGCCCAAGCATCCTGAGTACATCCTTCCCAGATGCAAGTTTACCCTCCTCAGCTTGAACTCCTGCAGGGTTGAAGATGTCAAACAAGGAGGAGGTGGAGGAGAAGGATGTGAGTGCCTTTAGAGTGTTCCAGGAGAAGATTTCTGAAGGGCCTGGATGTGATGGTTCTTCCTCTTATTGAGTGCCCGCTGGCGTCACCCTGTTTCCTAGGGAGGAAGGGGCACCGAGAGCAGTGTAAGAGTTCCTTGCCCTTGTTACCTTGCCATTGGTGCTGAGCATCAGCAGCAACCAATGTGACCATGGGGGCAGCCAGACACTTACATGCCAGAGGCAGCATGATACAGATCACGCTGGTGGACTCTTCCACCCTTCAAGTCAATTTGCCCAGTGCCTCCAACAGCTGCTCGTGTGTCTGCTTGCACATTTGGATGAAGTTATGAATGGCTGACACCATTGGATTCTGTCTGAGTCTGTGCAGGTTCTTGGTTTTCGGTGAGGGCCATGTGCCCACCATAATATGCTCCTCAATGTACTCTCGCTAACATTTCTACCGAGATTCCAGTCCCTACAGGAGGCAGCCTTGAATCATAGAATCCCTACAGTGTGAAAGTAGGCCATTCAGCCCATCAAGTCCACACTGACCCTCTGAAGGATATCCCAACAGACACACCCCCTACACTATCCCTGTAACCCTGCATTTTCCATTGCTAATCTTTAGATGTGTGAGGAAACCAGAGCATCCAGCGGAAATCCACACAGACATAGGGAAAATGTGCAAGTTCCACACAGTCAGTGACCCAAGGGTGGAATTGAACCTGGGTCTCTGGTGCTGCGAGGCAGCAATGCTAACCACTGAGCCACCAGGCTGCCCCTTGCTGGTGCATCCTTTAAGATATCTGTGTCGACTTTCTCAGAAATGGAGGAGGAACAGCAGGAGGAGGAGGTGATGTCTTGAGTGGCTGACGTCTTCATGGTGAAGACAACATGGTATAGATGCCACTGATACCTGCAGGATAAAAAGGAAAGGATGAGTTGTGAAATAGGGGTAGGATTTTGGGTATGTTATGAATACATTCATGG
Organism: Ginglymostoma cirratum; assembly: GCA_024137785.1. Classification (NCBI taxonomy): domain Eukaryota; kingdom Metazoa; phylum Chordata; class Chondrichthyes; order Orectolobiformes; family Ginglymostomatidae; genus Ginglymostoma; species Ginglymostoma cirratum. The sequence continues at coordinate 41,577,215 of JAHRHZ010000019.1, read as the reverse complement.
TGATGGTAATAGAAGATCAGATCAGCACTTGGCATGAACCTCACCTCGTTGCTGGTACATGAGGTCTTGGTTTCTTCTAGACACTGACGAGATGAATGTCAGACACCCCACCAGCCATCTTGGCCCTCTCCTCCCTATTGTGGACTATTTCCTCCTGATGAGACAAAGGGAGGAATTGAGTGAGATTAAAGTGGGTGGCTTAGCTGTTCATGTTGGTGCAGGTGGGGCAAATGTGATGAGATGCCCTGAACAAATGAGTAGGCAGCATAGAGGTTGTGAGGATTAATAGTCTGGGGGATTGGTGTGGGTGGGAACGAGGGAGGGAAGATGTTGTGTGAAACTGTAATAATTGTAGAGTGCAGGTTCATAGTTCCTTGAAAGTAGGGTTGCAGGTAGATAGGTTAGTGAGGATGGTGTTAGGCATGCTTGCCTTTATTGATCAGTGCATTGAGCACAGGAGTTGGGAGGTCATGTTGCAGATGTACAGGATATTGGTTAGGCCGCTTATGGAGTATTGCATGCAATTCAGTTCTCCCTGCTATAGGAAGGATGCTGTGAAACTAGAAAGGGTTCAGAAAAGATTCACAAGTATGTTGCCAGGGTTGGAGGGTTTGAGCTATAGGGAAAGGCTGAATAGCTGGGGCTATTTTCCCTGGAGCATCGGAGGCTGAGTATTGACCTTATAGAGGTTTATAAAATCATGAGGGGCATGGGTAGGTTAAATAGCCAAGGTCTTTTCCCTGGGGTGAGGGGTCCAAAGTTAGAGGGCATAGGTTTAAGATGAGAGGGGAAAGATTTAAAAGGGACCTAAGGGGCACCTTTTCACACAGAGGGTGGTGTGTATACAGAATGAGCTGCCAGAGGAGGTGGTAGAGGCTGGTACAATTACAACATATTAACTGCACTTCGATAAGTATATGAATAGGAAGAGTTTAGAGGGATATGGGCCAAATGCTAGCAAATAGGACTAATTTATTTAGGATATCTGGTCGGCATGGGCGAGTTGGAGCAAAGAGTCCGTTTCCGTGCTGTACAGCTCTATGACTCTAATAACCTTAGTGGCACATGGGTGCATTCGCCAAGATGGAGTGAGTGTGAGGGTGTAGAGAAGATGGTAGCACTTACACTTACACAGTGCAGAAGGTCATTTCATCTTCCAAAGGTGAGCATTCCTTCAGACCATGGACACCACACTGACCCAGGCTGGCAGGATTTGGTGATGTGGTCTTCTCTGGCATTCCTGAGGATAGAGGGTAGTCCTTCTCTGTGCAACTCTGCCCATCAGAACCTCTGGGCTTCTGTTGGGAAAATGGGGTGTTAACTTCCCTTTCTCAGCCATTTCTGGGGCAATCCATCACACACTAAAAATGTGAATGGCAACTCATGACTGACTATGCTTGACGTGGTGCACAGCTATGTTTTAAAAACAGCACCAGGGCTGGGAATCCTGGAATATTTCAGCAGCGGCAAGTATTTTTGCCGCTGGTAAGAACACGATACCACCAGGAGGGAGCACCATTGAGGTGTAGTCCATTCATCATGCATTAAGGAATTGCGTGAGATAGCTCACTGGAGCTCTCAGGGAAAAGCCTTCTATGAACCTCCCTGAAGTCCACATTTGGCTGATTTCAGGAAAAATTCAGCCCAATATAAGACCATAACAAATAGAAACAGGGGTAGGTCATTCAGCACCTCAAACCTGATCCATCATTGAATAGGTGATCCGACATTCCTCAGATCCACTTTTCCTGCCCTTTCCCCAAAGCCCTCAATTCTCTTACTGATCACGAATCTATCTATTCCTGAAGAAGAGTCTAGGCCCGAAACGTCAGCTTTCTTGCTCCTCTGATGCTGCTTAGCCGGCTGTGTTCATCCAGCTCTACACCTCGTCATCTCAGATTCTCCAGCATCTGCAGTTCCTACTATCTCTGAAAGAATCTATCTATCTCAGCCTTAAACATAAACAAGGATTCTGGCCCTATAGCTTTCTGTGGCAAGGAGCTCCAAAGACTCACAACCCTCTGAAAGAAGAAATTCCTCCTCATCTCAGTCCTAAATTGGCAGCCCTTTATTTTGCCTCTAGTCCTGGACTCTCTCATGAAAGAATAATCAAGATTGTGAATAGTAGACAGACTTTGGGATGCCAGGAAGTGAGTTACTTACCACAGAATTCCCAGCATCTGATCCATTCCTGTAGCTGCCAGATTTATACAGCTGGTCCAATTCAATTTTCACACACGTATGGATACTTTAAAACACTCCTTTATTTACCATGTGCCTTCAAACTTTTATTTTATCTGGGAAACTGATTTGAATAATTAACATCCCAGCCCACCTATCGCCTGTGGTTTCACTTCAAACTCTTTTTCAAGATCTCAAACAGAGAACCTAAAATGTGTACGTGGTAAGATTGTTTTTGGCTTGATGGGATAAATAGAGGTAGCCTCATTAACTATCTCTTGAGGAGACAGTCTACCTGTAAGGGTTTATGTCATTTGTGTCATTTCTCCAGATCATTAAAGAAGTGGGAATCACTAATGGTGCAATAGCTATGTGATCAGAATGTTGTCATGATTCTCCCATTTTCACATTGTCTCCCATAAATCCATATCCTCTTGAACGTTTTTTAAAATGCACTAATACAAATTTGCATCCAGCAGAAATTGTGAATATTGCCTTCTCGTTCTCCAAAATTATTTGAATAAAAGCTGCCAGGCAGAAAATACCAAGAGGTAAATAAAAGTGTTCCAATCAGGAGGAAGTTAGCTGCACTGCATATACACAGATTTCATAAATTCAAAGTCAAAGTAAAAGCTAAGGCGTTCAAGTGAATCAAATCAGAATATTGTAAACAAAATACAATTCAAATAATAGTTTGAATCATATTGATATGAAATAAGTGCTGTCTTTTTCTAATTTAAATCCTTATTTTGGATCTTAAAGAGGTCAGCGCACAAGAAAATAATTATGGCTTTAAAAAGTTAAGTGATTTTTCGCTGTCCTGAGGGCAGATTTTGCAATGTCAGATTACTTAACATCCAGCCCTTGTACCAAGGTTTATGTATTTACATCAAATCAGTCTCTCGTGCTGACTTTAGCATTATCACATCCGATTCTTTTCTTATTGGGATTGTTTTCTGTTCCTAAATTTGTTTCTTGACAGCTGACAAAGTATATTATGAAAGAGCCTGTTGTTGCTTACAATCTCAGTTTCCTTTTGACCATCCTATTGTGTTGAACAACAGACTGTTGGAAGGTTACATTTATTAACCTAAGTGGCTATGATTCAATCTTTACATTGAGTTGTTTATCCCACCTACACCTGTCATGTATCACAACGAAATAGATTCCCACAGTCAATGAGGATATCCAATCAATCTTTCCACTGTCTTTGAACACTGTGACATGGTTCACTGCTGTTTGTTTAATTAATCATTGTTCAATAATGTCAAGTCCATAAGCAAATATTAAAAAGCGAGGAGGATCTGGGCTTGCACATTCAATAACCTTCCTTTCTCTAATAACAACCATAAGACCCCAACAGTTATAACCATTCCTGCAGCTACAACTTCTGTTTCTATTTCTGCCCAGTTTCCTTCGGCATGACCTTTTGAGGGAGTAGGCCTGCATTGAGAATATAACCAGACTTTGCTAATGCCCTGGTCTGCAGAAAGGCAGTTCAGGATGAGCTACCCTGAAAGGATGTAGAGATTATGTCACTGACCTAGTGCTGCAATTCAGAACCCCAGGCCGAAGCACTGGTGACAATGTGTTCACATTAGATCACAGCAGCTGGTGAAATTTAAATTCAATCAATAAATCTGGAATTGAAGATTAGTGTCAGCGATGGTGACATGAAACTATCATTGATTGGTGTAAAAACCCACCTGGTTCACTGATGTCCTTTAGGGAAGGAAATCTATCATCCATAGCTAGTTTGGCCTACGCAGGAGTGTACCGGCAGGCAGGAAGGTGGTTTGAAGTGTGTCTACTTCAACGTCAGGAGCATCCGGAATGAGGTGAGTGAACTTGCAGCATGGGTTGGTATCTGGGACTTAGATGTTGTGGCCATTTCGGAGACATGGATAGAGCAGAGACAGGAATGGTTGTTGCGGGTTCCTGGGTTTAGATGTTTCAGTAAGATCAGGGAAGGTGGTAAAAGAGGGGGAGGTGTGGCATTGTTAGTCAAGGACAGTATTATGGTGGCAGAAAGGACGTTTGATGAAGACTCGTCTACTGAGGTAGTATGGGCTGAGGTTAGAAACAGGAAAGGAGAGGTCACCCTGTTGGGAGTTTTCTACAGGCCTCCGAAAAGTTCCAGAGATGCAGAGGAAAGGATAGCAAAGATGATTCCGGATAGGAGCAAGAGTAACAGGATAGTTGTTATGGGGAACTTTAACTTTCCAAATATTAACTGGAAACACTATAGTTTGAGTACTTTAGATGGGTCAGTTTTTATCCAATGTGTGCAGGAGAGTTTCCTGACACAGTATGTAAATAGGCCAACAAGAGGCGAGGCAACATTGGATTTGGTACTGGGTAATGAACCAGGCCAGGTGTTAGAATTGGAGGTAGGTGAGCACTTTGGTGATAGTGACCACAATTCAGTTACTTTTACTTTAGCGATGGAAAGGGATAGGTATATACCGCAGGGCAAGAGCTATAGCTGGGGGAAAGGCAATTATGAGGTGATTAGGCAAGATTTAGGATGCATAGGATGGGGAAGGAAACTGCAAGGGCTGGGCACAATTGAAATGTGGAGCTTGTTCGAGGAACAGCTACTGCATGTCCTTGATAAGTATGTACCTGTCAGGCAGGGAGGAAGTGGTCAAGCGAGGGAACCGTGGTTTACTAAAGAAGTTGAATCTCTTGTCAAGAGGAAGAAGGAGGCTTATGTAAAGATGAGGCGTGAAGGCTCGGTTAGGGCGCTTGAGAGTTACAAGTTAGCCAGGAAGGACTTAAAGAGAGAGCTAAGAATAGCCAGGAGGGGACATGAGAAGTCTTTGGCAGGTAGGATCAAGGAAAACCCTAAAGCTTTCTATAGGTATGTCAGGAATAAAAGAATGAGTAGAGTAAGATTAGGGCTAGTCAAGGACAGTAGTGGGAAGTTGTGTGTGGAGTCCAAAGAGATAGGAGAGGCGCTAAATGAATATTTTTCGTCAGTATTCACACATGAAAAAGACAATGTTGTCGAGAAGAATGCTGAGATACAGGCTATTAGACTAGACGGGATTGAAGTTCATAAGGAGGAGGTGTTAGCAATTCTGGAAAGTGTGAAAATAGATAAGTCCACTGGGCTGGATGGGATTTATCCTAGGATTCTCTGGGAAGCTAGGGAGGAGATTGCAGAGCCTTTGGCTTTGATCTTTATGTCATCATTGTCTACAGGAATAGTGCCAGAAGACTGGAGGATAGCAAATGTTGTCCCCTTGTTAAAGAAAGGGAGTAGAGACAACCCTGGTAATTATAGACCAGTGAGCCTTAATTCAGTTGTGGGTAAAGTGTTGGAAAGGATTATAAGACATAGAATTTATAATAATCTAGAAAGGAATAATTTGATTAGGGATAGTCAACAGGGTTTTGTGGAGGGTAGGTCGTGCCTCACAAATCTTATTGAGTTCTTTGAGAAGGTGACCAAACAGGTGGATGAGGGTAAAGCGGTTGATGTGGTGTATATGGATTTCAGTAAAGCGTTTGATAAGGTTCCCCACAGTAGGCTATTGCAGAAAATACGGAGGCATGGGATTGAGGGTGATTTAGCAGTTTAGATCAGAAATTGGCTAGCTGGAAGAAGACAGAGGGTGGTGGTTGATGGGAAATGTTCATCCTGGGGTTCAGTTACTAGTGGTGTACCGTAAGGATCTGTTTTGGGGCCACTGCTGTTTGTCATTTTTATAAATGACCTGAATGAGGGCGTAGAAGGATGGGTTAGTAAATTTGCGGATGACACTAAGGTCGGTGGAGTTGTGGATAGTGCGGAAGGATGTTGCAGGTTACAGAGGGACATAGATAAGCTGCAGAGCTGGGCTGAGAGGTGGCAAATGGAGTTTAATGCGGAAAAGTGTGAGGTGATTCACTTTGGAAGGAGTAACAGGAATACAGAGTACAGGGCTAATGGTAAGAGTCTTGGTAGTGTGGGTAAGCAGAGAGATCTCGGTGTCCATGTGCATTGATCCCTGAAAGTTGCCACCCAGGTTGATAGGGTTATTAGGAAGGCGTATGGTGTGTTAGGTTTTTTTGGTAGAGGGATTGAGTTTCGGAGCCATGAGGTCATGTTGCAGCTGTGCAAAACTCTGGTGCGGCCACACGTGGAGTATTGCGTACAGTTCTGGTCGCCGCATTATAGGAAGGATGTGGAAGCATTGGAAAGGGTGCAGAGGAAATTTACCAGGATGTTGCCTGGTATTGAGGGAAGGTCTTACGAGGAAAGGCTGAGGGACTTGAGGCTGTTTTCGTTAGAGAGAAGAAGGTTATGAGGTGACTTAATAAAGACGTACAAGATGATCAGAGGATTAGATCGGGTGGACAGTGACAGCCTTTTTCCTAGATGGTGACGGCTAGCATGAGGGGACATAGCTTTAAATTGAGGAGTGATAGATATAGGACAGAAGTTAGAGGTAGGTTCTTTACTCAGAGAGTAGTAAAGGTGTGGAATGCCCTGCCTGCAACAGTAGTAGACTCGCCAACTTTAAGGGCATTTAAATGGTCATTTGATAAACATGTGGATGATAATGGAATAGTGCAGGTTAGATGGGCTTCAGATTGGTTTCACAGGTCTGCGCAACATCGAGGGCCGAAGGGCCTGTACTGCACTGTAATGTTCTGTGTTCTACATTCTATGTTCTAACTGTTAGCTGCCCTCTGAAAAAGACTAGTAAACTTTTCAGTTAAAGCCCAATTGGGTATGAGCAACAAGTGCTGACCTTTCCAATGAGGCTAACACTCCATTAAAGGATAAAGAAATAAAACTCTGCCCAGCGAAACTGTTACAATCATTTTGACAGTTTGAGTCATTTGTATAAAGTGTCAGATTCCAGCTGAACCACAAAAATCCCTGAAGACTCCTTTGCAAGTTTTAGCAAGGAACATGGTGAATCACTGGTAATAGCTAAGCAAAGGGCAAAGAGATTAGTTCCTGCTGAGTTAAGGCTACCCAGCTATAGGCTTGGACCTGTCACAATCACATAGCATAAACTGAAGAACATGTCATTTTTATCATTGGATGCGATAATAATCTCAACTGAATTGAGGAATCTACCATCCAGCTAGTCAACTTTACTGATTAAGACTTGACCTATTGTGTCAAATGTCAGAAAGCAACATGCGACTTGAGGGGAAAATCTGAAAAAAATCCCATTTGCAAACAAAGTAGAATATTCCCAGTAACAGCTGAATTTTAACCAAACTTGCAAGTCAGTTATATGATCATCATCCAGGTTCTGCTTTTTTTAAAAACAGTCATCCTCCCTAATTTTTAGACCTATATCATCCTTCTCTGTTGTGAATATGATGCAAAACCCCAGTTATGTTTTCTGGCTTCACACACAGATAGCAGCTTTGGTCTCTATTGGACCCTCCTCTTCCCCTGGTTATTCTCTCATCCCTAATATAATAACTTATGAACTGCCTTTGCATTTTCCTGAATGTTATCTGCCAGTATTTTCTCATGTCCTCTCTTTGTTCTCCTCATATCCTTTTTAAGCAACCACCTGCACTTTTTACATTTCTCTGGGACATCTGCTGTTTGGTGTCTTTGCTATCTACCGGAAAGTTTTGTTTTCTTATCCAACCCTATATATCCCTTGACATCCAGCATTCTCTGAACTAGTTTTTTCCACCTGTGTAAGAATATGTTGACCCTGCACTTTCACTATTATCCTCTTGAATGTTTCCCATTGCCCTGATGCGGATTTTCCTGCAAGTAGCTGCTCCCTCTGTCTTATTAGTATTGACATTCCAGCAATTCAGAATCTTCATTTCTGGTCCATCTTTGTCCTTATGTATAATTACCCTAAACCTCACTGAATTATGGTCACTGTCAAAATGTTCCTCCAATGACACATTTATCACTTGCCCGGCTTCTCCCTAAATTTAGCTCCAGCTATGCCCCCTGTCTAGTAGATCTTTCTTCGTGCTGGCTTAAAAAGCTCTCCTAAATTTCTTTTAAAAATTCTGTCCACTCCATGCCTTTCACACTTTGTCTACCCCAGTTAACACGGGAAAGTTGAAAGCCCCTACTTCTAATAAAAATACAGGAATATGATTTTGAATTTCCTTCCAAACCAGGTAATAAAGTGATAACTTCAGACACACGGAGCAGGTAGACTAAATCCAAAAATAACTGCGCATGTTTTACTGGACCTACAGATCAACAGCATAGACATAGAACTGTAAGATGCACTCACCGTTGATTTGATGAGTCTTGGTCAGCACAAATGCAACCAACTTCAGGAGGAAACAGACAATATATAACATATAAAGAGGCCAGTTTTAACGTGACAATTGTGCACCAGTTGATCTCTCTCTTGCCACTGAGTGAAAAAGCAGACACTGAACGGCGTATAGTGGGGGTACTGCATTATCAGAAATTCCAGTCCATTATTCTATGCCTCCCCACAGAGCTCACAATTAAGGTCTACCTGCCAGACTTCAATTAATTAGAAATGACTAAACTGAGGAAAACAAGCCTTTGTATTCTATTAGTCTCACTGTTAAAACCTGTGAAAAAGCTACAATTTGATAAATGAGATATAGCTAGGATTTTAATAGTGGCCTAGAATAATTAATTCTAAAAATCTCCCAGGCTCTGAAAGTCTAAATTTATATGCTTGGAATGTCAAAATTTCTCCATTAATATATAATATGTTTTTTAAATGTGTTTCAGCTTCATCATTAATTGCATATTATTTATTGTGCTATCTGCAAAAGATAATTAAATGTGCATGATAATTAGTGTATTTCATTTTCAGATTAGTTGTCTATCAGGATACGTCAATATGATTGGTTACTTATCCTATTTGATGATAGAAACATAGAAAATAGGTGCAGGAGAAGGCCATTCAGCCCTTCGAGCCTGCTGTGCCATTCAATATAATCATGGCTAATCATCCACCTCAGTACGCTGCTCCTAATATTACAGTGACTAGATACCTGGACATCTCCTTGACTTGGTGTCTGATTTAAATTAACATCAAGAAAGGAAAATTAACTCCAACAAGATCACGAGATTTTTATGGACAGATTTCTCCAAGGTCAGTGGCAACTGCCATCGCTTCAGCACTGACTGCAAAATCCAGGCTGTGTTTGATAAAATAAAACTCAATGACTTCTTTTACTTAATTACAATTTGAACAATATAGCCTTCACTCAAACATTAATGTAGTTATCTATTTGGACGGTCATGTCTGAAAGCCTGGGACCCATTATGAATGTTTGAACAATTTAGCAGCAGAAACAATCAATATGTCTAGAGACCTCAATTCTGAAGCCATTATAAATTTGTAATCATTATATCAAGCATTATTTCCTTAGAGAGAAGACAGGCAGACTAATTTTTCTCTTGAACTGCTGTGTAAAGCTATGTACTATGAGCCTTTTCCAAGTTGATAAACTTTTTTTAATTTACGTGGCAAAGTAGATTTAGCAACAATATAATAGTGTTTGTGCAAAACTCACACATGTGCACATATCACCAGTGACACCTTGCCATTCTGGCCGTGGCTTTCCTCAGCATTGATAGAAGATCTGCACAGAATACAAACGATAAAAGTACATTTTTATCCACTCCTGCTTTCTTATATTCAGGCAGAGTTCAACATTTCTGACGGGAGATTCTGATCAGCCTCCTTCAGAAACGTAATGTGGACAATTATATAATACACGATAATGAGGATTGTTAATCAACATTCAAAACAGTATTCTGTGATTTAAATGTCCATCATCACAGACAGCCACTACGACAGCTCCTGTGAAAGGATAAGTATGGAAAGTAAGTATGAGATTAAGATTCCAGGAGGGAAGGAGTCATCTCACAGGGAAGAGAACAGGCCCTTCGGTCCCAGATAGGGGTGCAGTGCCAGGTCTGGTGGCGGATATTGTCCGGCCCTGAGGGGGAATGGTGGGCTATCTGGACTAGCAGTGGGGTTTGTCAGGTCTCAGGAGTTGGCAGGGGCCAGGAGAATGTCAGGAGCTATGGGGAGATAAGATTATCAGGCTCATGGGCTGGGATATTTGCCAGTTACTGGGAGCGCAGAGAGGAAAGTGTCAGCTCAGAGCATGGAGGGTGTTAGGGTCTGGGAGAGGGACAGGTGTGGGTATATATGCTAGGTTAGGGTGTCAGTTATTCAGGGAGTTAGACCAGGTATTTAATTGTCTAACTTTTCCTGAGGGCTAAATCTTTTTTTTCGCTTAAGTCTGTGTTGCATTAAGTTTTTTGGAAGGCTTTTCACTGCAAGGCACCCGTTGCACTTTTCGAAAGGTGCTAAGCACCCAGACAAGTGGTGGCATTCCAGCGATGCCATTCACTAACAGTATCATGACACAGCAGCCACAAGCCATGCTGCCCACAGTGTGTAACTGGCATAGCTGACACTTCTTTGCCCATGCAACCCTGCTTTCTTCCCCTAGCTGCGACCAGGTAACACACTTTGCCTGTCCATAGCTACATTCCATCTGAACATCATTTAAGTCAGTGCTACCCTGTCCCCAATGCCCACTGTAAACTTGAATCTTCTCATTATCCAGGAAGGGAACAGTGCATACAGGCAAGTAATAGGACAAATATAAAGACAAACATGACATTTTTTTATATAGAAAACAAACAAAAACACAAAGTCAACAGAGGCTGAACTTTACATCCACAAGGCCAACCAGAGTCTGTGATCATGACTAAAGATTATTTTACAGTCAATGATTGTATGTTACAGTCAACTCTCTTTTATTAGAATTGGGTGTCAATGGGCTCTGTCTGGCTTGTACCATTCATCACTTCTCAGCTCTGTCATGAACCAAGGAAAAACCAAAAGAACTGCAGATGCTGTAAATCAGGAACAATAACTGAAGTTGCTGGAAAAGCTCAGCAGGTCTGGCACCATCTGTGAAGAAAAAGTCAGAGTTAATGTTTCGGGTCCGGTGACCGTTCAGCTCTGAGAAAGGGCCAACGGACCCAAAATGTTAACTCTGAATTTTTTCCTCACAGACACTGCCAGACCTGTTGAGCTTTTCCAGCAACTTCAGTTTTTGTTCATGAACCAAGGCGAGTTTTCTCCTCCTCAGTGTCCTCACCCTACTCCTTGAAAGATTGCTCCCATTCCCTAGTTCCTCAGTATCTGCATCACATCACCTTATCGCTCTCTCCAATTGTGCACTGTTAATCCTAAGGACTCCCTTCCTATTAGTGAATGCTGCAGCATTGTGATACTGCCTTCTCAGTGCCACGTGTGTGCAGTTGATGGTACCCTGTACCTGGTGTTCCCAGCTACGTTTTCCAAATCCACGTGCCCAGTTGCAGCTCTCACATCATTTCAGGCAATGAAATAAACCTGTATGATTTAGCATGGATGGCATTGGTCACTGTCCTGAGTGATTGTGGGTGACATGACTAAGAGATCCCACACAGGGTAGGTCCTTGGAAGGAGCCAGATACAACAAAATTCAGTACCACGGTAAACATCACAAGCACTGGAAGGGGATGGCCTCTCACTACTGCAGCCTCCAGATCCTGTCAGTGTCTGACACAGTTCCATCACTGTGTCCTTGGATATACTGTGTCTCATATATCCCCAGGGAAGGGAATCAGGGCTGAAAAACTCTAGACCCATATGTCCTGAGGAACCCAGCAGCAATGATCTCTCCCAGATCTGTTTTCCTCACCCTCCATAGGTGTTGTTACTGCTCCTGAGCTTGCTGTCAACCTGGTCCTCCTTGGAAAGTTTGAGGTTGTATGAATAATGGTTCCGCTTCAGCTAGCACTGGACTTCTGTACTGTTGTTGCTGATAACTTCAACATGATTGAGATGCCAAATTTCAATTTGCAAGCGCCAGTGGCATGTAGCAAATTGGATTTGATCAGCATCTGACCCAGAAGCACCCTCACTCTGCACACATAGCCAATAATGCAATCTTTGCAAATCCAACATAGCTGCATTTTGCAACTGGCTGTTTCATGTTTTTGTCACAACAATGTCCTTGTGTCCAGCAAACATGGATCCCATGCTTTCACCCATTAAACTATTCCAGCCATTTCTAGCAACATCTGCGACTAGAGAAGGAAAAGTGATGGCTATGAACACAGCTCATGGTGCACACTATCAGCACCAGGTTCACAATCCCCTTGATTGTTTATGCTGGCCCAACAGGACTGACAACATAACAGTCCCCTGACTGTACTGGGACAGATCCCCCAACTGTCAACAACTCAACTGGATGACTGTATGTGGTGAGGTTCCTAGACTGTGTGCAGACTGTGCCCATGACTGACAGTATCAGAACCTCATGACTGAAAGTACAAACACCCCCACCCACCCACCCCATGAGGTCCCACCAGTTTTCAATATGGCCATTTGTTTGAATGAACAAGATTGTATTGCTACACAGGCAGCTAGTAATGCTGTAGGTGTTAGACTGATGCCTTGTTATGTTGTCCAACAAGATGTTCCCCCCAGCCTGCAGGACTGTCCCATAATGACAAACACAACAAGCAGCCTGTTTATGGGTCTCAGCAAAAGAGCTCAGTGTGACAATACTGATAGCCTTTGGTTCTGGCGGCATGGCACGGAAAGGCAAGGCACAGTCATATGCTGCAAGCAGGCAAGTAGGTAAACAGCAAATAGCCCTGTGGTTCAGCCTGGTCCATGCTACAAAATAGGTACCTGTTCCTGCGCTAACAGTGCCCTTGCTGCAGCCACTTCAATGCTAGTTGCCAATGTATTCGGCAGTGCTATTATGTGCTTCCAGTGTACCCTGGCAGTGTACCAGAGAGGTGCCATGATGATAGTAATGGGTTGGCAGATGCCAGTGTCTATGCATAAAATGGACATGTGGCTGGAACCGTGCATCATGCCCTGAGACGTTGCTCAAGGTCCAAACTGGAGGTGATTTGGAACAAGAGCCAAGCCGAATCCACCAGGTACCTGCTCAGACTTCCTCATGGAGTTTTCTTGACATTGAGCTTGTTTGGTATGATAGGAGGGTGAAAATTAATGAGAAGAATTGTGGCATTAACAAGGCATTTAACAAGCTTGTCAATTGCCATATCACTGCAGTGTAACAAAAATATCACCATGATGCTTGTGAAAAGTATAAAAGATGAAGTGAGGTGATCTCAATGTCAAGACGAGCCTCACCAGACTTCTCTTCTGATTCTGCTACACACCTTGACAAAGCTGACATCACTCAGACCCTTATATGACTTCACCGTGGGTAACTATTTACTTAACTGCAACACAACCCTCCAAACTCTCCAATTTAACTAGATACTCCCTGCAGATTCTATCTAATCTTCCTGTAATTAAAAATAATATTAATTATCCTTCCAGCCTTCCCTATTCCTGTGAAAATAACTGTATTTCTTGTCTCTCCTTGAAACTTTAGTTTCATATCATTGGCATTATCCTGAAGATACACTGTCTAGGGCTTTAATGTTCTCTCTATAATAAGATGTCAAGTCTTTTTTATAAATTCATTATGAGTTCTTTATCTTACATTCTTTATCTATAAAGCCTCACAAGCTATAGGCCCTTTCCATGGTTTCATCAACATGCTTCCAGGTAAATATATTTGAACTTCATCAATGTATCCTTCTGTGTTTTTTTCCTACACCTTGTTTCTTTCTCCTAAAAAGATATCAACACTAATTTGCACATGCCTCCTCTCTGCTAACTATATCATCTTTAAGTCTCTTACAGTCCTCACCATTTAACAAATGGAATCAATGGCAAATTTTAACCTCTATTATCAGTCTGAGCCATTTATACGTCAGGGCCTGGGTTTTGCAAGCTGCAGAAAAGGAACAGTGCCTGCCATTCACCTCACCGACAACTGCCGGCAATTTTTGCTGACTCTTGAAAACAAAATTGCTCAAACCCAGTGCATGGTAAAGCACAGTGCCCACCAAGAGAGCATTTGTGGTGTAAATGAGAAAGGGAAGCCAGGAGGAACAAGGCTGTTCAGTGCATCAGATTGAAGAACCCTTACCAAGACACAACTTGGAGTTTAACTCCAGGATCAGGCTTGGACATGTGTGGACCATGTGCCATAGGATCAACAGGGAAAGTAGCAGGTGGACTACCATCACCTTGCTGACCTGTCGCTGATTAAGTCAGAGATAGAAGATGTGAAGGACAATCTTCCCACACTGAAGACAATTGAAGTTGTTATTAAGGAAAACTGACTGATAGCCACACAGCAGCCCACAAAGGCCCTTTACACTTCCCACAGCGGCATGGACTGCTCCTCCTGAAAGGTCCCACGCCATGGCCTCCACAGCTAAGACACACACACACACACACACACATACACACACACACCCCACCACCACAACCACCCCCATCCCCGACTCACCGTGGCCAGGTGACTTAGCAAGCCTGACCCAGTTACCTGTGTTCCAAGATCTGATCCACTTTTACTTCTCTTGGACCTGTTCCATCCTCACTGCTTCGAGTCCTGCTGCAGTACCAGTAGTGACCAGTGCTTCCAGTGGTGCTGCTGAGACTGAAAGAGCTGCCAGCCATCTTTGGTAAATGGGGATCTCTTGACAGAAGGCTGTCTGCCTTTAAAAGCAAGAAATCCCTGATGACAGACAGTTAACTTTCTGATTGTCATTTAGTTCTGCCAGGATTTCTAAACTGGCTGTGGCAGGGTTACCAGAGGCACTCAACAACAGTGGATAGGACCAACCCCACTGTCATTAAATTCAGCCAATAGACTCTAATCCAAAAAAGTATTAATTATATTTATATCATATCTATAGAGTAGAATAAATCTTAGGATTAAGAGAGAATGGTAAAACTGACAAGTTAAATAAAATTAAAAATTTCAAAACTATTTAATTTCTGAGAAAATGAGACTCCAGCCTTGTAAAATTAAATTTTCAAGGCCACAGAGATTGTTTGGCAGCAGTTAGTAATTAGAATAGCATTAAAATGCTTTTACCTTAGAAAGCACCTATCCTAACATTGTGGATAGTTTCTCTCCTGAAAGCAACAGCAACACTGATAAGATTAATTGTCATTACCCTCTGAAACTGACAGCAGCTTTGCAAGACTATAGATCCACAGAATGAAGCAGAAATCCAGAAGTCAGCGGAAAACCTTATATTAGTGAAAACTTCCAAAATTTGGTATGAATATTGTACAAATCGTGAGGAAGTTATGTCATGTTGAGCAAGGCATAAATGGATTTTCAACAATCTACTAAACTGCACAATTATTGCAAAACACTCTCACCGGTCTTGAAAGGCTACTTTTCTATTTGATGAATGTCAAATGTCTCATTTATAATTAAAATAATTTCACAGTTTTTAAAAAAATGTATCTTTTTCCCAAACTAATCCAATCAATATAATTTCTTTTGCTAAGGATTTAAAGCAACTGAATTCAAAAGTGCTTTTAACTTTATTACATGTGAGTACTTCAATATATTGGCTGCTTACCTGCTTAATGACAAAACTGCTGCTGCTTGCAATGAGATTCCTCTGATTTGGCACCAAATCTAATCTCTGTCAGGAAAGGGCAAGTCTGTGCCATAGAAACAGAAGATTTTTGTGGGCAGTTTTCTTTGAGATCAGCAACAGCCTCCTTTACTTCACCACCGATGCCTCAAAAACCTGGCTCCTCATGGTATCTGTAGTGAACCTTAGTGGGAAAATACCTCAAACACACGCAATTGCATGTTTCAAGCCTATCTGCAAAGACTACTACAATTTACCCATTGCAGAGAGTGGGGTACCTGTGACAGCAAGCTCCAGATCTTCACACTTTGTGGATGACAAGAGGTCATGATCAATTTTTTTCTTAAAACAGTTGAATGCTGATAGCCACACCATTATTCTCAAAGCAACATCTGGGCCAACAAGAATAAAAATGGATCCACACTGACCTCAAAGGTAACTTCGCCAAGCTAAGCAACATATATTTATCCTTACTCTTGGCTCTATGGTCATTGACCAACCTTGAAATATATCCCACTGATTCCATGCATCTGAAATTTGAAATTAACATCTCATTATTCATCTTATTAAAATCCTTCTAAAAATCTACATCCACCACATTCTGTTTAACCATACAATTAGGCTTATTTTTGTAAACTTTATAATACTTCACAAATATATCTTTTAAAAACAAGTCATATGCTGATTGCCCTGGATTGATCAATTCAATTTAAATGCTTTCTAGTTTTGTCTCAAAAAATGCATTTTAGGAGTGTGCCTTCATCAGACATTAAGCAAATTGATCACTAGTGACCTTATGTATCCTTCTCACACAATGATGTTACGTTGACAGTTAGGAAACTGTTGAAGAGAGTCAAGAAAAATGACTTCCATTTATCAAGTATTTTCAACACAGAAAACATCTCAAGTCTCTTCACAAAGGATTAACTGCCTCCAAGGAAACTAGCGCAAGGTAATTTACATGTCTGAGTTGTTTTCAATGTTCTGATATAATCAACAGCAATCTTATAAGGCAAAGTGAACATTAGAGGCATATGAACGAGGCACAGCTAGATTCCTTTTATAACGTTCTCTCCTAGGAAATGTTTTCTTTCAACAGTAGTTTGGCTGAGATCCCACATACCACAGGGAGAATAGGAACATGTTCCAGCAGTCCACGATGAGTAATTCAATACACCAGCAGAGCATGCTTTTTTTTATTTTCTATCTTCCTCAGAATTGTAATATTATATAATAGAAACAGCTGAGAAGAGAAAACTGTGGAGCAAACAACTGTTATGTATGTTTTATTAATAACCATGTGAATGTATAATAACTGTAATCGATGATTTTGTACGTAGGCATACGATAAAATGATCAGATTACTGAAATGATGTTTAATTTCTATGACAACAAAAATATTATTGAACTTAATCAACTTAAAATATTAGATTCAGTCATCCTGAGAAATAGGCATTTCTTGACTTTGCAAGATGACTACTTAAGCATCACTAAACAATGCAGTGTGGAGCTGGAGGAACACAGCAGGCCGGGCAGCATCAGAGGAGTAAGAAAGTTGATGTTTCAGGTTGGGACCCTTCTTCAGAAATTAGGAAGGGTCCCAATCTGAAACATCAACTTTCCTGTTCCCCTGATGCTGCCCGGCCTGCTGTGTTCCTCCAGCTCCGCACTGTGTTGTCTCTGACTCCAGCATCTGCAGTTCTTGCTACCTCCTACGCATCACTAAAGGCCTGTTTTAGTTCTTGTGTTTTTTGCATCAGTTATTCACTAACATGGCTGATGGGAAAGACACATTATACAATCATGACCAGCTGAAATTTCAACGGTTTATACATAATTACCTAACATCTGAATTTTAAAAGTCTGTTTATGCTGTCTTGTTGCACAGAGCTAGAACTGATAATGTTTTTTTAACCTGCAATTCAACTAAAGAGGGGATTGAATATGATGGAAACAGATGGAAGAACAATTAGTGGTGATGCAAGAGCAGGGAAGGTGATATAGTGTCCACACTGTTTGAGTAGGAACCGCAGGCGAGAGGAAGCATTAGTGGTTTGCGAGAAGAGCTGAGTGGGAGCAACTGTGTGTGCATGATGCTGGCTATACTGACAGCTATAGTCCATGAGCCTTGCTGAGGGGCATGTGCAAAGGCAGATTTAGGATGATTGGTGACTTTTTAAGTGTGAAGGAGCAGAGAGGGAGGATGGTGGCACTTATCCTTGTGGAGGCAGAAGATCTTTAACCTTCTTCCTGCACTGATGTGCGTCGTGTTTTACCTGGGACACAACAGTGACGCAGGCTACTATCCAACATCATCTCAGGTCTTTGTCAGCAAAGCAAGGAGCTGATTTCCTTTTCTGGGATGTGTCCTTAATGTAGAGCCTTGGGTGCCAAGTGTGAAATGCAGATCCTGGGCTGCAGAGACTGCAGGGGCATGCAGCTGGACTTCAGGTACGGCACCGGGGACTTGAATACCAGATGGTCTCAGCAGCAACAAGTGCTTTCACTTCTCATGACATGCCTCACCACAGGGGCAAGCACGAGAGAGCCAGGATGAATAATTAAGGAGATGAAGAGCAGACGATGGTGAGAAAAGTCATTGTGAGCTGTGGCGGACCAGGTGGCATGAATCTCACTCAAAAAACACTGCCTGCAATCAAGAAAATTCAACTATCTTGTAGTCTATAATTCTATCCCGTCCCAGCGATGTGGTCTACCATAACGCATGTAAAATACAAATATTAATTTTCAAGCATTTGAGATATTCTGATCACACCCCTACCACCTTGAAATCATAATGAGTAAAGGAAAACCTGTTTAGTCACTATGCAGTAATCATTGCACATTGGATATTCATAAATATTTTGAATAGTTGAATTAACAGATTAATGAAAATGGAAAGTCCATTCTAAAAACATCAGTTAAATTTCTATTTTGTACATTGAATTTTTGTTTAGCACCAGGTCAAACTATCCTGCTGCGTCACTCCATCATGTGCAGTAGATCTGAGTTCTGATCACCTGATCTAGCTCATAAAGATTTATAAATCATTAACCTTGAGTACAAGGTATGCCTGCCAGTAGAAAAATCATTGTCACTTTTATAGCATTGTGCGTAAGAGTGCAACAAACTGTCTTCTTACCTTTTGGTCAAAGGTCATCATCACCATTTTCAATGTAATAAGTAATTTTTGATTTTGAAGGCAGGATAATTGACCCACCATGGAAGAGTGATGAACCTTGGAATCATATCGTCCCTTGGATCAAATGTTCAGCCAGATAAAATTCAATACATCATAGTTAAATTGCATAAAATCCTGGACATCTGCTTTAATCAACAGTATTATCCCTCAAGATGGTGGCAGAGGAGGAGGCAGCGTCGGGGCTCAGTGCCGGGCTCATCCTTTCCGTCTGCTTCTCTTTTTGTTCTCTTTTTTCCCTTTTGTTTTTTAATCTTCAAATTTTTTTTTTAACCCACCTTGGCTTGTGAAGGGAATGGCGGTGCTGCAGTAGCTGAGGGCCTGGAATGTATTGGCCAGCAGCTGGTGGGCTCAAGCCAAGTGGGGCAGCCAGCAGTCACAGGGCCGGAGCAGAGCAGCTGGCAGTGTGGGTAGGTAGAGGAGGTGGCCAGAGGACTGCAGCCCAGAGCGGTCAGCCTGTCAGAGATCTAAAGCCTAGCAGTTCAGGGAGAGCAAGGCCACGTATAAAAAGCCTGCAGCATGGACAAACTGCTGGCTATAGATGACTGTTATGGTTAACCTTTCTTTATTTCTTTATTTTCCTCATTTATATTATGAAGAACTGTGGCATAGAACTTTTAGCTTTTCTCCTTATTGCTATTTTTGTACCTAATCTATTTTAGTACCTAAGATTTGTACCTTTGTACCTTAGATGGTGCCTTCTGTGGTGACATTGTACACAGTTCACTGTACTCCTGTGCTTTGCACTTGAGTACACATGACAATAAACCTCATTCTAAATTTTATTTCATTCAATTTTATTGGCTTGCAATCATTCTTTGTTCTTTTTAATGAACATTACATGCACAGTTCCATCTAATAGTTTTCAAATTCAGAACTAACTAATTAGATTCAGTAATCCTAGGATTGTACAGAAAAGGAGACATTAAGCTATTGTGCCTGTAACAACGATTTTAAAGAGCAAATCTACAGAGTCCCAATCTCTACCTTCCTCCATAGCCATTTAGTTTCTTTTAAATATTTATCCACTTCCCTTTTAAAAGCTATTATGAATTCTACTTCCTACACTTTTTTCTGGAAGCAATTTCCTGTCACAAGAGCACAGGATAATTATCATGAGAAAGTTGAGTTCACCTGACAGAGAATGAATTCAGCTTTATTTGAATGTAGGAAAATGTATCAGGTTGGTTAGACGATCTGACAAGAATATATGACATGATTAATTAGTTGGTGAAGAGAATCAATTAGCTGAGTTCAGATATGCACACGTAACCACATTCCCCTGACTAAGTGCTGATGGGAAACATACTCTTGAGCAATCCAGTTAGAAAAGGAAACGAAGACTGAAGAAGCAGAAGTGGAAGCAGACATGACAATCTATGTTTAAATGTAATGTAAACTGAACTTAAATTGAACAATTAAGCTACCAGACATTATTGTGATAGGCTAGCAACGATAACACCAATTTATAAACATAAAACAACCTTAAAAATAACATCCCAAGGTGCTTCGTAGAAAGCTGCATGGTGGCTCAATGGTTAGCACTGCTGCCTCAGAGCGCAAGGTACCTGCGTTCGATTTCACCCTCGGGTCACTCTCTGTGTGGAGTTTGCACATTCTCCCCATGTCTGCGTGGGTTTCCTCCAAGTGCTCCGGTTTCCTCCCACAGTCGAAAGATGTGCAGGCTAGGTGGATTGGCCATGCTAAATTGCCCATAGTGTTCAGGGATGTGTAGATTAGGTGGATTGTAGGGGGATGGGTCTGGGTGGGATGCTCTGAGGGTCGGTGTGGGCTTGTTGGGCCGAAGAGCCTGTTTCCACACTGTAGGGTTTCTATGATTCTATGAGGCAATTATTGACCTAAGAATGGAAAACTATTAAGGAGGATGAACTTAGCCTCATAATTTTAAGAAAACAGTCTTTGTGTTTTTGGCTTTTGGCTTTGTGCCAATCTAATCACTTGTTCACACCATCTTCTCAAGGGCAACAGGGACAGGCAACAAATGCTGGCCAACCAGTGATGCCCACGTCCCATGAATGAATTTAAAAAATAATTTTTACTATGGGTACAGTTACAATGTTTAAGACATTTGGATAAGTACATGAATAAGAAATGTTTGGAGGGATATGGGTCAAGTGCAGGCAGGTGGGACTAGTGAAGTTTGGGACTATGGTTGGCATGGACTGGTTGGACTGAAGGGTCCATTTCCATGCTGGATGACTCTATAACTCTAAGTAGTTAAGGAACCAGTCTCAAAATGTTGTTAAATTCCTATGTATTTTGTATAATTGAGATGCGTCAGTGATCAGAACAATGGCAGACAATTTTAAAGTGAGACAAAAAGGAAGTTTAATTGCCTCTTGTGCTTGAAGTATGATCTTTTTTATACAGGATCGAGAGTCTCGCATGGCGTGTTCCCCGCTCGGTGCCAGGGAAAGAGATATCTCTGACCGACTTGGAAGAATATCGGAGAGGGAGGAAGAGGATCCGGTTGTTGTGGTCCACATCGGAACAAACAACATAGGCAAGACTAGGAAAGAGGACGTGTTCAGGGATTATCAGGAGCTAGGAACGAAATTAAAGAGCAGGTCCTCAAGGCTTACAATCTCAGGATTACTGCCGGAGCCATAAGGGAAGTAAACATGTGGCTAATGGGTGTTGCGGGAAAGAGGGGTTCCTTTTCACGGGGCACTGGCATCAGTATTGGAACAGGATGGACTTGTACCGCTGGGACGTCTTCTACCTGAACTGAGCTGGAATCAATGTTCTAGCAAAAAGAGTAAATAGGCTCATCAACAGAGCTTTAAACTAGAAAGTGGGGGGTGGGGAGGGAAGGGTAAAGCCTCCCCCAGTCAGAAACAAAGCAGCAAGTTAACATCTGTAGGGGTGGATTCAACTGTGTGGAAAAATATTTTTAAAAATGACGGAAAAGGAGAAATCAGAAGAGGTTATTAAAGTCTCCAGCACAGACATAAATAGAACAGAGTGTTTAGAAAGGGTTATGAATCAAACTTCAAGCACACTGGATAAACGGCTGACAATGAGAAGAGGGATGGTTGATGCAGGACTGAAGGTGTTCTATCTGAATGCACGCAGTATAAGAAAGAAGTAAATGAGCTTGTGGCGCAGATCGAAATTGGCAGATATGACATGGTCAAGGAGACATGGCTGCATGGGGATCAGGACTGGGGGCTGAATATCCAAGGATATACATGTTATTGAAAAGACAGGCAGGTTTGCAGAGGGGGTGGGGTAGCCTTATTAGTAAGAAATGTAATTAAATCAATAGTAAGAAACAAAGTAGGGTCAGATGGCGTAGAATCTGTGTGGGTACAATTGAGGAACTGCAACGGTGAAAAAAACCATTGTTCGCAAAGTTACAGTGATCATGGGGGATTTCAACATGCACGTGGATGGGAAAATCAGGTTGATAGTGGATTGTAAGAAAAATAATTTGTGGGATGTCTACGAGATGGCTTTTTGGAGCAGCTTGTGGTGGAGCCCACTGGGGAACAGGCAATACTGGATTTAGTGTTGTGCAATAAGGTAGACTTGATAAGGGAGCCTAAGGTGAAGGAGGTAGTGATCATAATATTGATATATAATAGAGATCATAATTACTGTGCAATTTGAGAGGGAAAATATAGAATCAGAGGTAATGGTATTACAGCTGAATAAAGGCAGCTACGGAGGCATGAGGGAGGAGCTGGACAGAATTGACTGGGAAAGGAGCCTAGCAGGAAAGACAGTGGAACAGCAATGGCAAGAGATTCTGGGAGTAATTCAGGAGACACAGCAAAAATGCATCCCTAGGGAAAAGAAGCAGGGTACAGGGAGGATGAGGTAACCATGGCTGACTAGGGAAGTCAGGGATAGCATGAAAGCAAAAGAGAAAGCATATAAGGTGGCAAAGGGCAGTGGGAAACCAGAGGACTGGGAAGCTTACAAAGACCAACAGAGGGCAACAAAAAAAGAAATAAGGAGGGAGAAGATTAAATATGAGGGTAAGCTAGCCAGTAATATAAAGGAGGACTGTAAGAGTTTCTTTAGATAAATAATGGGTAAAAGAAAAGCAAAATGGGACATTGGACCACTGGAGAATGACGGTGGTGAGATGGTAGTGGGGAACAAAGAAATGGCTGAGGAACTGAATAATTACTTTGCGTCCATCTTCACAGTGGAAGACACGAATAATATTCCAAAAATTCGAGAGGAGTCGGGGCAGAGCTGAGTATGGTGGCCATCACCAAGGAGAAGGTGCCAGAAAAACTGAATGGGCTGAAGGTGGATAAATGACCAGGACCAGATGGACTACACCCGAGAGTTCTCAAGGCAGTAGCTGAAGAGATGGTGGAGGCGTTAGTGGTGATCTTTCAGGAATTGCTAGAGTCAGGGAGGGTCCCAGAGGACTGGAAAATCGCTAATGTGACACCCCTGTTTAAAAAGGGAGTAAGGTAAAGGACTGAAAATTACAGGCCGATTAGCCTAACCTCAGTCATGGGTAAGATTTTACAGTCCGTTGTGAAGGATGAGATTTCTGAATACTTGGAAGTGCATGGTAAAATACGGCAAAGTTAGCATTGTTTCATCAAAGGGAGGCCACGCCTGACAAATCTGTTACAATTCTTTGAAGAAGTAACTCACAGGTTAGACTAAGGAGAGTCAATGGATATTATCTACCTGGACTTCCAGAAGGCCTTTGACAAGCTGCCAGTCAGGAGGCTGATGAGTAAAATAAGGGCCCATGGTGTTGAGGCAAGGTACCAACATGGATAGAAGATTGGCTGTCTGGCAGAGAGCAGAGAGTGGTTAAAAGGGTTTTCTCAGGATGGCAGCCGATGACAAGTGGTGTTCCGCAAGGTCAGTGTTGGGACCACAACTTTTCACTTTATACATTAATGATCTAGATGAAGGAACTGAGGGTATTCTGGCTAGGTTTGCAGACAATACAAAGATAGGTAGAGGGATAGGTAGTTTTGAGGATGTGGGGAGGCTGCAGAAGGACTTGGACAGGTTAGGAGAGTGGGCAAAGATGTGGCAGATGGAGTTCAATGTGGGAAAGTGTGAGGTCATGTACCTGAAGTCTGAAGTGCAAAGAGACTTGAGAGTTCTAGTCCAGGATTCTCTCAAAGTAAACTTGCAGGTTGAGTCAGTAGTTAGGAAGGCAATTGCAACTTTGGCATTCATTTTGAGAGGACTTGAATATAAAAGCAGGGATGTACTTCTGAGGCTCTATAATACTCTGGTCAGGCCACATTTGGAGTATTGTGCGCAGGTTTGCACCCCATGTCTCAAGAAAGATGTAGTGGCCCTGGAGCGGGTTTGGAGGAGGTTCATGAAAATGACTCCAGGAATGAAAAGCTTAACGTATGAGGAACATTTGAGGACTCTGGGTCTACACTCAATGTAGTTTCGAAGGATGGTGGGGCGTGGGGGGGGAATCTCATTGAAACTTACAGAATACTGAATGGTCTGGACTGAGTGGATGTTGAAAAGATGTTTCCATTGGTAGGAGAGACTAGGACCCGAGAGCACAGCTTTTGAGTAAAGGGAAGACCTTTTAGAATGGAGATAAGGAGCAACATTTTCAGCCAGAGAGTGGTAAATCTATGCAATTCACTGCCACAGAAGGTTGTGGAGACCAGGACATTGGGTATATGTAAGACGGAAATAGATAGGTGCTTGATTGTCAAGGCGATCAAGGGCTATGGGGAAAATGTGGGATAATGGGGTTGAGAAACTTATCAGCCATGATTGAATGGTGGAGCAGACTTGAGGGGCTGAATGGCATAATTTATGCTCCTATGTCTTAGATCTTATAGAGATGTGTTAATAAGTGGAGTAATGCTGGCAATTTTCATAAGGTCAGTGACCTTTCACTGAAATCCCAACAATCTGCTACGGTATTAGAGGTAACAAGTTGTAGAGCTGGATGAACACAGCAGGCCAAGCAGCATCAGAGGAGCAGGAAGGCTGACGTTTTGGGCCTAGACCCTTCTTCAGAAAATTCTACTACAGTATTAGATTGGTTTTCCTGCTGTTCTCCCATCACCACTATTACAAATAAAGTCTCAGTTTTAAATTTTTCAGGAAAGACTGACAGTGTGGAACCTAAAGGAAAGAACTGAAGCACGAAAGGAATGTGTAGCCTGAAGGTACAGCACCAGAACTGTTCCAGACATTTTGCAATAGTGTGCTATCTAAGCATATGAGTTGATACTCTGCATTTGTACAAAGTGTAATCAAACAGCATAAGCAGCTGGAAAGACAACAGAGTTGCTTTAAATCAAAGTATTCCTCGGCTTATATGTAGTTAATATCATTAGTTTGAAAATTCCTGGAAAGTTTTCCACAAATCCATTGGGAATTTGAATTGGATGGTGGGTGTGAGGAACATTTTAATTAATAAGGCAGGAGAAAAATGGTAAGGAAGTATAATGAACAACTTGGAAAATAAAGCATGGTTTGTGCCAAAGGCATTAAGGAAGCAGAAAGACATTGACAGAACAAGATGGTTTTAAAAATGCAGGGCCTATCCAGGAAGGCAAAAGAAAGGCTAACAAAGGAAGTCCGAAACAAAATGTAACTATAGTAATAAAGGTAAAATACTGCAGATGCTGAAACAAAAATAGGAAAGAAAACTGGAGAAACTCAGCAAGTCTGGCAGCTTGTGTGGAGAGAGAAATAAAGCTAATCTTTCAAATCCAAAATGACTCTTCTTCAGGATTGAAAAGGGCTAGAAAATAGGTGGGTTTTATTCTGTTGGCAGAGAGGGAGGAGTGGAATGGAGGGTGAATATGCCCAGGGCAAAAGACAAACGCGGCGCTAATGGTGGTAAAGGACAGATAGAGTTCTGAGGAAGGGTCACCGGACCTGAAACATTAACCCTGTTTATTCCTTCACAGATGCTGCCAGACCTGCTGAGCTTTACCAGCAACTTTGTTTTTGTTCCGGATTTACAGCATCCGCAGTTCTTCCGGTTTTTAGATAGAGATCTAAAATGGGTATAAATGAAGGCATGAAAAGGAGAAAATGGGTCCTTCTGCTGACAGCAAAGCAAGACATTAACAAGTCACAGTCAGGGTTGGGGGTGCGGGAATGTCAGAAAAATGGGCAAAAGAAAGTCATGCTGTGAAGTTGCAGAATTCAATATTGGTCCCAGAGGCTATGAAGCGCCTTTATGGAAAATGACAAATTGTCCTTCCAGCTTGCACTAAAAAATCATTATAGCAGGCCCAGGATGGAACTGTTGACAAAAGGAGCAAGCTGCAAAATTGAAATGGCAAGCAACTGTAAGGTTGGAGTCACTCTTACAGACAGGACAGAGGTGTTCCGCAAAGCAGTCACCCAGTCTGCATTTACGCATATCAGCCTAATTGAGACAACTTTGTGAAAGCGAATGCTGTAGACTAGATTAAAAGAAGTACAAGTAAAACATTGGTTCATCTAAAAGGTGTGTTTGGGTCTTTGGTCAGTGTGGAGGGAGGAGCTGAATGGGCAAGTGTTAAATGTCTGCATTTCAATGGTGGTGGGGGGTGTAGGGGTAGAAAGTGTTAGGAATGACACCACAGGAGACCAGGATGTCATGGACAGAACAGCCATTGCAAAACTGAAACATTACCTCTGTATTTCTCTCCACAGATGCTGTCAAACCTGCTGAGTTTCTGCAGCACTTTTGGTTTTTTATGTGCAGAGTTTGCTTTTAATACAGAGTATAAGAAACAAAACAAGCAAGCAAGAACCACAGATAAAAAATGAAAATTATGCTAGCAGATGTAACAGAAACAGTGCCTTCTGTTCTGTGATTCTGATTCCATGGTTACAGTTAGGCTAGAAATGTCAATTAAACGCTCCAGATTTTGAAACTTGAATGCCAAATGAGAAAAGAGAGAAGTAACAATGTGAGTAAAATTAAAATCACAGAACAAGAGTGTAGATTTAAATAGAAAATTAATCACAACACAATTCCTTTGAATTAAATGAAGAATAGCGAGTGCTGGGTCATTATATTGTGGCTAAATTTTGAGCCCATCAAATATTAGAAACACAACAAAGAATTAAATTTATATGGAAGTTAGTTTGTCATACGATAACAGTGGTCAAACTTGCAGATTTCATGATTTGAAAGTAGGTAGGAAATGTTTAAAATGAGAGGGGTTTCTTTAATTTTACCCCAAGAAGTTCTTTTTAGTTGATATATTTCAGTCCCAACAAAATACTTACTGTAGATAATGAAATGGAACAAGTCGGTGACCTGAAAGCGTTATTTAATTAGATTTGTTTTCAGGACAAAATTATAAACAAAAGAGCTGATGATAAAAATACCTGATTAGGTAAAGCAAATTATACTGAATGAAAAGAAAGTCTACCTAATCATATGGAAGGAAAATAGCCTGGACAGAGATAGCAGCCCAAGTCAGTTCCCTGGATTAAAGTAAATGTGCAAGCAATGTCAAAAGAAGGCTAACGACTTTCTGTGCTCCACAAGGGTAAGTCTCACCACCTTCTCTCTGCTACGTCACATTCACTCAGTCAACACTCATCTAATTCTGCCTCTGTACACATATCTCACCAAGGCTCCTGGACTACATGCTGCATGTCTGCTCGACAGCTCTCACCCACCCATCTGCCCAAACTACTAACCCTTCCTTCCATTCCACACTTCCTACCCTTTCACTGGGAATGAGTGACTGCCTCTCCTTCACCTGTGTCATCACTAACACCTCTTTCATCATATTCAACCGTTCCTATTGGATCATCGCAGGAGTAAGTGCATCAAAACCTCTGAAAGGATGAAGACCAACAGAGAGATGTAAAATGGGTATTAGACAATACGGTCCTCAGCCCATGTGGGGACAACATTCTGGATCTGGCTGGAGAAGAGGGAGACTGTTCACGTGGGGTCACAGACAGATCTATCAGCAACAAACTGAGTGAGCTTCAATATGCAGTGGTTCTCATCCATTATCCTTTGCTTCAAACTTTCATCCACAAGAGCTACTCCTTCCCTTTTTGCCATTTTTTAAAATAAAAATACTTCAGTTCCACATAGACTTGTCTTGTTGCATTGTTTGAGGGTGCCTGAGTATGTGAATTAAAAGAATACTGGTTTAATTCCTGATCGTAGCTTTGGTGTTAATTAGTAGTTGCCGCTTGATTTACGAATAAATTTTGTTCAGAAACACAGACTATGTCTGAGTTTGTTAACGAAGACTAGTCAATTTTTTTTTATTCTGGGTATCGGGACAAAATAGCGGAATTGGCAATTTTGGTAACTGAGTCAACTTTTGCACTACTGGTGTGACTGGTAGACTAATGGGACTAGATTATCAATGCATTTCTTCTGCCACAGTCACAACACATTGTATCGCACATTATCGGCTGCTGCTGCTCAGTGATTCTCCTCTCCAACAACAGACAGCAGAGAATAAAAAATTGCCTTCAATCTGAGATGAAGTTGAACCTCCCTGCCACACTCGAAAGATGCCAACCTACTTACGCCATTCCTGATGAACTAAACTGCTACATTTACTGAGTGACATGGAAAATACCTGACGCAAATCCTTCTATGATGTCATGTAGTTCTACAAAGTGAATATACTTTATGTTTCTTTCAAAGGCTTGCAATTTTGAGCACTTCTCCATCATGTAGGAAGCCAAACGGTAATCATCTACTTTTCCAAATATTTCATATTAAACACTGAAGCAAACTGGCTTCTGGAGAAAGAATTCCTAAAACGCAACATTTCACAATGCTCAGTTTGATGGCAATGGAATAGCCATCAGCATATTATATTTAAAATATGTAATGGAAATTAATATACGTGGCTAATCTGGAAGTGACTTAAAAAGGACTGCTGCAACTAACAACAAAGACTTGAACTGTAAATTGGAGAAAAGCAATCCAAGAAGTTTTCCAAAAGCATATTCAGACAAAACAATTCTGAGACATACAGAAAATGTTCAAAAGCTTGATGAAAGAGGTAGATTGTAAGGAGAACTAGTGAAGAGATTTAGAGAGAATTCCAAAGCTTAAAAGTCCAGACAGATCGGAGAACCCCAATTTTAGAGCTGACAGAAATGAAAAGGAATGGGGAAAACAGGATAGAGGTCAGGAGTACAAATATGCTGACTACTTTCACCAAGAAACAGCTGATAGATGTAGTTGCATATCGATTTTATAATGGTTTCTCCAGCTTGAAGAGCCACACTATGTTGTTAACTTATCTTTCTCTTTTCAAATGTTTACTGACCTGTCTATTTCAGCATATTCTCTTTTCATTTCAGGTTTCTAGTACTTGTGGACTTTTATTTGCAAACAAAATTGAACACAGCACAGTCCATCAGGCAAAGAACCTTCCATGTACTGACTCCATCTAAACTTCCTGCTGCGTTGGGAAAGCAACCAACATAATTAAAGACTCCTCCCACCCCAGTCATACCCTCTTCCACCTTCTTCCATTGGGCAGAAGATATAAAAGTTTACAAATACATTCAAGAACAGCTTCTTTCCCGCTGTTATCAGACTTTTGAAATGTTGATCTATGTCTCTGCACCATCTCTGCGGCTGTAACACTGTATTCTGCACTCTGTTCTGCTACCCTGATGCACTTTGTATCTGCCTGTATTGCAAGCAAAACAATACTTTTCATCGTATCTTGATACATGTGATAACAATCAATCAATCAAAAATGTTGTTTCCTAACATGATTTGTATTAAGATGTTACTTATTGACTGACAAATGCTTTGCATAAATTAAGCTATAAGAAAGCTTTGTGCAATAGATCTGCAACAGTTCTGTTACTTGGCAGAACGCAAAAGGAATTAAATTTTAAAAATCCTCTCTCCCCATCCCTCTGTTCCTCTTTCCCCATCCCTCCCTTTCTCTCTCCCCTACTTTCTGTCTTTCAGTCTCCCTCCCCGCACCCTCTTCTGACTTTCCCACCGCGTTCCTCCCAACTTTCCTTTTTTCCCTCCTCATCCGCATCCCCCAATCTCAAGGGAAAAGACAATCATATTTTGAAATGAATGTGCACTGGAGCTCCATTTTGAAGTACAAAAGATGGGTAAGACCAGTACTTGTTATCCACAAGTTTTTTTTCCCTTCTGGATTCTATCATTGCTCTTTCTCTCTCACCCTCCCTTCATTTCTCTCCCTCCTCCATCTCGACTTTCCCTAACCTTCCCTCCCCATTCCCTCCCTGACCCTTCCTTCCTTCCTCACATTTTCTATCTCTCCCTAAATGTGTGCAGTTGCCAGATTTCATGCTGAAAGATCTCCAACTTACACTGAAAATTTTTAAAGCACTTGGACTCCAGTCTTCCAAAATGGCTGCGAACTCTTCAGTTGTATCCAGAGAAGACACCATGAGGAAATAAAGGTGAATTTATAAATGAGTCAAAATTAGTCAAACTCACAAATGAAAAGAATAACAGTTGTCATAAATCCTAAAAGAATGAAAATGTATTGAATTCACGAATAAAAATGAATAAGACAGTCACAAATTTTTACAGCTTTGAAATTACAGCCTTTGTCAATTTCTGATGCCCTTTCATCTGCCTTTGGCACTCTGTGCACGATCAGAAACTCCCGCATGCAATTTTCTCTTCCAGGAATATGCAGTAACTTTTTTGTGAAAGAAAACATGTTTTTAAATTTGTGAGAATGAGCAGTAACATGTTCTGATTTAAATGTGAACGTTCATTTTTGCATGTGTGATGTGGATGATGTCACCGTGCTGGAATGTCATGCTGTCCACACGTCAGTGACATCACAGATTAATGCACGTCCTGGCAAACCGCAACCGATTTTTTTCTTTGTCAATAACTCTTCTGGAACACAAGTTGTAACATCAGCCAGCAACAGGAGCTGACAAGCTCTGGTGTGTCTCAATACTTTTGCTGGTTACCTTCTTGATTCAAAGAATAAGAAATTACCTCTCACTTTGAAAGAAAATATTCAGAACCTTCAGCAGTCTGATTGCCTTTGTCAATAGTCTTTTCTTGACTGCTTTGAGTCATCTCTCCCTTCTTACTAGATTCCAAGGAAACATTCTCCACTTGTAGTTCAGCCACAATTTTATTACCCATTTCCTTTTCTGTATCACCCTTTCCTGGGAATCCATTAACTAGATTGATTGCTTGATTGGTGATTTCTTGATTGATTGATTGATTGTCACGTGCATGGAAATACAGTGAAAAGCTTTGTTTACAAATGGTACAGGCATATCATAGTGAGCAAAGGTTGTACAGATCAAAAAGACTTAGACAGAGGCATGCAGGTTACATTGCACATGGTGTGCACTAGGCGAGATCAGCATCAGCAAGATCAGCGTTATTTGAAGCTAGACGATCCGTTCATCAGTCTGATAATGGCCGGGAAGAAACTGTTCCTGAACCTGCTCGCGCGTGTGTTCAGGCTTCTGTATCTTCTGCCTGACAAAAGAGGTTGTAGGAGATCATTACAAAGTGTGATGGGTCTTTGATGATGTTGGCAGCCTTTCCGTGGCAGTGAGCTGTGTAAATAGAGTCCATGGATGAAGGTTGGCTTCTGTGATAGTCTGGGCTGTGCACACCACCTTCTGTAGTTTCTTATGATCCTGGGCAGAGCAGTATTCATGCTACTGCAATCAGCATCCTATTCACCTTCCAGAAATTGGCTTTAGTCCATCCAATCTTATTATAATGGAAGTATATTATTTTCTTAATGTTACTTTTAGGTCCTAGCTTTTCTCCTTCATTATTTTGGGTGACCTTTTTATTCCCTGAAATAAATAATTTTCCATCCCCAGATTTTCTGTTCTTCCAATTTCCTTGATAACTTTTATAGGCCATTTCCTCGCATATATGAGGTATCAAAGGTATCTGCCGCAACTGTTTCCTCTCAGAAATTTGACACTTAAAGCTCATGGAAATAATTCTTAACATTTACTAGAATACCATTTTGGAATTCTTCCACAATCATGATTTCCCTCAAATTCTGAAAACATTTTTCTAACTTCATTAATTGAAACCACTATTCCTATAACATTTATTTTTCTCTTGGAAATTCCACAAATGTCTGATTAGGGGTTTATTTCTTCTGTCTTTGTTTTAATTAATAAGCTTCAGGAGCTTATTCAGGAGCATGTTCAGAAGCATTGAGGATTTTTTTAAACAATTTTGTAGCTTGCAGATTGTTCCTCTGACAAACTAGCATACGCATATAGCATAGTGGTTCCTGTCAAAGTACTTCATAACATTATAGTTTAAACATTGTTTTGGTCACTTCATCTTCCCAACTACCTTGAGAGGAAATACCTTTTCACTGCATCCTCTGTGTGTCTAGGCACCAAATGTAACTTTCTAGTTAAATCAAATCCATCATTGGAAATAAAATCATCCTCTTAGATACTACTTCTTAGAGTCATAAGGCATGGAAACAGGCGCTTCGGCTCAACTTGCCCATACCGCTTAGATTTCACAATTAAACTAGTCCATTTGCCTGCATTTGGTTCAATTGCTCCATTTATATCCCATCCATGTACTGTCATGATGTCCCCATTAATCAAAAACTCAATTCCCCTTCTGTCCTTCCTATTGCATCTGTACCCCGGAACACTGAGTTGCCAATTTGGTCTCCCCCTCAGGCATGTTTCTGTAATCTTCCGAGAGTTACAAGAGATGACAAGGTGCAGAGCTGGATGAACACAGCAGGCCAAGCAGCATCAGAGGAGCAGGAAGGCTGACGTTTCGGGCCTAGACCCTTCTTCAGAAAAAGGGTCTAGGCCCAAAACGTCAG
>JAHRHZ010000019.1:41503875-41544168 GCA_024137785.1 Ginglymostoma cirratum | reverse complement strand
TGCTTGGCCTGCTGTGTTCATCCAGCTCTACACCTAGTTATCTCAGTATCTCCAGCATCTGCAGTTCCTACTATCTCATCTTTACAAGATCCTGCTTTTAGTTCTACCTTTAGTTTATCTGCTAATGCTTTGTTTAGCCTTAGTTAAATATTTTTAATAATCTACAGTTTTGTCTTCTATTCCCTGAAAATTCTTCACAACATTCAAAACAATTTTGGAAGTCTAACCCATGTAAGATACTTCACAATAATATTCCTGTTTTATGTCCAGTACCTCCACATACTAATTGCATTAAAGATTCAGAGATCCCTCTGAA
Organism: Ginglymostoma cirratum; assembly: GCA_024137785.1. Classification (NCBI taxonomy): domain Eukaryota; kingdom Metazoa; phylum Chordata; class Chondrichthyes; order Orectolobiformes; family Ginglymostomatidae; genus Ginglymostoma; species Ginglymostoma cirratum. The sequence continues at coordinate 41,543,852 of JAHRHZ010000019.1, read as the reverse complement.
ATTCAACAAATTCCTACCCTATCAATCCCAGCTAATGGTAACATCAGACAAATCAGATCTCAGAGTGAAACTTGGCTTAAATGACCACAAGGTTAATTTTTGAAGTTAGTTCCCATTCACTGAACTATTCACAGGAGGCTGACATAGTTCTTTAACAAAAGAATACAAGTTATCTATATAAAGAAAGCAGTTTGAGAGATTTCTAAAATGAATAGCCAAAGTTTTAACCTTGTTCCTAGCAATATCCTTTTAAATTCTCATTCCCACTGAAGTGTCATTCATATCTTAACTCATTAATTCCTGTTTAACTGACTCTGGCCAGTTTTCATCACCTGGAGACCTCTTTCCAGTTCTGATGCCGTGAACACCATTTCAGTCTGACAGCTTGAAAACGTTTACACAAACTCTCATATATTGAAACCTTAGCAACCTATCTGCTCTTCTGCTAGGGTGAAACTTCTCCTGAACTGAAACCCAATTCTGAACTGATCTCAAAAATTTGTGGCCCTAGTCTGTTTTCTCTAAACATCATAAAAATTCAATTGTATAAACACTACATTAATTAACTTCACAGATATCTTTCTCAGCACTTATCTTAAGTAAGTGTGGAGCCGGAGAAACACAGCAGGTCAGGCAGCATCAGAGGAGCAGGAAAGTTGACGTTTCGGGTCCTGATCCTCCTTCAGAAGTTTCTGTGTTATCACTGTGTTATCCCTGACTCCAGCATCGGCAGTGCTTACTATCTTTTCTCTTAAGTCACATGCCTTCTTGGAAACTATGACTTTAGTTTACTTTTCTAAATGATTTTCTGACCTCTAACGAAGTTATCTTCACAGAACTGAAACTGCATATCTGTTTTACCTCTACTTTAAAATGAAATTCCCAAGTCATGATAATCTATTATACATCTTTATCGTACACCAGAAAAGAACACAAAAACATCAAGATAGCAAACAGTTTATTAATTAGTGCCATATGGGGAGTGCTTTAGGATAAATTGTTATATTTTTTGTGTTTTCTTTTACTTCACAGATACAAAATCCCATAGGCTCAGTTAACAGTTAACACTACAACTTGCATTTACAGGTAACTATATGTCCAACTGCTTCCGTTGAACTGCAAAATAGTTGGTCATGTGGCCTTGTCCTGGTCCTTGGCTTATTAGCATATTCAGCTCTTAAAGCAAAAATCATTCCCTTTTACCAAGATAAAAATTAACATTATAATGACATTGTAACATGGAGTCATATAGGCCAAACCAGGTAAGGATAGCAGATTCCCTTCCCTAAATGACATTAATGAAACAGATGGGTTTTCACAACAATCAATAATTGTTTCATGGTTACCACGTTTGAGATTAGCTTTTACATTTTATTAATTAAATTTAAATCGAGTCGCAGTGGTGGGATTTTAACCCATGTCTTCACAGAATTAGCTTGAGCCTATGATCCAACTATCTCTCCCTTTGTAGTATATTTTATTGTACTATACTTTCTGAACAGTACTCCTTAGCTCAAGATTCCCCAATGAGGGGAAATATCCTCTTAGCATCTACCTTGTCACACCCCCTCAGAATCATTAATATTTCAATAAAGTCATTTCTCATGCTTTGAACTCCAGTAACCATAGGCCCAATCTGTTCAACATTTCTTCATAAGATAACTCGGTCATCCCTAGAATCAGTATCATCAACTTTCTAAACTGTTTCCAATGTAAAGGTATCACTCCTCAAGGAAGGAGTCCAAAACTGTACACAGTGCAGAACGTGTGGTCTCACCAATTCACTGAACAGTTTGTAGCAAGGCCTCTATACTTTTATACTCTATCCTTCTTACAGTACAGGATAACATTCCATTTGCCTTCTTAATTATTTATTGTACCTGTGTGATAGTGTTCTGTGATTCATTTGCAAGGAAACCAGATCCTGTGCTGCAACATTCTGTGGTCTCTTATCATTTAAATAATTTTTTTATGCTTTCCATCAGAGTGAAAAGCTTCATATTTGCCAATGCTATGACCCATCAGTCAACTTCTTGATTAATTATTATTATTATTTATTATTATTATTAATTATAATTTTTGAAAACTATAATCTCCTCACAACTTGCTTTCCTACCTTCCTTTGTATCATCAGCAAAATTGGCTGCAATAGTCCCTTCCTAGATCATAAGCAGTTGAGGAGCCAGCACTGATATCTGTTGCATGCGACTCATTACAGTTTGCCAACCTGAAAATGACCCATTTATCCCGACAGTTTAATATTCGTTAGCAAATCTTCTATAATAATACCACACCCAATTGCAATGAATGCCAACGTTCCATTTGCCTTCCTAATTACTTGTTGCGTCTGAATGCTAACATTTTGTGATTCACATATAATGACCCTAATATTTATGTGGGATATAAACAGTGTAAAATATACAGCGGGCACAAAATTCCTGAATCGCATTTCGTAGAACATATTTATCCAGTATATGACTAACTACAACAAAAGTAGGGACAATTCTAAATTTCATTTCAGGGAATGAAGTATGCTGCATGGAAGATACATCAAAGGACAGCATTTTGGTTAGAACCATAATGTGGTTAAATTTAACACTGTTATAGGAAAATTCTAAATGTGGGTGAAGACCCAATTCAAGGATTAATCAATGAAGTCAGCATGAATTTGTTAAGATGTCATGTCAGCTAACAACTGAATTTTTAAGGAAGTCACGGCTAGGTTTGATGAAGACAATGTGGTAAATGAGGTCTATGTCAATTTTAGAAATTTTCAACAGTGTCTCAAAAGGGAGGTTGGTCCATTTAGAAAACCCATCTGAAGATCCAAAGACAGTGGTAAATTGGATCCAAAATTGACTTACTGTTGTGGTCCTGAAAGGTTCAGTACTCAGTCCCTTAATGAATTTGGCAGCTGATCTAAACTTCACCCAAGGTTATCAGAAGGAATCTTTTAGGATATAGGAAGATACAGAGAGCTTGTTCAGTTATCATAGAGATATTCGGCACGGAAACAGACTCTTCGGTCCAACTCATTCATGCCGACCAGATATCCTAAATAAATCTAGTCCCACTAGCCAGCATTTGGCCCATATTCTTCTAAACCCTTCCTATTCATAGACCACCCAGACACCTTTTAAATGTTGTAATTGTACCAGCCTCCACCACTTCCTCTGATAGTTCATTCCATACATATATCACCCGCTGTGTAAAAAAGTTACCTCCTTAGGGCCCTATATAAATCTTTCCCTTCTCACCTTAAACCTATGCCTTCTAGTATTGAACTCTCCTACCCTTGAATATTTACCCTATCCATGCCCCTCTGATTTTATAAACTTCTATAAAGTCAAAAATGGAAATTTGAATTCAATCCAAAAAAAATGTGAGGTATTGCTTTCTGAGAGCTGCACAAGGAAAGGGAATACATAATAATAAATATGAAGTAGTGTAGAGAAACAGAGTGGTCTTGAAGTGTGCGTCTACAGATCTTTAAAGGTACTGGAACACATCAATAAACTGGTTGTTTCCTCTATTTGTCTATTTATTCCTCTATTTCTTCTTTTTTCCTCTATTTCCTCATAAGCTGGCATGTTTTCATCTATTTCCTCAATAAGCTGGTATGTTTTCCTCCATTTGTCAAGGCATAGAGCAGGAAAGTTATTCTAGAGCTGTATACTGCAATAGCTAGATCACAGCTCGAGTATTGCATTGGGTTCTGTTCACCAACTTAAAGGAGATTGCGCTGGACAGGCTGCGTGATTTACAAAGGAAATTTTCAGGACTAGAAATTTTCACCTATAAAGAAAGATTGGATTGGATTAGAAGAACAGTCACTGAACTCAAAATGTTAACTCTGCTTTCTCTCCACAGATGCTGCCATAGCTGCTGAGTTTCTCCAGCAATTGTGGTTTTTGTTTTGGATTAGCTAAAGTTGTCTTGCATGGAAGAGGTGGATAAAATTTGTTTTAATTGAGGTGTATAAAATTATCAGGGTGCTGAAAGCAAAAGGATGTTGGAATTCAGTAGCTGAAGGGGGTGATATCAGCAGAATCTCTCATCGCATTTAAAAATACTTGGACATCTACGTAAAGAGCTGTGACCTGCAGACCTACAGGAAAAGTGCAGGACAGTAGGGTTAGGCTGGGTAGCTCTCTGTTGACCTGTATGCATATAACCCGCATAAACGACTTATTTGTTGTAGTGATGGTATCCCTATCCGAGAGCCTGGAGGGCTGGGTTCAAATCTCATTTACCCTGGAGGTGTATTATGATATAGACAAACAGATTGATTAAAAATCTACATGATGTGCCAAATGGCCTCATAATTTCACAAATCCTCTTACTTCATTTGATCAAGCTGGTGTTGCATCCACAACCTTGTTAAACGTGCAGCTTTTCATGTAATTTTGAATTTCCCTCTCAATCCACAGCCTCTATGTTGTGAAATTGCCGGAAGGATTTTCAGTCTTGGATGAGACTCTCTCTGGATTCATTGAGTTGGAAGTGAAAGCAATCAAAAAAAAAGATTTTTAAATGTGAATCTAAACTGGAATTGCTATAGAATTCAAGATTCAATCCTGCGTCAGCAGTGTTTGCTCTTTGAATGTATTGAGTTTAAATATACTGGATTAAAGGAAATACAAGAAATGGAACAGAATATTCTAGAGTTAGTCTAGCTGCGACAGAGAAATAGAGTAACGGATGTGACATTTTCTGTATTATTTTGTATCATTACTACAAATGGGAACAGATGCGGCTTTAAACCAAGGAAAGTGTGCTGGTGCACACTGTGAGTTGTATGTACAACGTTGCCCTATTGAAGTAGTGAGGGAGAAGTCCAGACAAATCAGCACCACTGGTCTGCAATCATACACATTCTGCCCAGAGATAGATTTTTGATTGGATTTTCATTTGGCACTGGATGTTGGTTCAGGACAGTTCAGCATAGTAACAACCCTCTGATGGGACTGACTGCAATTTAATGCAGATTGTGTATGTGCATTTCTGTACTTTTGCATGTGCATAGGTGCGTTGTGGTTGGGGGGGTGGGGGGGGAATGAGCTAAAATCAGAAGATCCACATCCACATCTCTCTCTCTTTCTCTCTCTCTGTTCCCTTGCAGTGAAAATAAAAGCCCTCCCCAGTTTGGTCAAGAGAATGGGGGAAAACTACATTCAGGGTTGCAGAAAGAAAGAACACTATAGCCCACAAGAAAAGAAAGCCCACTGGGTCCAACAAAGCAACCTGTGGATTAAAGGCTGATCAACTACGTGCAACTAAAAAGGGAAAAGAATTTTTTAACCAAACCAACTGGCTTAGTGATCTTATACTGGTGACACAGAAATGTATTCTTCTGACTATTATTCCCTCTAACTTATAATATGTTTGTTTATTTTCTTTTTTATACGTGCATTTGTTTTTAAAGGGGTAACTTTTATCTTCTATCAATTAGAAATCCTATCCTTTTACAGTGCTTTTTTAAGTTATACAATTATAGATTAACAATTCAACCGGTCTGCAGTTTGCTATTGTTTAAAAACTATTTGATGTTAGTAAAGTCATTTTCTTGACTTAAACAATTGGGTCCAACTGGGCAATTCACTGGTGTCATCAAATCTTCACATTTCTGACAACTCAGGGAACAATACTGTTTAGTTTACAGTGGACTATCCCCAGTGAGTAATAACAAAAAGTGGCTAGTTTCATGATATAATTTAGACATATGATTTCTAGTTACAGAGTTTAAATTTTTAGAAAATTAAAACACTTGATGCGAAGTTAGTAAACAGAGCTGTAGTAAATGCAATTCAAAGGGTGAGTCATGTTTACTTAAAAAGAGTTAGAGTTAGAGGTTTGAGACAATAAACAACAGGTGATCCTCCCTTAGCTTCATAATGGAGCCAGTGAGTCTGATAAAATTATAGTTGTCCTCATTATATAAATAAACTCTTCATGTAATTTTCCCTGATCAAAGAAAAAGAAATCAACTGATAAATAAAAGGAAGTCTTAAATAGGACAGGTTTGAGAACGGGACATCTAGGACACCCAAAGTAAGCCATATTGCAATTAGAATTGATTGTAGTGAGATCTAGTTTGTCATTGGTTTTTATCTACATGATTTTTCACAGAAATAGAGGAAACTTGGGAAAGCTTTGTGCTTTCAAAAGCTCAGGGTGCTCTCCAAGTTCTAGTCACTAAGTAAGACAAGAGTAAGGACATGCATGAGCTGCGTTATCCACAATTGAGAGATACTTACAGAAAGTTAGAGGGTCAACTAGCTAGATATTGGTGGAAGGACCCCCCAAAAAAAATCTCATATTTCAGGGGATAGCAGGAAAACAGAGGAGAAGAGGAGAGAATTCCTGAGAACTCTGGCATGCCTTGGTTTGGCCAAGGTCAAATAGAATACAGTTCAGAGGAAGTCTCAGTTAAAAGGAGAGGTGGAAACGGAAATAGTCTGCTCTGTGATTTTCTGTGTAAATAAGTGTTTATGACTGTAACATTAATAGTACGTTTATAGCTACTATGCAGTAAAAGATTTTGTTTAAAACAGAAAACCTTGCAGTGCAATGCTTTCAGTTAATAACAGAGTTTAAGTTTATTTTGAGGTTACTTGCCCCCATCAAGGTCACAAAAATTCTTCTCTCCGCTACAATAAACATTCTTGATCGAATCCTAGTTGCATTATAATTAAAGATATACCTATACATAGAATTCTACAACTATTGCTATAAGTTAGATTTTTTAAATGGAAGCTGCCATGCAAAGTTAAACATATTTTGGCTAGTTTACATGTTGCTGGTTCTGAAAATGACAGTGCAAAATATCCTGAGAATGTCACTAGAAGGGAAAATAGTGAAACTGTGAAGAAACTGGGGGGAAAGCATAAACATCAACCATGAAAAGTGCACAGCTGAATATTCCATTTGCTGGTGACAGAATCCATTGCTTCAGTGATGCTTCGAGTATTACATATTAGCAATAAGCAAAGAAAATTTGAAAGATGTTAGCTTCAGGTTATGAATAATTAATCAAACTCCCTGAAAAATATTCTGAAGATGTCAAATACTCATTATTTAAAAAGGCCCAATTTACTTTCACAGAGCTTTATTATGTGGTTAGCACAATCAGACATTCCAGCGCTTTGAAGAAAACACTGAAATGTGCCTGAAATATGTTGTGCAATTCAAATATCAAGGAATGCCTGAACCATTGTCATAATTTACTCTCATTTAGCACCTTCAACTTAGTTTGTACATTCCCAAGACCAGTCGTAAGTTATAGAACAGAAAGAAGAAATATTCTTATCTGACAGATCAGGATTCTGCGTTTTTCTTAAATCATTGCAGCAATCCTGATTACAGGTCATTAACAAGCCTTCATTAGACCCTAAATGACAAACTTCTTAAATGCTATTAACATCCCTAGTGATACATTCAAATCAGATTAATTTAATTTGCACTAGGATAAATCAGCTTCTCAACTTTAGCAGGATTTACACTGGTGCACAGGAGAAATTAGAAAATGAGTCAGGGGCCAAATTCTCTCAACACCTGCTCTTTGGGTTAGGGTAACATGTTTTAAGGAAAAATAAAATCAGGCTCAGTCATGGCAAACAACAATAACCAGTTAACTTTGATTGGAACTCTGCAGAATTATAATAAGACAATCCGTTGTATTCCAAAGGATAAATATAGTTTTAACATTTGCGTAGGAGATCAGATTGATCCCTTTAAATTTGATTTACCTTGGACATTTATCGCAATTGTTAAAGTTGGCTAAAAATTGCCATTCTGGAAGAATCATTGACAGAGTTCATTGCTTCCCTCCCCAAAGCCATTAATATTGTAGGCAGTGAACGCCAAAGATGCTGCCAGGCATGCTTGGCATTCCCATTTTCTGTTTTTATTTTGGATTTCAGGAAAGTCTGATATTTCTTTACTTCCAGAATTTTTCAGTTACACAAATTAACAGTTTTTAGTTGACTGTAAAAGAACATAAGAACATAGAGCATAAGAACATAAGACCTGGGAGCAGGAGTAGTCATCTGGCCCCTCGAGCCTGCCCCGCCGTTTAGTAAGGTCATGGCTGATATTTTTGAGACTTAGCTCCACTTACCCGCCCACTCACCATAATCCTTAATTCCTTTACTGTTCAAAAATTTATCCAGCCTTGCCTTAAAAACATTCAGCGAGGTAGCTTCAACCGCTTCACTGGGCAGAGAATTCCACAGATTCACAACCCTTTGGGTGAAGAAGTTCCTCCTGACCTCAGTCCTACACCTGCTTCCCTTCATTTTGAGGCTATGCCCCCTAGTCCTAGTTTCACCTGCTAGCGGAAACAACCTCCCTGCCTGCACCTTATCTATTCCCTTCATAATCATATATGTTTCTATAAGATCTCCCCTCATTCTTCTGAATTCCAATGAGTATAATCCCAGCCTGCTCAGTCTCTCCTCATAATCCAGCCCTCTCAATTCTGAAATCAACCGAGTGAATCTCCTCTGCACCCCTCCAGTGCTAGTATATCCCTTCTCAAGTAAGGAGACCAAAACTGCACACAGTACGCCAGGTGTGGCCTCACCAGGACCCTATACAGCTGCAGCATAGCCTCCTTGCTTTTAAACTCCATCCCTCTAGCAATGACGGACAAAATTCCATTTGCCTTTTTAATTACCTGCTACACCTGCAATCCTACTTTTAGTGAATCGTGCACAAGGACACCCAAGTCCCTCTGCACAGCAGCATGCTGCAATTTTTTACCATTTAAAACATAGTCCATTTTGCTGTTATTCCTACCAAAATGGATGACCTCACACTTAACATTGTACTCCATGTGCCAGACCTTTTCCCGCTCACTTAGACTATCTATATCCCTCTGCAGACTTTCAGTGTCTTCTGCACACTTTGCTCTACCACTCATCTTAGGGTCATCTGCAAATTTTGACACACCACACTCAGTCCCCTACTCCAAATCATCTATGTAAATTGTAAATAATTGCGGTCCCAACACTGATCACTGAGGCATACCACTAGCCACTGACCGCCAACCAGAAAAATACCCATTTACCCCTACTCTTTGCTTTCTACTAGTCAACCAATCCTCTATCCATGTCAGTACATTACCTGTAATACCGTGCAACTTTATCTTATGTAGCAGCCTTTGGTGTGGCACCTTGTCAAATGCTTTCTGGAAATCCAGATACACCACATCCACAGGTTCCCCATTGTCCACCATGCAAGTAATGTCCTCAAAGAATTCCACCAAATTAGAAACATGACCTACCCTTCATGAACCCGTGCTGGGTGTTCTCAATAGGACAATTTATATCCAGATGTCTAGTTATTTCTTCCTTAATGATGGATTCACGCATTTTCCCCACTACTGAAGTTAAGCTAACTGGCCTATAGTTACATGCTTTTTGTCTACTTCCTTTTTTAAAATCCCTAGCAGGACATTGGCAAGGGCACGCCTGGAGTAGACTTTGCAACACACATGGACTTATCAAAGGGAGATGTGCTTGCTCTCAAGACCATGCCATAAAAGTTTGAGTTCACTGACCTGGCTCCGGGGACAAAAGGATTTCCGATGGAGGAGAGATGGAGTTGACTGGCTAATATATTTTGTCATTCAGAATATTGACAGATGATGTCTTTGGAACATAGAAAAATTCTCATAATATAAAATATGGATTGCCAATCTTTGAATTCTGTTGCTCAATAATACATGGCACTTTCATGAACTGAAACGGTTTTAAAAAAAATAAAGTCAGACTTAAAATGACCACAAGCCAAGTGAAATCATGGGGATTATACTCAAGACACACTAAACTGAAATTAATATTTCATCCAAAGCCAATGAAACCAATTAACCCCCACTGTAGCCAACCCCAATACTAGTCAGCACATAACGTTCTTCATCTTCTATTGGATTTGCACCATTATGAGAATATTCACATTAGAAATGAAACATTGCCTACAATCATCAAATCAAGACAATTACCGACAAACCTAACAGATGCCATCTACAAAACAAGCTATTTCAAGAAAACAAATCTCTGCAGCAGAAGCCAAAAGAGATAGTTTGTGTCATCTGTGCTCTGGATACTTCAACCAGTTTGTGTTAAAAACACTTTACCCAAGTGTTCCTGTTGGTGAGGCGGACCAAAGAATACAATTTAGTTTGCAGTTCAACTCAATTTTATTAACAAAATATTCCTTATAAAAACACCATGTGAGCATTTCCCTGCTCTCTATCTAGCTCTATTCATGAGAAAGCATATTACCCACAATGACCCACTGATTGAGTTGGGTCATTGGAATCTCCTTCCTCTCTGACAGGAGGCTGGCTGTCTTTCATGAAGGTGGGTCTCACAGGTCAGGGTGCAGCTTTTCCTGGGTCGTCTTGAGCTGCTGCACAGCCTTCGGCCACGGGACTTGCTGTGAGTCGTCGATAAGAGGCGGCTTCCAGGTATGTTTTTATCCCCCTCGTCCCCGACCTTCCTGAACATTCTAGTGACTTTTAGCCAATGGGGTCATGCGTGGGGTTCGAAACATCCATTAGGGCCACACCAACACCCATTACATGTCCTCACCATGACAACAGTGAAGCGCATGTCCTCAGGTATTGACGTGTAGTCAAGGTGCCAGAAATTCTGAGTGTGTATTGGAGAAGTGACAACACTTGAGCTGGTTATAACTGGTTTCCCTTTGAACTTTTAGAGATCTTTGATCTTGGTTTCCACTAGTGGCTGTAGTGGATAGCTACTGAGATAGTAGGAACTGCAGATGCTGCAGAATCTGAGATAACAAGGTGTAGAGCTGGATGAACACAGCAGGCCAAGCAGCGTCAGAGGAGCAGGAAAGCTGACGTTTCGGGCCTAGACCCGAAACGTCAGCCTTCCTACTCCTGTGGATAGCTACTACTGTGTTTTTATGTAGTTTGGCCAATTTTCTATTAGACCTGATTTCACCAGCTGAGAGTCAATTTAAAATATCCAATTTTGCAACTGTGGTCACAATTGAGAAAAGCAGCACTGAAACAGGCTGAAGAATTCTGTCTCTCTCTGCCCCTCGAGAGGAAAAGCCCAGTGATAGCACTAATCAGAAAGTAGTATTAAGAAACCGAGACTTCAAAAGAATTAATGCAACCTCTGTTACTGCTGACAGTGAAGGAAGCCAACTAAACAATTGTAGTCTTAGATTAAAACTCCTTGCCTTTTTTTTTGCACTGGACATTATCCCCTTTTAAAAGGTGTACCTGTGGGTGTATGTATGGGCATGAGAGGGTTACGTGACTAATGCATGATGTCATTCTCCTTGCGGAATTCAAACAGGGATAAAGTTTGAGGTTGTTGTCTTGCTCACTGAGCTGGCTAGTTATCATACAGACGTTTTGTCACCAGGCTAGGTAACGTCAGTGCAGCCTCCGATGAAGCGATGTTGTTCGACTCCGCTTGGGATTTACGATTCCATCTGTTAAGTCGGGATGTGTCATTTCCAATTTTTATTTTGTATGGGTTTGTAATGGGGAGCCTCATATACAAACCCATCCTAAAAAACGGGAAATGACATAACCGAACTTAACAGACCAAATCATAAATCCCAAGCGGAGTAGAACAACATCGCTTCATCGGAGGCCGCACTGATGATGTTACCTGGCATGGTGACGAAACGTCTGTACGACAACCAGCCAGCTCATCAAACAAGCCAAAAACCTCATCCACAACCCAAGCTACAAGTTTTCACAAGGACCTTAAAGGGATAAAAAGTATGAGGGAAGATGATGCCTAGCGGTATTATCGCTAGACTATTGATCCAGAAATTCTGCTAATGATTTGTGGACTGGGGTTTGAATTTGAATTCAACTTTAAAAAAGGTCTCGAATTAAGGATCTGCTAAAGACCATGAAACCATTGTCAATCGTCAGAAAACCCAATTTGGCTCACTAATGCTTTTCAGGGAAGGAAACTGCAGACTTCACCTGGCCTGGCCCACATGTTCAGACGGTATTACATTATTATCATGTGCCAGAACTGGAGCAGGCAATGAGACAATGTGATAGGTGCTGAGGAACTGGGCGAATGAGAGGAGGAAGAGAAGGAGGAAGCTCTCCTTCTGCATTTTGTGGCCTACATGTGACTCCAGACCCACAGCAGTATGGTTGACTCTCAACTGCCTGTTGAAATGGCTTAACAAGACACGCAGTTGTATCAGTTGCTCCAAAGTCTCAACAAAGAAACAAAAAAGTCACACAGGGACTGTAGTGTTTAAGAAGGCAGCTCACCACCATCCTCAAAGTATACTACAGATGGCAATAAGTGCTGGCCAGCCAGCTGTGTGGGTAGATGAAAAGAACCTTGGTTGGGTTTCCTTCCAAATCTGCTGACCCTGCTTCTCTGGCAAAGATCATCTAAATGCTCTTTCCACAGATTGATGTCACAGCTAATATGTTTTCATCACATACACAAATCTAGAAGATTTCAACTGACCATTACAAAACAGGTTAATGTCAAGACTACTACTTACAATATTCTGTCCAATGACATTAACAAATAAATTTATTAAGAATAAGTGTGAATGAAAAATTAAAATCTGATATTTGGCTCAGTGAATTATAGACGCAAAAAACAAAAAGGATTTATTGGTCAGCAGAGTGAGGACACCAGCCATCCCAATTCCTTCCACTCTTCTCACTCTCAGCCCCACTTCCCAACTCCCAGACTTTCTCTCTTTATGATCTCCAATGACTCTCACTAACCTTTGAAGTCTCTTTCTCCCTTATTGCCCCACAGACTTTCTTACCTCCACACATTTCCCCTCCGGACCCACCAACCTCCCTCTGATTCTCTCACTCCCACACATAGCAGCCACTTTTCTCTCATTTCTCAACCATTGCTGGTAATTGATTCTCTGTGGGCTTTCAAAATGACTAATTAGCACCCTAATGTGTATTTTGGATTCATTTAGTCAAGTCTAATTATTTAAAAAAAAACTAAAATCCTAAAATGCAGAATTTTTTTAAACTTAGTGTTGCTTGACAAAATTCTAAATGCATACTTAGGAATTAGACTGGAAGCAACTTTCTCAACACAATCTACATTTGAACTTAGCCATTGGTTATCGTCACGAGTTAAAACTCTAAAAATGAGGAATTTACATTTCAAGGTACTAACAGTTCTAGTTTATTTAGTTATTGCTCAACAGTTTCCAGCTTTTGCATCATTAATATGTTGGCACAACATCAACTGGTTCTTGCCTAATGCCATCAAAATTGGCTTTCCTCCAATTTAGAAATGTAACTTTTAGATCAGGTCTACTCTTTTCCATAACTATTTTAAACTAATAGAATTATGATCATTGGCCCCAAAGTGCTCCCCCTCTGACACCTCTTGTCACTTGCCCTGCCTTGTTTCACAAGAGGTGGTCAAATTTTGCTCCTTCTCTAATAGGTTCATCCACATACTGAACAAGAAAGTTTTCTCATATATATTTATAAAATTCATCTCCAAGCCCTTGATAATATGACAATCCCAGTCTATGTTTGTAAAGTTAAAAATCCCCTACCATTATAACCCTATCATTCTTACAGATATCAGAGAGCTCCTTACAAATTTGCTTCTCAATTTCCTGATGACTACTGGGGGGGGGGGGGCCTACATTACAATCCCAATAAGGTGATCACTCACTTCTTGTTTCTCAGTTTCACTGAAATAACGTCACTGGATGTACTCCCAGGAATATTCTGCCCAGGTGCAGCTGTCATGTTACCCCTAACCGAAAACACCATTCCCCCTCCTCTCCTGTCCCCCTTTCTAGCCTTCCTATAGCATCCGAGCCCTAGAACATTCAGCTGCCAGTCGTACCCTTCCCTGAGCTACACTGTAATAGCTATGATATAAGTGATTTGGAAGTGACTACAGGAGGAATGGTTAGTATGTTGCAGCTAACACCAAAATTAGTGAAGTGGAGAGTGAAGAAAGTCATCTCAGAGAACAATGGACCTTGATCAGATTGGCTGAGAAATTGCAGATGGAGTTTAATTTAGATAAATGTAAGGTGCTGCATTTTGGAAAGGCCAATCAGGGCAGGACTTATACACATAATGGTAGGGTCCTAGGGACTGCTGCCAAACAAAGAGGGCTTCGGGTGCAGGTTCATAATTCCTTGAAGGTGGAGTCGTAGGTAGACAGTGTAGTGAAGGCGTTTGATACTCAATGCGCTGACCAATAAAGGCAAGTGTATGAGTTCGGATATCATGTTGCAGCTGTACAAGGCATTGGTGAGGATGGTTTTGGAATACAACTTTGAATTCTGGTCTCCCTGCTATAGAAAAGATGTTGTGAAACTTGAAAGATTTCCTAAAAGATTTACAAGGATGGTACCAGGGTTTGAGCTATAGGGAGATGAATAAGCTGGGGTTCCCCCCACCCTTCCCACACCAAGCATCACAGGCTGAGGGGTGACCTTAGAAAAGGTTTATAAAATCATGAGTGCCTTGGATAAGGTAAATAGCTGAGGTCTTTTTCCCAGGGTAGAGGAGTCCAAAACTACAGCACGTAGATTTAAGGCAAGATGGGAAAGATTTAAAAGGGACCTAAGGGGCAACTTTTTCCATGCAGAGGGTGGTGTGCACATGGAATGAGCTGTCAGAGGAAGTAATGGAGGCTGGTATAATTACAATATTTAAAAGGCCTCAGGATGGTTATATGACTAGGAAGGGTTAAGAGGTATATGGGTCAAATACTGGCAAACAAGACCAGATTAATTTAGGAAAGCTGATCGAGTTGGACCAAAGCGTTTGTTTCTGTGCTGTTCAACTCTGAGTTTATTATTGACCTTCTCATTTCCAGCCTACACTAAATCAGCTAATGTGAAAAAAAAAGTTTAATAATATTAGTCTCTCCCAGCCAGTACACAGTTTCTCCATCGTCAGTACCTCCGCTGTGGCACCTCATAACAACCCCGAAACTCGGTGCCTCATGGTTACAAACTAACACTTCAGAACAACTCAGATCTGACCTGCCAGACAAACAGATAGAAACATCCTAGCAATTATGAACTTAACTTCCAGGCACAGTCAAATAGCTCCATGATTTCATGGATACCTCAGCAAATCGAATAGCTAAAGGAGTAAATATTAGCAATAAAAGTCTTGAGCAGCACCCAAAAGCCGACCGATAATGCCACATATAATCTTTCTGGAAATTGCTGCAACCAAGTCATCACCAAACATGGTGCTTTGCATTACTTCTTTCGAGTCAACAAGGGCAGAAAAAAAGAGGACCCTGATGTTTCAGCAGCTCCAGGTCTCTAGAAATGCTGTCCATTCTAGTACCCTAAAGAGGACGGTCCAGTTTCATTGTGTGTTATTGATCTGCAAAAAACAGCTGCTACGAGTGAAAAGCTGCTATGTGCTGTCTCTAACAGTGTGTGGAAACTTTGTATATCAAGTTGAGCGAATCCCTGGACTAGTAACTTGATGATCTACTTCAGTAGATGCTTAGTGCTCACAGGGTCTGCCAAGTGGACAGAATCCATTATCCTTGCAAACAAAAAAAGGCTGCCAACTCTGATTAGCAAGTCAATAATGCACAAAAAAAAGCTATGATTGATAATGGAGCTTGATCAGTTGTACATTGATGTAAATTCCCTACAAGAAACTAGGCTCATTGAGAGCAGATCACTGAAAAGAAATATTACATGTTCATGGGGCACGGCTAAAGTTGAGAGGAAGTACATAGGCAATACATGGCCTTGCTTTTCTGAGATCCAAGACATGGGCAGCATGGTGGCTCAGTGGTTAGCACTGCTGTCTCGGCGCCAGGGACCCGTGTTTGATTCCATTCTCCCAGTGTCTGTATGGATTTCTGTATGGGTGCTCAGTTTCCTCCCATACTGCAAAGATGTGCAGGTTAGATGAATCGGCTATGCTAAATTGCCCATAGAGTTCAGGGATCTGTAGATTAGATGTGTTATCCATGGGAAATGCAGGGATACAGGGAAAGGGTAGGGGTTTGGCGACGGGTCTAGGTGGGATGCTCTTTGGAGGGTTGGTGTGAACTTATTGGGCCTAAGCGCCTGTTTCCACACTGTAGTGATTCTGAAATCCTCAGATTTATCCTAGTTTAACCATACCACACCAGTATTCCATGCCAAAGAATACCTTCAAAATGGACAAAACATAAATAGTTTTATCTTTAATGCTAATGGTCAGACCAAAATGTCATAATCCAAGATATTTTCATACCATCATCCAATTTGACACTGGAAGTTGTTAATAGCTTCACATATCTAAAGTCCACTTTGACCAATTTCACCTGATGCAGAAATCAAGCAATCCCAAAAGCCGCAACAGCTGTATTCAAGTTGCGTAATATACGTGTGGGAGAACAGCAACTCGAGAAAGCCAAAACACAAGTTTACAGTTCACTTCTCTACAATGAGAAGACCTAAAGAACAAATGCTAGGCAGGAGAAATGGTCAACTGACGTCCTGGAACATGTTAATTTCATCAGCATAATTATTGCTAAACCAATCACATCTGGTTCAGTCATGTCCATTGGATGGATAACAGCTGTATACACAGAAGATAAATTGATACGTTCAATTTGGGGAGCTGGTAACAATATCTCATTCTAGCCAGGAAGGCAGGAGTTTAAGCAAATAAGAGATACAAAGATGGCACACATCATCACCAACTAGGAGAGAGTCACTGACCAGGTTATGCTTTCTGGAAGTTGACTCTTCAAAAGGTCTTCAGAAGAGTAGAGAAAGCTAGAACCCACGGGGTGGGACATTCACATTTTCATCCTGTTTATTTGTCTCCATAGCAAACGTGGCTGACACTACCATGCCAGAATGCGGCATCTGACTCTTAGCAGGTGATCCTTCATGTAGAATTGATCACAGTGGTACAAACCAAATCTCAGGTTTGAAAGCTGTCACAATTAAGCTTTAAGATTTTTTTTTAATTAAGATGTTACTCAGCATTAAATAAGGGACTTAGGGAAATAACACATTTTTTTTCACCCCTTGGAAGGGGTGTAGGACTAGTTTTGTTGCTGTTGAACTGCTAGCATAGACAACAGGTTGAGACTTTCCTATGATTTTATGAAGAACATTCAGTTACAGGATCAAATTTCCAACTTCAGTCATACATGAATTGAAAGATGGGACATCAAAGCACTTCAAATTTGGTGTTCCCACTGTCATATGCCTTTATACATTAAATATAATCCTGTCTATAATTAATGTAGGCTAGTGACCACCATTTTAGCTCCTTCAATTGTTATTTCTTCAAGCAGAAAGATAGAGCATTAATTTTTTAAACCTATCAATTACAAAAACAAACATATTCATAATTATATTTTTCTTCAGAATCAGGAATATTCCATTTTATTTGGATTGCGAGCCCTCGCATCTGTTAAGCTTGGTGGAAGCAAAAGAAATGTTGAGGCTGTTACATTGTCACTAAATCTATTTTATCATTATGCTTTCAGGGAAATAGTGATTGCCTTGTTCTTCTCTTCTGCAAGCACACACTCTCTTCAGTTAGGGGGAAGCCCAGCTTTGATGCTCATAAACTCCACTCATATGATCACCTTTAGACACAAGTGTTGCACGCAAGCTTTGACAAGACGGAATTATGTTTATCCCCAAAGCCAGATATTGGAAACTGGATTTCACTAAGTTCACTCTGTGCTAATAAAACCAGTTTAAAAAAAGCTTTAAAATTGAACTGGTTCATAAAAATAACTGTTTAGATCAAAAGGTGTCCAATGCATAGTCATATGAAGCAAATAATGCAGAATACTTCGAAGTGCAGCCTTACATATTTGGGATCCTTGACTGCTTGGAATTTTGTGCTCTCCACATTCGTAAAATATATTCAGGACAACGTGGCAATTTGAAGTGTGTCACTTGTACATCTTGGAGGTATGATAATTTGCATGAACACTCACTTAAGTGCATAAAAAGACAAAAACAAAATTCACCCTTAGTCACCCAGGGGCATCATGGTCTTAAACACCCAGGATCTTTCCAACCATGTTTCAGTAACTTTAAGTTTGTATTTTGTTACAAAAGTGGGCAGTAAATTTCCAGGTGATTCAAGTTTAAAGTGTTGATTAGCAGTGATCATGGCACTCTAGATCCACACGTCTGATCTTTGGGCATCTAGTGAATAGTCTGGGTAAGTTGGAGGACCTCCTCGTAGATGAGCTCCTAGACCTGGCCAAATTGACTTTGAATTAGGTCCAGGTAGCAGACTGTGGAGGGTTAAGTGTTGTGCTGGAGGAACACGACAGGCTAGGTAGCATCAGAGGAACCGGAAAGTTGATGCTCTGGATCAGGACTTTTCTACTGTCTGCCCCTCTTCCACAGCTACATTTGTTTCTGGATATCTTTTGACAGTGACCGTGAGGCCTTTACAGAAAGGTGGGCACCTCAGTACTTTAACTCCCTATCCAACTTTAGTCCTTTCCCATGCTCCCTAACTTTTTGATGATTTGCATTGAGCTTAAGAGGCTTTGCATGTAAATATCCAATTGGTTGTACAGGTAATTTAGTGGTAGTCTTTTTTAAACTAACTAAGTCAGTGGTTAGCACTGTTGCCTCACAGCACCAAGCACCTAGATCTATTCCAGCCCCCGAGTGACTGTCTATGCTATTTACATGTTTTCCATGGGCTTCCCCCAGGTGTCTGTTTGCTTTCACAGTCCAAAGATGTGCAGGTTAGATGGAATAGTTGTGGGAAGTACAAGGTTTACAGGGAGAGGGTTTAATTTAAAAAAAAAAAAAAAAAAAAGTGGGGGGGTTGGAAACAGTAGTGGTGGGTCTGGGTGGAATGCTGTTTGGAGGGTTAGCATAGACTTGATGGGCCAAAGGGCCTGCTTCTGTACTGTAGGGTTCTAGGATTTGTTGACAGGAAAAAGAAAAGTTCAGTTCTAAGTTAAGAGCACTTCTGGATGTGAAAAAAGGCCACACTATATATTCACCTTTAATTCCTGGAAGGAAAGAAAAACCCAACTTAAATCCCAAGTGGAAGCTTGGCAGTTTCCAAATTTGCCTGGCTAATGAACCCACCATTGACTTCCTAACTTCTAAGTTTAAGGGAATTAGAAGCATCTTTGAATATCATCAATTCACAAAAAAAAAGTTTAAGTATCTTGACTGGGTACCTGTTCTGTAAATCTAAATTAGGGAGTAAAACCCTAACAAACATTTGAAAAATTTTAAAATTTCATATGAACCAAACAATTTCTTCTAAAAAAGACACAAACCAGTTTTATCAAAGACAAAAAGTTTATAATGTACATTACACTATTTGAAATATTTTCAATAAACTGGAATAATTTTGGGAAAACAAAATGCAATACATACAATAGCAATGAAATTCCAGATGAGTGGTGCAGTGTAGAGTTGCAGACAAAAACCAAGTACATAGAACTGCACTAGAATCACTGTCAAAATTAGGCTGACAACATTAGGGAAAAAAAAACTACACATCTGTACAAAAAAAAAAAAAAGAGTGCTCAGTGTAACATTTCTTATTCAAGTACAACAATTTTAATAAAAGAAGTGAAAGCAAGGTTCATTTCTGGACAGTTAATATGGATATGACTATATTCACACTTGCCATCCTGGCATGGTTCTTCTCATTGCTCTAATCACCATATCTATATGCATTATAAAATAAATTGAATTGCCATACTCCAACATCCAATTTTGATACCTGAGCCACATCAGCCTCTTCAAATGAGGAAGAGATATCAGTGCTTGCAACTGTTCATAGGACACAGGCACTTGAAGGTGATGCATGTAATATTGTTTTCAAGTTCAACTTATTGCACCAAAGTTTAAAAAGATGGTGTCAAAGAAAAAAATTAATTCACTGATTTTAGTTACAATCCTTAACTACATACTTTCATACTATACATAATCATTTAGATGACTGAAGGATAATCCATTCCTACTCCCCTAAAAATATTTGTAATACAATAAAAAGATCTGTAGACCTTGTTGTACCAACTCAAATTTAATTCAGCCCAAAAGGTACATAAATATGGAAAAAGTGAACAATTCGTACTCAGGGACATTATGCAAATCCACAGTATCTCAGCAGCAATTCTCACATGAAAGATAGAAATAACATGCCCTAAAGCAGAGTGAAATAACACCTCTCAGCATGATTAATTTCATTAGATTATAACATTTAAAACCAGCAGTATAGCCTTGGTCATAAAGCAGAGCATGAGTTTTCTAATAAAAGGTGGTCCACACATTTATTATGAATTTAGGCAACCATGGGAGGATAAAAATAACCAAACATGAATGTTTGCTTACAGGGAGATGTGGATCCTTGATGATCACAAGAGAGTCACCATATGACCAAATTGGGTACAGTACACAGCTACGCAAGATGATTGTTAATCCTGCTGTTTTGATAATCTTCAAAACATCTTAAGTCAAACAAACATGCCCACCCACTCACTCAAGGCCATGGTCAGTGACTGAAAAGGGAAAAAAAGTCACACGCGCACACACCTGACCCACATGGCAGGATCTACAGATTATCATCATTTTAAGAACAGATCAAAATTGGAGTGGCAACAAGTGCCCAAGATGATCTTCATATCCTGATCAGGAGGGAGGGAGCGAGTTTCTTCAAAGCAATATATTTTACATTAAACTTTCTTCTCAGAATTCTAAGTTACACCAATGCCACATAAGGTTTATGAATCACAGAAGGTTGGTCTGCAGGTACAAGTAATTAGGAAGGCAAATGGAATTTTGTCCTTCATTGCTAAAGGAATTGAGTTTAAAAGCAGAGAGGTTATGTTGCAGCTGTACAAGGTGCTGGCGAGGCCACACCTGGAGTACTGTGTGCAGTTTTGGTCTCCTTATTTGAGAAAGGATGTACTGGCACTGGAGGGGGTGCCGAGGAGGTTCACTAGGTTGATTCTGGAGTTCAGGGGGTTGGTTTATGAGGACAGACTGAGTAGATTAGGATTATATTCATTGGAATTCAGAAGACTGAGGGGGGAAATCTTATAGAAACACAAAATTATGAAGGGAATAGATAAGATAGAAGTAGAGAGGATGTTTCCACTGGCAGGTGAAGCCTGGACAAGAGGGCATAGCCTCAAGATTAGAGGGAGCAGATTTAGGACTGAATTGAGAAGGAACTTCTTCACCCGGAGGGTTGTTAATCTATGGAATTCCTTGCCAAGTGAAGTAGTTGATGCTACTTCAGTAAATATTTTTGAAGCGAAGGTAGATTTTTTTTTTGAATAAAGGAATTAAGGGATACGGTGAGAGCGTGGGCAAGTGGATCTGAGTCCACGAAAAGATCAGTCATGATCTTGTTGAATGGTGGAGCAGGCTCGAAGGGCCGGAAGGCCTACTCCTGCTCCTAGTTCTTATGTTCTTATAAGAATGTAGCAATACTCATGATCACACTGCCAAAGAAAGTTTATTTTCCATTGCTTTGACAAGCCAGTCTGAAAAAGTCAATCTTGTAAGCTTTCTATTTGTAATGATCTGTGATCAAGGATGAAAGCAAAATCATTGCATATGAAGCAAACAAATAAGGCTGCAAGTGGCAAATAGTCAAAATTTCCAAAGGAGCAAAAACTGCATAGTCAATTTGTGAAAATTAACTACAACTGACATTGACAAAAGCTTCTATAGAATTTAAACTCTTACTTACTTTCAAACAGTCAAGTTCAACTACTGATATTGAGCAATTTGTTATATTTCTCTCAGGTAATTTCAGACTTCTTGTTATCAACATTAGACCCCAAAGTGTTGTGACATTAGTGATAAATCAAGTAGATCACCACATATCCCAAAAACCTCAACAGCATGACCAAATGAGATTTTGCAGAAACAAACTGCATACTCGTGCCATTCATATTTGAAAATCGTTCACAAGTTAAATGTTTTAAAGGAGATGTACACATTGGCTCCAGGCTTCGTATGAAACTATGTGCTCCAGAGTAGAATCCACTCAACATAGGGCTGTGCTATGCATAGATTAAGACAGATTTTCATACCAAAATGTGTGTGTGGGCTAAGTGGCAGTACATGTTGGGTAGACCTGAACTACCCAAATCAATTGCAGGAGTCACATGTTCATTATGTAATGTTAGGCGTGTCTGAAACCATGCAGCAGAATTACTACAAACAAAGCAAGACAAAAATTGGAGGGACAAGTAGTATTTAATTCATTTACTGAATCCCAAAAAATAAAAAAAAGATTTCTTTCAGCACTTATAAGCCATTGAGCAAAATCACTCAGTTTTTGTCAGTCAAATACGACTTGCTCTGACAGTATACATTTTTTTGAAAAAAGGTACATGCCAGACCCTTGATGAAAATTGGATGCCCCCCCCCCCATTCAGTAAATTTAGACCTTAAAGTAATCTAAGTGTTTGTTATTTTCCCCCACAAAACAGTGCCCACTGTTTTCAGTAATAACATGAGCTACAACCTAGAAATGGGGACATTGGGACCTGAAAAGACAGGAGTTTGCAATTGGTCTTTTTGAAACTCAAACACACAAGGCTGATCTGACTTTCTCCCCACCCTACAATTCTAAACCAAAAACTGAATAAAGTTACTATTGGACTGCTTCAGAATTGGGGGGGCGGGGGGGGGGGAAAGAGAAGAATATTTGTAAGCCAGTGTCAATACACTTCATTCAACAAAAAGAAAAAAAAGTCACTCACAATGATTAGAATCAATAACAGTTTTGTAACTGATTTTAAGCTAGTATTGGAGTAGTACAAAGAAAAAAAAAAAAGAAGTGTTTCCACATGGAACACATTTGTAATAACAATCTAAAAGGATATTTTTCATAATTTTAATAGAATTAGTACAAAAAAACTTGCAAATACCCATTAGATTTTACTCAAATCATAGTGTAAACCTAAGCATCAAGCATGGTTTATTGTTTAAACTTTTAATTATTTTAACATGAAGATGGTATTATGCTTCAAGTTTAGGCTGCAGGATCTTTGACTGTAAATTTAATGAATATTTTCAAGGTAGCCAATAATTCACAAGCTTCTCAAATGTAAACAATTACTTACATGGTGCTACATTAAAATTTGAACTTCCTCAAAATGGAGCAGAAAAAGTTAGGACTTAGGATCACAGATACAGAAATTTTGTAACCTGATCCAGTAAATTAATTGCACATTTCTATCAAAATTTTGATGAGATGGCTTTGAGATTTATAAAAATGCAACATGAAAAAGTGTTAGCAGTGTGTCATCAGTTTCCTCAAATTCATTAGAATCCATCCAAAAGAATTTCATGTTTAAAAGTTATTCAAATTATACTTTTGGCAGCTGCCTGATACCTCTATTTAGGGTAATCTCAGACTTGCATGAGTTTGCCTACAAAACTACAGGCTTAAAAATTTCAAAAGAAGTGTTATCAAAATAGTAGTGGATATTACACGAAAAATTACAGCAAGACTTTCCTCCAAATTCTGACAGGTGTCTTGTGTCATCACTGCACAAGTAGTGCCAGTTTTGTACCAAATATCTTATTTATAAAATACTTAGAAATGGAAAACACAAAAATCCATCCAGCTCTTGTATCTTCTATTGGTAGTATTGGAAATAAAAAGGTTAGAAAAATCTACCCAATAACTGAAGCATACATGTCTACTCAAATCGGTAAATGCAGACGAACACCTTGTGCTCAGAACAAAGCAATGGATCTTGTCAAATGCTGCTCAAGAGTTTGCCAACAATTTCAAAAAAGTGAAGGAATTTAAAATTAACTAAGCAGTACAGTTCACTATTACAGTCCTTCACTTTTTAGTACACACAACCTTCAATGTAACAGTTCGGAAATCTGCATCCTATTGATCTGCCCATCAGTTCCCCCACTCCTCCCGCCCCACCAAAAACAAAAAACCCACAACACACAGATTTCAATGTATATATATATTTTTTTTTTTTTTTAAAAAAAGGACAAATCATTGGTCCAGAAGGACATTATTCCTCAAATAGACAGAAACAAGTTATTGGCTGGGGTACAAATGCAAGACAGTGTTAAAGCATTACTTACGAATACCGATTACAATTAACTGGATTGATGCAAGAGTTAACTCAGATCACTCTGTATCAAATACATTTCTGCTATCTAATAATTTAGAGCAATGCAAAAATGCAATTTAAGCTAGAGAGGATAAAAAGGTCACATTTTAACCACACCAAAGCAAATTACCCACACGTAATACCAATTATTAGGTTTTAACATTCTGGATTTAATGGACTGCTTTTCACACCACAACCCTCCATCACCTCCCCTAGTTTTATATAGCAGCAACTCAAATTGGTGGAGACAAGGAGTTTTGCATGTTGATGTAAAACTGTTACATCAATCTATATAAAAGTGTTTATAGAAAAACCTAAAATTTTCCAAAATGTTATAGCCTTTAATAATAATTAAATACATTTTTCTGCTGACACAGTCAGTGATGCACTATCCACATTGCTTGTTCCAAAGCTGTGATAACAGATTCAAGTATATTCTGATCAGCTGTCCGAGTTTGCTTTGGAATGTGCCATAAATCAAGGAGCAGTGGAACAAGTTCAACAACATTTGTTATCCACCATGGTTATTTTAGCTCCGTGTCAATCAATTCCAGTTGACAACCCCAATATTTTAATGTCAATAAAGTACCACATCACTTAAAATTAGACTGGCTAAATTTACACAGCTGATTCATATTGTGTGTCTTTGTTGTTCACTGGATTGCTGCAAATCTCATTTCTTTGAGTCCTCATATTGGGATGTTCAGGAGATTCCCGGATGACCTCAAGAGAATGAGTGGATGGAGTTTCCAACTTTAAATCACTGGAGGACTTCTCGCCATTACCACAACACTGCTTTAAGGCACACTGAGTCTTGCATGGCAGTTCACAAAGGGAAATACGTGATTCAGAGTTTACTGAAGCAAATTCCGGCTGGATGGTTGTGGCATGGATTCCTTCATCATGGAAGAAGTCTTTAATGCGTTTTGCTACATCCATATAAGCAGTTGGATCACGGCATTTAATATGGGCTGTTGCAATAATTCTACTACCAGCTAACTGCCAGACATGAAGCTCATGTACAGCAAGTACACCTTCCAAGTTGCGCAGCTTCTCATTTATTAATTCCATATCTATTTGCTTAGGGACTGTTTGTAACAGAATAAGAGCAGATTCCTTCAGAAGAGGATATGTGGTGTAGAGCAAAATACATACCATAATACAGCATAAAGTGGGATCCAAGAACAGCACCCAACAGGGTCCAGCTTCTGGAATATTTTTACTATTTTCAGATATGTTTGACTGTGTGCCATTTAGATGTTCTCGATCAACACAATGATCATGTAGACACATATTAATGCATGGGCCATTTTCGGGACATGGGTTCCAAACAAAGTAAAATATCAGAGCATTTACCACCACAATAACAGAGCCCAGGGCATCTCCCAACACATGGAGAAATACACCACGCATGTTCAGTTGCGATGCAGAATTATCTACATCTCCAAATTCATCACGATGGTCGTCAAGAACAGAAATTCCATTCAGTTGTAGACCTTCCATACTATTGTCCCTCAGTAGATCTATAGCAAAATAAGAACAGTATTAGACAAAAACATTTGAAGATTGTAGATACAGTATTTTCTCTACTTTAAAACCTCAGTTTCTAAATTTACCATGTTCTTTGTGTTTTTCTTACAAAACACCATTCCTAGGAGAAACTTACCATAGAATTCCTACAGTGCAGATAGAGGCCATTCAGCCCATCAAGTCTGCACCGACCCTCACGACAGCATCCCACCCAAACCGACTCACCTAGCTTGCACATCTTTGGACTGTGGGAGGAACCCAGAGGAAACCCATGCAGATACAGGGGGACCATGCAAACTCCACACAGATACAGTCACCCAAGGTTGGAATTGAACTCAATTCCCTGGTGCTGAGTGCGTGCTAACCATTAAGCCACCATGCCTTGGGTAAATTCACTGTCAATATGAGCTAGGCAATGAATGGTCAGTGTGTGACCTGCCTCAGGATTGTCCCTAATAGGCTACATCTTTGAATGCAAAAACATAACTTGTTCATACTCAATGCAGATCATTTAGCTCTGAGCTTGTTCCACCATTCAGGGACATCATAGTCAACTCGCTAACTAATTCCACATACTCATCCTGGTTCTGTATTGCTCAATACCTTTTGTTAACAAAAAACCTATCCGTCTGCTTTAAATTAAACCAGCCAGGACTCATTGCATGCTAAAATTTCATACCCGAAACAGTCCTGCTCCAAATTTTGGACTGCGCTCCTGACCATAGGCTCACTATTTGGTGGAAAATATTTCTCTTCTTTACTATGTTATCTAGTCCACCTAATATGTTGAATATTTCAAATCAAGTCACCTGAACCTTCTAAAATACCAGGAAATGCAACTTTATTTTGTTTAGGAGATAGTAAGAACTGCCCATGCTGGAGTCACAAATAACAGCGTGAAGCTGGAAGAACACAGCAGGCCAGGCAGCATTACAGGAGCAGGAAAGTTGACATTTCGGGTTGGGACCCTTCTTCAGAAGGTTTGGCGGGGGCGGCCCCCCCCGCGCGGTTTCCACTGCCGATGCTGGAGTCAGATAACAGGGAGAGACTTTACAAGTTTCAAAGTCTCCCCACCCCCAGCCTCATCCCATGACCAACCCTCCCTCTCATTCCCACCTCCTTGACCTGCCACAACCGGGCCATCTTCTCTCCCACCTATCCACTCCTCCCACGTCACTAACCAATCCCCACCACTGCCTACCTGCACTCCCCTATCACCATTCTACCTACCTGCCCCAGCTCCACCCTTTCTCTATTTCAGAGCTCGCTTCCCCCTCCCCCATTTCTGAAGCGTCTCAACCCAAAATGTCAACTTTCCTGCTCCTCTGATGCTGCCTGGCCTGCTGTGTTCCTCCAGCTCCACATTGTTACCTCTATTTTGTTTAAATCTCTTCTCATAAATTTAACTCTTGGAAACTGATATCGTTCTGGTAAATTTAATGCTGCACTCCAAAGCCAATATAATTTCTTTCAAAAATGCCTAGAATTGCACAATACTTGGTGTGGTCTACCCAAGATTTTGTATAGCTGAATCACAACCTCTACTGCCTTGTATTCTAATCTTTTCACTCATTACTTTCTTTATAACTACGATTTTGCTGATAATTTTGGTGCATGTGACTCCAATCCAACATTTCCTTCAGATGTCCAGCATGTTGACTCTTCCTAATGCAACTAAAGTTGCAAAGTAAACAGCAGCTATTTTCTTATCGTCAGTTACAGTACTACCATTTCCAGTTTTGAAAAGGGCCACATTGTTCCTGATCTCTCTCTCTCTCTACACCCTAATACAACTGAAAAATGTAGTTTAGATAATCCTCTTAGGACCATTAAAAGAAACCTTTCTCATAGATCAATTCTGTCACCTTGTCATATTTTGCAGCATTCCCCATTTGTTAAGATCTACTGTTTTGACTTTTCTTCATTTGTACTTCTTTGGGAAGTAGCACTCTTCACTTTTGGTATACAAGTCAATTCTATTGCTATAATAATTTGTCAGTGAAAGGAGTTTAAAACACAGTCATTTTATTCATTAACACATTTCCTTAGTTTACAGTAGATGTCAGCCTCAAGTCTAGACAATTGTAGTGGATTTGCACTCATTCTCAAAACAAAAAATTATCCACTTTGGTAGCAAAAACAGACAAGCAGATTACCTAAATGGTGATAAATTAGGGAAGGGGCGGTGCAACAGAAACCCACTTGCGCCCTCATGTAGCAGTCTAAAAGCAAGCATGCAGGTGCAGCTGGCAATGAATTGACAAATGGAGCACTTGTCTTCAAAGCAAGAGTATTCAAGTACAGAAACTGGGATGTCTTGCTGCAGCTGTACAGGGCATTGGTGAGACCACATCTGGTGGTAGTGTGTGCAGGTTTGGTCTCCTTATCTCTGGCTATTGGAGGTAGTGCAAAAGTTTACCCGAGCAATTCCTGGTATGACCAGACTGAAGCACAGAGACTCGATGAGTCAAGACCATATTCATTAGATTTTAAAAAGAATTTTGGGTGGTGGGGGGGGGGGGGGGGAAAGAGAGAAAGAGAGGAGAGAGAAGCAGCAGCAGGACAATGGTATCCCAGAAACCTATAAAATCCTAACATGTTTAGACAGGGCAGATGTAGGATGGATGGGAGCAGGGTACCGAATTGAATGATCAGCCACGATCATACTGAATGGGGCGCAGGCTCAAATGAGCCAAATGGCTTACTCCTACAACATTTTATAAACATTCAATTACAACATTCATTCAATAAATGTTCACACTATAAAAGGATGTTAATTAAATGGGACTCATTACTCACTCAATCCAAAAGGCATCAAAGGAGCTAGGCCATAAGACATAGTTGCAGAAAAGTACCTTGAACTCAAATTCAGACTTTCCTGACGTACGCTAGTCTGAGAAAAATGTTAACCCCACAAAAAACACAATCTAATCTCTGCATTTAAATAATCTACCACTTTATCACAGCTCCTGACAGATGGCTTACATACTAAATATTTTGAATGTAGAATTGTAATTTTTGAACAAAATTAACCTATTTAAAGGTCTGTTTAGCTTAACTTACTATCTTGATAGACTATTATAGCCTACATTTCTCATTCCCACTCAGACTCCATTGTCTGCTTACCTCTCATGGCATCATCTTTATCGCTGAAATGATTTCATCCTTCATGACAAAGAATTTTTCTTCCATCATTTTCCCCATTTTTCCCCCCTTGTGGGCTTTATAACCTGAAATATTTAGTCATTTTTTAAAAAATAACTGCAGTCTAGATGGCAAAGGTACTTCTTCTGTAACTTTTATATTTTAGTGCTGTGGAGCATAATACAACCTGCTCCTTGAAAATCAAGTGTGATCATGACCATCTACATTTCTACTCCACTTCATTTTAAAGCTTTGAATAGACCTCTGATTTAAATACATCAAGTGAGCTGGCAGCCACTAACTTTTATGAGCAGAGTTCCATACACTTTCCCACCTTTTAAATGATCTGCCAATTTACATTTCTAAGCTCAGTAGTGATTTTACTGTTGGGTTCCATAAATATCGAATGACCTAAATATCTTAAATCACCTTTTAACCTCCTGTATTTCAAAGAACACAACTGTTTACTCAGTTCTAACCCTAGGTGCCTAGATAATATTCTGGGAATGGAGTGCAGCACAAAATTTACAACGTCAGCATATTCTTTCCAAGTTCCAAAGAATCTGGCCTAATGGCAATAAAAGGACAACAATGAACATCTGTGTCAATTAGGCACTTTACCTTAGATGTTATTGAGCTCAAAATGTTGATACAGCACACACATTGGATCAGGGTGCTGCAGAACATCCAATCTCAGAATGATTCTTGTAACTATGCATTCGTAACATGAGAAGTTTGTCCAGCACATAGCCAATATTGAACCCCAGGATAGTGAAGGTGGAAAACACTATGATGGCTATGCCATTGTATATCAGAGAGCAGGGTCAGACACTACACATTAAAAAAAAATGCATTTGTGAAACAAAAGTATTTCTATCCATTGAATCATAGGATGACCTTGTGTTGTAAAGCAGTTAGTGCCAACTTTTTGCATGAGTAATTCAGCTAATTCCACTCCCTTATGCCCTGAAAAAGATTCCGAAAAGGGAAAGGGGAGTGGAAAAAAAATATAATCTTGTTTTGAAAGCCATGATTCAATTTGTTTCTACCGTCCATAGGAAATTAACTCCAGATTATAAATATTTGTTACGCAAAAAACTGGTTTGTTCACATCCCTTTTAGCTCATTTTGGAAAAACGAAAACAAAAACACTAAATCCATCTCCTCTAGTTCTTCACTTGCTACCAATGGTATGCACAGAAACCATTGCCACACGAGAATTTGAACACATCTGTCAAGTCTCCTCTTTGGCAAGACAGGAAACCCAGCATCTCCACTCTATGCACACAGCTGAACTTCATCCCCAGAAGCCTTCTCAAATCTTTTCTGTATTGCTTCCAAAGTGTTCACACCCTTTCTAAAGTGCAGTGCCCAGATCGGAACACAATGCCCCAGCTGCAGCTGAACCAGTGTTTTATGAAGCTTCCTCACACTCCTTGTTTTACACTATTCTTCTACCTATTCAGCCCAGGCTCCTATGCACATTTTTCTCAACCTGCTTTGCCATCTTCAGTAATTTGTACATATATACACCAAATCTCTTTATCCACATCTGTTCAGAATAGCATCTTTTATATTGCCTTCTCTCATTCTTCCAATCAAAATCTATCACTTCACATGTTAAATCGCACCTGCCAAATATCCACTCATCCCAACAGCCTGCTCAAGTCCTCCTCAAGTCTCCTTGCACAGTTCACAATGCTTTCAAGTTTGAGTCATACACACAATTCCAAGTCAATAATATAGATCAAGAAAAAGCAGTGTACAAATATACATGGGATTTACACAAATGTCTATAGCCTAAGGTGTGAACACTTTCAGCAATGCTACAGTTTGGATGTCACTTTGTTTCATACGAACTAGCCAACAGTGAATCATGTTGGATTGGAACTGAAGTCATATAGGCCTGGTCAGGTAAAGATTAGATTTCTAGTGAACCACTTCAAGAAAAACAAAAATGACACAGTCAGACAGCTTTGTTAAGTCATAAAGTAATGAGCACGGTAGACCATCAGTGCACCATTACTGTGTCCCTCAAAAACAAAGTTACTCAATTAATTCCTATCCTCATTCCTCACACTATGGACCATTTGGACTATTGTAACTTCAAGTTTAATTTTATAAAGCAGTAATTGAAAAGCAGAGGTTATCACATACTCCAGTCATGAAATCATGAGTCAGAAGACAAAGGTAGGTGGGAAAGCAAGTTGTGAAGTAGATGCAAGGAAGCTATAGGAAAATAGTTTAAGCAAGTGGGCAAAGATGTGACAAATGGAATATAGTGTGGAAAAACATGAACTTGTTCATTTTGGCAGGAAGGATAAAACAGCACATTAGCTAAATGAGGAGACATTGCAAAGCTTAGAGAGAGGGATCTGGGCATCTTATGCATGGATTGCAAAAGGCTAATATGGAGATACAGCAATTATAAAAAAATTGTTATAATTTTTTGCAAGAGGAATGGAATAAAGAAAAACAAGAGTGAGACAGTGCTTCAGTTATACAGAGCACCAGTGAGATCAAATTTGAAGAACGTCTACAGTACCAATTACAAATAACTCAAAGAAGGTTTACCAGATTAATACCTGGAATGAGTATGTTCTCTTATGAGAGAAGGATGGCATGCCAGGCTTGTAACTGCCAGGAGGTTGGAAGAGTAACAGATGACTTGATTGAAATATATCAGGTCCTGACAAGGTAGATGTAGAGAGGATGGTTCCACTTTTGGTGGAACCTAGAACTAGGGCTCACTGTTTTAAATTTAAAAAAAAGTGGGCTGCCCATAATAAACAGATAGAGGCAAAATCTTTTCCCACAGGGATTTAAGAGTCTTTGAAATCTGTTTCCATCACTTTTTCAGGAAGAAGGTCTTAATATTTTACAGCAGAGACTACTGGACTCTTTATAAGCGAAGTGGTGAAAGGTTCACAGATAGGCAGGGATATGAATTTGAGGTTACAAATCACATCAGCCAGGGCCTTATTAAAATGATGGAGCAGGCCTGAGGTGCTAAACAACCTGCTCCTGCTTCATGTTTTTATTATGAAAAAACACATTTGCAAAATCATGTCAGTTACTTAGTTGTTTGACACCACCTGATGCAAACGGAGTCACATGCCAGATTTTAAGACGTGTCATCCTGTTTTAAACATACTCAAATCAAACCACAGTGTGTCTGAAGCACTTGCAATAAACATTTACGATGGCGGTTTTTCTATTGATCTTGCCAATTTTGTACACTTACAGAACTTGTTCCCAAATTCTATTCTGCAAGTTTCACAAAAAAATTTTCAAACCTGGATCTTCTGATGATTTATCAAATCAAACAAGTGATATTTAAGTGACATCCATTACACAATTAAATCACAATATGGCATGCAAATTGCATCAAATGAGAAGTCTTTATTTACTAACAGACGTTACATGCTGTAGCCCAGGGGAGAAAAGGTAGGTGACAATAAGATTGTAGTCATTTAGCTACAAAACTAACCTGGCCTATACAAAAGTCAACTATCATCATCTAGGTTCCGGTTATGATTTGGTGACATTCAATAAAGACTAGGTCATTCAGGATATGTCAAAACAAAATTGACTGCAATATGTTTTTGGAATGTGTTACAGCAATGTCATTAGAAGGCTATGTAGTAGTTCTTACTTCACCCTCTTAACAAGAAGCTCAGCCCTTCACATTTAAACATTCTAGACTGACATAAATCATCTTACCAAAATATATGGTAAGACAGATTTCTATTTTATTTTCTGATAAATATATTTAAAATAAAACTATTCAACCAAATTACAGGACAAACAAGCCTGGGCACTAATTTTAACATGTTTTAGTATTAATATTAGTTTGATCAAAATTGTAGCCACAATATTTAAGATGAAGCTACAATCTTATGATTAAATGCAGTACAGCATGTAGTACAGCAGTACATCAAGTTATAAAAGGTAAAGCTAATAACATCATTAGAAAAGTTCAACTTGACATCTGAAGGACTGAGGAAGGGTCATTGGACCTGAAACATTAACTGATTTTGCTTCATAGATGATAGCAGACTTGCTGAGCTTTTCCAGCAACTTCTGTTTGTTTAAGGAATAAGAACCCCATCATACACTTCTCAATTAGAATTCACAGATTTGGGAAGAATGCAGAGTGAGTTCACTAAAACTTCCCAGCCTTTAAAATTTCAACACCTCTGCACAGAACATTTTTAGGCAGTCTTACAGGACACTTACAATGCAACCTACAATATGTAGGTAAGTGTGGTAATTCAATTTAAATGCTCATGAAGTGACACCAAGTGCTATTGGAGTATAGTAAACTTGGCCAAGGGTTAGCAAGTAGCTATTTGCATCCTTCTAGAGAAAGTTTGTTAAAATTTGAGGTTGAAGCAAGGAGAGTTTTGGATTGTTCTAGGATGGAGTCTCCGATTACTGATCCATTTGAAAAATGACACCTGCAAAAGGTTAAAGAGCTGTTCTAATTTTACGCTACTTCCTTATTGGAATTTGACTGTTACAAATTGTCGTCCTTTTAGAAGATATTCTTTATTACATGTCAGAAATTTAATATTAAAACAAGCATCTCATTCTATGCTCGATCAGATGTCAACATAAATGCTGGAAGATGTACAGTGAGTCCAAATGTTTTGATTTGTCTAAACACTTACTGCTGTAATGGAGAATCAAGTGCAATGATTAGTAAAGTTGGGTAGTGTAATAATATGGGGGATAGTGTGGCACAGTGGCAATGTCCCAACCTGAGCCAGGAGGCCTGGGTTCAAGAGGTGTCAGAATCACAGAATCCCTACAGTGTCAAAGCAGGCTGTTTGGCCCATCAAGCGCACACCTACCTGCCAAACAGCATCCCACCCCCAACTACCCTGCCCCTGTAACCCTGCACTTTCCACGAAAAATCAACCTAGCCTGCACATCCCTGTGACCAAAGTTGGGGTGGGGGTGGGTGGAAAAGAGAACTTGAGCAACTTGTGAAAACACAAATAGGCACAGGGAGAATGTCTCTGGAGTTTGCAGTCACCCAGGTTAGAATCTAACCCGGGTCCCTGGCACTTTGAAGCAGCAGTGCTAACCACTGCGCTGCCCCCTAGTTGATTAGAAAATATCTAAACCATAATCCTCAGCAGCTCATGCTACTTTATTTCACTAATTGTAAAACCTTGTAAGAGATTGTTTGCTTTTAATTTCATACACATTTCAACAATCCTAGATAGGTGGCTCTAGAGAGTTAAGTGAAGTTTGGCTTGATTTCACTTAATTGAAGATTGTCAAAAGCAGTTTGTATTTTTTGTCCAAGTGAAAATCTCTTGCACAAAGTTCTGTTTTCTGTGCTATTTTTGTTTAAGTTTCTTAAAGCTGTCACAATCAACATCTCTAGGAACCCATCCATTAGTTCCTTCCACAAAATCAAACGCAAATAAAAATCTACTCAAGAACAATAGACAGCATGGGACTTTACAAAAGAGGTGCAACATCTTTCCAAATAGAACAGGGACCTACGTGATGTACAATATTATTACCAGAGAAATGCACAAGAATGGAGATAAGAAGATTACACACCATCTCAACACAGATAGAAACCTTAAAACATCTCAGTAAGTGTGTTTCAGAGTATAACTGTACACAAGGGCCTGCGCAAAATATTAATTTGGCTTGAGGACAGCTGCACAGAGAAGCCAACAGAAATATGGGAGGATGGGCTCAGGAGAAGAATAAAATCACTGAAGAGGAGTTGTCCAATGAGAAAAACTGGTAGTAAAACCAATGAGAAAAACTGGAGAAATGTTAGAGCCGGACGAATCACAAAAAGGAACCCGATTAACTTTTACTTCAAAAAAAACCTCAAAGGAAGTGCACAGGAACTTTCAAAGTGCATCACGGACTAGTTATAAAAAGAACAGCTTATAGGATTAGAGGGATTTAGCAGCATGAATAAAAATTATCCAAGGAATGGAAAGGAGGAGAATAGTGGTGAATGGGTTTTATTACCCCCAGATCAGAGAGATCAATAAGTGGAGTTCCACAGGGTTCACAATTAACAAATGTCAAACAGCAATGGATTTAATGACTTGGACTTCACTACAGTGCATACTCTTTCAAAATTTTTAGATGAGACAGACATTGTAAGTGTAACAAACTGTGGAAGAGAACAGACTACCAACAGTAAGCACAGCAGGTGCAACCTTTAAAACAGAAGTCTGAAGTGATATTTTGGTGCAAAGAATTAAAGAGGCAATACAAACTAAATGAGAAGTTTTTTTGATGAGGCTTGTGGCTTTTGGCTTTTGCAGCTGGAGTAGCAGTCAATGCCAGGCACCATTCAATATGAAGGATGTCAAAGCCTTAGAGGAGATCACCAGAATGGTACCAGGAATTTTGGGGCTCCAGTTATGCAGAAAGGCTAGATACAGAAACTGTTTGGTCTTTAGGGTGGAAAATGGTTAAAGGAAGATGCAAGAAGAGTTCAAAATCATAGAAGATTTTGATACAGAAAATAAAGGAGAAACCACAGGGACGCAAAACACGGGTAGACACATGACAGATTTAGGAAAGAGACATCTGCAAAAGCATCTGAGGCATAATGGTTATTATAATCTGGAATGTACTGCCTGAAATGGTGGTGGAAACAAGTCTGATGATAATTTTCAAGGGACATTGGCTAAGTACTTGAAAATGTTTATATAGAGCTATTTAAAAAAGGGAGGGGGAACAAGACTAGTTGTATAGTTCTTTCAAAGAACTGGTACACACAAAATGGGCCTAATGGCCTCTCAATCTATATTATTTTATGTATAAATCAGTGGCAAAGTGATCAAATAGGAAGAACAAGCTACAGGACTCCTAAAATGGACCAATATCTCAGGAGAAATGTACACAATGATGCTAAAGCTTGAATGGGAACATAAACACAAAACAGAATTTCATCACCACATTCCAGCAGCTCTATTATTCAAAAGTGTATTCCACTGATTGAGCACATTCACAAGAGATAAAAAAAGTAACCCAAAGAAACCTTGCACCCAAAATCAAATGTAGTTAAAACAAAATTTGTATCTACATTTATTTTTGTAACATACACAAAACCTCTCCAAGCTCACACAAAAGAAAAGTCTCAAATGGTGCACAATCAATTGAAGCAAACAATACTTTGGCAGCCCCAGAAAAAGTAATTGAAAAAAAAACTGACCAGTTTATTTGTCAGCCATTAAAAATATATATTGACCAAGTCCATTTTTTTTTTGCAAATTACTGCTATGGAATATTTTAGATAATTACAAGAAAAATGGAAATAGAAGAATATGTTGACAGTGAGATGACATAAAGGACTTTTTTGGAATGCAATTT
This sequence comes from Ginglymostoma cirratum, assembly GCA_024137785.1. Taxonomy (NCBI): domain Eukaryota; kingdom Metazoa; phylum Chordata; class Chondrichthyes; order Orectolobiformes; family Ginglymostomatidae; genus Ginglymostoma; species Ginglymostoma cirratum. The sequence continues at coordinate 41,507,697 of JAHRHZ010000019.1, read as the reverse complement.
TTTCTATGAGTAACACAGCCTTTGAGTTGTAAAATTGTACATAGCTTTCTTTTTCCTACTATTGCCCTGCAACCACAAAAGTAACTCAAGATACATACAGCTTACATAAAATTATTCATTAATATACATTTATAGTATTTACAGACTGGCTTTGATTACAAAAGAAAATTTGTTGGGCACTTTTAAAAGAGTTAAATCAGGACAGCAAAACTTAATACCATGTACTACACAACAATATCTGACCCGCTGCTTACAAGAAACTACAAAGAGTTAGTGGTAATGACAATGTCATGGTCTATTAATCTACATGCAAGATTTACAACCAGAGGACACAGAATTCTAACTCAACTCCAACCCAACTAATAAATCCAGAATCAAAAGCCAAGTTTAATGAAACTAGGCCAATTGTTAAAGAAAACAAAAGTCTATTTTACTATTCACACAAAAAAAGTGCTTACATACCAGCAAGTGGATATAGCATGGAATGCATTACTCTACATTGATGGAGGCTGGTTAAACTGAAATATTCAAAAGGAAATTAGACTGCAACTTGAAAATGAACAATGTGCAGAATTATGGGAAAAAGCAAGGGACTAGACAAGAGAACTGCTCATTAGACAGCTGGTGCAGAAACAATGAGCCAAATGGCCTCATACTAAGCTGTAGCAATTCTTTACTTTTATCATATCAATCATAGATTTTGTGATGTTAACAAGAGTACTGACATAAATACCACTCTTTGCACTGCAGGTCTTGCATTGGAGAAAAGCAAACTAGTGCGTACAATTGAAAGCTTTCAATTGTAAAGTAGCAAACTGACACTAGAAATATTGAAAACGAAGGCAAGGGGTTTGGACATGCCAAAAAGGATACGAATTGGTTGTTCCGGGTTAAAGTGCCACCTGGCCGAGGCTACTGAGATACCTGAACAAGTTAATTAAAAATATCTACAAATAGGTTGTGTCGCACACCTCACCACCACCGTCGACATCCAATACTGCGCCGTTTGGTGAAGCACAAACTGACATAGTACTAGATATTAGCCACAAACCGGATACAGCACAAAGCTAACGATTAGAAATTTAAGGTTAACTGGTTATTTCCGTGGCTTAAAGTCAGCTCAGCCGTCATCTGAAGCAAAATATAATGAAACAACGCCAAGTAATGCCACAGAAATACGATTACCAGTAGACCCCTATTAGGATAAATGTGCTCCCTGCACTGGGATTTTTCGGGCGACATCGGAATTAAATAGAGAGAGATGAGCTTGCGGTGCGAGTTCAAATCGGTCATGACACTCTACTACAAGCAAACACAAAATGAATGAATCTTTCACCTTCCCACTGGGGGCACACAGAAAGGGTTTTGTTCTTTTCGATCAGGCCGAGATTGCAGACCCGTTCCCAGTGAGTCGGGGTGGCCCCAACTTGGGGGGGGGGGGTGGGAAGAAGGTGGGAAAGGAATGGAAAGGAAATAAAAAGGTGTTAGTATCTAGCGTTGACAAGCCGGCGAGTCCCCGCTCCCACACGTACCGAATACATCCTGCTTGTCGGGGTTGACACCGTTGATGGCGCTACCGCTGACTAGGATGTTGATCTCCTCCTGGTCGCGGACGCTCGTCCCGTTGCCGGACAACTTCTCGGCTTCGGCCCTCTTCTTCTTGCGGAGCCATTGGCTGCCGCTGTCCGAGCTGGAGACGTGCGAGTGAGAATGCGAGTGGCCGTGGGCCGCTCCTCCGCCGGCGGCACCGCCGCTGCCGTGGAACATGCAGAGTCCCAGGAGGTTGACCAGGAGCCCGGCGGCGCCGACCCCAGTCACCACCAACGCGTTCTGGATCTCCCGGGGCTCGCTGAAGCGCTCGATGGCCTCCAGCACGATGGTGAAGCAGAGCGCCGTGAGGAAGACGGCGTTGACCAGCGCTCCCATCACCTCGGCGCGGATCCAGCCGAACGTGTTCTTGGCAGTCGACTGGGTTTTGGCGGCGAATCGCACGGCGATGAGGGCCACCACCAGAGCGATGACATCTGACAGCATGTGAAAGGAATCGGACAGCATGGCCAGCGAGCTGGTCAGCCGGCTCACCACCACCTCCACCACGAAGAAGCCGAATGTCAGCCACAACATGCACATCAGGCGCGCCCGGTTCGGCTCGCAGTCCATCTTTCTGCAGTCTGACAGCAAGCGGGCGGCCAAGCGAAAAAAAAACACAACCGTTCCAAGGAACAAAGGGCCGTTTAACGTTTAAACTAACGGCCGGAATTTAAAACAAAATAAAAGGGGTTGGGAGCAGAAGGAGGCGAGCTAAGCCGAAAGTTCTAGAGAATAGGAAAACAAGCCTTTCATTGTTTCACCCAACCCGTAACTATGCAGACGCTTACAAAAAAAAACTTTTGCACCCGGCAAGTTTTCCTTTCTGCGCACGGTATTTTTTTCTCTCTCTATTTCAGCACGGACCCATGTCTACCCCGCCCCCACAACAACCAACCAAACCGGCCTACGGCCAAGGCCGATTGGTTGCAGCTAAGCATTCATTAGGGTTATTGGTCTACTTTGGTGTCAATCATTTCCGTCCCGCCCACTCTGCGCACAGCTCCACCGGGTTGGCTTTTAAAGGCTGGTTTGTCTTCCCCTTCCACCCATCCATTGTGGCGTTACCAGCGCTTATTGTGCTGATAGCAAGCTCCTGACCAATGGGAATAAACTTAGCCCGGGCTCCGGCATTAATCTGGCGTTGATTGGTTACTCTCTTCGATTTCTTTATTTATAATTGGTTGATGGTAATACCAATTAAATACAGCCGTCGGCCGTTCCCATTGTACTCTCCGTGCTCTATTCTGATTGGTGTTATTCGTCAGGAAGCAAGTTTCCTTGGCAATGATTGACAGATGGTCCTATTTAATAGCTTCGCACTTGTTGGGAAAATGCCTCAAGCAGCAATCCAGAATGCCTTATTTAGTGTGACTCAGCGTTAGTGGACAGTAATATTTTAGTAGCTTTAAAAGTTTTAAACAAAACGCTTGGTAGAACTGTATAGAGATAGTAGGAACTGCAGATACTGGAGAATCTGAGATAACAAGGTGTAGAGCTGAATGAACACAGCAGGTCAAGCAGCATCAGATGAGTGGCAAAGCTGACGTTTCGGGCCTAGACCCTTCTTCAGAAAATAGGGTCTAGGCCCGAAACGTCAGCTTTCCTGCTCCTCGACCTGCTGTGTTCATCCAGCTCTACACCTTGTTATCTCTTGGTAGAACTGTATACCTTAGTTCAAATGTACCGTATGATCTCTCTTTTTTTACTATTTTGCATTTTCTTAATCGTTGAGTAAACTGGGACTCCAGCGCAGACCTGTTGTTCCTGAATAAACAAGTAACTAATATTTTAGTACATAGGGACTAAATGTTTTAATGTGTTTAAAGGTTACCTGCTAATGGCATCTGTACACTAAGTTCTAGGATCGTGTCCAAAACAAGAACCAGGAGGTTATGGTGGAACTATACGAGGTGTTAGTTAGGCTACATCTGAAGTGCTGTGTGCAGTTCTGGTCGCCAGACGACAGGAAGGTCAAGTCGCCACAGTCCTACCAGACAGTTGGGCAGCTCTCTCTTATTAGAGAGAGATGACTGGGGCTGATTTGACCTGAGGATTACCATCCTCCGATAAGGAGACAGGTCCAAAATTAAAGTAATCTCAGCCAGAGATAGCAGGAACTGCTGATGCTGGAGAATCTAAGACAACAAGGTGTAGAGCTGGATGAACACAGCAGGCCAAGCAGCATCAGAGGAGCAGGAAAGCTGACGTTTCGGGTCTAGACCCTTCTTCAGA
>JAHRHZ010000019.1:41458887-41503475 GCA_024137785.1 Ginglymostoma cirratum | reverse complement strand
TGACGTTTCGGGTCTAGACCCTTCTTCAGAAAATTTTTAAAGAAGGGTCCAGACCTGAAACGTCAGCTTTCCTGCTCCTTTGATGCTGCTTGGCCTGCTGTGTTCATCCAGCTCCACGCCTTGTTATCTCATAATCTCAGCAGTATGTGAATTGAATCCACAGTGTTGGCATTGCTTTGCATCACAACCAAGCCATTCAGCTAATTGAGATAACTGACCCCCCTCTCATAAGGCTGTGATTGCACTAGAGGATACAGAAGAGATTCACGAGGATGTTGCTTGGGCTGGAGTGCTTTAACTATGAAGATAGACTGGGTGGGTTGGAATTGTTTTTCAGAGAATTCTATGGCAGGATCTGATTGAAATGTGAAAGTTCTGAGGTTGTAGATACCATAGGGCACAGTTTTAAAGCAAGAAGCAGAAGATTTAAAGGTGATTTGAAGTCCTTTTTCTTCACAGGGTTGTGGCTGTCTGGAATTCATGGTAGATGCAGGAAGCCTCAAAATGTTTTAGAACTAGCAAGATGAGCACTTGAAACAGAGTAGCATACAGGCCTAAGTGTTGGAAAATAGGATTGGAATAGATTGAGTTTTGATGATAGCGTGGACAGGATGAGCAGAAGGACGTCTTTCTGTACTGTAAAAGCTATGACAATTGGATATTGATCAAATCAGCAGTTCCTTGTTTTGTGATAAAATACTAAATTTTAATTAAACTTTCTCTTAAACGTCTAAATTTCATTTGTCCAATTCATTTAATAAGAGATATTTGAATGTGACATTCTCAGAGGGGATTTTATTGACCTGAACTAACCAGCTGGGTTACTTGGTGATATTTAGTCATTTAAGGAACTTAGAGTATTGCAACATAATGGAATGTTTAAGTCAGTCAAATTGACAAATCTTCCACTTTTACCAAACCAATAAGAGACTGATTTTAAAAAGAAGTTGTGAGAGGAGAGGTGACCACTACGTTGGGGTGAGGTGGGAATGCAGAGTTGTATTGGGTACCCAGCAATCCCTGGAGCTGAGAGTGCTAAAGTCCAATGACATTCCGCCTGATTTACTTAGAGCTCTGTCACTGTGAATAGCTCTAAGCAAATCGTTGAGAGCTCTAAGTAAGAGATAACAAGGCATGGAGCTGGATGAACACAGCAGGCCTAGACCCTTCATGATGAAGGATCTAGGCCCAAAACGCCAAGCTTTCCTGCTCCTATGATGCTGCTTGGCCTGCTGTGTTCATCCAGCTCCACACCTTGTTATCTCGGATTCTCCAGCATCTGCAGTTCCTATTATCTCAGAGCTCTAAGTAAATCCGTGCAATAAATAGTTACTCCCGGAGGAAAACAGCCGACTTTTGTGTGTTTGGCGTTCCCAGGGGACCATCAGAGAGGGGCAATATGAGCTCATTATCCAATAGTAATGGTGCTATCCGTGTAATTCTGGCCACTGTTGTAGCTGCAAAACATTGCAGTCATTGGTAAACTACAGGGGCCAGTTATTTAAATTTAGATCTCTTAAGCTTTCCGTGTAGACTTGTGTGTTGGATGAATGGTGTGAAATAAATCATTCGAAAACCTTACACCCGGAACTGTTTCAACTAGAGATGTAGAAAAACAGTAAATAATTCATAGCGCATTATAACCTATGATGGTTCCTGTTGCCAATCTCTTCTAATCTGAGTTCTGAGGAAGGGTCACCGGACCCGAAACGTTAAATTTTTTTTCCTTCACAGATGCTGCCAGACCTGCTGAGTTTTTCCAGCAACTTTGTTTTTGCTCTTCATCTAATCAGCCAGCTGAGGTCAGGCCAACAGGAATACTTGTTTAAAGAACCGTTACGAAACTTGAGAAATAAATTACAGGTCACAAGCACCATTATTTTTAAGTCGAACACATGGCATTGTGAAAACCGGCTTGAACGCAGGAAAATCATGACTGCCTTTGATCTAAATGAGAGCAAGTGCTGTGACCGATACCTTAGCGTGAGGTAGTGCAAGGAAGTGACATAATAGCACAAATCACTCCATCTTATTTGTTCTTTTGCATTGTTCAAGACTTCTAACAACATAAATACGCCACTAAAATGGTACACTTTCCCAGGAAAATGTGGGACACATTTTCTTAGACTTCCCACCACTGCGCAGTGAAGCTGTGGCAACAGAATGAGGAAATTAAATTTCAATTGAAAAGATAGTTTGCTTAATCAGTAGAGACAGGGCACAAACTGTAATTGGAACCTCCGAATATGGGCCATATCCCTTAATACTTTGGTTTGACCAAAAGAAAACTATCCCAGATTTAAAAGTAACAACTGATCTGGCGACACCTACCCTATGTGGAAGAGAGTTCCAAAGGTCTACTACCCTTTTGTAAACAGGAACCTTTCCTAACATCTCTTCTGAATAGTCTGGCACTGATTCTCAGATTATGCCCTGCCTCCCCCTCCCCCCAGTTCTAGAATCCTCAACCAGTTGCCAGTTTTACATTCCAAGATATGAAGATAAACCTAAAGGATTCAAGCTTTTTGCGCAATTGAGAAAAGTGAATACAATGAAGTAGAATCTCCAGCAGGGAAACAAGCCACTTTACCATCTCACCTATACTGGTGTTCATACTTTGCTGAGCCTCTGCCCACACTTTTCTGGTATCCATCAAGCCTTCCTAAAATATATTGCTATTATCTCCACGTGACAGTGATTTTCACAGTTGCATTACCATGTGTGTAAAGACTTTTTGTTGAGAGGGTGAAGAAAAGGTTTACAAGGATGTTGCCAGAACTGGAGGGTTTGAACTATAGGGAGAGACTGAATAGGCTGGGACTATGTTCCCTGGAATGCAGAAGGTTGAGGGGTGACCTTATAGAGGTTTATAAAATCATGAGAGACATGGATATGGTGAATAGTTGAGGTCTTTTCCTAGGGTGGGGAAGTCCAAAACTAGAGGGCATAGTTTTAAGGCGAGAGGTGAAAGATTTAAGAAGAACCTGAGGGGTAACTTTTTCACGCAGAGGGTGATGCATGTATGGAATGATCTGCCAGAGGAGGTGGGTACAATCATTTAAAAGGCATCTGGATGGTATATGAATAGAAGGGTTTAGAAGGATATAGGCCAAATGTTGGCAAATGGGACTAGATCAGATTGAAATGTCTGGTTGGCATGGACAAGTTGGACCGAAGGGTCTGATTCTGTGCTGTATGACTCTATTTATTTAATTTGGTACTAGCTGTCTTATTTTTATGTGGGTGGTGCTGGTAGCTGAGGATATAATGTTTATTTTTAAAGAGGTTTTTAATTAGGTTTTTGAAGAAACCTAAGTAAACTGTATGCAACTTCAGTCATATTCACATTGAAAAAGCCATATTTAGCACATTACCAAGATTAAAACAGCAAACATGAGACAAATTAAGAAGTAATGCTGAAGCAATGCTAAGCCTCTTGTATGAGATAGAAGACTGATAAAAGGAATCCTACAGCTTGAAAGACCTAGGAAACATTACGCTACATTAGCAGGTTGTGCAACAAATTTTAAATTCATCACAGGAGTCAGGAGAAACAATGACTGTGCAGACCTTAGTAAAATAAGAGATTAATGTTCTGTGGGCCAATGATCATATTTGTGTCAATAAATTGCGCAAAAGAGTAAAACAGTGCAAAGAGCAAATAGCTTCTGGAGTTATAGGCAATAAAAAGACCATTTCTCAGTCAACAGGCTTTTGTTTCTTTTTGAGGATTATGAGAGTGATAGTACAAGAGAATCCTATATATTGGTGCTGTTTTCACTTTATTAGGTTTTGATGAGAATTAAAGATTACCACAAAAGCAAAAACAGAAAATATTAAGCAGGCAAACAAAAAGAATCATATAATTTAGCTCAGATAGAATTATTCTAGATGGACAATTTAAAGGGCAATGATCAAGCTATCCTTTAAAAAGTGGTTGGAGTAACCTTTGGTTAAGAACTGGATTTAAGAGAAGTACCATTAGAAATAATCACATGCAATTTATATGTTGATGGCTTTCTGATCAGTCTTGTTTTAATATCAACATTGCACATTTATTTTAAATAGATGCGACAAGAGTTTGTGAAATTGAATTCAATTTTTCATTTTGCCTAAAAATTAGGCAATTTTTGAGCTCACACTGGGTAAAATGATGAAAGCTGATGGACTGTTACAACTGCTGTTCTCATATCTTTCAGAGAAAGCAGCATACCACCCAGATGGTCAGGTCCACATGGCTCAAATGCCATGATATATGGTTAACTTCTTGCTTTTAAGGAAACTGGAGGCTGTCTAAAAATAAATACTGTGCTTCCCTGCTGTTTATATTCCAATACTTATTTTTTAATTGGAAAACACAGGTTAATGCTGCGGACATCATTCTACACATCACATACTAGGCAACCTTCAAGGACAAACAAAGTAGAAAGTAATAATAGCTACATATTTGAAATTTTCCTGGATGTATTTGTTGAGCCAGAGTGGAAAAATGATATAGAGAAAAACATGTAGAGCCTTCCCTCAGGAGATAACATAAGTGAATTCATCACCTGTTTGGTATTTTCTTTCTCCATGCCTTCCACTCTTAAGATGGCATTTCCACAGATTAATTTGTGGACAAAATGGAAGGCCTGCTGTTGTAGTGAGTCAGGTTTTGTACAAAGATAATTCACAGAACACAGAACATAGAACTGTACTGCACAGGAACAGGCCCTACAGCCCACAATGTTGTGACGAACATGACACCAAATGAAACAAATCCCTTCTGCCTGCCCTTGGTCCATATCTCTCCATTCCTTGCATATTCATGTGCTTATCTAAAAGTCCTTTAAATGCCCCTATTGTATCTGCCTCCACCACCACCCCGGCAGTACGTTCTAGACTACTACCACACTCTGTGTAAAAAAAGTCTTGCCCCTCACGTCTCCTTTGAACATTTCCCCCTGTCACCTTAAGTGCATGCCCCCTAGTATTGGACATTTCAACTCTGGAAGAAAGATTCTGACCGTCAACCCTATCTATGCATCTCATAATTTTATAGACTTATATCAAGTTTCCCCTCAGCTGGTGCCGCTCAAAAGAAAACAACCCAAGTTTTTCTAGCCTCTCCTTATACCTCATACTCTCTAATCCAAGCAGCATCCTGGTAAATCTCTTCTGCACCCTCTCCAAAGCCTCCACATCCTTCTTGTAATATGGTTACCAGAATTGAATGCAATACTCTAAATGTGGCCTAACTAAAGTCTTACAAGGCTGCAACATGACATCTGACTCTTGTACTCATTTCCAAGGATGCCCTCAATTATATCTCCTCCATTTCCTGCATTTCTGCCCTCAAACCTTCTCCCCCAACAACAGTAAGGTTAGAGTCCGTCTTGTCCTCATGTACCATCCCAAATATCTCTGAATCCAACACATCATCCTCCGACATTTCCATCACCTACAATCAGAACCCCCCCCAGACCAGAAATATATTTTCTTCCCCACCCCTGTGCTTTCCACAGAGACCATCCACTTCATGACTCCCTTGTCAGCTCTATCTACCAACCTCTCCACCACATCCAGCACCCTTCCCTGCAACCACAAGAGGTGCAACACCTGCCCCTACACCTCCCCCTCACCTCTGTCCAAGGCCCCAAACAATCCTTCCAGACCCGGCAGAGATTCACCTGCACCTATTCCAACCTGATTTATTGCATCCATTGCTCCCAAATGTGGTCCCCTCAAAGCAAGAAGACTAACGCAGACACAGGGACCAGTTCACAGAGTATCTGTGCTCTACATGCACCAACCAATCTGACCTTCCAGTTGCCATCCATTTTAATTCCCCCTCCCACACCCACTCCCCTGGTGACATGTCCATCCTTGGCCTCCTCCACTGTCGGAGTGAGGCCAAATGTAACCTGGAGGAACAACCCCTGATATTTCACCTTGGGAGGTTACAGCTCAAGGGCCTGAATTATTAACTGCAACAACTTCAACATCCCTCCACCCCCAGCCTTATCCCATGTCCTGCCTCCCTGACCTCCCCTAACCTGTCCATCTTCCTACTCACCTATCCGCTCTACCCTTCCCACTGACCAATCACTATAACCCCTTACCTGCATTCACCTATTACCACTCCACCTACCTTTCCCCAGCCCCACTTCCTCCTCCTATTTATTTCTGGGTTCCCCACACCCTGCCCAGTACTGATAAAGGGTTTCAGCCCAAAATGTTGACTTTCCTGCTTCTCTGGTGCTGTCTGACCTGCTGTGTTTGACCAGCTCCATGTTTATTCTTTACCACACCATTGACTTGCGTGCTACTTTCAGGAACCTATGGACTTGAACCCCCGTACATCAATGCTGTTCAGAATCCTACCAGTAACTGTGTAGTTTTCCTTAACATTTGATCTCCCAAAGTGCAGCACTTCACACTTACTCGGATTAAACTCCTTCTGCCATTTCTCTGCCCATATCGGCAACTGATCTATATCCCACTGAATCCTACGACAACCTTCACAACTCCACCAGTCTTTGTATAGTCTGCAAACTTACTAACCCACCCATCTACATTTTCATTTAAGTCATTTATACACATCATAAACAGCAGGGGTCCCTGTACAGATACCTGCAGAACAACACTAGTTGTTCAGCATGAAAAACATCCTTCCATCAATACCCTCTGTCTCCTATGAGCAAACCATTTCTGAATCCACGAGCCCAAGTCGCCTTGGATCACACGCATCTTAATCTTCTAGATGAGCCTACCATGAGGGACCTTGTTGAAAGCCTTCCTAAAATCCACAACATCCACTGCCGCACCCTCATAGATAACCTTCATCACCTCCTTGAAAAACTTAATCAAATTAGTAAGTCATGACTTGCCCGGCACAAAGTCATGCTGACAGTCCCTAATTAGACCATGCGTTTACAAATGTGTGTAAATCCTATCCCCAAGAATTCTCTCCAATAACTTCCCACCCACCAATGTGAGACTCACTTGTCTGTAGTTTCCTGGATTATCCCAATTTCCCTTCGCGGACAGAGGAACAACATTATCTACTTGCCAGTTTTCCGGGACCTCTCCAATGGCTAGCGAGGATACAAAGATCTCGGTCAAGGTCCCAGCAATGTCCTCTCGCCGCTGTCAATAACCTTGGGTAGATACCATCGGGCCCTGGGGACTCATCCATTTTAATGCTTTTCAAGAGATCCAACACCACTTCTTACTCAATCTCAAAATGCCCTTGCATATTGGCATGCTCCACACAAATCTCACTAGCCGCAATATCCTTCTCCTGGGTGAATACTGATGCAAAGAACTCATATAGGATCTCTCCCACATTCTCTGTCTTCAAACACACGTTCCCTCCTTTATCTTTGAAAGGTCCGAACTTCCCCCAAGTTTTAATGTATCTATAGAATGCCTTGGGATTCTCTTTAACCCTACTTGCCAAGGTCATTTTGTGGTCCCTTCTTGCTTTCCTAATTCCCTGCTTAAGTACTTTCTAGCTTTATTTATATTCTTCACAGGCCCTGTCCGATTTTATCTTCCTGAACCTTACATATGTTTCTTTTTACCTTTTGACTAAATTCACAACCTCCCTTGTTATCCAAGGGTCCCTTACCTTGTCATCCTTATCCTTCCTCCTTACCGGAACATGTTGATCCCTGAACTCTCATCAGCAGGTGTTTAAACAATTCCCACATGTCAAATGTGGTCTAGCCTGATAACGGCTTCTCCCAGTTAACACTAGAATTGACATAATTTGCCCTCCCCCAATTTATTACCTTCCCACCAGGTCCTAACTTTTCCTTGTTCCTAGCTATTATAAAACATAAGAAGTTGTGATTGCTACTACCAAAATGCTCTCCCACTGAAAGGTCAGTCACTTGGCCAGGCTCATTAGCCAATACAAGGAACAGTATGGCCCCTCCTCTGGTTGGACTATCCACAAACTGTTTCAAGAAACCCTCCTTGATGCACTCAACAAATTATGTCCCATCTAAGCCTCTTCCTCTCAGGGAGTCCCAGTCAACACTGGGGAAGTTTAAGTCACCCACTATGACAACTCTATTTGTATTGCACTTTTCTCATAATCTGCCTACATAATTCATGTTATATGTATTAAAATTACCCTTCCAATACTGAAGCTTTGCTCCCTCATCTTACTGCCTTGACTATTTGACTTTCCTTTAGCATGTCAAGTATCTTATTAAATAAAATCAAAATATTGCAAATGCTAGAAATCTGAAACTAAAACAGAAAATGTTGAAGAAACTCAGCAGGTCTGACAGCATCTAAGGAGAGAGAAACAGAGTTAGTGTTTCGAGACTGATTTAACTCATCATTAGTCTTGAAGAGTTAGTGTTAGTATTCACCCTATCACGTTCAAAATGTTTGCTTCTGTTTTCACTCCATAGATACTGCTAGATCTGCTCAGTTTATCCAGCATTTTCTGCTTTTATTTCAGCTTATTATTGCAATTGGTCAGTTGCCTGAACAACTGGTTTGTGATGCCAACAGCGTGGATTCAATTCTCGCACCAACTGATGTCACCATGAAGGTCCCTCCATCTCAATCCCTCCTGTCACCTGAGGTGTGGTGACCCTCAGGTTAAACTACCACCAGCCGTCTCTCTGTAATAAGAATGCAGCCCTATGGTCCTCTGGGACAATGGCAACTTTACTTTGTGATCATTTGGGAAAAAAGATGTTTTCCCATCCTACATATCCACTTTCAAGTTAGCTACCACACAGTTGTGTATTCTGTTACTCATCAATCAGCGAATGCTATCTCAGTATCAGCAGAATCAAATTTGTTTGCTTTATGGGAGGTGTTTTCTATCATCTAATGATTTTTTCCACCTTCTGTTACATGTGTAACTTAATTAAATAGTAAAAGATAGAAGAGTGTCAGTGGAAAAATCAAATCATTGCACATAATCTATTATATCTACCAATGAGTGATCCTACGTTCACTATTGAGAAACGCTGATCAAAGTTCATCCTAATAAACTACGGTCTTTATCCACATTTACTGACCCTAGCCTTTGACATGCTTATCTTGGGATCTCCTTTGGCAGCCTTCCATTTTGTGAGACAATGGTGTGTGCCGTAAACTCTGTGTTAAATATTGCCTGATGAGGCCCAGTAGCTCCACTCTGGCTTATCACTCTCTGCAGTGGGCTGAGAAGGGGCAGAATTTGATGTTATCTCTGGACTGTCATCTCAAACACCTGAAATTCTGTTTCTCTTTACCTCTTCTAAGACAGCCAACCAGGTCATGGCTGTCAATGGCTTTCCCCCAGTTATGTGTCAGTGTCTGCCATATTCATGACTTGCTTACAGATGTTCTTGCAGTGGAGGAATAAAGAGCCAAAAGCTCATGACTCACTAGCCAAGGCACCAAAGAAAACAGCTGCCACCCACCTAAAGAATGTGGCAACCCAATACTGACGTTGTTTGCTTATCCATGATGGAATTAGCGTGCTCCAGGAACTCTGAGTAGGTGACCATGTCCTCTCATAAAATGGTAATGCTATGTTTTAGACAACAAAGATAGAAAATTTTCAGTCTTCTTCTTGCCTAGCATGTGTTGTCCAAGTCTCAGGGCTGTAGAGGAATGCACTGAGGATGCAAGCTCAGAGTTTGGTGCCCTCAGTCAAATTGTTTTTTCACATTCTTTTAGTTAGTTGAGCTACAGATTTTTGCAATGCACATTTTAACTTCAACATCAAGCAACAGTTTGCTAGTGACTGTGGAGTCTAGAAATGTGAAGCTGACAATAAACTCCCACATTACATTGTCACTGCTGGTAAATGGTCAAACCAAAGCTGCTTTCAGGCATGAGAGAGCCTGTACAATTTCCACTGAAGCTGTTCTTCCATATTGAATACTGGTGCAGCATCATTGATGGAAAACAACTCTTTGGTGGGGACTTGAAGTACTTTTGCTTTGGATCTCAGGTTGGCAAGACTGAACAATTTTCTGTCAGATCTGAAATGTAATTAGACAGTTATGTAGGTGACTCAAAGACACATGACAGTGAATAGTAAGCCAAATGACGTTACTGACATAATGCAGCCCTGTTTGATCACACTATGATATTTAAAAGGTTCCATTGATACCCTGTCAAATCTGACTTTGCCCATTCTCTTCTTATGGAAAGAGAAAATCACGCTGAGCAGCTTCAGTGACTGCCAATTTTCTCGAGAAGCTTAAATAGACCGTCTCTGCTCATCTAGTCAAATACGTTAGTGATAATGATAATGGAGCCAGCACAGCTTTGTCAAGGGAAGTCATGTCTAACAAATCGGTTCGAATGTTTTCAGGAGCTGATGAGAAAGTTAGGTAAAGGTGAGTCATGGAGTCATACAGCATGGAAACAGACCCTTCTGTCCAACTCGTCCATGCCGACCACGTTTCCCAAATTAACCTAGTCCCACTTGCCTGTGTTTGGGCCATATTCCTCTAAACCTTTCCTATTCGTGTACCTGTCGAAATGTTTTTTTAAATGTTGTAACCGTACCTGCATCCATCACTTCGCCTGGCAGTTCGTTCCACATACAAACCACTCTCTGTGTAAAAAACATTGCCCCTCAAGTCCCTTTTAAATCTTTCTCCTCTCACCTTAAAAATATGCCCCCCTAGCTTTGAACTCCCCCACCGGAGGGAAAAGACCGTTGCTATTCACCTTATCTGTGCCCCTCATGATTTTATAAACCTTTATAATGTCACCCCGTCATTTGGCTTACTATTCACTGTCATGTGTCTTTGAGTCACCTACATAACTGTCTAATTACATTTCAGATCTGACAGAAAATTGTTCAGTCTTGCCAACCTGCTACACTGCAATGAAGAAAGGTCCCAACCTTTACAACTTATTTTTATAACTCAAACCCTCTATTCCTGGCAACATCCTGGTAAATATTTTCTGAACGCTTTCTAATTTAATAATATATTTCCAGTAGCAGGGTGACCAGAATTGGACACAGTACTCCAGACAGGCGGCACAGTGGCTCAGTGATTAGCACTGCTGCCTCACAGCACCAGGGACTCGGCTTTGATTCAAGCCTCGAAGATTGTCTATGTGGAGTTTGCACATTCTCCCTGTGTCTGTGTGGATTTCCTTGGGGTGCTCCGGTTTTCTCCCACAGTCCACAGATGTGCAAGTTAGGTGGATTAGCCATGCTAAGTTATCCACAGTGTTCATGGAAGAGACATGGTAAATGCGGGGTTACAGAGAAACAGTAGGGGAGTGGGTCTGGGTGGGATGCTCTTCAGAGTGTTGGTGTGGACTTGTTGGGCCAAAAAGCCTGTTTCCACACTGTGGGGATTCATAAAAATGACATAAAAATGTCCCTACAAAGAGCCCTCATGTCCTGTACAATCACAATATGACATCCCAACTCTTATACTCAATGATCTGAGCAATAAGGCAAGTATCCTAAATGCCTTCTTAACCACTCTATTTACCTGTGACACAACTTTCAAAGAACTAAGTACCTGAACCCCTAGGTCTCTTTATTCAACAACTCTACCCAGGACCATACTATGTATAAGTCCTGCCCTTGTCTATTTTACTAAAATACAATATCTTGCAGTTATCCAAATTAAACTCCATCTGCCACTCCTCAGCCCATTGGTCCAATTGATTAAGATCCCTTTTTAATCTTCACTATCCACTATGCCACCAATTTTGTTGTTATTCACAAACTTACTAACTGCGCCCCCTAAATTCTCATCCAAGTCATTTACATAACTGACTGATCTACTTGGATTTCCAGAAGGCCTTTGACAAGGTACCACACAGGAGGCTGCTTAACAAGGCAAAAGCCCATGGTGTTGGTGACAAGGTACTAGAATGGACAGAGGACTGGCAGATTGGTAGAGGGCAGAAAGTGAGGATAAAAGGGTTTTTTCAGCACAGCAGTTGGTGACTAATGGAGTTCTGCAGAGATCTGTGTTGAGACCACAACTATTCACATTATACGTTAACAATCTGGATGAAGGAACTGAGGGCATTGTTGCTAAGTTTGCAGATGACACAAAGATGGGTGAAGGAACAGGTAGTGTTGATGAAGCAGGGAGGCTGCAGAAGGAGTTAGACAGACTAGGAGAGTGGGCAAAGAAGTTGCAGATGGAATCTAATGTGGGAAAGTGCAAGGTAGGAAGAATAGAGATGTAGACCATTTTCAAAATGGGGAAAGGCTTTGGAAATCTGAAGAGCTAAGAGACTTGGAAGTCCTAGTTTAAGATTCTCTTGAGGTTAACATGCAGATTCCATTGGCAGTTAGGAAGGCAAATGTAATGTTCGCATTCATTTTGAGAAGGCTAAAATATAAGAGTGGGGACATATTGCCTAGACTGCAAAATACTTTCGTCAGATCAAACCTGGATTATTGTGAACAGTTTCGGACCCCATATTTAGGGAAGGATATACCATCCTTGGTAGGTGGGTGGGGTGTAGTGGCTAGTGGAGGTTTACAAAATTGATCTCAACAATGAAGGGTTTGTCATACTAGGAGTGGTTGAGGGCTCTGGATCTGTACTTGATGGAGTTTAGAAAGATCAGGAGAGTGTGATCTGATTGAAACTTACAGAATACTGAGGGGCCTGGATAGAGTGGACTTGTTCTTCAGCCGGAAGATAGTGAATCTGTGGAGCTCATCACCACAGAAGGTTGTGGAGCCCAAGTCATTGAATGTATTTAAGACAAAAAAGATAGGTCCTCAATTAGTAAGAAGATCAAAGGTTCCTGGAAGAAGGCAGGAAAATGGAGTTGAGAAACATATCGGTCATGATTGAAAGGTGGAGCAGACTCGATAGGCCAAATGGCCTAATTCTCCTCCTTATGGTATTCTGGTATAAGGCAACATAAAAAAAACACAGTGGTCTCCTTTGTTCATGACATTTGTCATGCAGCTGCCAGACTGAGGTTCATCAAGGAGCTTTAATCTGATAAGAATAACAAAGGCAGATTGCTTTCCTGTGATTCTCAACAGGGAGATAGCATGCTAGTTGTTGCAATAACTGTGGTCACGCCTGTCTTGTACAGAAATTTTGCATCAAGTACATTCTGGGACAATGCCCTCTTCCTTCAGCAGAGATAGAGAAGTTTGTGCATATGCGGCAGTCGTGATGGTATCCTGCATTTGATGATTCTTGATATACCACAATAAGCTGAAGCTTTGTCAATGACGATCAGTCATTAGCTTTGCTGAGGGCTTCCACAATGGGTTCAATATTCAGTTGTTTTTCAGCTGTCCGGAACTTTCTCCATGACAGTGTGTTCCTTAAGATACAACTGGAGGTAATAGTCTACCCATCTCTCCAACTTTTAAATGTGGCCTGTAACGATGTCCTCTCCCTTGGTTTTCAATAGGATTGTTAGACCTGTTGCATTTATCAACCCTTTCATACACTCCCTGGGGACTTGGCATCTCAAAGGGCATCTGTCTATTTGGGAAAAGTGGTTCATCATAGTCATTTGTGCAGCACCCAGCAGTGTGTCGGAGTTTACAACGTTACACTGAGACCTGTCAGTATTTTGTCACTCTTGCTTCCCATACGTTGAAAGTACAATCTAGTAAATAGTGCCTCTAAATATGTTCTACCTTTCTCCCACACGCCGTGGGAATATCAGAGGTTGCCTGAGCAACAGAGGCAAGGAACTGTTGATTTTCATCTGGATAGGCAGTACAGCTGAAGTTCATTTGGGGATCACCTTTCTGCTTTGAATGGTAAAGTTTCAAAGATTACATCCTAATTCTGGTCAACACCAGGAAGTGATCTGCATCACTGCCAGCGTACTGGTAGCTATATGTGTTGAGGATCTTTTTGAGAGTGTCACATATGCTGATGATTTGGTCCCACTGATGATTCCAGGACACCTTGTTGAATGGCTTGTCTCAAAAGTAAATATTAGTTAAACAAAGCTTGTGATAGCATCAAAGCTCAAACGTCTCTGTCCATTTCCATTTATCTTTCGTGTGCCATAGTACCTACAACAGGAGGGCCAGGCCTTATGATTTGCACCCTAACTTGCATTAAAATCCTCAGTAAGTAAACATGTCAAGTTTTAGGGATTCTGCGCAGAGTAGTGTCAAGCACTTTACCTATTTGGTATAGCACAGTTTTGGAGGATAGAAACTCAAGATTTTAAGTGGCCCTATTTGATCTGAGAGGCAGATGGGGAGAACACCTTTGGAACCATCTATTAAATACTCTTATCAACAAGAACAGCAAGTCCTTACAGCAAAGACTATGCCGTGCTCAGATATTTTCTCTCAACTCTTTCTCTTATGGTTGAGAATGTATTTTCTTTTTGTTCTGTGATTCATACTTGGTGAGTCCTGTGTCATGCAGGGAAGCTGTATGAATATTCAGCTGTCAAGTTCCATATCAAGCACAGCTGGCGTTCACACGCCATTGACCAGCTGCAAATCAAATGTCAATCCTGTGCACATCCTGACACACCAGCTTGCCATTTAAAAAGTTGGCACGGGTCTGTCCAACCTGAGAGTGGCAGTGGCTGACCAAACACAATGGTCCCCATCACCATTAGTGACCGTCCATAGCACATATTCTCTATACCAATCATATTAGACTTATCACTCATAACTATTGTCTCCTGTGTTGTGTTAACGCCCTTGCAGCAAAACCTTAGTGCCCTCTTAAGAGTTCAAGTCTACCTTAATACTTGCTGAAGGAGCTGACAATACATGCTGACACTGTGATTTCCATTCCACACTGCTGTCAGCCAATGGTGTAAGCTGAAAATGAGAACCAAAGCAGCACAGAAAAAGCAGGAAGCTCACAAACCCTGTTCACCCATACAATTGATATATTGCCTGAACCTGTTGAATACCCAACAATCACAAGCAAATGAAATTATTAATGGTGGTCTGTTTCTGTAAGGTCAGTGAGAAGATCTGAGACTAGTGGCAACCCGTGCATAATGATTAATAAAATAAGTTAAAACTAGAGCCATGACAAATGTAAAACAGCTGGAGTGAAACACTGTAAGACTCAATAAACACTGGGAACTGGGATGGTGTTGCCAGGAAAGCCTACGATGGGAACCGTAATTTATAAAAAGAAAGCTTCCCATTTAAAAAGGAAATAGGTTACTTTCTCCTTCTTCGCTACTGTACTTGCTATAGTAATGCAAATTACACTATGTTTGTAAATTGCCTCTTTAATGCATCTATGTTATTCACCTCGACTACTCCTTGTGGTAACTGTTTTGTACGAGTTTGAACCTGAAGGAGTTAACTGATATCTTGTCTATGCTCTGCCCATATGGATATATGGGACTGTTGTGGGAAGGAGCCAACCAGAC
Organism: Ginglymostoma cirratum; assembly: GCA_024137785.1. Lineage (NCBI taxonomy): Eukaryota > Metazoa > Chordata > Chondrichthyes > Orectolobiformes > Ginglymostomatidae > Ginglymostoma > Ginglymostoma cirratum. Next base: position 41,488,145 of record JAHRHZ010000019.1, on the reverse strand, counting down.
TTGACCCCACCAGACACTGACTTGACACTCGCTCTCTCTCTCTCCCCCCAGAACCTGACAGCACTGTCCCATTCTGGACCCACACTCTATTCCTTCATTCTGGACCTGCTCTCCACTTCCACAGCTCTGAACCCAACAGTTCCTTCCCCTGCTCTAGAGCCAATCAGCCACCAGCCCCCTTCTTGCTCTGGTTCCAACAGCTCCCAGAGCCCAACACACAACTCCTTCCACACCCCACTGGACCCAATATCTCCAACAACTTTAATCCATTCTTGCCATCTTGCACCCTGGCACCCTACCCACCTGGCACCTTACTCACCTGGCCCTCTACCCACTATCCACTTGGTACCCTATCCCACCTGGCACATTACTTAATTGGCCCCCTAATCCCTACCCATCGGCACCCTTTGCTCCCAGCATCGTAACCTCCCACATATGTAATTATTGATTGATGGCAGCTGTCAAAATGGCTGCCTGTGATTCTGGACCTTTACATTTCAGAATACAGTGGCTGACTGTTCTGACATGGGAAGTGGGATTGCCTTCCTCCAGTAGTTCTGTAATACAAGAGAACTGTCAGAACAGAAGTATGGCTCCACATTTCTGAGGGTGTCCTAACTAAAATCTTCTGTCGGAAATGCAGAGGTCCCTCCTTTTGGAAAATTAAGTTGCAATCTGGGTAAGATTGGTAACGTGCAATACCATTTATTGTTTAATCCAGGTACAGCCTTTCTTCTGCTTGAGGTGTTATGTTGACACTCATCCTCATATGGTATCAATAACTCAACCAATACATCCAGAAAGATGGGTGACAGTGAATTTACCAAAGAAAATACATACAGTTCCAAAAGAAAAACACTTTTCCAACATATTGACAGTAATGACTTACAGCTGGCTGATAAGAGTAGCAAATTCCATATTTAACCACTCTCTATCAAAGAAATTTCTTGAAATTTCTCCTTATTGGATTTATTCATGACTATATTATGTTTATGACTTTTTGGGGGATGGACGTTCTGAATCTTGAAGCCCCAGTGCTGTGATTTCCATATACTGTCAGTCCCTCAAAGAATTTTTAAGAATTCTTTCATCAGGTATGAGCAGGGCATACCTAAACCCATAGTCCTGTTAGGAAGTGGGTTCTAGACTTTTGACCCAGAAATAGTGAAACAACTTCAATATACTTCAAAGCCAGGACGGCATATGAGCTTGGAAGGAAAATCCTATAAACTTCGGGCAGCACAGTGGCACAGTGATTAGCACTGCTGCATTACAATACCAGGGACATGGGTTTGATCCCAGTCTGGGGTGATAGTCTGTGCAGAGTCTGCACTTTCTCCACATGTCTGCATGGCTTTCTGCTTGGTGCTCCAGTTTCTTGCCACAGTCCAAAGATGTGCAGGTTAGGTGGATTGGCCATGCTAAATTACTTCATTGTGTTCGGCAATGTGCAGGGTAGGTGGATTACACATAGGAAATGCAGGGTTATGGGAACAGGGTGGGAATCTCTTTGAAAGGGTGGCGTAGACTTGATGGACTGAATGGCTTCCTTCTACATTGTGGAGATTCTATGACTCATAATTTTACGTATGGCGCAATTTATATATAATGTGCATATGTTAACACTCTGATTCCATCTACTGGTCATTGTGAATGCAATGTAAACCCTTGCATATATTACAAATATGACTACAATAATGAAAATCTATATAAAGTGGCATACTAACGCTGAAATATTTTGAATACACAACATTTAACAAGTTCGGAACGAGGTTTGAAAATAGACTTCTCAAATCTAACAACATAATACATTGATAGTAACAGGTGTAGTGTTTTGTAACTATTTTCTTTTATGCCCCCAACTTAAGGCTGAATTGGTAGAGCCCAGAGTGAAAATTGGCAGGAGGGAGATAGATAGTTGTTGAGCAGGTTATTATTCAACCAGCAGGGATACATGTACACAACATATGTAAGATTCCTGCTATTTTGCAAGCACTGATGGTGTTAGCAATCTGACTTTAAAATTCTTTATATTAGGCTAAGCCCACAGACAAAAAAGTCACACACATTTAAAGGAACAATGCAGCTGATTCCAGGACTGTGAAATCTCAGTCTCTGCCCCACAGCAGCTATTACTACAGCCCTGTTCAGGATGACTGTGAAGAATGGCATGCAACAATCCACAGTGAAAAAAAAATCAGTTGACAGAGAATAGACTTCAGTGGAGTAAGATCAGAGCTGGGCAGGATTGACTGGAACAAGAGGTTGCCAGGAAAAACAGTAACTGAGAAATGGGCTACCTTCAAAGAGACAGTTTGGGAACAATCAAGGTATATTCCCTCAAATGAAAAAGGTAGAACAAACAAATTCAGAGCTCTCTGGATGAGAAAGGAAATTGAAACTAAGATAAAGAAGAAAATATATGTTTACGACAAGTGTCAGGTAGAAAATAAAACTGAGAACAAAGAGGAATATCAAAGGTTCAGACAGGTGGTGGAAAATCAAATAAGAAAAACAAAGAGAAATTATGAGAAGAGACTCACAGCTAACATAAAGCATTGTCCCAAAGTCTACTATGGCCAAATAAATAGTGAATGTGTGTTTAAAGAGGGAGCAGGGCTGATGAAGGACTAAAAAAGGGGTTTACACCTGGAGGCAAAGGGCACAGCTGATGTATTAAATGAATACTTTGCATGTGTCTTTACCAAAGAGAGGTGCAACCCAAGCCTTGGTGACAAAGATAGGAACTCCATCGCTAAAAGGGGTCATAATTGATGGGGCAAAAGTGTTAAATAGACTGTTAGTAGTTAAAGTTGACAAGGCATCAGGACTGGGTGAGATGCATCCAAGAATTCTGGAGGAAGTAAAAGTGGAAATTGCAGGGGCACCGGCCACAATCTTTCAATCTTCCCTAGAATTGGGAGAGGTGCCAGAAGATTGGAAAATTAAAAACACTACAGCCTTGGTCAAAAAGTTTATAAGGACAAGCCCAGCAATTTCAGAACAGTCTATTTAATTTCAGTGGTGAAGATTCTAGAGACAACTTTTTGGGATAAAATTAGAAGTTACATGGATAAACTGGTTGATCAGGGCAAGTCACCATGGATTTCTAAAGAAGAAAGCGTGTTTTGCTACGTTTCTGGAATTATTTGAGGGCTCAATGAGCACAATGCTATTGATGTGGTGTACATAGACTTTCAGAAGGCGATGGAAAATGTGCCACAAAACAGAACTACAAAGAAAGTTATGGGTCATGGAATAAAAGGGTCAGTAGCATCATGGATGCAAATTTGACTGAGGAATGGTCAATGGATATTTTTCATGTTGGCGGAAGATTTGTAGTGGAATTTCCCAGTTGTCAGTATTAGGACCCTTGTTTTTCCTGATATATGTTAATGATCTAGAATCTTGGTGTGCAGGGTCAATGTCAAAGTTTGCAAATGACACAAAACTTGGAAAAATTATGAACTATGAGAAGGACCATGTAAAACTCTGGAAGACTGTAGACAAGTTGGTGGAGTGGACAGATAGGTAGTGGATAGGTTTCAAGCAGAGAAGTGTGAGGTGATGCATTTTGGGAAGAAGAACATTGAAAGACGTATAAAATAGGGCATATTATTCTAAAAGGGGTGCAGGAGCAGAAGGACCTGAGTATATATGTGAACAGATCTTTGAAAATGGCAGGACAGTTAGAGAGAGCTGTAAGTAAAGCATTCAGTATCGTCAGCTTTATTAATATGGGCATAAAGTACAAGAGTGAGGAGGGGATGTTGAACTTGTATGAGACATTTTTTAGATTTCAGTTGGAGTATTGTGTACAGTTCTAATTGCCACGTTATAGAAAGTATGTGAATGCATTGGAGAGAGTGCAAAAATGATTTACAAGAATAGTTCCATTGATGAGGAACTTCAGTTTTGAGGATAGATTGAAGAATTTGGGATTGTTTTCCTTGGAAAGAAGGCTGAGAGGAGATCTGATAGAGGTTTACAAAATCATAATCAAACTGAAAAAAGTAGATAGCGAGAAACTTTTTCCATTTGTAAAAGGAACAAGAATAAAAGAGCATAGATTTAAAGTGATCTGCAACAGAAGCAAAGATGAAGTGAAGAAAATCTTTTTTCACTCAGTGTGTAGTTAGGCTATGAATTCATTGCCTGGACATGTGGTGGAGGCAGATTCAATTGAGGCAATCCAGAAGGCATTGGATGATTATTTGGATAAAATTAATGTGCATGGGAATGGTGAAAAAGCAGCAGATGATTGGCACTAGGTAATAATGATCATCAACAAGCTAGTGCAGTTGCAATGGGCAAAATGGCTTCCTTCTGTAACAATTCTGTGATTTTGCAATTCTGTGATTTTGCAATTCTGCGATACTGCATCAGAGCTCACAAAACCAATTTCTTATCAAACAAGCAAATACTGTGTGTCACAACTCCTGGGTTAATGTGTTGTATGTATTCATGGCCCTCCATGTATTAGGATGGCCAAAACTGCATGCATTGCTCTAATGTTTGACCTAAGCATGCCCCTATATGAAATTGCCATTGTCTCTAAAGACTTAAATCTGTGCCCCTATTTATGAAACCTAAAACATTATTGGTATTCTTTTATGATTTTATCTACCGACATGTTTTCATATTTTTGGAGAATACATTATTTCATTCTTTCCATTTTCATGAATCAACCATTTCTTTTGCCATTTTCATGGGGGCATCGAAATAGGTGTATGCCATTCAGTTCTTAAATCTGACTTTGATTAGATCATGACTGACATACACATCAATGTCATTTACCCACCTTTTCTCCCTTGATACTATTATTTAACAAAAGTAAATTGATGTTAGCCTTGGAACACTGACCTAACATCCATAAGATTTCAGGAAGTGAATTTCCATACATTTTGAATGAAAAAGCTCTTGCTTTTTACAAAAGAAAACTATTAAGTTTATGCCTTGTTGTCCTTCAGTTTTCCCTCCCTTAGGAAATAGTTTGTCAATCTATCACATTAAATGTCTGACTAATTTGGAACACTTTGAATACTTCATCCCTCAACTCAATGGAATGCAAGTTATATGCAACCTGTCCTCACAACCCTTTAACATCGGTTTCGATTCATTAACGTGCTAGATAAAGTCATCTTCTTCGTACTGTTGGTGATATCCTTTGAATGTATGCTTCTATTTCTTGTTCTTTCTTCCAAAATCCAGAATGTTTAGTCTTTTTCATTTAAAGTTCTTATCTGCTATTCCATTAGTTATCTGTGCCCATTCAAATCTTTTTTAGTCGTCTTCACTAACCCCATACTTTGGTGATATCAGTAAGTTTCAATATTGTGGTATCTGTGCCTGTGTGCAAACTGCACAGAACATTTAGCCAATGTTCCATACCAACTTGATATCTACTCCCTGCTTTTTTTTTTCTATTTCATTAGAAATGCATCATGCTACTTTGTCTGATAGTAAGAACTCCTGATGCTGGAGTCAGAGATAACACAGTGTGGAGCTGGAGGAGCACAGCAGGCCAGGCAGCATCAGAGGAGCAGGAAAATTGACGTTTCAAGTGGGGACCTTTCTTCAAAAATGGGGGAGGAGGAAAGAGAGCTCTGAAATAAATAGAGAGGTGGGGTGGGGCTGGGGAAGGTAGGTGGGATGGTGATAGGTGAGTGCAGGTAGGGAGTATTGGCATTGGTCACTGAGGTGGAAGGAGCGGATAGCTGGGATAGAAGATGGACAGGTTGTGTCAGGTCAAGGAGGAAGGGCTGAGAGGGAGGGTTGGACATGGGATGAGGCCGGGAGTGGGTAGATTTTGAAACTGGTGAAGTGCACATTGAGACCATTGGATCTCATCCCATGACCAATTCTTCAACTTATATTTGCAAACCAAGAAGTTAGAAAAATAAAAGAAAAATAGTGATGGTCTTCACAGTAGAGAAAAAAAAAATTACTCCAAGTTCTAAGGTAGCTGATTTTCTTTTCTTTAGGCCTCTTTGGACATTGGAATGTTTTTCTTCACAAACAATTTTTTTTTTTGTCACCTTGTTGTTTCACTTATTTGCTTGACTTGTTTGCTGGAGGTCACATTGCCTCGGTTTTATGAGTGCCATAGGGCTAGTTTCTATTTAGTCAGTGTTTTTCATGCAGTTGGAGGTTGCTCGTTTGGTTTTCAATTGGGAAAAATTGTGTTGAGGAAAAGGTTGCCTGACTCATCAATTTCCTATTTCTACAAACCGCTTGTTGTACATCCAGTGTGGAACCTGGAAGACTGATCAAACTACATGCATGAGAAGTCTCTAAGGTAGTTTGTATTGATATTTCCTGAACAGAGGCAACTGCAAAGATTCTAGAGACAACTATATATGTCTAGTTACCTATCTAGATGTCCCAGAATATCAGATTGACAGCCCCTACGTTGTGTGATCACCTTTGGCGGGATGACCCTTTGAAGAAGCTCTACATGCAAATGAGCCAAATACTTAGATGTTAACACATGACTACAGTCCATGGGCTCTCCATACTGCAGCATTCAAGGCACCAGCCATGTCTGGAGATTATACTGTATATATTAGTTTGTCTGTAAATAAATGTATCAGAGATTTTCAAGTAAACAGAATCTATGTAACTAATGTATTAAATTTTGATAACATAAGCATATTTGTACAATCCAAACCTTGTCCTTTTTTCTATCAAGAGGTAACTATTATTGGACAAGTGTTTTCTTCCCCTGCTAACATGAAAATCATAGATCATAGAATCCTGACAGTGTGGGGACAGGCCCTTCAGCCCAACAAGTCCACACTGACTGTCAGAGCATCCCACCCAGACCCATCCCACATAACTCACCTAATCTATACATCCCTGAACACTACAGGCAATTTATCATGGCCAATCCACCTAGCCTGCACATCTTTGGACTGTGGGAGGAAACCCACGCAGACACAGGGAAATTGTGCAAACTCCACACAGTTGACCAAGGGTGAATTGAACCCAGGTCCCTGGTGCTGTGAGGCAGCAGTGCTAACCACTGAGCCACCATGCCTCAGAGCAAGAAATCTATTTTTATCCTTTACATGGCATGAGCATGAGGTGGATTATTCGGAGGATATTTCTACAATACAAACTAAATTACAAAGTGAGTGCTAATCAGATTTGAAGTTTTGTATTATAATAAATCCACAATTTTATGTTTATTCAAGAAATCTGCTTTATGAAACATTTTACTCTAATATAACATAGAGAAAGCGCACCACTGGCCATATCGGGAACTGGGTAAGATGACTAAATTTGTGTTCTGACCCATGGACTGCTGGGACTAAACAGAGAGAAAGTGCACTTCTTCCACCTTGTTCATAAGAGTACCCAATCCTGAAGGTCGCTATTCAGAGCCTCTTTGTATTTGAGACTGAGCCAGCTGTTGTGTGAATCTTGGGTTAAGGACATGTTTGAGTTGTACAGTGGAACTCTTGATCATAAATCAGCTTGCCAATATTCATTGCCCAACATTAAACTTAAAATATAGTTATAAGTTTGAACTACCATCAAATTGCTAGAAGCCATAGTCCACTAAAAAAAAAGGGAAAGGTGATAGAAAATTGAAAGTGTTAACAGCAAGAAACATCTAATTTATTGAATTATTCATCATTCTAATCTGGTGTGGACATGTTGAAAGTTAATTTGACTACCTGTTATATCTTGCTCGCCTTAAATACATTACTAAGATAATGTGAAAATACTTCACCTGTAGTTGAGGTGCATGGCGGTACATAACAACCTTGAAGTAAGTGAACATATTTATCAAAACACACCAGACATTTTTCATGCAAGGGGGTGCATGTATAGAACGAGCTGCCAGAGGAGGTGGTGAAAGCTGGTACAATTTCAATGTTTAAAAAGCATCTAATTGGGTATATGAATAAGAAGGGTTTAAAGGGATATGGGCCAATTACTGGCAAATGGGACTACGTCTGATTGGACGTCTCCAGGCTGTATAACTATTTGCTGAACCCTTTGTCTTTACCTCATCTTCCAGGAACAATCCAGAATTTGCCATCGAGGTGGCACTTAGGGATCTTCTAGAAACCCCAAAGTAGATCACACAGACCGTCTAATATCAACAGATCCAGATACCCATATGGTCTCGACACAACACACCCACACCCGTCCCATGTCTGATTTATCTAATTTATTTTATTGGTACAATTTTAATTATTAATTTAATTACGTAAAGTAACAACAAATGACAGCCTCTGAGCTTGCATTCTAAAGATTACTTATTAGCTGTTGGAGTAGAAAACAGCAGAATTTCCTCCTTCCTCTACATCACCTTCCCACTCGCACCAAATTCCCAACTTTTCATTTATTTCACAAAGCAGTTTGTGCTTTCTCATTCTGTGCAGTATCAAGACCTGTTTACTTTTACAGATAGTTTATAAATCGATCCAAGTTGTAATGCTAAAGCAGCTTCCTACTACAATAATTAATTATTATTCAGGCAACCACTTTCAACTGAATGACAAATAAGTGAATGCAATTGTAGCAGCTCTTAGGCTGATGCAGCTTGCCAAAAGGTACTCTATCCTGACAGTATTCAGAGACTTCTCTTTTTGCAAAGTGTGTTCAGATATTTCTGTCGTCAAACTTATTGTTTTATAATGAATTGTATAAAACCATAATAAATCAGGAACCCCAGGGTGGGGCCTGGTTGTAACAGGATTAATCCAGGACCCTGTAAATGAGGGTTCGGAGAGGCTGGCAGATGTCAAATGTTAGTGTCTGTGGACAGGATTGCATGCAGCTGGTGCCATGGAGTACAAGAAATGGCTGCTGAGTTTCCAAGATAATGATCCACAGAAGAAAGCAGTGAGTTGATGTTGGTAGGTACCTGATCTAACTGGTAGCTGCATATTAATGAGGTAAGATTTACAGTTTTTGGAGGCTGATTACAGGCAACAATCTCAAATGAATAGGCAATTCACTGCTCTCTATCAAGAATCTCATGTCATTGCTGGAAACTCTAGTTGAAAGTGCAACAAATTGCCCCAATATCAAGAAGGCCCTTACATGATTATCCCAGTTTTGTCACTATAGTCCACATTGTTCAGTGCCCTAGAAGATTCAGTCCCCATTTCAGCAATTGGTAGAGCAATTAGATAGGAACTTTTAAGAAATCACTAATGTTCATTCCTACTCCCGATATTCTGACTCAATTTACCACTGCTGGAAGATGGGATTTTGGATTAAGCACAAATATTCTGTAAGATGTGTACCAATACGTTGCTGTAGATTTATAAAGTTATCTTATCTGTATATCAAACAATTTCATCAAATTTATATTATTTAATTGTACACAGTAGTCTCCATTGTCTTCTCACATGTGATGGGTAATCAAAATAACACAATACTGAGACATCCTCTTATTTGAATTAACAGTGGAGTGTGTTCTTCAACTAGTCTACAGGATACTAAATACAAATTCAATATACATCACTGCATTTCTAATTAAACATTTCTTATTCACATTATGTTTCTGAGCAAAGTTAGTTCTAAAACTATTTGACACTGAAGCCAAAGATTTTCCTTTCCCCAGCCATATGTGAGGTGTCAACTAATTTACCGCCCCCAGCACCCGATGATACACCAAGCAGCTGAACAGTCAGCCTCCCAGCACATTGCAGGCCTCAATTGTGGGTGTCCTAGAGACACTTGAAGCTACTAGCTAGTCAGAAGCCAACAGCTTCTGGGTCCTCTTCAAGGGATCCAATAGTGAGCAGCAGGTCTTTTATTTCTCTCTGGATTGGGGATTGAAGGGGGATGTGGTGGAAAAATTGAAGACATGCACCGACATTTAGAGGCCATATCTTTCCCCCTTCAGCCTACCTGTGTCTCGATTACCCTAGATTGCATCCCACCCCAATTTAGCAGGCAGGTCGCCTTGATTGTACAATTGGGAATCCAGCCACTTTTCTCAGGAGCCAGGAAGGCAATTATCTTAGGAGATATTGGGTTGAAGCTCTCAAGTGGCTTTTAATTGGCCACTTAAGGGTTCTTTAGTCGCTGCCAAGTCAAGAAATGTACCTTTGCACTAGCATCTAACTGGATTAGGAGACTAGAAAGGGTGGTATCTCTCCAGGGCTGACTCTCACAATTATTTCCCCTTCTTGCCTCTTACAGAGAGGGGAAGACTGTATCTTACTCTTCTGTTACTGACCAGACTTTAGTCTGTAATTAAATAGTTAAATCAAGGAAGTTTCAAGAACTGTGTTAGACGTCTTGGCACTCACAATGGTATTCTTATGGCAGTTGTACATTTCAGATGGAAGGTGCTTCTTCTGTTCATCTAAATTTTTAGTAAACATTCCAGAGTCAACAATAGTAGCTGTCAGGTAAGATTATTACAGCATATGAAAGCTTCTGACACTTTCAAGCCCTAACACAACTGACAACTAGTTTCAGTCTTTTGGAAGCACTGAAAACACAACAGCAGACAACTGCAAAGGAACAACAAAAATCCACAGGCATTGTATGAATCGAGTTGGCAGGGCGTAAATCTATTTGTTAATTCTATACATGTTTCAAAATCTTTAAAGGTTATACAGAGTAATGAGATATATGCCATGGCACAAGTAGCACTGGCATCATCACTAGGAAGAATTGATATCAGCAGCTCAAACTCAGTGAAGCTCAGACTACATTAAAACCATCAAACCTGGACTAATAATGAGATATAGCCAGTGTGAGTTGATGAAAAGATTGTTTAGAAAATTGAAATACTACTTGAATTCTGCAAAGATTTACTAAAAAAATTCAAAAACATTTTCTAGAATATGAACAACAAAATTGTAACGAGCTAACAAAACACAAAAGCCAGAGCTTCAAAACTTTTGTCTGTTTAAGCTTAATGAGTATGTATGAAGGAGGTTCAGGAATACCCTACTAATTTGCACAGAAGTTCATCAAAACTTGCTCATGAATGTTTTAAGTATTTGAATAGCATTTAAAATAGTCATTAAGATATTGAAGTGTGGAAATCGAACTGAAAGGTGCACTTGCATATACAAAATTCGACGTCAAAAATTGTAGTAGCTTAAAAATATTGATTTTATCGACTGTAGTCATTCACAAATAAGATAAATTTACATCTGTACTGCTACAAAGAATGAAAAGTTAGCAAAACAGCTTTTCATTAAATCCAAAAGAAATTCAACTTAAGTGAGGACCAAACTGGTGGTATCCAATTGGCCATTTGTTATACACCCTGTGCAATTTTCTTTTCCTAGAAAGGAATGTATTGGTATATAGTGGACAGCCAGTTTAATACTGCCAAGTTTACTGGTCCCAAAGTTGAGTTATGTCCATAAATTATACAAATGTGGTATTGCAAAAACATAAATGCACTTTTGAGAAAATACTTAAACATAGAATGATAACAACTTGAATTTAAATTTTAAAATGAAGCTGTTTACTCCAAACTGGAGCGTTCTGAAAATATTTTACAACTAATCTATCTCATATGAGAAAATGGTAGCATTGGGTCAGCATAAGTCATAACAGAAATAAATATGTAACAACAAGGTCACGAAATGGTGCATTTTAAGAAGCCATACCAGCAGGTATATGCTGTACGATGTTCCATAGCAAAGTTTAACAGTAAGAAGAACAATTGGTGGAATAGGGAAAGTGTTGTGTGATTCATGGTGCAGAGTGTCTCAGTGGGGCAGCAGCATGTTAGAAGACAAAGTGAATCACGGCATGAAGAGAAAGAGGGTGCTCCTTTTGAATGCTTCTTTCCATTTCAATGTGGAAGCAAAAGTTGAGACTAAATCAAAATTGAGTATTTGATTTGCACAGTATGAGATCATCAAATTCATGATAGACTACCATTCTATAAATCATAGCTTTTCTGTTCCATCAAATATATTTTCTTTTAAAAATATGTTCATGACAAACAAATTAGCGCATGCCCAGAAGTTGTCGGCTCTTTAGTTGATAATTTTTTTCCATTTCACATAATGCTCTGGCACGGAGATTAGCAGCTTGCAATCTTTTCTTCAGATCCAAATTTTTTGGTTTACATAGGCGCTTTGTTGCATCACTTTCCTTGAAGTGAATGTTTTCTTTACTCTCTCCTGAAAAATGAACTTTCTTCTTCCCTGGAGAGGATCCTGTATCTATATAATCATCTAGCAGAACCAGAAATTTGAAAAGAAATCAGTTTAATGCATATTCTACCAGTTACGAATGCCACATTTGAAATAACATGACCTCTTTTGTACATGTTATGTCAATAGAGTCTCAACATTTTTTTTAAATAGGGATCAGCCATTTTAGTGGTTTGCATAGAAGTGGGATGCTACTGGATGGAAAACTACTTCCACTTGGACCACCCTGTCATTTCAGATGGTCCCCCTGCAGAGACAGTCAATCAAAATTGCAGATCAGGTCCTGATGACATTACTGAACTAAATCTACATAAAAAAAAGTACTACCCTGTTCCCATCCCGAGGTGTCATGCTCATCTGGCTACTTTCAGCTACTTTTGCCCAAATCTTTTTTTGGGCAAGCAGGGCAGTAAATTCAAATCTACTCCATAAGTTCATTGTCAAGATGTAATCCTCACTTCTGAGGGCCTGATCACGTGCCTATATTCTGTAATGAAGACGTCTACAAGTGTGTTGTAATTAATTTCCTCGTAATATTAAAAAAGGTTTATTCCACATGTGAGCAAATTACCTGAGCAATCTTAAAACTTGTTACTTGTGAAGTTAGTTTTGCATTCAACAGCTCCTTACACAATCAATATAGTCAGTCTCACATCAAGGTTTACTGTTATTTTCAGTCACATTATCAAGTAATCCATGGCCATAAATCATCATGCTTCTGCTGGTAAAAATACTGAAATCATAAACTGCAGCAGTATAATCAGCAAAAGTACAAACAACAATATGGATTACGATGGGTTAAACATTAGGTTTATTTGATTTGTTGACTGCATTTACGGCTACCGCAACAATTAGGGTAGCATTTCACATGTGTAAATGGCTCAGTGACATTGCAGTAACATCCATCCTTTCTGGAATAGGGAATTGGTTCCCTAATACTTTAAAGATAAAATAAGAAATAAATGTGACACCATTGCAAGTAGTAAGGGTGAAGTGGAATTAAATTTAAAAGTAAAAAAGCCATTTTAAAAAAAAAAACAAATTTTGGAAAAAAATCCAGATCAAGACTGTGAGACATTCAATTTATGATCTCTTAATGAGATGATAAAATTAAAAATATTTCCTGAAATATTTTAAGAAAAAAAACCACCTATTGCTTAACGTGTGGTCAAAACAACAACCTTGAAGTTATAAGAGTCCCATTTTCTATAAACCGAGATCTCCCATGTACTGCCTCTTTAACTTGTCCAACAACTTTACAACTGATTTTCTACAATAAATCTGAAGAAACAAATCATTAATAATATGACAGTTGACATTCATGTAGCAGTGTTAAATTGGCCTGGAACAAGTCCGCCAGTTACAACAAAGGCTTAAGTTTGATGATGCCGCAACTGCAGCAACTCCCTAACTTTGAAGCCAATGCCAGGGACATTCCAAAAAGGTGACACAGGGCAGCTGAGTAACTGCAAAAATACCTTCAACTGGAAACTGCAAACAATCAATATTCTGTTCTCCAAAAAGAAAACAAAACACTTGCTTTTCTTTTAAAATAAAGATGGTTATGACTTAAACAAATTAATTAAGTAATTATTATGAGATTGTGAGATATCTGGGGATAACGATTCCAACATGTGACAACAATTTTCCAGAAAGCAGCACTTTTTAATCTGATTGAAACTACCAAGTATTTTGACAATTCAGATGGATAATCTGCAGCTCTTTAAATACTGTTCATCTTCACTGGGATTATGTGATGGGACAATATAGAGGGCAGTTTCTTCTGTATCTAACTGCTGTTGCAAGTGCAGGAAAGAGTTGGTGTAGGGTCAAGAGAGGTTCCGGAGTAGCTGCAGGAGGACAGGGTGGTGGGAGTTCAGACCAGTGGTAGACCCTGCTCTCACAAATCAGTATTGGTATCAGCCAGCAAAGCATATCAATGACATCAGTGGTGGGAGAAACCACATTCATGCCAGTGGACACAACACAAGTCGATTGCATACACACAACTGTTCCTGATGTCAATAAATTTAGTGAAACAGATCACGGGAAGTAAAAATATAATCTATATATATTTAAAATATACAAAACCAAGGGAAAAATGTTGAAAATTCTAATATTCAATTGAAAACTCCAGGAATATCAGATTCATGCACCATTCATATTTATCAAAGTCTAGTCAGATTGGAATACCAGCTGCCCATTCCCAATACCACATACCTAATTGGAGAACTGCTGTCTTCAGTAGTTGCTTTTCCTTCATCAAGGTATAGTTCTTTAATATGCTCTCTGCCCTGTTCACAGAAGATAAAAATTGCATTCTTTATTTAATAGCAACTTAATAGGAATTCTTAAATAAAAACCTCAATGAGTTTAAGCAGAAATATTAGTTGATAAAACAAATGTGACACCAAGGATGCAATATTGAGGTTCAGGGGAAAACAAGAGGTAAAGGAAAGGAAACAACATTACTTATTCGAGAGAACCAATACAATTGCTATTAGTTTAAGAGTTCAGTTTCAAACCCAAATTACACAATTCCTTTTTTAAAACCTTACCATTTCATAAATGCTGATCTCTTTTATAAATGTTAAATAAATAACTTTAGTTTCACTTTTAAAATATATATATTTCAAATATACAAATCTATATGAACAAGATAACTGATGCAATGAAGATTCTAGTTTCTTTGTCAGGATATTTGGCACAGTGTACCACATTATGGATTTAATCTACTATATTTTATAGAAGAGAAGGTGGAGAGGAAATTTGATAGAAGTAATCAAAATTGACAGGTATAAACAGGGAATTGTTCTTATTGATAGAGAGAATAAGAAAAGAAAGGCATAGGTTTAAGGTGATTAGTGGAATTTCAGATAGCAAATTTCAATAGCATAAGCATTCCACAATTAAAACTCTTGAGAGAAAAATATAAATGCTTCATTATATCTATAGATCTCCATTTTGATCCACTTACGTTACATTTCAGTCATGACAACAGTTTCTTGGGGAGTTTTTTTTATTTTTGAGAGGTCATTTTGTGGATTTTAGAGCACTTTTTAATTCTTATTAATTCACTTATTAGGTAATGTAGTCTTTTAGTAACAATACTTTCTATATTTGTGTTGACATATAGGGCATTTGCACTCAGAGTTAGAAGAATTTATCAATATCCCCAATAGTAAACAACTATCCATTAAACCTCGAGCCACATCATGTAATGAAAACATTAATTCCACAGATAATATTATAGCTAAATTGGTACAAAACAACAGGTCTAAGTCAGCAATAAAGTTTATTTTCAAACTATAACTAATATACTTGTAAAACAAAAATGCATCTCCTTAAAAACACCTTCCACAGATTAGTGAGGTAAAGGCAAATGCAGTCTGAGCATATTCATAAAGCTGGAACATTCTAACCAGGCAGTTGTTTTTTTTTTAAAACTGCCCCTCACATTTCAAGTATTTAAATTTCATAGTTAACATGCTGTTAGTTATAATTGGATCCACGACATGTTTTCCAAATACTGTAGCTTCTCAACTTACGCAACCTTAACAAGAAATTACACATTCATGTGCAAGGAATTAATTACTTCAGTGAATTTTTTTTACATCTCTGTAAGCGGTTGTGGCAAGTTTAAAATCAGTTCTTCCTTCTAAATAGTCTCCTTCACCACGCACGACCCCCAACCCACCCCACATATCCTATAGCTCCCTACCTGCCCTACACACCCTGCAGCTGTCATTGCTCCTCCCTGCTTCATCCATCCACCCAGATACCGATTTACCAATTCCAGACTTAACAAAAGACTCAACGCAAGATCCAGCTAAAGGCCAGTCACCATCCCAACCTTAGATAAAAGGCAAGTCACATTCCTGGCCACTCTGTCATTTATGCAACTGCTTGTTACTCCACTATTCTTTTATTATTATTCATTCACAGGATGTGAGTGTTGCTGGCTAGGCCGGCATTCATTGCCCCATCCCTAATTGCCCAGAGAACAGTTGAGAGTTAATCACATTACTGAGGGTGTGGAAGACACATGCAGGCCACACCAGGTAAGGAAGGCAGTTTCCTTCCCTAAAGGACATCACTGAACCAGATGGGTTTTTCCTGACAATCTATAACAGTTTCATGGTCATCATTAGACTTCTAATTCCAGATTTTTTCATGAAATTTAAATTCCAACAGCTATCACAGTGGGATTCAAACCCAAGTCCCAAGAACATTACCTGGGTCTCTGGATTAATTGTTTAGCGCTAATACCAAAAGGCCATCACCTCCCTATGGGAGCATTCAAGGGTTCTTTCAATATAGTGTTTGTTTCGATAAGCTTGCAAGAAAACATTAAGCAGCAAGTACAGGAGAGAGCAAGCCTGTGATTCTAGGAGCAGCTCGTCACTGTTTCCTTCAATTCACAGTGGTGACCTCCTCCCCCATTAATTGTCATCTAGTGATGGTGTATTGTCCAGGGCAATTTGAAACTTTTGGGTGGTTTCACCCACCATCCTTGCATATTATAAGTAATGTGACTGAGAAAATTTATTTCTAAATGTGGAGATTTACTGACTATACTACAAATGATTATCCTCAACAGAAATGAAATTCCTCCACCCTCTGTAGCTGTTATAAGTGTTATTCCCAGGAAGATAAATGCACTTCAACAGTGCTCCAAAAGTGGCTTTTCCTATAGACAGAACTGAAATTAAATTCTAAAGTAAAGTCACTGCCTCAACTCCTTTTTTTTTTAAAGAAGGCCAATATTAAGTTGGATATTACCTAGAAAACTTTTCTTCTGCCAGTCTTTCTCGAATGCAAAGTTCCTGCTCACGTTCTGAAAAAAATTAAATAAAAAGCATTGGTAACAGTACCAAGAACAATTTTCACATGCATTTTTACTAGTTAACACATCTAAAATCTACTTTTTGTATACAAGGTTGTTAACTAAAATGGTTTTGTGAAAAGTTGTTACATAAAGTTCTGCACAAATCAAACATGATGGCAAGTTCAAAGCAATCTTCTTTAGTCTATAAATAACTATTATGGTGAACATAATGCTCACGTATGACAATCTCAACAATGCATCCCCTTTATGTTACACAACTGAATGTAATTCAGATCTTATGACAGAAAAATCAAATTATATAACCAAGACAAGAAGCAGAACTCGGTAAAGCTAGAAGTTGTTGCTGGAGTAATAGGAAAAAGTAGTGTAAAACATGGAATTGTTTGAGAGTGAAGCGTCTTTGTTCACCACATCTTACCTCCAACAAAAGAAACACCACAAAACAATTTACTTATAACCGACCTGAGTAAGTCATTAATATGATAGTGCACTTTCAACCAACTGTTGGTTATTTCATTACCACATAACACTAAATGGAGGAAGAAAACCAAAAGAAATAAACCTAAGACAAATTTGCCATATTTTGCTGTATTTGAATTCAATATTGTTAAGAGCCAGATCCCAAATTCATGTAAGATACAACAGGAATATAAATTTTAATTCCATTTCAATATACCATAAGAAAAATCAAGCAAACATAATTACGTTCAAGAAACTCTTCTCTCTTTTTTAGTGCCTTCTCCCTGTTCTGAAGCTGTTCCTCTTTAAGTTTCAGCTCAGTTACCATTGGGTCATGGTCCTGAAGATGTTCATTCTCCAAAGATCTTCTCCCTCGTCTTTCAGCTGACATTTTCCGTTGCTCTTCAGCCACCAAATCAGCAATTAAGGTATGCTGCATTAGCTCATCCACAGAAGGCCTTAGATAATCCTAATCATTTTAAAATAATACACTATATGTCAATTACATAAAAATGAGCAATGCTTGTGTGTGACTTGTCCTCTACTCTCCCCAGAAAGAATTTCACTACACTTAGATCTCTGTACATCATCACAGGTTGTTCACCTTATTTTTAATTTTTTGTCATTATTCTTCTGCCTCATTTAATCAGATCACAGGTCATCCCTTCACTTGTTATTCAGCTGTTGACACTTTAATCACAGCGCCTGACACTTCTGATCGCCTGCAAAGACACTCCACTCACGCCATTTGCATGATCTTTTGATCTCCCTGCCTATCGATTCTGTGTCTGTGTGCTTCTTTCTCACTTCACCTGATGATGCGGCTGGCTCCAGAAATTTGTGATTTCAAATAAACTTGTTGGACTATAACTTGGTGTCATGTGAATTCTGACTTTGTCCACACCCAGTCCAACATCGGCACCTCCACATCCTGAAAATACTATGGAGCTGATGATCCTGCCATTTAATCAATTGGTAATATATAAAAATTTCTCATACCAACTAGGGAACAAAACATTAGGTCCAATATTGGGATTAATGCAGATTTCAAAAGAGATAGATTACGCTGATTTTATTAAACAATCACAGAGCCATTTATGGTGCAAAAGAAGTTAATTCAGCCCACTGAGTCTACGCCTGCCCTCTGTGGAGCAATCAAATAAGCCCATTCCCTGGATCTATTCACAGAGTAAAGACAAATCTGCAGGGCTATAAGAGCCCATCCAATTTTCCTTTCAATTGACTGATCACCATTACCATTCACTGCGTAAAAATGCTCTTATCTACTTTACATCTCTTGTGTAAAAGCTCGTGTCTATGTTTTCTAATCCTTGTACTATCAGCTGATGGGAATTGTTTATCCTTGTCCACTTTACCCAAACCCATCATCATCTCGTACACTTCCATTAAATCTCCTTTGTTCCAAAGAGAATCTGTGGTTGTGACCTAACTAGAGCTTACAAAAGATTCACCATAATTTCTATTCCACATAGCTGGCAATCTGTCTACTACTAACATATAATTTAGGCTTCACATTTTTTCTTGATGCAGGGATGGTTTTGTGGTCTTGGTCTTGATGCAGGACAGTAAATAACATAGAAGATGGAAAGTGAATTAACGAGGTTTAAAAAAAGTGAAAAAATCATTCACATCTGACAAAACAAGAACCTGATACTCACCTTAAGGTTTAACATCCTGCCAAGGAGTTCATTCAGTGCATCAGAATAGCGATAAGGAATTCGTCTGAACTTGCCCTCTCTTATTTTTTCTGCTAAGTCCTTCTGATTGTATGCAGTGAAAGGTGGGCTTTAAAATATAAATTAAAAATTGAGTCAGGTATTTTAAATACATTTTTATGCTAAATTCCAAAGAGAAAACATGGTTAGTCTGACCAATAGCTAAGCTTAATCTGGATGTGATTGCAGCACAATGTCATCAGGTATCATCAAAGCTCCTTAGGCGGCACCTTCCAAAACCACGACCACATCCAAATCAAAGGACAATGGGAACATCACCACTTGCAAGTTCTTCCAAGCCACTCACCGTCCTGTCCTGGAAAATATATCGCCATGCCTTCGGTGTTATTCAGTCAAAACCCCAAAATTGCCTTCCTAACAGCATTGTGGGTCTACCTACAGTAAATGGACTACATTGGCTCAAGAAGACAGCTCACCACCATCTTCAAGGGAGCCAAGGAAAGGTGATAAATGCTGGCCCAGCAAGCAATGACCCACATCCCAAGAGTGAACTAAAATTTAAAAAAAGAGCTTGAAGGATTGTAATTCTATCAAATGTCAAGGCTTTCCAGGTTCAAAATTATTTATCAGTGCAAGCTGAAGAAATGTTTTACATGAATTTGGACCCAAATCCAAAAGAGCTGTTGCGTCTTCAGTACTGCAGAATGGTCACTAGATGTCACTGTACCAACATTTGTGTCAGTGGCACAACGTAATCACATAACTCATAGTTGCCATGCACAATAGGATACTTTCCCTTTTGGACACAGCCAGAAAAATGTGTAGAAAAATGCACTGATTAGGTGGCAGTACAGTTTCTGCTCAAATTTATTTGCATAAAAACAAACATAAAATCATCAATGAATGGCCACAATGGACAGGCTGATGAAATGCATTTGTTTCTTTATTTCTTTCCATTAGGAAAATGTTCCCTTGAATGCGGTTAAGATTGATAGCTGGATGATACCTTATTAATACAGCTAAAAATGAATTTATTACCATAAATTAGTATTTCATAAAGGTCTTCTATCCACCACCTGTAAAATAATCTGATTTTAAAATCACGTGAAAAATGCCCTTAAAAAAACTAAACTGATAACTTTTAATAGTTTCATTGGTAGGCACTAACCAGTTGCTTCATGAGTTATATTTTTTGATTTGAAAGAATTTTTAAAACTGTCTATTAATGCAGGTCTAAAAAAATTAGCACACTGAAGGGACTCAGTCAACAGAAATTTGCATTTTTGACCTGGAGGTGTAATAACTGAGTACACACATTTATGTTTGAAATTTCCAGATCTTTTATGTTTGTTTGGTGAATTCCACCTGAATTGAGCTGTTATTATTGGGTGAACACAACGGCATACTAAAAAATGTTTATTTTTTTTAAAATGCTATCCATCCTAGATCAGTTGAAATTTAAATGTTTAAAAACACTACAGAGTTGTCAATCATTTTTGATGACTTAAAAATCATAAATTTTCAAGTGACATTTCTATCCATAACTAAAACGGGGCATAAAAAACCATATCTCAGACTCAAAGCACCAAAATCCAAAAAAAATTAACCTGAATTAAATTACTTGTAACATTAAAAGATTACAATCCTTGGAGAGATAAATGACTTTTATAAAAAAAATTCCAAGTTCTTGTGACTGACTGACAGCAAGATTTCAAATTTTAAGCTTTTTACCACAACAAACTAAAAGCGACAATGACTAACCACTATTTCAATTGTCAACTTGGATCCAAGTGATAAAAGCACCCCCTTCCATAACTATTATTTACACTGTCTATTCTCCTGTAGCCTGTCAAAAGCCATCCTCAGCTTTGATGGCTTGCTTCCTTTTAAGCCAAGAGTTACTTTTGAGTCATGGCTAGGTAAAATTTTCAGGATTTGTTTAAATCCTCTTAAACTCAGTCTCTTCAAGCAGGTTGTGTGTTTTCACCACATTCTGTGTATGAAGAATAGAGACTGTCTCTCTCTATCTCTTACCTTCGTTTCTCTCTCAGGTTGAACCTGGTCGTAGAGCTCAGAATAATTTTTAAAAAATACATAACCCAATATTACAATGGTTTGTATTGGACCGTTTCCCCCTTTAAAGCCCATCTTCAGGGCAATGTAAATCACAGCACCTTGTATCAAGGTAGAAATGCTAGTTAGCCACACCTTAAACCCTCCAATACCACTCTATCTTGAAATTAAATAAACAGTTTTAAGGTATAACAGTTTATGAAACCTGACATTTCTAACCATTTCCTGTTAGACTTAATACTGAAGTCATCACAGATACCCTTGTCGTTATCCAGAGGTGTAAACATCTTACACCTCCATCCCAGTAAAACAACCTGGTGTCCCCCCACCTTTAATCCTTAACATCTTAAGCCACCAACTTGTCATCATGCGCAACTCAGAACAGGTCATATGACACTTCATTTTACCTATTAAATCCAAAACAGAACAATCTTATGAACTTTGTATTAGTAACAAAAGATATCATTTAAAACAAAATTACTAATAGTGAGGACAAACAGGAAAGGGAGCAAAAGCAACTGCCAAGTTAGTTTTTCAATTGGCAATAGATGTTACAATGACCGCTTCCACTCCAATTCTTATAGATGATAAAAGGCATCCTTGCTTCACTGTTTTTAAAAGAGACATTGATAGTGACATTCAGCAGCAGAAAATATCCCACACAAAATAGAATATGGCTAGATCCTCTCACACCTCCATCTTCTTCTAACAAAAGATTCATAAAGCAGTAGATCAAACACCTCAAGAAAATGAAAGCAGACAACACACCTGAATCTCTGCTGCCTGTTCCCCCAATCACTTTACAATGATATGAGCACAAACAAAATAACAATTGTACTATGAATGTCTGATGAATGGAATCAGCCAGATTTTTTCCTGATTACTCAGATTTCCAGAATATCCAAACAACCACCTCAACAACTGATGGTGAGCATGTAAACATTTTTGCTGGTAGACACCATAGTAGCCTCAGAGTTGTATTCAATTCAATTCTAGAATTTTAGACATTCAACAAAAAACAAAAGTGGGTTACACCCCCAGCCCTCGACTTTGCAAAACTTCAGAGAATCAGTCTGCACAAAACATACCATTAAGAAAACCATCCATTTATACCAAAAATTAGAGGGAGATTGCAATAAGAAAACGTAAAGCAGTAAGTGACTTAAAATGCAAGCTCACAATCAGAGTAGAAGATGCTGTGATTAGAATGGCCGTAGTATGGTACTTACGAAAGTGCACAAAGTTCATACAGCAGACATCCCAAGGACCATATATCAGATTTCTCATTATAGGACATGTGATTAATTTGTTCCTGCAAATTAAATCATGCAAAATGATTAATGGAAATGTACGTTGTTACTAATATCATAATTGCAATCCTTTATTTACCCATAATAGTTAGTTACTTCAATGAAAGTTAGGTAACACTTCCAAGTAATGACAGTGCAGGGCAATTATGTTAACATCACCTTGTTCTGAGCTCTACATCCAGCTTCAACTCAAGAGAGAAACTGAAGTAAGAGATACAGACAGACAGTCTCTATTCTTGCCACACAGAATGTGATAGAAGCACACGTTCTGATCGAAGAGACCAAGTTTGTGAGGATTTAAATAAATCCTGAAAAGTTTGCCTAGCCTCAAGGATAACTCTCAGCTTAATGTTGTAAAGTTTTTTGGGGCCTTAAATCTCATTGAGCATGGTGAGATTCGTTTTAATATTATTTAGTGCAGTACCTGACCCAATGATGCCATTTCGGTACAAAGTCCTCCTTCTCTCCAACTTGATCTCTCCAAGATCTCCAACTTTCAGTTTTCCCCATTCTGCACACTGTCCAGCCACCACCAGACAGCATTCATTTGAGAGACTGCCACCATCTCCAGAACGGAGACATATCACCCAATAATGTACAGCATATGGACTGCAGCAATTCAAGAAGGCAGTTCATCACCACCTTCTCAAGACCAACTAAGGATAGGCAATAGATGCTGGCCACCAGCGACACCCACGTTCTATGAGTGAATAAAAAGCATAGGTGGTGACACTGGAGCTCAGCAACCTCCACTCCCTTGCAGCAGACTGGTGTCCACAGCTGGTATAACAAAACAGGAGAGCCACTTAATTTCATAGAACCAGTGACCATTGCTCTCTGCCACACACCATTCCCACCACCCCAAAATCTTCAGCAATACTTAGCAGTTTCCCCTTGCTGGCCTATCGGCTGCGACCCATGATCTGTCATCACTGTCCTATTTGCCCTGCTCTCCACACCTGGGTGGTTGGGGGAAGGAGAGAGAGATTTTTACCATTGATATTGTATGCCCTTCTATATATTTTAAGAAAAATGTATACTCACTGGAGACATGTAATATGGAGTGCCAACAAATGTTTTGGCAAAACTAGTGTCATGTTGCAAAATCCTAGCCAAGCCAAAATCACCTAATTTGACATTATGTTGCACATCAAGAAAGACATTTGCAGGTTTGAGATCTCTGTGTAGCACTGTGCGACCACTTTCACTACGTCTGTGACATTCTCGTAAGGCCAGAGCTATCTGAGCAAGGACACGCAGGGCAAAGTCTTCCTCTAAATATCGCCTGTAAGACAAATTAATTTTTTTTAAAATGACCAATATTCCTGAAAATATCCAATAAGAAACACAACCTAATGAACAAATTCATAATAGTTCTATGGCTCAGATAAAATAAAATAAAATGTGCATCTCTGAAGCTAAACAATATTCGATAAGGATTACAGGTAGTCCTCAGGTTGCAAGCAGATTCCGCTTCCAAGTTGATTTGTATGCAAGTCAGAACACAATGTTGGACAATGTAAAGCAGCCATTCATCAGTACAGGAAATGTTTGCATGTCTTTAAAATTACACCACCCCTACGGGATCATGTTAATAAGTACAAGCTTTCACAAGTCACAGACTCCCTATATCTCTATTACCATCTGCAGCATATTAACTGTTGTCATCATAATTATTTAGCATCTGGGAAGCAATATATCCAAGAAGGTTACAATCTTTTATTCTTACCGTTTTTTTTCTGTTGTCATTACCCACCTGATGATGAGTCATTCTGCTAGGGTACAATTTCACATGCAGCCTTTAATTGCTCACTAACTTCAACAACTCTAATTGAATTCAATAATTTGCTTTATCAAACAGCGACTGCATGACTAAACAAGACCAAGTATGTTTGGATGACGTCTTCAGTAACTAACAACTCATACACTGAATAGTTTAGAAAACGTACAGTGTGACATGATGCATTTTTCTGCAAAAAAGACTACGGACAAATTGTTCTTTTGTTCAACAAAAATTAAAAACCTGGACCACATGATGCAATACTTTACATCATGTAAATTTCTTCATAAAAATCCAAGATTCAAGGAAGAAAGTATTGATAACATGGAGTCCTATGCTACTTTCCAATATTGAGTATTCAAATAATGTTGTCCCATTAAAACAGATTTTACCTTTCTCGTATACACTTGTTAATCAGACTGGCCAAGTCGCCTCCTTCACAGAACTCCATTACTATGTACAGTGTTGTATTTGTTCTGTCAATAATACGGTCATAATATCGAACAATGTTTGGATGCTTAAGTTCACGAAGCAAGTTCACCTCCGAGACAAGCATTTGTTTCTCTGCCTCAGACATGGATCCATAGTCCATTTCTTTCCAGACCAGAACCTGCAAACATTAATGAAAATGCCCATGAAGATAGATGGCAGTAGTTTGGGTTGCAAATATAAGAGCGTACATTTCAGTTTTAAAGTTGAATTTTGAAACAATTAAGTTATTAAGTTAAGTTATTTAAGGAATCTTGCTGTATGATAAAATTGCATATTTACAAGTAGTCATCATTAAATATAAAGTACTGTATCAATTTAATTTTTGAAATATAGTACAGGGTGCCTTTGAATTGACAATTTATGCCCGAGTCCCACATGGCAGACTGGTCAAAGAGTAAAAGCCATTGGAATACAGGGTAATTTGTTGAATTTTATCCAAAATTGGCTTAGTAACAGGAAACAAAGGGTAACCGTCAGTGGTTGCTCTTGTGAATGTAAAGCTGTGTCAAGTGATGTTCTGCAGGGCTCGATGTTCAGATCCCTGTTGCTTGTTTTATACATTAACAATTTGGACTTGAACATGAGGGGCACACTGGGAAATTTTCTGACAACAAAAAAATTAGCCATGTAGTGGAAAGCTGTAAGCTCCAAAATAATATAGATGGGTTGGTGGTGTGGGTAGGAAAGTGGAACATAGAGTTCAACTCTGATAAGTGTGAGGTAATGCATTTAAGGAGGTCAAACACTAAAGGGAGTATACAGTAAACAGGAATACATTGAGAAGGGTAGACGAAGTGAGAGGTCTAAGCATCCAAGTGTAGGGTCCAGCAAAAATCCCCTACCTCTATCATACTGGACAAAATCCTGGGCTCTTCAAACTTTAAAAAACCCTGAACTCTGTTCAAAATGTACAAATACCACTCACAGAAAGTGGGGATGGCTGTCTGGAATCCTGAAATTCCAACTCACACCTCTTCCCTAAAAGGATCATTAACCAAAACCAACAGCCTAGCCCAAGACAGCTTTTATATCCCAGGCTACCCAGCGCAGACAGTATGGGGCCTACAGAGATACATGACATTCAACCTCGATCAAAACCTATTCACACATACACTAACCTTCAGAAAGCCAATTAACTTCAGAAAAGAACATTGGAGTTAAGGAAAACTACAGACTTGAGGGGAGATAACGTGGCACACAGTCAATATAACCGCCAGCCCCAATATCACCTGAGGAGAGAGCCTTTCTCAACAATAAGCTTCTGCACAAACAGCTTTCCCCACAGGTTTCCACCCCCAACAAGCAGTCTTGGAACCAAGAACCATAGAGGCCAGACCAGACACAGGCCTGTTCCAAACAAAGAGAACTGACGGCAAAAACCTCAGGAACCAGGTGTGCTTCAAAATCACATTTTGAGTGGTGACCATTGAGTGAGACCCGAGAGGTCTGACCTAGCTAGCAGGGAGAGGAAAACAGGGTGGTGACTGTGCATTGGGACCCCACCCAGGATAGGAATTCTGATTAAAGACTCTGTAATTGAAACTGTTGTTTTCTGTGTGTGTCAGTAGCATTGGTTCTAATACTGTAAATCTAGCTACTAGTGTATTTAATAGTACTACTGTTCTTCGTATAATTAATTGTCAAGTTTCCTGTTTATTGTATTTACCTATTTTTCTTGTATTATACCTACCTTTTGTATTTTAAATAAACGCAAAGATTCTTTTGCCCTGAAATACCTGTCTATTCCCTCTTCATTTCACATTCTCTAAATAAGTCCAGTGTCCAGACCAATCAGATATTAACTGATTCCAAACCAGAACCCTATACAAATGCCAAGTCCTTAAAGGTTGCATTACAAGTAGATAGGTTTGTAAAGAAGGCATATAGAATGCTCTCCTTCATTGGCAGAAGAATTGAATATAAAAGTAGGGATATTATGACGGAAGTGTATAAGTCAATGGTGGGGACACAAGTGGAGTATTTTGCAGTTCTGGTCGCCACTTTGCAAGAGGGGCGTAATTAATCTGGAGAGAGTGCAGAGAAGATTTCGTAGAATGTTGACAGGGGCTAGAAAATTATAGCCATGAGGAGAGATTGGAGGGGTTGGGTTGTTTTCCTACAAACAGAGAAGACTGAAGGGTGACATGATAAAGGTATACAAAATTGTGAGGGGTAGAGGTAAGAGTAGACAGGAAGAACTTGTTTTCTTTGGCAGAGAGTTCAAAAACCAGGGGTCATAGATTCAAGGTAAGTAGCGGAAGGATTAGCGGGGACGTGAGGAGAAGCTTTTTTTTTAAAACACAGAGGGTGGTGGGTATCTGGAATTCACTGTCTGAGTTGATAGTGGAGGCGGAGACCCTAAACTTT
Source organism: Ginglymostoma cirratum (assembly GCA_024137785.1). Taxonomy (NCBI): domain Eukaryota; kingdom Metazoa; phylum Chordata; class Chondrichthyes; order Orectolobiformes; family Ginglymostomatidae; genus Ginglymostoma; species Ginglymostoma cirratum. The sequence continues at coordinate 41,460,960 of JAHRHZ010000019.1, read as the reverse complement.
TGTTAAAAAAAAAGTACCTGGATCTGCACCTTAAGTGCTGCAAGCTGTGGGGCTGCGGGCCGCGTGTGGGACGATGGGATTAGAAAGAGCATCTGAATGTATTTGGGTCAGCATGGACCAGATAGGCTGAATGGTCCCCTTCTCTGCTTTATCATTTCTATGGTTTTATGTTTAATACAGACCTACTTGTGATGTCTATATCTCACTGTTCAATCATCAATTAAAGATCAAAGCTATATTTGTTCCCAAACAGAGTTGCTCCTTCATACACATATGCAGTACAACCCAAAATAACATGCCCATTAAACACCATTATAAGATCCAACCTACTTCACCTGGTAATGGAAGAGTTTATCAATTTTGCTTCCAATTTCCACCCTGGTCTCACATTCACCTGCTCCATCTCTGACTCTTCCTTTCCTTTTCTCAACATCTCTGTTTCCATTTCTAGGGAGAAGCTAGTCACCAGTATCCATTAAAAACACACCAACTCCCAGTTATCTTGACTATACATCCTCACACCCTCTTTCTAGGAGGACTCCATTCCATTCACCCAGTTTCTCCTTCTCTTCTGTCCTGATGATGCCATCTTCCATTGAGGGGCCTCAGAAATGTCCACCTTTTCTCAACCAAGGGTTCCCCGCCACCGAGGTTGACAGGGTCCTCAACCTTATCCGACCATTTTCTGCGCTTCTGCCCTCACCCCTTCCCACCCCTCCCACATGACAAGGTCCCCCAGTTCTCATTTTCCACCCCACCAGCCTCCATGTACAAACAACTGCCATTTCTACCACCTTACGTGGGATGCCACCAACAGACACACATTCCCCTCCTTTGTCAGCATTCTTCAGAGACCGTTCACACCTCCTCCACTCCTAACATATCCCCACAGCCTTTCCCACGTGATCACAGAAAGTGCAATGTTTGCCATTTACCTCCTCACTATCCACGAACCTGCATATACCTTCTAGGTAAAGCAGCGATTTACCTGCACCTCATTCAGTTTAGTCTACCGAATTAGCTGCTCACAATGTGGTCTCCTGTAAAACTGGGGAGACAAAACACAGACTTGGTGATCGCTTTCTCGGTCCGCAGCAATGACCCGAGTTTCCAGTTGTCTTCCACTACAACCCCCTGTGTTCCTGTGCCAACATTTCTGTCTCAGGTCTGCTGCAGTGTTCCAGCAAGGCTCAATTCAAGCCAGAGGAACACTTCATCTTCCATCTATTCAACTTATAACCTTCACGGCTCAACATTAAATTTAACAATTTCAGAAAATGATCATCCATGTAGGTTACCCTTAGCCCATAGCCCTAGGTTCTCCCTGAACAGCCAAGCCATTTTCAAATATTCACACTTCTCGTTTGCTCCTCAATTTATCATCTCTCTGTTTGCCTATCCATTTCCCCCCACTCTATCTGGACTCCATTATCTACTCATTCCCTCTCCCCCCACCTGCCAAAAGCATAAACACCACCCTTTCCCAGCTTTCTCCCATTCTGACAAAGAGTCACTGGACTCAAAATATTTATTCTGCTTTCCCTCAATAGATGCTGCCAGACCGATTGTGTTTATCCAGCACTCTGCTTTCCTTTTTGTCTCACCATATTGGATGCACCAAAAAATTTAATAACTGCAAACCTCTCCTCATTGACCTCTCATTTTTCACAAAATTCAGTTCTTCCAAACTGTCCTGTTACAAAAAAATCCTCTAACCAAAGGCCTGACGAATCCGAATTCACCCTCCACTTGCTGGAAATATGGGCTTGAAATTTCCATGGTTCCTGGAGACAGTTTCATAAAGAAATCAGCTTCCTCCATAGGTGTGATTTTGGTAATGTAGGTGCCTGAAATCCAAAGTGTGAAGATTTGATCTGGTAAGAGCAGATATGGACCTTGTGGATTTGTTTGGGAAGCCAAACTATTCTTTTGGCATGAGAGAGAGATGGTAGGAACTGCAGATGCTGGAGAATCTGAGATAACAAGGTGTAGGGCTGGATGAACACAGCAGCCCAAGCAGCATCAGAGGAGCAGGAAGGCTGACGTTTCGGGCCTAGACCCTTCTTCAGAAAT
>JAHRHZ010000019.1:41418085-41458487 GCA_024137785.1 Ginglymostoma cirratum | reverse complement strand
AGGTCAGTCCAGGGAGGACGGACCTATCTCCTCCCTACCCCCCTACCTACACTCACCTTTACTGGCTCCATCCCCGCCTCTTCGACTTGTCTGCCTCCTCTCCACCTATCCTCTCCTCTATCCATCCTCTATCCGCCTCCCCCTCTCTCCCTATTTATTTCAGAACCCTCTTCCCCTCCCCCATTTCTGATGAAGGGTTTAGGCCCGAAACGTCAAGTTTTCCTGCTCCTATGATGCTGCTTGACCTGCTGTGTTCATCCAGCCCCATGCTTATTCTTTTGGCATGTTAAGGTACTTCTTTAGCTACAATCTTCTGATGCCTATGGAAGGAAGCTTTGTTCTCAGTCAGAGTCCCCCAGTTCTGAAGAAGGGTCCAGACCCAAAACGTCAACTTTCCTGCTCCTCTGATGCTGCCTGGCCTGTTGTGTTCCCCCAGCTCCACAGTGTGTTATCTCTGACTCCAGCATCAGCAGTTCTTATTATCTCTTCAGCGCTGTTCAATCCTTTTTTATGATTTATGATCTATCAGACCAGCATCACCCTTCTTAATCTTGCACCCTTCAAAATTACAATTTAGCAACTATAGAAACAATGGCTGATAAGGGAAAATGAGCTTTTAACAGGTAATGCAAAGATTATACAAAGGTAGCAACTTAGAACATCATCAAATTACTTAGCAAACAAATGGAATTGAAGGCAGTCAAATTCCAGGACCTGATGGCCTACATCCTATCGTCCTATAGAATGTGCAGCAGTGGATCCATCGGCTTTAATATTCTGAAATTCTCTGGATGCAGAAAAGGTTCCAATGGAGTGGAAAAATATTAATATAACTCCTTTTTCTTTAACAAAGAGAGGGAGGCAGGAAGTAAGAAACTACAGATCAGTTACTGTAACACTTGTCATTGGGGAATTGTCAGAATCCATTCCTAAGAATGTAATAACAGGACATTTGAAAAATCAAAACACAACCCATCAGAACCCATCAGCATGGTTTTATGAAGGGTAAATCTGGTTTAACTATTTTGCCAGAGTTCTTTGAATCAGTAGAAGCAGTCTGGATAATGACGATCCTGTAAATGTAGTACATCTGGATTTCCAGGATTAAGTATTTGAGAAGGAAGGGTTTAGAGGGATATGGGCCAAATGCTGGAAAATGGGACTAGATCAATTTAGGATATCTGTTCAGCATGGGTGAGTGGAACTAAAGGATCTGTTTCTATTTCTATTACTCTAACAAGGAGACTTGATTGAAACATAGAAGGTTCACAGAGGGGTTGATATGGAGATGTCACTTTTCCATGTGGGAGAGCCCAGAGCCAGGTAATAATATCAAAGGGCCACCCATTTCTGACAAGGAGAAATTTTTGTCAGAGGGAGGTGAATCTGTGGAATTCTTCACCAGAGGGCCGTCGCAGTGGACCATTAAGTATATTCAAGGCTGAGATAGGTTGTTAATCAGTTAAGGAATCAAAGATTATGTGAAAAAGGCAGGAATGTGGAGTTGGGATTATCAGATTACCTGTGATCTCCTTGAATGGCAGAGCAGACTCGATGGGATGAATGACCTATTTCTGCTCCCATGAATTATGATAACAGAAATCGAATGCTGAAATTAGGTGTCCTTAACTAGTCAGGGCATGCGATGCGATCAGAGGGAGGATCATTTGATCAGACCTCCAGCACTGGGGTTTGGGGAGACATGGATCAGAATCTGCAGCTGCCCTGTGCACCTCTCGGTCGAACCTGTGTAAACTGAAACCATTTCAGCGTGTGTTTTCAAATTTCTTCAGACACCCTACAAAACAGCTCGCGCCAATGAGATGAAGAAGACGCAGTTGAAATGCTCGCGTTTGGTTAGATGGGAGCTCACCTTTCCGTCCGACTTCCGTCTGATCTTCTGACACCTGCCGTAAGAACCGGAGCCGATGCTTTCCAGCAGCTCATAATCTTCCAGGCGGGACGGCATGTTTTCAATACGAAGCGAGAGACAGCGAGCATCGATGTCCGGGATGGAGTTGAGTGAACAGTGCAGACTCAGCCACTGACACACTCACGTCCCTGTCTCGATGCGTGAAACAGCGTGTATCTATGTGTGAGTGAAAGAGAGAGAGAGACAGACAGAACCGTTGGGCTGGGGTCGAGGATGTTACCGACCAGTCCCTGCCGGAAACGCGCTCAACCGACAAGTGCGCGTGGCCCAGCCCCCTTCCACTGGCTTCCTCTGCTCCATTCCGATTGGTCGATCGGCCTCGGCGTCCCGTCCTTTGGTTGGCTCTTGCGAATAACACTCTGTTGCCTTGGCAGCGGCTAGGGGCGCGGGAGCAGCGCGCGAAATTTAAATACGATCAGCGTTGGTCCTGGATTTTCGTGGTTTGATGTTTCCCAACTTGTTTTGTCTATAATTCATGCAGGCAGTTAGTTTGTTGTTAGAGACAAAAACGACCCAATTTCTAAGGTAATATTTCTTTCAGGGTCCAAGCTAAATGGAATCAGAATTTTACACTGTTTCTGGGAAAAATATTGGAAAAATGAAAAATTTCAAAAGTGTCAAAATACTTCAAAATAACTGTTAAATTTTAAAAATGTGTAAAAGTAGGGGCCAGTAAATACTGGTATTAAGTCTTTTGGTGGTGTAGTTCTTTGAGACAAAATAACCCAGAACGTATGTTGAAGCAAGTTCCTTGTTGCGTAACCTCCATGGAGTCATAGAGATATATAGCACGGAAACAGATCCTTCAATCCAACTCGCCCATGCCGATCAGATATCCTAAATAAATATAGTCCCATTTGCCAGTATTTGACCCATATCCCTCTAAACCCTTCCTATTCATATAACTATCCAGATGCCTTTTAAATGTTGTAATTGTACCAACCTCCACCACTTCATCTGGCACCTCATTCCATACACACACCACCCTCTGCATGAAAATCTTGCCCTTTAGGTCCCTTTCATATCATTCCCTCTCACCTTAAACCAATGCCCTCTAGTTTTGGACTCCTTTGCCCTGAGGAAAAGACCTTGGCTATTCATCCTATCCATGCCCCTCATGATTTTATAAACCTCAAAAGGTCACCCTATGGAAAATAGCCCCAGTCTGTTCAGCCTTTCCTACAGCTCAAACACTCCAACCCTGGCAACATCCTTGTAAACCTTTTCTGAACCATTTCAAGTTTCACAACATCCTTCCTGTAGCAGGGAGACCAGAATTGCATGCAGTATTCCAAAATTGGCCTAACCAATGTTCTGTACAGCTGCCACATGACCTCCCAACTCCTATACTCACTGCACTGACCAATAAAGGCAAGCATACCAAATGCCTTCTTCGCTATCCTATCTATATATTCCACTTTCAAGGAACTATGAAATTGCACTCCAAGGTCTCTTTGTTCAGCAACACTCCGCAGGGCCTTACCATTAAGTGTGTACGTCTTGCCCTGAATTGTCTTTCCAAAATGCTCCTTGGCCTATTGGCCCATCTAATCAAGATCCCGCTGTACTCTGAGGTAACCTTCTTCACTGTCCACTACACCTCCAATTTTAGTGTCATCTGCAAATTTACTAACTCATATTTCCTATGTTATATAAATGACAAAAAGCAGTGGAGCCAGCACTCAATCCTCGTGGCGCACCGCTGGTCATAAGCCGCCAGTCTGTAAAGCAACCCTCCAACACCACTCTCTGTCTTCTACCTTTGAGCCAGTTCTGTATCCAAATAAGTAGTTCTCCCTCTATTCCATGTGATCTAACCTTGCTAACCAGTCTACCATGAGGAACCTTGTCAAACGCCTTACTGAAGTTCATATAGATCATGTCAACAGCTTTTAAAACAGTAATTACTGCTCCTAGAATTTGAGCTCCAACACTGAAAATACCTCAAAAAAGGAACAGCTCTTACAGCCACAATATTAGACTTGACACCATAGATGTCTTGATGGTTTAACTATTTAGCAATTTACATTACAAACAAAAAGGCATAATCTGGGCAATCTCAAATAGTTAAGTGATATTATCTGGGTGAGGTTGTTGACTTGCTTGCCAAGCTGGCTTGTTTTCATTCAGACGTTCCATCACCAGGCCAGATTAAACCGGGACAACATAACCATAGTAGCCCAAGCCAAACATAGACACATACAACAAACATATAGAATTGGACCCCATAAAAACCCATACAGAACAAACCCAGAAATGACATTACTCATTATAACGGACCAGACAGTATAAATTGCAAGCGGAGTAGAACAACATCACTTCATCGGAGGCCTCACTGATGATATTACCTAGCAAAGTGACAAAACATCTGAACGAAAACAAGCCAGCTCGACAAGCAAATCAACAACCTCGCCCACAGCCCAAGCTACAAATCTTTGCTAAAACCTTAAAAATTACTTGGCTATTTCCATGTTCTGTACAATATCTGACAAAACTTAAAATGGGAAGTAGCAACATCTATATTTTCTACTATTGTCCTGGAAAATAACTAACATTAACAGAAATTCAAATTCTGATAATCACATTGAGATGTAATTCACTATAGGACTTAGGCAACTTCTAACAATGCCAAATTTCAACATAAGATTTACATTCCTAATTACTTACCCAACTTGCAAACTAACCTTTTGCAATTCAGGTTCAAGGAAATCCTAATCCCTCTTTACTGCAGTTTCTCTCAATTAAATAATATTCTGCATTTCTATTCTTCCTGCCAAAGTACACAACCTCACATTTTTCCCACATTATAGTCCCATCTACCAATTCCTTGTCCATTCATTTTGCAGACTCTTTGTATCCCTCTAATTACATCAGACCATAAGACATAGGGGGAGAAACAGACCATTCAGCCCAAGTCTGCTCGAATATTCAATGAGATCATGACTGATCTGATAATCCTCAATATTTCCTGCCTTTTCCCCAGAACAGTTGATTCCGTTATTGGTTAAAAATCTGTTTATCTCTGTCTTGAACATACTTAACTATTTTCGGCTTCTATTGCTCTCTACGGTAAAGAATTCCACAGATTAACTACAATCTGAGAGAAGAAATTCCTCCTCATCTCTGTTTTAAATGATGACCCTTTATTCTGAGATTATGCCCTCTGGTTCCAGACTCTTCCACAAGGGGAAATAATCCTTCCGCATCTACCCTGTCCAGACCCTAAGAATTTTGTATGTTTTAATAAGATTGCCTCTCATTCTTCAAAATTCCAATGAGTACAGGCCCTACTCAATCTCTCCTCATAAAGAAGTGCCTCCATATCCAGGATTAACCTAGCGATCATTCCCTGGAGTGCCTCCAATGCCATTTTTCAATAGATAATGGGACCAAAACATATTACAGCATTCCAGGTGTGGTATGACTAGTGCCTTGTACAGTTTTAGAAAGATGTCTCTATTTTATACTCCATTCTCTTTGAAATAAAGGCCAACACTTCATCTGGCTTCCCTATTGCCTTGTATGCTAGCTTTTTGTGATTTGTGCAAAAGGATTTGTGAAAGAAAATTGTCTTTTCCATAGGTGGGGGAGTTCAAAACTAGGGGGCATATTTTCAGGGCGAGAGAAAAGAGATTTAAAAAAGACATGAGGGGCAACGGTTTTACACAGTGTAGTTCATATGTGGAATGAACTCTTAGAGAATGTGGTGGATGCTGATACAGTTACAATGTTTAAAGGACATTTGGATAAGTTCATGAATAGGAAAGGTTTGGAGGGAAGTGGACCAAGCACAGGCAGGTTGGACTAGCTTAGTTTGGGAACATGGTCGGCGTGGACTGGTTGGACCGAAGGGTCTGTTTCAGTGCTGTAAGACTCGATGACTCACAACTCCCTCTGTGCTGTAATTTTCTGCAGTCTTTTTCATTTAAATAATATTCGGCTCCTCCAACTGCCAAATTTTAGCTCATTTGCATAACCAGTATACACTTTTAAAGCAACTTAAACAGGTTAGACAGCCCCTGGTTGAGCACTATAACAATAACAAGATAATCAGAACAGAAATGGAATTTTATCAAAAGCAAATCAAAATATCATTACCAGGGTGATGATATACTCCAACCCCTCAGTGCCCACTGGTCTGTAAGGGCCTCCACTATGCCAGTGGTCACCACATGCCCTGTCTTGGTGGACAACCAAACATGGACATACCACAGAAGAGGGGCAGACAGTCAGGTACTATAAGCCTCTCCCTGGACCTGTTGATTGCCAGTTTGGCCAGGCCCAGGGGACCCTCTAATCTCTGTCACACACTGACACACACACAGTGCCCTGTCGAACACAACAAAAAAAAATTAAAGCAGCTCTTTTAAGAAACTAAATAGGGACTGCAAGGAAACATAAACATGAAACAGTTTCCTCCAGGACTTAACCTGCTGTGTTCCTCTGTAGACTTTGTGTCATTCTCATTTTGTATCACCCTCAAACTTGGCTACAGTACATTCACTTTCCTCATCAACTCATTAGTATTTATTATTAAAAATAAGTGGCTGCAACACTCCATTAGTTACAGATTGCCACCCTGCAGATGCCCTTCCATCCCAGTTCTTGGACTTTTAATAATCATCTATCCATGCTAATATATTACCCAAGCACCATGGGCCCTTAACTTATTAAGTAGCCTAATGGGTTGTACCTTATCAAACACCTTCTGAAAATCCAAATACATTACATCTGGTTCTTCCCTTTTATCTATCATTCTCATTGCCTCCTCAAAGAATTCTAATTATTTTGTCAGGCATGACATCCCCTTCGTGAAACCATGAGGATTCTGCTTAATTATATTATGTATTTTAAATATTTCAATTTTACATCCACCATAACAGACTAATGTTTTTCCAATAACAGATGTTAAGCTAATTGGCCTGTAGTTACCCGAATTTTTGTCTCCTTGCTCACTTAGCATACAGTCATACAGCATGGAAACAGACCCTTTGGTCCAACTTGTCCATGCCAACCAAGTTCCCAAACTGAACTTGTATCAGAGATAATAGGAACTGCAGATGCTGGAGAATCTGAGATAACAAGGTGTGGAGCTGGATGAACACAGCAGGCCAAGCAGCATCATAGGAGCAGGAAGCCTTGACATTTCGGGCCTAGACCCTTCATCAGAAATGGGGGAGGGGAAGAGGGTTCTGAAATAAATAGGGAGAGAGGGGGAGGCGGATAGAAGATGGATAGAGGAGAGGATAGGTGGAGGGGAGACAGACAAGTCAAAGAGGCAGGGATGGAGCCAGTAAAGGTGAGTGTAGGTGGGGAGGTAGGGAGGAGATAGGTCAGTCCAGGGAGGACGGACAGGTCAAGGGGGCGGGATGAGGTTAGTAGGTAGGAGCTGGGGGTGCGGCTTGAGCTGGGAGGAGGGGATAGGTGAGAGGAAGAACAGGTTAGGGAGGCGGGGACGAGCTGGGCTGGTTTTGGGATGCGGTAGGGGGAGGGGAGATTTTGAAGCTTGTGAAATCCACATTGATACCATTGGGCTGCAGGGTTCCCAGGCTAAATATGAGTTGCTGTTCCCGCAGCCTTCGGGTGGCATCATTGTGGCACTGCAGGAGGCCCAGGATGGACATGTCGTCTGAGGAATGGGAGGGGCAGTTGAAATGGTTCGCAACTGGGAGGTGCAATTGTTTGTTGCGAACCGAGCGCAGGTGTTCTGCAAAGCGGTCCCCAAGCCTCTGCTTGGTTTCCCCGATGTAGAGGAGGCCACAACGGGTACAGTGGATGCAGTATACCACATTGGAAGATGTGCAGGTGAACATCTGCTTGATGTGGAAAGTCTTCTTGGGGCCTGGGATGGGGGTGAGGGAGAAGGTGTGGGGGCAGGTGTAGCACTTCCTGCAGTTGCAGGGAACCCCCATTTCTGATGAAGGGTCTAGGCCTGAAACATCAAGCTTTCCTGCTCCTATGACGCTGCTTGGCCTGCTGTGTTCATCCAGCTTCACACCTTGTTATCTCCCAAACTAAACTAGTCACATTTGCCTGCGTTTGGCTGATACTCCTCTAAAACTTTCCTATTCATGTACCTACCCATATGACTTTGAAATGTTGTAACTGTACCTGCATTTACCACTCCCTCTCGCTGTTCATTGCACAGATGAACTACCTTCTGTGTGAAAAAGCTGCCCCTCAGGTCCTTTTTAAATTTTTCTCCTCTCACCTTAAAACTATGCCCTCTAGTTTTGAACTCTCCTAACCTAGGGAAACGACCTTTGCTATTCACCTTATCTATGTCCATCATGATTTTATAAGCCTTTAAAAGGTCACCCCTCAACCTCATATGCTCTAGGGGCTTAACTTTCTTTTACTTACTCGCTTTTCTGCCCATCTATTTCATCAGCAGCTTCTGCTATAATAAAATTCTTGTCCAACTGATTAATACGGGTTGTAATAGTTGAGGGGCCAGCAACACTTCATTCATTACATTTTGCAACCTAAAGTTTATCTATTCATCCAGACTCTCTGTTCTCTATTAGTTAGGCAATCATCTATCCATTCCCAACATACTTACAGATATTCAGACATATCTTTCTGAAACACATTTGGTTTAAATTTTCGTTTAAAGTATTTTGTCGAATGAGATTCATGACACTCAGTCAGCCTTGTTCCAGGGCACCTTTTCTCGGGGCATCTTCCTCTCTTCACCTCATTAATTATGGGTTCTGGGGCACCTTCTTAATCAATTACATAGTAGGAGAGGTGGCGTTTACACCTCTAGTGCCCTATTCATAGCCCAGCTGTACACCACATCATATGCTGCAAGCCAGAACTGGCTCTTACTCTGTAGTCCTGCAAGGTAATCTCCAAAGACATGGCCCTGGAAAACAAGTTAACTCCCCACATTGCAGACAGGGACCTCGAGGTGCTGGTGGATGGAGTGGTGGAGAGAAGGGCAGTCCTTTATCCTTTTGACTATCAAAGGAGGTAATGCTATGAGACATAGTCAGCATGGATACAGATAGCAACCTGATTAGTGCTATAACCTAGTTAAATTGAACACAGCAGTGCAAGAAGGTCAATGATTTTCTGAGTTCCAAAAGGATAAATGTCACCATCTGTTTTTTTCTGCTCTCTAACACTCAGAGCCACCATTTAGTCTAAGTCTGCCACTGCAAACACATTTCACCAACTGTCACTATTGCATGCACCATGTCTGTTCGATGTATCTCACCCACTTCTTTCTCCCAAACAAGTAAATCTTCCTGCCTTCTGTGCTGCTTATTCGCTCAGCAACAAACAAACTAAAATCAACATTAATTATACAATAGTTAGTTGAGAAATGAAGTTTTAAATCACAGCTAATTCTGCACACATTCATATATACTGCACTCTTCCCAGAAATATAGCCTTTACAGGAAGGAGTCCAAAGTTACTTGCAACAGGCTTGCTTTTCCTTGTTTCAATGAGACAAAAGTTGATTGTGTTTCCCTCAGTCTTCTGGAAATCTTCAAACTGACTTCCAGCAGCAATGCGCAGCCCTATAATTCCTTCTCCTGATCCCACCAAGGCAAATCTTGCAGCATGCTTAAATCCCTGCAGTTCCATCTCTTTGACTAGAAGATGAGTTCCCCACAGCAATCTGTCTAATAGCTAGCAAAGAATTGGCTTTGCCTGGTGTTCACAATGTCTGCTGTTTTTCCTGTTCCACTGTTTTTCTCTTTCTCCATCTATCCAGAGTTTGTTTTTAATCAGATTGCCTGATAGACCATAAGCCTACCCAGTTTCTCTGTCCTTTGTTTTCGGGTATTAAGTCTGGCATGTGCATTTTAATTGTACTTGAGCTGGTCTGCTAGTCCCCATGTAACCAGGCCATTCAGGCTTATTGTTGGGTAGAACTGTAAGCATGTTACATTTCCCTTTTCATTACTCCAACTTACTTTGAATTAAAGAGGCAGTACAAAACATAACCTTCCGATATCACGTAACTGTCATAATAAACGTTTAAAAAATAGAAGGTAGAGCTTAACATCTCCTGTGTCTTTTTCTTTGATGCCTCCATTGTTAGTAGTCTTCAGATATAGTTGTCAGCAGTCAAAGGACACCTTCTCTTCAAAAGTTGAGGACTGTCTTTAAATTTCTTTTATTGTAAAAATATCCCACGTTCATAAAAAAATTATCCATAACTATGTACAAAGGTACTCAATTTGTTCCATACAGTCTTTGCAGAGAAAGAAAAGAGATACAAATGACATAGAAAATTGACATCCTGCAGAGCTACTGTGCAGTTGCAACAAAAAGGCATTTTTAATTCATGCAGGAAAAAGCTTTACATATATTTGGTAGCAGCAAGTATCATTACTACATTTAAAAGATATTTGGACAAGGATAGGAAAGATTTTGAGGGATATGGGCTAAACACAGGCAAATGGGATGAGTTCAGTTCAGGAAAGTTGGTTGGCGTGGATGAGTCTGGCCAAAGAGTATGTTTCTGCGCTGTATGATTCTGTGATTCTAGGGGTTCTAAGGACTGAATGGACCCCTATTATACTTTAGCAGAAAGACCTAACCCGGTGGTTTTTCTCCATTTCACCATGGAGACAGCTTCCCAAACATTAATGCATCCCTCAGCACATGGTCCTGGACCTTGGAATGTGCCAGTCTGCAAAACTTGTTTGAGGTCCACCCTTCACACTGGAAGACCAGCTTGTTATGGGTACACAAATGAGCATCTTTCACAGAGTTGAATGTCCTCCAGGTACAGTCGATGTTTGTCTTGGTTTGCATCCCAGAGAAGACCATAGAACACCGTGACCTGTGTCATGGAGCTGCTCAGGATGAACCTTGACAAAAACCACTGCATCTCTCTCCAAACCGTCTTTGCAAAGTATTCCAGAAGGAGTGTGTAACAGTCTGCATTCCCCCACCCGCCACAGCTGCTTCAAGGGTGGTGTTTAGTGGTCAAGAGAGTCCGTGTGCGCATGTAGGATTTGAGTAGCAATGCCCTTCTCATCACCAACCAAGCTACATCTTGGTGCTTGTTAGAAAGTTCTGGTGATCAGGCATTCCGCCAAATGACTTTGATAGTCTGCTCAGAGACTACCTTTAAATAGAATATGCATAGTGATCTATTATTATCTCCCTTCACCCTGCCCTTCAGGCAAACTGCCAATAAACAATAACACTGACAAACCACTTCAGTTTAACTAATCAAAATTCTTAATTGGATCCATGAGATTGATTGTGCATTCCAAATACAATGGTCATTCTTTACTGAAAACTGGCTTAAACCAATTTCTACCCTCTAGTGTAAACTATTTGGTTTGATGTCCTAATTATGTAAATTAGTACAACATTCACAAGCCTCGGAACATAATTTGACATCATGTGTTAGAGGGAAGGCATCCGAGAATGCATAGAATCCAGTGATTAAAATAACATCTGTCTGGATGTAAACCAACAGAAAAGAACAAATGAAATCTCTGTTATCTGCTGCTTCCTGTTCCTTTGCTGACGGCAGTGATGCCACAGTTGGTGTACAAACATATATAAAGGTAGATAAAATAAAACTTTATTGATATCCTGAAGAAGCTTCTGTTTTTTCTTCAATTTCTTTTTGGATGTAATTATTTAATAGATTGAAATATATATCCATATTTGATTACTACCTGCCCAGGTCTTGTTGTGTATTTGTTTTGGCAAGTGCATACTGAAATTAAATTAGGAACCCCTGTGAAAACGTCTTTTTCTTGCCTACATTACTGTGTACCCTGCATGGTTTTTCTTTGAAAACAACTACAGGTTGAAAATTTGTTTCTTTTTATTACTCAAATCCTTTGCATCACCTCAACAAATCCTCTGGGTCAACTGTTGCCAAACATTTTCCAAATTTTGCTGTCTTCCAGGAGAAGAAACCATAGCATATGTAATTGAACACAAATGTTTTGCAATATACCTTTCCCATTCATCTGCAATTGTTTACAAAGGCCATAAAAACAATTATTTGAATTGTGTAAGAAGCATTTAGCTTTACGGTGTCTCTGTTAGTCTCTTGCTTGTTTTTTGAGGTCCAGCAATTATAGGTATTCTATAATTGTTGCTAGCAGCCCATATTGTCTAAACTTCTTACCAAAGTGGCAACTTCCATCCCCAGAGCTTTGACATCAACAGGTGCTGCTACACAGAAGCCTTCATCTCAGTGATGTTACACCACCCCTATTGCTCTCAAAAGACAGGGCTGGATGTGCCAGGACCCATCAAGTGAGGAAGTGTTCCCAGTACAAGGAGTCAAATAGGAATGGGACGGAAAGAAAGGGTAACTAGAGAATCAGGTAGGCATAGGCCAGCATCTACTTCAGAGTTGGAAGCAGTAGCAACACCAAGTCACCAAACCCTAGACCCATTACAGAACACAAGTGGGCTATTCAGCCCATTAAGTCCATTGGTTCCTTTTTATGTATAGCAATCTAATCTGCTCTATTTTCCCAATCTATCCCTGTAGGCCTGTAAGATTATTTTGTTCAAATGCCTCTAATTTCCTTATGGAATCATTCTTAATCTTTATTTCCTTGGGCATTAGCTTCCACGTCCCACTCTTTGCTCTTACCACTACTTCCCCCACCGGAAAAGGTTCAATAAGGGTGACACAGTGACTCACAGTGCCAGGGACATGAGTTCGATTCCACCTTCAGGCGACTGTAAGGAGTTTGCACATTCTTCCCGTGCCTGTGTGGGTTTCCGCCTGGTGCTCTGGTTTCTTCCCACAGTCCAAAGGTGTGCAAGTTAGGTGGATTGGCCATGCTAAATTACCCATAATGTTTATGGAAGTATAGGTTATGTGTGTTAGCCATGGGAAATGTAGAGTAGGGGGCTGGACCTGGGTGGGATGCTATTCAGAGTGTTGGTGTGTACGTGTTGGGGCAAATGGCCTGTTTCCACACTGTAGGGATTCTAAGTAAGTAGAAGGGCAAAAAATAAAAGTGTGAGAGCAAGATTATGATGAGTAATTAGTGAAGATGATTGTTACTGATACTGAGAATTGAGGCTGAAAGAACTATGAAGGAAGGAAAAGGTTTTTGATGTGAAGACTATTAAACAGTGTTTAGACATGACACAAGTTGCCATTGAGGTAAATGTTAAAACATTGCTTATACAGGAGTGGGCTAATTATTTGAAATGTAGATCATTATCCATAGGAAAAGGAGGCAACATTAGAGGGGACAGCATAGGCAAACTCCTCTTGCGCTGTCCTTTTTAACATGCTATAAAACTTCCAATTTATTAAGTCTGAGCTCAGGAACTAGCTTACAAATGTTGGAGAGAAAACGAAGACTGGTAATTATTGTGTTTTTCATAACCTCAGGTGTCCCAAAGCAATTAACTTAAAATCTTTAAAGGGCTTGTGAAATGTAATCATCATTGTAATGTAAGGAACAAGGCAGTCAAGTTACAAGCAACAAATTCTACAAACAGTAGAATCACAGAACCCCCTACAGTGCAGAAAGAGGCCATTTGGCCCATTGAGCCTGCACGAACCCTCTTAACAGCAGCCAGTCCCCTACCGTATCCGGTAACCCACATTTACCATGGTTAATCCAAATAGCCTACACATCCGTGAACACTACAGACAATTTCATAAGATCAATGCAACTAACCTGCACATCTTTGGACTTACCAAATAACTTATGACCAACGTAATGACCAAATAATTTACTTTAATGATGTGGATATAATATTAGCATGCACATCAAAGAGAACTCCCTCGCTTTTCCTTCAAATAGTGTAATGGAATCGTTTATCCCCACATGAAAAGGTGGTTTAATGTTTTATCTGAAAGGTAGCACATCAGGAAGGCAATTCTTCCTCAGTGCAGAACTAAAGAGTTAGTCTAGACTTTTGTGCTCAACTCTCTGTACTGACACTTGAGCACAAAATCTTCTGACTTCAAGATGAGTGAGTCACAGCTGATAAAAATCTAGCAATGTCTGGAAATGCAGACTTCATCTTGTGCAGTATTGGGAGACTTTGCCTATATTTTTCAAAATATATATCAACAGGTTACAAGATTACTATGAATGACAGATAGGCTATCAGGACTACAAGTTACTCATAGGCCAACAGTGAATTATTGATTTACTGTTGGTTATGAAGGGAATTGGAATGTTATCATTTACAATTCTTTATCAGTGCAATGGTTTACGCTTAGATAACGCGGTATTAAAGTTCAATTCACCCTCTGAATCCCTCTTTACCTAGTCACAAGTGATCTGGTTCCCTGAACTTTGCACTTTTAAAGCTGGTAGTGTTTAAAATCACAAAGATGCTCAGTTACAGGGACCTAAACTTCTAAGGTAAATGCAAAAAATCTGGTCAGAATGATACATGATTAATGCTGATTGAAGAAGAAGCATTTGCACTTTTATTGCAACTTTCACAACCACAGGACATTCTAAAATCCTTTTCAGAAAAAACAGTAATCTTGAATTGTAGTCCCTGCCCCAAAGTCGGAAAATATCATCCAATTTGCACTCAGTAAGTTCTCACAAATAGAATAAGTTAAAGACTAGATAATCTGTTTTAGACACATAAGTCATGAAATTAATATTGGCGAGAACAGTGAAACAGATTTGGTCTGATGAGAAAAAGTAATCAATGTGAAACATTAACTCTCTTTCTTTCTACAGGTGGGGCCTGATGTGTTGAATATTTCTTACATTTTCTGCTTATATATCACTTGGAGAGCTTGCCTACGCTATTATTTTGAAATAGTGCCTTGGAAATCTTTTGTCACCATCTGAAAGGGGAGACTAGGGCCTTGGAGGGCAGACCTAACAGTGCAGCGTGCCTTTTGTACTGCACTTGATGCATCAGCCTAGGCTTAGGGATCTATTTTGTCGATGGGTGAAAATAAATCACAAACGAGTTAATAAGGCCAGCTTGCTTGAAAGTCTACATTCAGGGCATAATTTTGATCTTAATTGTTAATTACTACAATGTTTGAACTTGCCTGGAGTGGCTAAACCTGTATGTTTAGCACACAAGTGCTGACTCAAAGCAATTTCTATGGAGCAGTATATGTCAGCACTTTGAACCCCTTTCTACTGAAGGTTTCTTTTTATTAATTTATGGATTTGGGCATCACTGGCTTAGCCAGCATTTATTGTCTATCTCTATTCTCTATTCACAAAATGGTGATAAGCTACCTTCTTGAACTCTAGCAGTCTTAGCAGTATATGTACACTTAAACTGCCAATTAGGGAAGGATGACTTGGATATTGACCCAACAACAGTGAAGGAACATTGATACAGTTCCCAAACAGGATGGTGTGTGGATTGGTGGGAAATGTTCAAGTGGTGGTGCTCCAATGCATCAGCTGCCTTTGTTCTGTGAAGTGACAAAGGTAATGGGCTTGTAAGGTATTGTTGGAGGAGCCTTGTTGAGTATACATTGCTGCCACTGTGCACGGGAGTGAATGGAGAAAGTGGTGAATAAGGTGCCAATCAGGCATTCACTTTTTCTTGGATAGTGCTGACCTTCTTGGTATTGTAAGAGCTGCACCAATTCAAACAAGAATATTCCATTACACCATTAAATTGTAGATGGTGAACATGGAGTGAGTTACTTGCAACAGAATTCCTAGCCTCTCATGTAGACAGTTTATCTGGCTAGTCTAGTTCAGTTTCTGGTTAAAGCTAACCTCAGGATGTTGATGACAGGGGATTTAGTAATGGTAATGCCATTGAACGTACAGGGCACCAATTAGACTCTTCCTCACTGGGGATAGTCATTGTGTGACATGAATGTTACTTGCCATTTGTCAACCCAAGCCTGGATGTTGTCTAAGTCTTGTTGCACATGAACATGAGCTGCTTCAGTGTCTCATGAGGAATTATGAATAGTATCCAACATTATGCAATCTTCAGTGAAGATCCCCACTTCTATGATAGAGGGAAATTGATTGACAATATGGTCGAAGATTATTGGGCCTATGACACCACCCTGAGGAATGCTTGCAGTAGTCTCCTGAGACGGAGCTGATTGATCTCCAAAATCCACAATCACCTTCCTCTGTCCTAGGTATGTCTGCAACCAATTAATTCTCATCATTTCCAATTTTGCTTTAGTTCCTTGATGCCACACTTGGTCAAAAACTGCCTTGATGTCAAGAACAGTCACTCTTAGTTCATCTCTGGAGAATTCAACTTTTTGTCTATGTGTGGATGAAAGCTGTAATGAAGAAAGGAATGGGGTGATCCTGGCAGAACCCAAACTGAGCATCATTGAGCAGTTAAGTGCTGAGGAAGTGCTGCATGATAGCACTGTTGATGACCTCTTCCATTACTTTGCTGAAAATTGATAGTAGACTGATCTTCTGGAAATTGGTTTAGATTTATCTTGCATTTTATGCACAGGACATACATTGGCAATTTTCCATATTTCTGGGTTAATACCAGTATTGTAGATATACTGGAACAACATAGCTAGGGGCATAGCTAGTTCTGGAGCACGAGTCTGCAGGACTATTGCTGAAAGTGTTGTTTGAGTCCATAGTCTTTTTAATATCCAGTGACTCAGTCCTTTCTCTAACCCAGAAGGCTGTTGGTAATTATGTTCCACACAGAGATTGAGACATTCCAAGAAACTAAGGACATCAAGTGAAATGGAGATAGTGTGGGAAGATTACATCGAGTTAGATGATCAGCCATGATCCAGAATGGTAGAGCAAGCCTAGATCTACCTTACATTTAAATGTGATGTGATTTTGAAATTTGAAGGTGAAGGGTGTATAAAATTATGAAGGACATATTTCTCCTAACAGCTCAATAATCAGGACACAGATTTAAAGTAATTGCAGATGGGAGTTGAGGGGACCATTTTTATCAAGGGCATAGTGTGCAGCAGACGTAGAAACAGTACTTAGATATAAACTCGCAGTGTCTTACAGGTGAGCGGTGCAAATATGGCACAAGCTGCCAGAGGAAATGGTAGAGGCAGGTAGAGTTACAAAATTATGTTGTAATTAGCCTGGGGCAAACTTACCTTTTAATGCTTGCCTTAAAGGCTATTAATGCAGGTTTCATCCACTTCTGGACGACAGTGACTACATTGTAGTTTTTAGTCTGTCCTTCCTTTTGTTTTAAACAATGCTATACTTGAGCAATCCTTCAGCACAATCTGTAGGTAGTGAGGACTGAATAGAGATGGTCTGAGCCTTTGCTGTTTCCTTTCACTCTTACTCCGAGATGCATTTTGAGGATTGACTTTAATGAGGTTTACGAGGGGCATAGGTCAGGTGAATAGGAAAGGATTTTTTTCCCCGAGGGTGGCGAAGTTCAAAACTAGGGGCGGTACGTTTAAGGTGAGAGGAAAAAAGATTTAAAACGGACCTGAGGGACAAAGTGTTCTCACACAGAGGGTGCTTCGTATGCGGAAATGAACTGCCATTGGAAGTGGTAACTACAGGTACAGCCACAACATTTAAGATATTTGGGATATGAATAGGAAAGGTTTAGAGGAATATGGGTCAAACGCAGGCAAACGGAACTAGTTTAGTTTAGGAAACTTGGTCGGCATGGACGAGTTGGACCGAACGGTCTGTTTCTGTGCTGTGTGACTATATGACTAAACACTGAGAACTGGATAGCCTTTGGTGGGCACGAACACGGCAGGATAATGGCTCCCCGTATGCAGTGACATTTCTGTTGCTAACTCCTTCCACTTTCAAAGGTAATTGACACTGAACCCGATTTTAACTCAGTAAAACTCACACACTGAGCTAAAATCGGACGCACGAACGCTGTCGGATTTCCAGCAGCTTGTGGCCAGGATACCGTTGCCAGCGGGTATATTTTACCCGGAGCGGAGGCAGGGAATGCTGCCAGCGTTCTCCCACCTCGTCAAGGTTTCAGAAAGAGCCCGGCACCGCTCACTTCCTCACTTTGCCCCCGCGTTCTCTGCCATTGTTCGGCAGCGCGTCACGGGCACAGTGCGTCGTGCGTACGGGGGGGCGGGGAGCTATTGGGGCGTGCGCGGGTCGCGGCCGGTTTACGTGAAGGCCCGGAGATTGTAAGTGGAGAGACAAGAAGGTTGTCGGAACGGAATGTGCCGGGCTCCCGGGTTCTGGAAGGGCGTGCGGTGACTGCGCAGCACCCGGCCCCGCCCCGCGCTGAGCCGCGAGCCTGCTGCAGCGAGCGCCTGGAGCCATGTGAGAGCGACAGTATGTGTGTCAGTTGTTCAGCAGGGCTGCTTACTTCTCGTTCACGGTCGAGCTTTGCTTCAGGGAGGACGGGGCTACAACCCTCTAGACACTAAAGCAGCCAGGTCCTTTTTTTGTCTTCTCTCTTTCCAGAGGGTTTAATTCTGCTTCTCTGTATCGAGAAACCAACTAGGCAGTTTATATCTTTATACGGAGGGTCAGAGAGGATTAAGATCGGGAGGTTATTTGCATTTTTTTCATAAAGGCGGGCGGTTGGAGAAGGAGATAACGTTTAATGTTGTAGTTGATTGGCTTGAAAGTGAATATCACAGGTTTAAAGTCTCCTTCCAAAACGAGCGTGGCATCAAGTAAGGGGCGGGTTGGCACTGTCACTTGTCAGGTGCGGATGTTGTGAACGATATCAATTACCGATTGTTTTATTTGTATTCTCGTCATTTTTGTCAGATCAGTAAGGAAACCAGCTTCTTCTTGGCCCAGTGGCTTCAGGCAGCTGATGCTCATCCCCGTCATATCTTTGAGTAACCGCCCAGCCGATCAAGTCCATGACCTCTCAGCTGCCACTATAGTAACCGTCCAGCGTTCTCTAGCTGTTCTGTTCATTTCGGTCTTATTTCCGCTTTTAGACACTGGGCCACAGCAGCATAGGTAAGGCTGTGTTTAATACTTATGTTGGAAAAAGGGTTCGGAAATTTTAGTTCTGCTTGATTTCTTCCCACCCCCAAACGTGGGCGTGGAAGTCATAAGCAAATATATCAGACATTATCCAAGCAACAGAAAAAGTAAGTCACTTGTCTTTTGGCAGTTGTGATCAGAATGAATGAACGACCGAGGACGAGATGTTTAGAGATGAAGTGCACCTTTACGCATGTAATCTACAAGATTCATGCCCAGGATTCCCAAATGTAGATAATCTGCATTTAGCCTAGAATCGCAAACTTGGTCGAGGACTAGCTTTTAATTTTGTCTATTTTAGCCCAAAGTCGTTGTTTATTTTTGTTAAACAAGTTAAAGGAAGTTGAAATGTAAAATGACGCAACTGGGCGTACAATACTTCAGTATCACTCCACTGATAGTAGGCTCGTTCGAAGTGCCTGTTGAAATGCAGTTTTCAAAAGTTGACATTTGACACTTTTTCCTGTTGAGGTTCATTTTCTTTCTAATTACACTTGATAGTTCAATTTTTGTTCTTATCGTATGAAACTGTTAATTGGAAAAGCAACGTTTTTGTTAAACTGAATCCTTAGTCCAAGTTGTATTTCCCTGATTTCTTCGCTGTAGCATTATGAGATATCATTACAATTTTTGTAAAAATGAAGTAAATGTATGGTGAATGGAGTAGATAAATACAGTATTCCACATTTCAGATTTTGTTCAGTAAAGAAAAATTCAGTTAGAGGTATTTGTACGTTTACAATTTAATCATTTTCTTTCTAGCAAAGCTTCCCAATATAAAAGTGATTTTATAATTGCAATTTTGAAGTAACTTTGGCTTTTGGACCAATCTGGTATTACTAATAGTGGCTCCATGATTGCACCTTAGTTTTGTATTGATATGTACTATATTGTGCTTCCAAATGTAGGGTACAGCTTTTTAAAATTAATTGTAGATAATATAGATTAGTAGTACAGTATAACATTTCTGCTATCTTGCATGAGAAGTCTCCAATCAGATCTCAATGTGGCATGAGTATGCAGTGGCTGAAGTAAGAGACTCCCGATATGTATACTTCCCTCAGTGGGCAACCTAAAATCTAGTGCAGTGTCAGTTCAAAAAGTGTTCAGGCAATTGAATTTTGAGGCTTTTGTAATATAAAAAAGTGTTTTGGAAAAAGCGAAGGCTTGCACTTGCACTCAAAATAAATGTTTCTGTTGAAGTTGCAAAGCTCATTCCTGATAGCTGGTGTACCATTTAGAGTGTAAGCCTAGCGTTGCTAGCTATAAATCCCACTCCAGAAATGGAACATAACTGCAGATTTAGTATGGCTGAATATTCTGCACGTACCACACTTCCATATAGGCTTTTGTGATAAAGGTATCCAGCTTTTGACTGATTCAGTTTTGTACGGTTTGTTTCATTAGTTACATTTTGAACTTGGTTGAATTGTTCACAATGACCTTGACAACTACTGCCCTTAGCTGCTTTGCTCCCTACATGTTTCTCAGACTTCATTGCAAGCTATGCAATTGCTGAGTTCAGCTTCATAGTATTTAGCATTGAAAGGTAATAATGTCATAAGATTCAGCAATTACAATTGATCAAAAACATAATCTCCCTTTTTAGTTCTTTTGGCCAGTTTTCATGTATGATGGATACCAATACTTTTCTTTGGGGTTCCTTTAGCTCCCTGTCACCAGTATTTTTGAACAATGACCTGAAAAGTTATAACAAATTTAGGACATTAGTACAAATTAAGTCACCACGAGAAATAACAATACCACATTTATCATATTGCGCAGAACATACAATTTGTAATTGTGTTGAATTTTTTTCTTTTGTTTTTCATTTTGTGCAATAATCTACCATTGTTTCTGCAGGGCTCAGTCGAGGCATGGCAATGAACAGAAAGGAAGTACAACATGGTAGCTGGGTTTTCGTGAAAGGCACGATCCGATTTCTTTTTATGGTTGTCAACAACCTGGTTGCAATTCCATCTTATGTTTTGTATCTCATAGTTCTTCAGCCATTGAAACTGATTAATAGTAAGCTGTTCTGGCACATTGAAGGAATAATGTTCAAATGGCTGCTGGCTATGGTGTCTTCATGGGGTTGGACAGCAGGCTATACAGGTAAGAATTTAAGAGGTGATATAGATTTTAGCATTGCTAAATGAAGTACAGTTTGCAGTGTTTATAGTCTTTGCATGCATGTGTTAATTTTGTTTTAGAAGTCAATAAACTGTTATCAAATGTGTTTGTTTTTCTGCTTCTCAAGCACTTGATCCATAGCTATTCTGTTGTGATTAATGTTGGTAGACAACCTAATCCAACAATTTCAGTCTCTCACTCATAATTGTACAGTAATAATATTTACATAAGTCATGCCCAACAACACTTCTTTTTAATGTTTTTATATTCCTCCCTCTTTGTAGACAATATTAAATTCCAATATTTAATTGGAATTACATTTCTGACTGAATAGGAGAACTTGTGGAAAATTGTATGATCTCAGCAGCAAACAGACATTCATTGGCTTTTTTAAAAAAAAAAAAGTTTGTAAACGGACACGTTTCAAAGAATAATTGAGGAGACCTATACTTGCTATTATTTGGTGCTCACAAACACTAGTTTACATCCTTTTATCCTTGGGGTTTGATGTCAGATTTGGCTCAAATTGAGAGCACTGTTACCTCTAAGTCGCAAGTTTTTGGATTCAAATCCAATTGAAGGGTTGAGCCGAAAAATCAGATCAAACACTCCTGTGGAGTGCTGACTGAGTGCTGTGCTATTGGAGGAGCAATCTTTCAGCTGAAGTGTTCAACCCAGTCCTCATCTTCCTACTCAGTCAGGTGTAACAACCTCTTGAAACTATTTTGAAAAACAGGGGAGTTATCCCTGGTATAAAATAAAAAAGAAAGTGTTGGAGAAATTAAGCAGGTCTGGCAGCATCTGTGGAAAGATAAACAGAATTAGCATCGTGTCCTAATTTAAAATAGTCAAGGGCCTTAACATTAACTCTGTTTCTTTCTCCACAGACGCTGCCTAACCTGTGGAGTTCTCCACTACTTTGTTATTATTTCAGATCTCCAGCAGCTGCAGTATTTTGATTTTATTTGAGTTTTCCATAGTGTTCTGGAAAATATTTAACCATCTGCAACATCACATTGTGGTCATCATCACAGTGATATTTGTAGGAGTTTGCTGTTTGTAAATTGGCTGCCATGTTTTCTCATTACAGCAGCAACTGTACTGAAAATAATTAGTTTGCTGTAAAGGACTTTGAAACACCTGGTGGACTTGAAAAACATTACACATGAAAGCTTTTCTTATTCATTTAGAATTATTGAATATGCTTTTATTAAGAAATAAAACAGATGAGTATAAAATGTCCATTCGAAATGGAGTTTTTTGATCATACTTTGAGTCATTTTCTGCAACCCGCTATTGCTCACCATCATTGTTTCGGTGCTGTACCATTGGACGTTTTACTGTGTTAAAAACTCAAAGTTGCTGTTGTTCATGCTGTTTGTTAGAATCGGTGATTAGAGAAAAGTGCAGAATTCCGTGGGATAATGTGCTACCGAGAATTTCTGACCTTGAGGCTTTGTTGAATGATTCTATCCTGTTCTGTCTTTTCATTGTACTTTGTGATGCAGCTCTCCATTGGCAAATGTCTTAACCCAGGATTCCTGCCCTCATACAAGACATAATATAAGACAATGTATTTGTGGGATGATCCTGCATGACCTGCTAGTTCCCCATTGGAGGGGAGTTGGTGCTAAATATTTAATATCATTATATTACACTGAGAGCTGAAGACTCAGATGATTTGCCCAGCAGCACATTGGGTGCTGAAGTAAAACATCTAACAACAACAATAAATAGATACACTTAACGTAAATCTGTATTTCGTAAAGAATGCATGCGGAGATATTCTGTACTTCAGTAATGCAATGGAAATGAAAACTGTTGAAGAGCTTCAAAGTCTGAGAAACTCATGATTTCTTTTGTCACCAAAGTACAGTAGAGGCCATCTTTTAAAGGCTGCTTCTGCCTCTACCGTCCTCTTACCCAAGAAGCTAACTCCCATCTTCCTAGCTTTGAATGCTCATATCCCACCATGCTACCCATCCCTCCCTCTAGCAAACTGATGTCATTCTTGAGGCCCACCTGTGCTCCTTTGGCTGTGTTCTGTCTAGATTGCTGACCTCCCAACAAAGGAATTGATACTCTTTCTATCAAAATCTCCATTGTCTACTTCAACCTTTGATCTTCTGTCCTTTTCAAACTACTACCTTATTTCAGTCTTCCTTTCTTCACCCATCTCAGCACCAGGATCAAATGTGTTGTGACCTATTCAATGTTTACTTCTCCCTCGACTTTGTTGAAATCCTTGCAGTCAGATTTCATACCTCCCATAGCAGAAAGAGGCTAAGCAATGACTGATTGATTCCAATTTTACTTGAACAGAATGTTTCTACCAATGGCTTTTTTCCTTCACGTACATCATATCCTCAAATTCCTTAGAGATCTCTCCTTGGTTCTCTCTGCTTTTGGATTTTGCCATTTAATGACATCATTTGCAGAAATTGAATTATTAGACACTTGACAGTACAGATTTTGAATTCTGCTGAAAAATTAGATATGTTGCTGAAGCTTTTCACTTCATGCTCATCAAGATAAATGCAAGAAAGCCAAATTTGAAACTATTACAACAACTTGTACTACAGGAGAGAAGAGAAAATGCTAATTATTTAGCAGCTTGACTGACTGCCTCTTTTGAGGAATCAAACACTCTGCTGTCATCAAAAAGCACCTCCTTTAACCTTATGATGGAGGGAGGTTCGGAGGGCTTGTGCTGTAGTTTAGCGTCCCTACCTCTCCATTGGAAGGCCTGGACTCAACTTATCTCTGGAACAGATGGATCTTAATATTTTAGGGGGTCTTGTGATGCAGTGGTAATGTCCCTACCTTTTTTGATTAGAAAGAGCCTACCCTAAAAATATCTTTGGAGTGATGTCTTGGAGCTGGGATGATTGGTCTCCAACAGCCATAATTTTCCTGTGTTATGTTTCATTCCAACCATTGTAAGGTTTTTCCTCTGATTTCAGTGCCCTGATTTAACTGAATTTTTGTCTGCACCTCCAACCTAATGTTTACTTTTCACTTATGTCACTATGAAGCATCATAGGCCTAGGACGTTATCTTTGGTTTAAAAGCATTGAATAAATATGAGCAATTAATGATACTAGGCACGTTTCCAAAGATGGGCAAATTGTTCTGAGTCACTTGACAACTTTCTAGCGATCATTTCATAGGCCATTAGATTTTGGACACATACCAGCACTTTGTTTGGAATAGGATATAAGGGAGGAAAAAAAAGAGAATTTTGAAATGAAGGAACAGAGCGCCTGTATTTCAGAGATCAAGGCTGAGAGCTGCTTAACGTTTTTAAACAACATTTGAACTTTATTTTAATTAAGATATATTATTGGAGAAATTGTGCCTGTTCATACCAAGCCATTTTGGACATTAACTACCTGAGCATTATTTTACATATCGTTGAGCATATTGTGACTTGATGTTGATCTAATCCAGTAGCTAGCTACTGTTTGCTGAATACGATCCAATATTATAATTCACTACATTGTTTTATTAGTGGTATGGAGGGGCTGCAATGTAGACTTTTAATTTAAATTACAAGCAACGTATAATTGCAATAGTAATTGGCTTATGTAGTAACAGGTAGTTAAGTTGTTAATTGTGAACACTGGGTGTGGTCTTGTGCAGATTTACTACAATATATCCTTTTCAGGATTTGTCAGATTTTATTCTTGCATGGTAACCTACTGCTGGGGGCAGCACTCTCCTTTGTTTCCATGGCATTGCTGTGCGAGTGCTGGCTGGCAGTATTCCATGATGTCCTGGTAAATATGACCTGTGCACTTCCTGTTTGTCTCCCATGTTACTGTACCTTTTATTAACCTTGATTGGCAAAACTATTGGAGTTACACCCATAATTTCTTCGCCTTTGTGCAGAGCACCTGTGAGCGTGAACAGAATCTATTTCTTTAAAAAAAGTTTTGAGGAAAATTTCAAATAACATCAAGAGAATAACAATGCAACACAAGTTGTATTAACTTGGAATATCATTATTTACATGTCAGCCCTAAACAGAGTGGAAGTCTGATAGTAATAGAAGCTGTGACTTCTCAGAATTGAAATGGTTCAACTGAAAGATTGTATCACAGCCATGGAGTTTCTATTTTCAGCAATTCCTAAGGACTTGCTGTGAGTTTGTTAAGCATGATCACACTCTCATAATTCCCAGGCAGCATCACTGGAAAGAGAAACAGTTGCATTTTGAGTCGAACGTGACTTAAATTGTCACGTTTTATTTACTGGAATTTCATACTGACTCTTGATTTCCTCACCAAGTTTATTTAGATATTTGATTAGTGCCTCCTCAAGTTTCTGTGCTGGAACATGCCCACAGCAGATGTCAGACTCTCTGGGTCTTTGGTTTCCTTGATTGTCCTCGTACTTTTTAAAAATAATTCATTTTATCTTTTATCTACTTTCCAATCTTCAGGTACTGCTCCCATTTCTAACAATTTCCCAGTAACAGTGCAAAGCCCATGACCAGTTTCATGGATCGCCTGTAGGAAGTGCAACTTGGCCTAGTGCCTTGTTTCCGTTTACTACCTAATGTTGAATTTCAGACTCTTCAGTGCTTTCTCAGTTACCCAGGAAATACAGCAACTTTGTTGGACGTCTCTGTGTTCACAAAGTATCATCGATTTTTAATATATTTTCTGTCATGACATTTCCTTTCTGATATCTGTGTAGTTGTGCTTAGCTGTTTGCAGAGAATATATATTTGACATTTAGTTTATTACTTCCTGCCATTTCAGTCTCCTTTCTCAGTTTCTTTTTTGATGTTAAATTTCTTAACTCTGTGTTATGTTTTTCTGTTTAACGCTATCCATTGTGCAACTTGTGACTTGAATTTTTAGAAAGTTTTTTGTCCCTGCATTTTTCAAAGATAACCTTTATTGTTGACCATGTAGCTTACTGCTCTCTGTTACTGCACTTTCCAACAGCAAGTATGTTTTTTATCCCCATGATTGTATGTTGTATTCTTTATTGTTGGTGAAAGCACATGCTTGATGAGAATTTGTTACTACTAATTGCTGCTTGAGGCCATAGATAATGTAGAGCCTACACTGGGGGCTTTATGCGCCTCAGGGCAAAATGAAACCAAGTCAGGATAGCCTTTTTATGATTGTCTAATTTTTGTCATTGTTTTTGGGTGAGGATGCATCTCCAGTTCCAAGTCATAGAATTAATGAGTCAGAAAATGTCATTTATATTACATAGGGCTGATAGCTGTGTGTGTGTATGTGTGTGTGTGTGTGTTCAGCAATTTCACTTTTCAAAATGTAACTTCACTAGTATTCTGTGGATGTCAGATTATCTAAAATTGAGAAATTAACTGAGAGAGAGAACTTTAATGTCCATTGTTCAGGAATATTTTAAAAGTACCTAGAGGTCTGCTGTGAGCAGTATCACAAAGAATTACATGCAATATACAGCGCTGAAATACGCCATCTGGCTCAAATAGTCCAGACCAGTAGTTATGCACTACATATGCCTCTTTCTCGCCATGCTGAAGCATCAGTTACTCTTAAATCACTGAAGTCTCAGGGATCAGCACAGGAGAAACAAGTTGGTAAATTTTGATGTCAGAAGGATTTTTTGCATTTGTGGAACTTGAGTAAAGTGCACAATTATTGATAATATACATTTCATATTGAATTTTGTATTGTGACCAATTACATGTAACCTTAGTTGGCAGGTCCAAACTGTATGATCAATAATTCTTGTATATTCATAGAATCCCTACCGTGTGGAAACAGGCCCTTTGGCCCAACAAGCCCACACCGACCCTCAGAGCATCTCACCCAGACCCATCCCCCTATAACCCATCTAATCTACACATCCCTGAACACTACGGACAATCTAACATGGCTAATCCACCTAGCCTGCACATCTTTGGTCTGTGGGATGAAACCGGAGCACCTAGAGGAAACCCACGCAGACACGTGGAGAATGTGCAAACTCCACAGAGACAGTCGCACGAGGCTGGAATTGAACCTGGGTCCCTGATGCTGTGAGGCAGCAGTGCTAACCACCAAGCCACTGTGCCGCTCCACCTTCGCTTTAAAAATTAAGCATGCAGCATCCCAGTATCCATCAATACACACTGACAATTGTGCAAAGCATGGACCAGAAGTATTAGACAGCAGTTAGTTATTTGCGTTCTACTAATCAAAGAGAATCGAAATCGCCACGAATCACTTGTACTGGTCTGATGTAGTGCATGAAATCAATTGGAAATGTCAGATTGGAAAATGGATGTCCCAAATCCAATTGTTGACCTGGTGTAAAAACCAAAAGAACTGTAGATGCAGTAGATCAAAAACAAAAATAGAAATTGCTACAAAAGCTCAGTAGGTCAGGCAGCATCTGTGAAGAAAAAAATCACAGTTAACGTTTCGGGTCCAGTGACCCTTCATCAGGGTTCCGACGGTACTGGACACGAAAAGTTAGCTCTGATTTTTCTTCACAGATGCTGCCAGACCTGCTGAGCTTTTCCAGCAACTTTTGTTTCGGTTGTAGACCTGATGTCCTTACGTATGTATTGTTTAAGAAGCATAGCTATTGAACCAGGTAAACATATTACTCTTTAAAGCTGATTTCTGCAGAACGAAATCCAACTATCAAATACACCTACTCGCAGCAGAAATTCACTCTCAATTCGCATAGTATATGATATAGCCTATGATATATAGTACATATTCAGTGAGGGAATGGGAATTGGGGGTAAATTTCTCCTGTAAGTAGGTGTATTTGATACTTGGATTTCGTTCTGCAGAAGTCAGCTTTAATGCATTCTCAAGTCTCTGCTTCATCCCCACCTCTGGTTAAGACAACTTATGCTTTTGTCCAAAACTTGAGGGCAATTTAAGCTTCTCTTGGCACCCAAATGAGCTCAAATTTTAAAGTTTTTGGGAAGATTTGCAGCTTAGATTGTGGATGAGGCTGTAGACTTGCTTGCTAAGCTGGGGTGTTTGATTGCGGACATTACATCACCCTGCTAGATAACATCGTCAGTGCGCCTTCGGTGAACTGGTTGCTTTCTGTCCTGCTTGTTATTTATATGCCTTGGTTTGCTGGGGTGGTTGGCATCAGTTCTGGCTGAGAAACAGATTACAACAACCCTGAAGAAATTGCACAACTCTGGAGACATCAGCAAGATAGACTACCAAAAAATGAAGCCAGAGGGATCCAACACACCCCACTTCTATGGACTCCCTAAGGTGCACAAGCCAGGGGTCCCCCTCAGACCCATTGTCTCACTACCAGACACGCCAACATATAGACTAACCAAAGAACTACAACGGAAACTGAAATACTTAATTGACAACACTACCGACTCCATCCACTCCTCCCAAGGATTCCTTAACATCATCAAGGACACCAGAATAGAAGAGGACGAGAAAATGATATCCTTCGACATAACAGCACTATTTACATCCATCAACATCGACCTAGCCAAAGAGACAATTGCCATACTGCTGGAGGAATCAGGAAGGCAGGCACCCCACGACCCCAACAACATCAACAAGGACGGCACCCTGAAACTGCTGGATCTGTGCCTCTTGACCCACTTCACCTTCAACCGTATATTCAAACCAATATCAGAACTGATCGCAGAAGCGGTAATGCAAATGTTAGAACAGACAGCACTCCTCACTATACAACCCAAACTTTGGGTCACCTATGTAGATGACACCTTCGTGATTACCAAACGCACAAGACTAGAATCCTGTCAACACATAAACAACATCCTCACTGGAATAAAATTCACAAAAGAAGAAGAGAGAACACTAACTGACTATCCTTCCTAGACGTAATGGTGGAACGTAAGAACAATGGGGAACTCCAGACTACTGCTTACAGAAAGACCACGCATACGGACCAGATACTTAATTACACCAGCAACCACCCCATGTCCAAAAACGGAGCTGCATCAGGACGTTGTTCAAATGAGCCACAACATGCTGCAGCAACCTGGAATTGCGCAAAGCAGTACTTACATGGAGTTTTTAAAAGAAATCGATACCCAAATAGCGCAATCTGCCATCACCTCTGCGACAGACCACAAGAAGACACAACACCGATCACCTTTACCATACATCAGGGATGTATCAGAGATGACCTCTAGACTACTGAGAGCCCTAGGTATCTGGGTAGCCCTCAAACCAAAAGCCACCCTGCGATAGCTACTGACTAACATAAAGGATCCCATACTGACAACCACTAAAACTAATGTACCACGCAAAACAGCATGCAAGGATTGAGAAAGGTTACATAGGCCAAACTGGAATAAAACTGGCAGGAAAGATACACTAATACCAACTAGTCATCCAGAGATGGGACCAATTCTCACTGGTCTCAATACGCATCGACAAAGAAAGACACGAAATTGACTGGGACAACACATCCATAATAGCACAAGCCAGGGAATTCCTGGAGGCCTGGCATTCCAACCGGAACTCCATCAACAAATACATGAAACTGGACTCAATATATGTACCACTGAAAAATAGAACCAGAAGTGATGCCATCCACCTAAACAAACCAAGGCGCGTAAGTACCAAACAGGACACT
This sequence comes from Ginglymostoma cirratum, assembly GCA_024137785.1. NCBI lineage: Eukaryota > Metazoa > Chordata > Chondrichthyes > Orectolobiformes > Ginglymostomatidae > Ginglymostoma > Ginglymostoma cirratum. Next base: position 41,428,955 of record JAHRHZ010000019.1, on the reverse strand, counting down.
TCACTGGAGGCGCACTGCTGATGTTACCTAGCAGGGTGACAAAATGTTTGCGACCAAACCCACCGGCTTGGCGAGCATGTCTACAACCTGATACTGAGGCCCAGTTTATGCTGGTCAGCTTCCAGTCTGATGCAAGTTAAATTATTGTGGCTAGATTCCAATAGGAGAGTTATAATGGACCCGATTACTTTTGACTGCATGGAAAATGCACAAATGAATGTTGGGTTAATAAGATTGGGCTTGACTGTGATCTGTCCCGTAAGCTTGCAGGCATTTGCTGTTCATGTGAAAAAGGATTACTTCAGTGGGGTTAGGACAGAAATTTCTGTCTTCGTATGGGACTTTACTGCATTGCTGTGAAGCATCTGTTTCATAAATTCTGAATCACTTTGCCTATGACAGTCTCTGCATTTCAAACTGCCGTTATTTTCTCAGATATTTTCTAATTAACCTATTCACAGAAGTTATTATATATCTCTGGTACAGGGAGGGCTGGAACCTGGGATTTCTCGCTCAGTTAGGGACACAACCATTGCTCCACGAAAGCCGTACTTTCTAATAACAAAGCCTCGCTAACATTAACCCAGTGGGTGACCTTTTTGTAGTTGAGGGAGAAATAATGGCAAGACATTAGAGGGACTTGTTAGCCCTCTTCCAGTAGTGCCTTAAGGTATCTAGTTGAATAAGTGGAACATCTCATCTAATTGACTCAAACAAAACTATCTTTTTAAGTAATAGTGAGGCTTAAATGTGCAATTGTTGTGTTCTAAGACTGAGCCATCAGAATGTGGTCGCCAAAGTGCAGCTGTAGTGGAACTGAAATTTTAAATGCCTGTGGGAATAAACAAAAAGAGAATAAGTTGGATAACTTTCACTCTGTGGTGACATCAGTGTTTGTTTCTAAACTCATCTTCGTTTTGTTCTAATTTTTGGTTATGGCCTTGACCAGCACTTCAAATGTAATTTTTAATGTTTGGATTCCTAACATTGTGGACTCTAATAACTTAGTTCTTTCACTTAGCTGGTCTTGACCAGCAAATATCCAATTGCCACTAGGGATTCATTGAAACCATATTTTATATATATCTAAAATGCTCACAATATGAATACATTAACAGCCCAAAAAATAGCAGTAATATTATAGTATTTTACCTATCTCAACTCTTTTATCTCAGGTGTACTTTGTATTTCGTATTTCGTATTACTGCAGATTTATTGATGGTGATGAGGGAATTTAGGATTAAAAAGTTTTGTAGTTCACTAAAAGTACACAAAACATATTAAATTTTGCTCTGGTGTGTTGATACCAAGAAACTAAATATATCAATTAGCAAGACTGCCGAACTGTAATCAGCCAACTATGAGCAGCATTAATAATCACAGTAAAGAAGTTGCAAGGTGGAGCATTCACACTTTATGCCTACATGGTGAAGGAAAGCATCTAGCAACCTGGGGCACCTATGAAAATCACTTCATAAGGAGTGCATTTCTGCAGACCTCAGACACAAAACCTTGTTAGTTGTACTGCAGTGTGAAAGTGAAGAACCAAGGGAAGGCAAATTGAAAACACTTGGGACGATTTGAAGCGTGCATTAAATATCTTAAATTAGTGCTATTTTCCCTTCTGGGATTTTTTGAAGTCCTTTTTTTTAAGGAAACATGTCTAAAATTCTCGAAGTACTCATTTCTTCATTCTGATGGTGTATTCTGATATACTTTCCTCTATATCTGGGCGGTGTATTTTCTTACCTTTTTGCGAACAGGACTGAAACGTTTTCTTGACAGCTGGTAACAGAGAGATGTCAATTTTTTTTTTGATTTTAAAGGTAATCAGATTACATCTATTAGGTTGGGCTCCTGCTTTGCATGGAGCTTTTGCTGTATTTTGTAATGCACTTTAAATTGTGACTCAAGTAATGTAACTACAAGGACCTTGATCATTTTGTATACTTCTTGGGTCTGACTAGATGGTTACAGCAAGGTTAACTACGCTTTGCTTCCTTGATAAGGATTAGTTATTTAACTGTGCCATGGTTACGATTTTTTTTTTTTTTTTTTGCCACTGCCTGCTTGAAAAGCATCCCACACTGGCCTCTGTCCTTAATGTGAGACACAGTATAGCAGGTCTGTAAGAAATATACTTAGGAGCTGCACCATGCACCAGTGAAAACCAAAGGTGAAACATTTGTAACTGATGTTGTACTGAGCTGGCTTGTTACAAGTATGTATTGTATTTCCTAACTTTTTATGACAGCTAAAAACACAATGGCATAGGTTGGGTAAAATAATGTAGTTGTGTGCAGTGCATTAAAGGTCAGGATTAACCTGATATATCACAATTCCCTTTTATTTGTGGCTTGACATTTCTCTTTGCAAATTATGTTGCTATTGTAGCTCTAAATAGAACTCGAGTAATCTCAGCAAAACAACTTAATTGTTATAGCGCATTTAATATAGCTAAACTTACAGAGACACTTGAAAGCAATAGTTAAAGAAATTACACTGAACCATGGAATGATGTAAAGGGACAGCTGACCAGAAGTTGATCAAAGCAGTGAGACGGCAATGGCTGCTGTGAGATGTGACCAAGTGTTAACAACTGCAAGGTCCTTTTAGATCCTCTTTATTAATGATGGATGCATTTTAACAGATATATGGTTGAGGTCTAATTCCTATTCCAAAAAGGTTGGTTAATAAAAAAATCCCTGAAAATTAACCACTTTGGGCAGAATCTTAATGCCTTGAAATATAAGACGATAAAATGTTGGAGCAGGAGTAGGCCATCAGCCCATCAAGTCTGCTCTGCCATTCAATGAGATTGTGGTTGATCTGCTAATCCTTATCTCCACTTTCCTGCCTTTTCCATGTCAACGTGGGCGATGGTGAGAAATCTGGAAGGGTTGCATGAGAAGTTCAGTTCTGTATGCTGTGAGCAACCGACATGAGATAGCTTTGGCAAATAGTGTTAGGGAGAATCCAGAGAGATTTTACAAATACGTTAAGGAAAAATGAATAATTAGGGAGAAAATAGGACCCCTTAAAGATCAACAAGGCCGACTATGTGTGGAACCGCAGGAAATGGGTGAGATACTAAACGAGTATTTTGCAATAGTATTTACTGTGGAGAAGGATGTGGAAGCAAGAGAACTTGAATGATTGAATGATTGAATGATTGAATGAATGAATAAATAGTGATATCATGAAAAGCCTCTGTATTATAGAGGAAGTGCTGCTGGATGCCTTAAATTGCATAAAGATGAATTAATCACCAGGGGTGCCCTAGAACTTCGTGGTAAGCTAGGGAAGTGATTGCTGGGCCCCTTGCTGAGATATAAATATCATTAATAGCTACGGGTGAGGTGCTGGAAGTCTTGGGGTGGGGTGGCTAATGTGCTGTATTATTTAAGAAGGGTTGAAAGGAAAACCCACAGAACTATAGACTGGTGAGCCTGACGTCAGTGCTGCATAAGTTGTTGGAGGGGTTTCTGTGGGACAGGATTTACATACATTTGGAAAGATAAGGACTGGTTAGGGATAGTCAACATAGCTTTGTGCATGGGAAATCATGACTCACTAACTTGATTGAGTTTTTGAAGAGTTGACAAAGAAGATTGAAGGCAGAGCGGTACATGTTGTCTGTATGGACTTCAGCAAGCCGTTTGACAAAGTTCCTCATGGTGGACTGTTTAGTAAGGTTAGGTCATGTGAAATCCAGAGGGAGTTAGCCATTTGGATACAAAATTAGCCTGAAGGTAGGAGACAGAGTGTGGTGGTGGGAAGTTGTTTCTCAGATCTGTGGCCAGTAGTGTGCCAGAAGGATTGGTGCTTTTTGTCATTTATATAAATGACTTGGGTGTGAATATGGACGCATGGTTAGTTAATTTTCAGGCACCTAAATTGATGGTGTAGTGAACAATGAGGAAGGTTGCCTTGGAGTACAATGGGGCCTTGATCAAAAGGGCCAATTGGCCAATGAGTGGCAGATGGAGTTTTAATTGAGATGAGTGTGAGGTGCTGCATTTTGGAAAGGCAAATCAAGGCAGCACTTGTACACTTCATTGTAAGGTCCTCGGGAGTGTTGGTGAACAAAGTGACTTTGAGGTATAGGTTCATAGTTCCTTGAATGTGGAGTCGCAGGTAGATAAGATAGATAGCGAAGAGGGTGTTTGGTATGCTTGCCTTTTATTGAACAGTGCATTGAGTATAGCTGTTGGGAGGTCGTGTTGTAGGTATATGGGACATTGCACAGGCCACTTTTGGAATACTGCATTCAATTCTGGTCCCCCTGTTCTAGGAAAAAGGTTAAACTTGAAAGGGTTCAGAGACGATTTACAAGGATGTTGCTAGGGTTGGAGGGTTTAAGCTATAGGGAGAGACTGAATAGGTTGGGGCTATTTCTCCTGGAGTGTTGGAGGCTGAGGGGTGACCTTTATAGAGGTTTACAAAATCATGAGGGACATGGATAGGGTGAATAGCCAAGGTCTTTTTACCAGGGTATGGGAGTCCAAAACTAGAGGACATAGTTTTAAGGTGGGAGGGGAAAGATTTAAAAGGGACAACTTTTCATGCACAGGGTGGTGCGTGTATAGAATAAGCTGCCAGCGGAACTGGTGAAAGCAGGTACAGTTACAACATTGAAAAGGCATCAGGATGGGTACATGAATAGGAAATATTTAGAGGAATATAGACTAAATGCTGGCAAATGGGACTACATTTAATTTAGGATGTCTGATTGGCATGTACGAGTTGGACTGAAGGGTCTGTTTCTGTGTTGTACGACTGCATGACTCTCGTTGCATTTTCTATCAGACTTCAGATGTCAAGATGAGATTCTGTTTGGGGAGCGGTGAGAGGCATCATCAATAGGGATTTTTTTTCCTAATCAACCTCATCAACCGCCAATCCTTATTAACAGTGAACTTCCTATTGTATCATGGGATGAATAGAAACTAGACACCAAGAATTCTGGACGTGAAAGTCTGAGCATGTACCTGATGACTCCAGCTCACCATTTGCTCCTGCCATGTTGGATACCTAGCATTAATTTTTTGGGCACCCTCCTGAGCGGCAGCTGGACACATACCACATCTGTGGTGCCACCCTCCCCAATCCATTGTGGAATGTCTCCAATGCACTCGCACAACACTGCTGTGCTTTGGAGCAAACTGCCAATTATTATTGAAGTGCTGTTGCAATGGCACTTTGTACATAGGGCCAGGCACCCAGCTTCTATGTTGGATCAGGCTGCATCTACTGCAATTTATAGCTAACATACAGCCAGGCAACTGCTAACAGGTGGGTTGACATTGCTATGTCACACTCACACGTGCGCCATGTGCTGGCATCGTATGGCAAATGCACTGCATTGAGTACACTGCCATGTCTTGAAGTCTTAATCCACACTGTCCAGGGAGGCATCAGTCGGGTGTCTGGTACAATAAGATAAGGGCAGTCAGAGGGAAACAGCTGTATAGTGAAGGTGAAACACACTTACAAACTCAACATTCCTTGTGACCTAACAAGGTGTGGAGCTGGATGAACACAGGCCAAGCAGCATCGTAGGAGCAGGAAAGCTTGTCGTTTCGGGCCTAGACCCTTCATCCTATTATCTCTCTTCCTTGTGCATTAACCTACAGTGTGCAGTCTAACTCCCTCCTTGGCACAAGGACTGCTTACCATTTCATGCAGGCCAATGGCTGTACCCCACTAATGCCCATGGTTTAATAGTGATATCTATACATTGGAAAGATGATTCCTTGTTGTCAAAGTTGCAGGCACCTGTGACCTTGCTATCCATAAAGTTGTCAGTCCAAGTTTTGGATCAGATTTCTTTCCTGCATCAGGAACCAAATTGTCGCTTCATTTCCATTCAAAATTTCTCATTTCTTTCAGAATTTAGGTATAATTTCACAAAATTGTATGCAAAGCCAGTAGTGCTACATTCTCCACATTCTAACTTTGCTTGATTTTTTTTTTGGCAAGGGTGGTGGAAGGAGATGTAAGTTGTTCGGGCCAAATCCTTAGTATGATCCTTAAGGTATGGGTTATGTCACACATTTACTTGCAGGACCAAGCATATATTACAGCATTTTTTTATGATGCTATCTTTTTGCTTTTCCTTTCTTCAATTAATTTTTTGCATGCATGATCCCGCGTTTTGTTGACCATTTTTGTCACTGAATTTAAATGCATGGCTTTTTATAAGCCTTTTCTACTGTCTATGTAACTGTAATGTACCTTTTACTATTCTGTATTTGTTAAGTAAGACCAAAAACCATTCAGTTTATCAATACACCAAAGAATATTTTTGTTTTAAGTTACTGTTTTGTAAAGGTCAGCAGCTAAAAATGACTTTTCTTTCATAGTGTTTTTGCTTAAATGAAGAGGCTTTAGCCTGGAGTATAAAATGAAAATTTAGACCTTCTTATCTAGTTTGTAAGACCTTATGTTACTAGCCCAGGTTCCCACACTTCCTGCTACTTGTTAACTTCGTGAAGTAATGGAATTTCTGAAGCGACAAAACCGTGATTTTTTTATTTAAATTGCTGTTTTAACATTGTAAAATGTTTCAAGGCATTTCATGGGAGTGTAATCAGGCAAAATTGACAGGAAGCAGAGATTAAACAAAGAAACATCATGTTTTGCTTTGTAGCCTCGGTATGATAGCATTGATTAGGAGATCAATAATGGTGTCTTTCTCATTTAATTCAAGAGGGGGAGGAAACTAGGCCAAGATAATTTTCAGACAAATCCTTGACCAGACCATAACAAATCTTTATTCTGAAATATTTCTTTGTTCCATGATAGTTACTCCCCGCAAATGCTCAGATAAAGCATGACCTTCGACTTGGAGTATGTTAGTTACGAAGAAAAGTTGGAAGAATGTCCTTTCTGTAGCCTAGAACTCAGTGTAGCACTTTGATCATTATTTTGGATGCATTACTAAATCTCTTCAAAGTCTGATAGTTTTGAGTTTGATTTGAGGAGCAGGAGCCAATAGTTTATACTCAATTGCTGATGTGGCCAAAAATGAGTCTGAAAGTCTCATGGCTATTGTGTAATGGCTTCGGCTGCATTAAAACAAGTGCATTGCAAATGGGTCTCCTTTAAAACAGGAAGATAGAGTGAAATAAAATTTTATTTATAAATATCTGATTTTCAAAGAATGAGAAGTAAGCCTCCAATGTGATAATGTAGGGATTATTTGACCCACTCTGTAGCTCTTTGAGCAAAATTTAGGAACAACATACATTTTAAAATGAATGAAGCAGTTCTTTGTAGCATTCAGTTGAATCTTGATAATGCATTTTAGTCTATTTTTTTAAAAGCTGTCTTCAGGCAGTTTTTAAAATCCATTGCCTAGACGGTAAACTTTTGATGCAGGTGTCTAATTTGTTGCAGAAGCAGCTTGGTTTGTTTTTCTACAATGAAAGTTTAAAACAAGCAGTGTCTATAATGGATGGTGTTTTCCTCCAAGATTTACTGCCTAAACAATGATTGCAAAAAATATTCCTCTTTGCCATTTCCACTTGTGTTCATTTAATCCTTATTTATTAAGAGTATGGACTAACCTGCATTTATAAAACATTTCACAATCTCAAATCTTCCCTAAATGCTTCTAAACCAGTGGAGTACTTCGAATTGTTGTTACTGTTGTAATATGGGAAAAAGTAACAACCTATCTGTGGAGAGCAAGGTCCCGTAAAGAGCCATGAGGTTCTATCAGAGACAGCAGTTGTTTTTAGTTGAGAGGCAGTACACCCAGTAAATCTCCCTACTCTTCATATAGTCTGTAGCATGTTTTATGCCCACCTGTGAGACCAGACATGAGTCTGCTTAATATCTAATTGAAACAATGGCATTCCCTCAATGCCACACTTAGCAGATAACTTGGATTATGTCCCCAAGGAGACGTGACTATTTGAATTAACTGAGTATGCTGACACATTGATGCAATCTAGTACTTCAAGTCTGTAGACTTTTGCGAAAAAATATCCTGGTCTCTGGGCTAGTTTCCCCACCGTGTGCCCAAGTCATGCGCAACTTATTTGAGGCTAATAAATATATTATCTGAATAAAATATTTTAAAAAAATACTTGGGAGAGACTACATTTTTGAAATGGTTCTCCAATTAAATGCTCAGATTTCTTTTTATGTTAAGCTGAGTCTACAGAGTGAGAGTGCATACTCTATCTTGGCCAAACAAAAATCCTACGATTGGGTGTTGATCTCTCCATAGTTCAATCTAGAGACTTGAAAATGATGCTGGTTTCCTTGTATGCCAGACAGCCCCAACCGTACTTGTTTATTGCACCATTAAAGGCTAATGGAATGTTGGCTGTTATCTCAAAAGGGACAGAATACGAAGGGGTGGAACTTATATTACAGTTATATAAAGCTCTGCCAGACTCCATTGAAAATGCAATGTTCAGTCTGCCTGTTGCACCTTAGGAACAAATATAGTTGCTTTAAAGGGGTGCAGTGCAAATTCAGCTGAATAGTACTGGGGCTTAAAAGTTTTTTAAACTTAAATCTTATTTATATTATTGTAGTCAAAGACTCGCTTGCATTGGCTTCTCTTCCCGTTCTGCATCATTGACTTTGCTCTCTTCCCACCCCCATCCAAAAAATGTATCCTTTCCCCATCCTCTTTCTCATTGACAAACAATTTCTCGACATGATAATCTGACATCGTTTTCCGCTTTTACACAGGCAACATTCAGATTCTCCTTATCAGAGCACCTTGACGGCTCCAATATCTCCAAATGACATCCAGTGCCAGCTGAGCAGAAATTTCCACCAAAAAAAATTACAAAGATTGAAGTTGCTGCCACCAACTCCATTCTCTAACTAGAAAAGCTCTGTCACTCTCTCTCACAACTGTTTGGAGCTGAACCAGCTGTTCTCAAACTTGGCGTCAATTTAACCACACAATGAGCATCTGAATACAGAGTGACATTATCACTAAGACTGTCTATTTTCAGCCCTCTAACATGGTCTGAGTCCACCCAATCTCAGGTTATCTGCTGCTGGAACTCTCCTCTCTGCCTTTTTTGCTGGCAGGTTTGACTATTACTATGGTCAATCAGTTATGTGTTACCCTGCGTAAACTTAAACAACATCCAAAATTCTGCCTGTGTCCTTATTCAAGCAAATTCTGTTCATCTTATCACTGCTGTACTCCCTGAACTACATTACTCCTGTCTAGCAGCACTTTAATTTTAAATTGTTCTTCCTTGATTTTAAATCTCTCTTTATCGTTGCCCTCTCTACCTGTATGACCTCCTCCAACTCGCTGAGATATTTGGGCTCCTGTAATTAGCTTCATGAGTATCCCCGTTTTTCGTTTCTCTACCATTTGTGGTTATTCTTTCAATTACTAAGGCCCAAAGCTGTGGAATCCCCTTCTTAATCTCTCTATCTCCCTACCTCACTTTTCTTTTTTACAGCCTATCTTTGACTATAATTATGGTCATCTGACTTTTGTGGTTCTGCACCATATTTGTTTAATAATATACCTGTGAGATATCTTGGGATGTTTTGTTGTTTTAAAAGTGCCATATAAATTCAATCTGGTGTTAAACTGCAAAGATAATTTGCATCATGAAGGGTGTAAACATGAAACATCAACTTTCCTGCTCCTCTGATGCTGCCTGACCTGCTGTGTTCCTCTGGCTCCACACTGTATTGACTCTGACTCCAGCATCTGCAGTTCTTGCTTTCTCCTGGTAGATACTGGTGTGATCTATGGTGACCATATCTTTAACAAGTGTTGGTTGCTTGAGGAACTTCAGCTTGGAGTTGAGTTGTCTGAACTGTGGGCTGTGGGATACCTAAGGGAATGGAGAGGTACCTGGACGCTGATTCAGGAGGCAGTCACATTCCCCTAGTTGAAATTATATCAAATTTGGCCCATGGTCAAGGACAGGAAGGTGTGATTTCAAGTGAAAAATGTGTGTGTATATATAGCCAGAATTTAGCTTTGGAGAATCCTCTGCCAGTGCCCTTGCGCACTAGGTGCAAAGGTCTTGACATCACTGTGGACAAAGGTATATGTTGCAGGGAGGATGAGTAAACTGATCATAACACTGTAGTCCAGAGCACCATTTAAGTAGGAGGAGGAAAGAGAAATGTAGGAATATGGGCAGCATAGTGGCTCACTGGTTAGCACAGGTACCTCACAGCTCCTGGGACCGGGGTTCGATTCCAGCCTTGGGTGACAGTCTGTGTGGAGTTTGCACGTCCTCCCTGTGTCTGCGTGGATTTCCACTGTGTGCTCTGGTTTCCTCCCACAGTCGAGAAGTTAGGTGGATTGGCTAAGGTAAGTGTGGGGTTATAGGGATAGGTTGGGGGGCTGATTCTGGGTGCAATCCTCTTTGGAGGGTTAGTGCAGACTCAATGGGCTGAATGGTCCCTTTTTACACTTCTATGATCCGAGAAGTAATCAGACATAGTACAGCGAAGGGAATAAATACTGTTTTCTGTAGCAAAGACTGCCTTGCCTCCCCTGTGCCAAGGTTTAAGTCATCTCTACTGAACTGGGGAGGAGCTTTGTGTGAGAGGGGAAGGATCCAGTTGTTATGGTCCACTTTGGTACCACTGACAGTGATTGGTCTAGGAAAGAGGTTCTAATTAAGGATTATGAGCAGCTCAGGCCTAAACTAAAAAATAGACCTAAAAATGTAATAATCTTCCAATTACTACCTAAGTCACATGCAGATGGGGCGGCACGGTGGCTCAGTGGTTAGCACTGCAGCCTCACAGCGCCAGGGTCCTGGGTTCGATTCCAGCCCCAGGTGACTGTCTGTGTGGAGTTTGCACATTCTCCCCGTGTCTGCGTGGGTTTCCTCCGGGTGCTCCGGTTTCCTCC
>JAHRHZ010000019.1:41380234-41417985 GCA_024137785.1 Ginglymostoma cirratum | reverse complement strand
CTGTACGGATTCTTCTAAACTTCTAAACCAGACTGGTGTTAGGTAAATAAGATTAGAGAGGTCAATGCGTGCTCTCAGAGATTGACTTGGGAGAATTTGTGGTCCGTTTCATGGGGCAATTGTACCAATACAGGGGAAAGAAAAAGCTGTTCTCTTCATACAGGATTCATTTAAATTGTGCTGGGACCAGTGTCCTGGACCAAATTTGATCTAATTTCAACTGTAGGCCTCAACACTATTCAGATAGGGGAAGGAAAGAGAAATGTAGAAATATGGGTGGCATACTGCTGCCTCACAGCCCCAGGGACTCAGGTTCGATTCTGTTGTTGTAGATAGGGCTTTAAAATAATTGGGGGAAGGATTCAATTGAAGGGAAATTTAAAACATCAAAAAGAAAAAGGGGAATAGTGATGCAGTGTAGTGAACAGGCAAACAGTATTCAAATGTGACAGGAAGGGGTAGAAAATACACTCAGAAGAGTGCAGTAGAAATTAGAACCAGAGTTTAAAAAGTCAAAGCTTAGACTTTTTATCTGACTGCCTGCAGCATTTGTAACAAGATAAATGAGTTGACCGCACAAATAAAAATAAACAAATATGTCTTGATAACCATTATGGAGAAATGACTTCAGGGTGACCGATACTGGGAACTCTGTATTCATGGATATTTGATGTTCCAGAAGATTAGGCAAGAAGGAAGAGGACTTGGGGTAATTTTATTAATAAAGAAAGATATCAGTGCAATGTGAATGGTGATATAGGTACTTGATAATGATGTGGAATCAGTTTGCGTTGGAATAAGGAATGGCAAGGGTATGTAGTCACGATTGGGAGCTGTCTATAAGTCTCTAAGGCCTTGTCTCCCTTTTGGACAAAGTATAAAACAAGAAATTATGAAGGCATGTAAGAAGGGCATTATAACTGTCTTTGGTGATTTTAATCTGCATATTGACTAGACAAATCAGATGGGCAGGGGTAACATGGATTTCTAGAGCACATCAGGGATTGTTTCTTAGGTTCTACAATGCACTACTTTATTGTGAACAGACTATTTTATGTCAAGTAACGGGCAATGAGGTAGGATTAATAAGCTATCTTGTGGTTAAGGATCCTCGTGGGAGGAGCGATCACAGTGCAATAGAATTTTATATTCAGTTTGAGGGGGTACAACTTGAATCTCACAGTCCTCCACTTAAGTAAGGGCAAATGCAGAGCAAAAGGAAAGAGTCGTCTAAATCAGACTGGGAAAAGAGTGGCTGGCATTTAAGCATGTATTTTGTATTGTTCCACAAAATTTCATTCAAGTCAAAAAGAAGGTTTTGATGAGAATGATGAACCATTCGTGGTTAATAACAGTGGTCAAAGAAAACATTCAATCAAAAATGAAGGCATACAAAGCAGTTAAAAACTAATGGTAGCCTAGTGGATTGCTATATTTTTTAGGAACTGTTATGGACCAGACCAAACTCCCTCAAACTATTCAGAAGGTAGTGTAGACCCTAACTTTTTCTTATTTTAAAGGTAAATGTAAGGTGTTGTGTTCTAGATGCAATTCAATTGGTCAAACTACCAGATTTAAAACAAAACACACTTTATTCATTCACTATAGTTAAAATACAATGAAAGAAAGAAGGAATTAGAGAAGGTAATAGAACAATGGATATAGTACTTACTACTAATTAACTATTCTAATATAGCAACATCCCATAAACACACCCTTGGCAAAAGGTAAATTCAGAAAGCAGATTGTCTCATGCATTTCTCCAATCCAGGAGAAATGAACATCAAAAGACAATTCTGAGAGAGACAGAACTCCAGCTTTCAGCTGTAGCAAAGAGATCAGTGGCAGCTTTTCACGGCCCCCGCAGCTTCTGAAAACTGAAGTGGAGATCCTGGTTCTATGGGAGTTTGACCACACTCCTTCAGGGTGCATCTATTGTTCCAACTTTAAATAAAAATCCAAGGCCTCACAAGCTGTTTACTCTAGTGGTTCTGGTAGACTGCTCCTCACCTCTGCCTTAAACCTGCTCTTCAAAAAAAAAAGGTCAAAATAACCTCTTGAAACCATGGCATTGTCACAGAACTAGCAGCAGATGACTAAAGGAATAAAAAATGAGAAAATTGATTATGGAGGTAAATTGGAAAGAGATATGAAAATAAATAACAAAAGCTTCTATGGGCATATAAAATGAAAGAGTAGCTAAAGTAAGTGTGGGACCTTTGGAGGATACGACCTGGGAAAAGCGCAAAAATGGCAGATAATATAAGCCAAGGGATAACAAGATGTAGAGCTGGATGAACACAGGAGGCCAAGCAGCATCGGAGGAGCAGGAAAGCTGAGGTTTTGGACGAAGACCCTTCTTCAGAAATGGAGGGGAAGGGGATTCTGAAATAGATAGGGAGAGGGGTGAGGCGGATAGAAGATGGATAAAGGAGCAGATAGGTGGAGAGGAGACAGACAGATCAAAGAGGTGGGGTTGGAGCCAGTAAAGGTGAGTGTAGGTGGGGAGTTAAGGAGGGGATAGGTCAGCCCAGGGAGGACGGACAGGTCAAGGGGGCGGGGATGAGGTTAGTGGGTAGGAGATGGGGGTGAGGCTTGAGGCGGGAGGAGGGGATAGGTGGGAGGACGGACAGGTTAGGGAGGCGGGGACAAGCTGGGCTGGTTTTGGGATGCGGTTGGGGGAGGGGAGATTTTGAAGCTTGTGAAGTCCATATTGATACCCTTGGCTGCAGGGTTCGCAAGCAGAATATGAGATGCTGTTCATGAAGCTTTCGGGTGTGATCATTGTGGCAATGCAGGAGGCCCAGGATGGACATGTCATCCAAGGAGTGGGAGGGGGAGGGGGAGTTGAAATGGTTCACGACTGGGAGGTGTAGTTGTTTGTTGCGAACCGAGCGTAGGTGTTCCGCAAAGCGGTCCCCAAGCCTCCACTTGGTTTCCCTGATGTAGAGGAGGCCACAACAGGAACAGCGGATACAGTATACCACATTAGCAGATGTGCAGGTGAACATCTGTTTGATGTGGAAGGTCTTCTTGAGGCCTGGAATGGGGGTGAGGTGGGGTGGGGGGGAGGTGTAGGGGCAGGTGTAGCACTTGCTCCAGTTGCAGGGAAAAGTGCTGGGGGTGGTGGGGATGTAGCAGTGTGTGGAGCGGACAAGGGAGTCACGGAGAGAGTGGTCCCTCCGGAAGGCAGATAAGGGTGGGGAGGGAGAAATGTCTTTGGTAGTGGGGCCAGATTGCAGATGGCGGAAGTGTCGGAGGATGATGCGTTGTATTCAGAGGTTGGTGGGGTGGTACATGAGGATGAGGGGGATTCTGTTTTGGTTGTTATTGCGGGTAGGGGATGTGAGGGATGAGTTGCGGGAAATGCGTGAGACACAGTTGAGGGCATTTTCGCCCACTGGAGGGGAAGTTGCAGTCCTTGAAAAACGAGGGCATCTGAGATGTCAGGGAGTGGAATGCCTCATCCTGGGAGCAGATGCGGTGGAGGCGAAGGAATTGGGAATAGGGGATGGCCTTTTTGCAAGAAGGTGGGTGAGAGGAGGTGTATTCTAGGTGGCTGTGGGAGTCAGTAGGCTTGAAATGGATATCTGTTTCCAGGTGGATGCCAGAGATGGAGACACAGAGGTCCAGGAAGGAGAGAGAGGTATCAGAGATGGTCCAGGTGAACTTAAGGTTGGAGTGGAAGGTGTTAGTGAAGTGGATGAACAGTTGGAGCTGCTCGTGGGAGCACGAGGCGGCACTGATACAGTCATCGATGTAACGGAGGAAGAGGTGGGGGATGGGGCCAGTGTAGCTTTGGAAGAGGGATTGTTCCATGTATCCTACAAAGAGGCAGGCATAGCTTGGGCCCATGTGGGTACCCATGGCCCCACCCCCTTCGTCTATAGGAAGTGGGAGGAATTGAAAGAGAAGTTGTTGAGGGTGAGGACGAGTTCGGCTAAGCGGATGAGGATGTCAGTATGCCACAATGATACCACCTGAAAGCTGCAGGAACAGCATCTCATATTTCGCTTGGGAACCCTGCAGCCCAAGGGTATCAATGTGGACTTCACAAGCTTCAAAATCTCCCCTCTCGACCGCATCCCAAAACCAGCCCAGCTTGTCCCCGCCTCCCTAACCATTCCTCCCGCCTCAAGCCCCACCCCTACCTACTAAGCTCTCCTTGACCTGTCCGTCCTCCCTGGATCGACCTATCCCCTCCCTAACTCCCCACCTACACTCACCTTTACTGGCTCCAACCCCGCCTCTTTGACCTGTCTGTCTCCTCTCCACCTATCTTCTCCTCTATCCATCTTCTATCCGCCTCCCCCTCTCTCCCTATTTATTTCAGAATCCCCTTCCCCTCCCCCATTTCCGAAGAAGGGTCTTGACCCGAAATGTCAGCTTTCCTGCTCCTCTGATGCTGCTTGGCCTCCTGTGTTCATCCAGCAGTACACCTGGTTATCTCAGATTCTCCAGCATTGGCAGTTCCTACTATCTAGAAAATACAAACCAATAGTTTTGCACCAGTCTTCATAGTGGAGTGCACAAATACATCCCAAAGATAACAGTTAAGCAAGATGCTAATGAAAGGAAAGATCTTGTAACAGCCCTTATCAAAAGGGACAAAGAACTAGTCCCATAATAAAATATTAAAACTAGAGGGTATAGTCTCATAACGAAGAAATGCCAGTTTAAGACTCAGATAAAGAGAAAAGTTTTCTTTCGAGCGTTGTGTGGGTAGATGTACATATGAATTTAGAAAGGCAAGATCTGATTAGGGATAGTCAACATGGCTTTGTGCACGGGAAATTGTGTCTTACTAACTTGATTGAGTTTTTTTTTAGAAGAGGTGATAAAGCAGATTGATGAAGGCAGAGTGGTAGCCGATGTATGTATGGACTTCAAGGCATTCGACAGGGTTCCGCATAGTAGGCTCGTTAGCAGGGTTAGGTCACATGGAATCCAGGGTTCGCTAGTCAATTGGATACAAAATTGATTCAAAGGAAGGAGACAGAGGGTGGTGTTAGAAGGTTGTTTTTCGGACTGGAGGCCTGTGACCAACAGTGTGCCTCAAGAATCAGTGCTGGGGCCGCTGCTTTTAAACATTTATATAATGATTTGGATGTGAACATAGAAAGTATGGTTCATAAGTTTGCAGACGACACCAGAATTGGTGGAGTAGTGAACAGTGAAGAATGTTATCTCAGTGTACAACAGGACCTTGATCAGATGGACCAGTAGGTTGAGGTGTGGCAGACGGGAGTTTAATTTTGATGTGTGAAGTGTTGCATTTTGGTAAGGCGAATCCGGACAAGACTTAGACAGTTAGTCATTGAATTATACAATCCGTACAGTGTGGAAGCAGACCTCTTGGCCCACTGATTCCACAATGATCCTCTGAAGACCCTATCCCTGTGATCCTGCATTTCCCATGGCTTGTCCATCTAGCCCACACAACCCTGGACACTGGGCAGTTTGGCCTGGTCGGTCCACCTGGCCAGCATATCTTTGGACTGTGGAAAGAGGCTGGGACACCCAGGCGAGGCCCACACAGACATGGAGAGAATGTGCTGACTCTGCGCAGACAGTTGCCCAAGGCTGGAATCAAGCCTGGGTTCTCGGTGTGTGAGGTGGCCGCAGCTAACTGCTTAACCGCCCTAATGGAAAGACCCTGGGGAGTGTAGCTGAACAAAGAGACCTTGCGGTGCAGGTGCATGGTTCCTTAAAAGTGGATTTGCAGTTAGACAAGGTTGTGAAGAAGGTGTTTGGAATGCCTGCCTTTATTGGTCAGTGCATTGAGTTTTGGAGTTGTAATGTCATGTTGCGGCTGTACAGGACATTGGTTAGGCCCCTTGTAGAATACTGTTTTCAGTTCTCGTCTCCCTGCTGTAGGAAAGATGTTGTTAAACTTGAGTGAGTTCAGAAAAGATTTACAAGGATGTTGCCAGGATTGGACAGTTTGAGCTATAGAGAGAGGCTGAATAGGCTGGGGCTTTTGTCCCTGGATTTTGGAGGCTGAGGGATGACCTAGAGG
Source organism: Ginglymostoma cirratum (assembly GCA_024137785.1). Lineage (NCBI taxonomy): Eukaryota > Metazoa > Chordata > Chondrichthyes > Orectolobiformes > Ginglymostomatidae > Ginglymostoma > Ginglymostoma cirratum. The sequence goes on along the minus strand of JAHRHZ010000019.1, from coordinate 41,411,966 downwards.
TTTATAAAATCATGATGGGCAGGGGATAGGGTGAATAGCTGAGGTCTTTTTCCCAGGGTAAGGGAGTCTAAAACTAGAGGGCATCGATTTAAGGTGAGGGGGGAAAGATTTAACAGGGACCTAAGGGTAACTTTTTCATACATAGGTGGTAGTGTCTGTGTAGAACAAGCTGCCAGAGAAAGTGGTGGAGGTGGGTACAATTACAACATGGAAAAGGCACCTGGATGTGTACGTGAATAGAAAGGTATATGAGCCAAATGATGGCAAATGGACTAGATTAGTTTAGGATATCTGGCTAGTATAGATGATTTGAGGCGAAGGGTCTGTTTCCGTTCCTATGTAACTCTGATTCTAAATAAGAGAGACTAACTGCACCACAGTATTATTGCTCGATTATACTTATAATAGCTGTTCTATATTTTTAACCAGAAACATATTCAGTACATCATTTTAATTCTTCATTTAAATCATTCCTCTACTAAATTATATCACTGCGCATTGTGTATCCTGTGCTCATCCTTCAGCTGGTATGGCTTAGATGCAAGCCAGAGCAATGGAGGAGCAACTATTACCCTCTTGTGACAAATGGATTAAATTCCACATTATTAATTTAGCGTTACAATTTATACATGATAATAATGTGTGCAATTTCGTAATGTACATAATATGTTTCATTTGATTTTGGATGTTGACTATTCACTAATCTTTGATGTGAAATCATTTTTGTCCAGAATGTTATGTTAAACATCATAAACATCTGGCATGTTTCTTGTTTTCCTGCCAATGCCTCCCACCACCGCCCCCCCCCCACCCCCGCCAAAACAATGTTCTTAAGTGACTAAGTAGAATTATAATGGCTAACATTGTGACCAACGTATTAATCATATTGAAGTAGAATTAGCTTGATTATCATCTCTTTTCACACCTGTCTCCAGTTTATTTGATTTAGTGAAGGACAGGACAAGCACTTTTGGAATATCTCACGACTAACTTGCCCAGTTTTATCAGCCATGGCTCAGTGGTAACATTCTTGGCTGAGGCAGATGTTAGCTTCAAATCTTACTGCAGAGACCTGAGCACATAACCTGGATTAACACCTTAGTACAATACTGAAGGAGTGCTGCATTGATAAAGATGCCAACTTTTGAATGAGATGTCAGCTCAGAAAAATGACTAACTTTTTGTGTGAAAAGCACCCATGAATTTTAATATGGTGGATTGGGACAAGGAAGAATGATGTGAGATTGGCATTAATATAAAGCCTTCCTCATATCACTACGCAGCAGTGAAGCATTTATGAAATGTAGTCACTGTCATAGGAAGTGCAGTAACCTCCTACAATCAGTTATCTAATTATTATTATCATTTTTTTCATGTTGATTGAGTGATAAATACTGATTAGGACCCTGGGGATAACTGCTCCTGTTCTACGATGTAATGCCCTTAGATCTCTTATGTCCAGCTGAGAGAGCTGATGCGACCTTGGGTTTAGCATCTCAGCTAAAAGATTTGACCCCCAAAAATGCAGCCCTCTCTCAGTATTGCACGAGAATGCCAGCCTAGATTTTTCTTATGCTTTAGTCAAGGAGTGAGACATGAACCCACAATCTTCTGATTCAGACACAAGATTGTTACTGACTGGCTTCCAGCTGACGCTTAAATGAAGTTAGCACATAAAATCATGGTGGCACATTGAACTTCTAGATTTAGCTATGCATCCCTTCTCTACCATGAAAATTTTGTTACATTTTGTGTGTTGTTGCAAGTTTCATTTTGTTTTATGAACTGCTGGTTGATAAAGTTTCTACTGCATCTACATGGCTCCCTTCAGCAACATCAGTTTGTTTCTACACTTTATTCGTTCATGTAATGTGAGCATCATTGGCTAGGCCAGCATTTATTGCCCATCTCTAATTGGAATTGGTCATAATGCACTGCTGTCTTGAAGTGCTACAGTCCTTTGGGTGTAGGGACATCCACAATGTTTGTCAAGAACGGAGTTCCAGGGATTTTGCCCCAGTGGCATTGAAGGAGTGGTGATACCGTTCCAAGTCAGGATGGTGTGTGGCTTGGAGGGGAACTTGCAGACTGTGGTGTTCCCCTGCATCTTGCTACCCATGTCCTTCTAGGTGCTGAAAGTTGCAGGTTTGGACTGTGCAGTCAAATGAACCATGGTGAGCTATTCCATTGCATCTTGTAGATTGTGGGCACTGCTGTCACTGTTTCAGTGATGAAGGGAATGGATGTTGAAGATAAGGCAATATTGGATAATGTCAGACTTCCAAGTGTGGTTGGAGCCGCCCTCATCCAAGAAAATTAAAATTGTTCTATCACATTGCTGATCTGTGCTTGTATATAAGGTACAGGCTTTAAGGAGACAAGAAATGAGTTGCATGCAACAAAATTCATAGTGCTTGATCTTCTCTTGCAGCCATGGTATTTACATGGCTCGCCTAGTTCAGTTTCTGGTCAATGTAACCCCCAGAAGGATCTTAGTGGGGATTTCAGCAATGGAAATGGCACTGAATTTCCAGTGGCAACAGTTAGATTAATGGTTAGATTCTCTCTTACTGGAGATGATCATTGCCTGACACTTAGTACTTATCAGTACAAGCCTGACAACATTCAGCATATCTCAGTAAAACTTCTTTTGATCCCTCTCTGTCTATATGTAAAATTGCTTTTCTGATGTTTGGTACAGCACGAGTTTCCTTGAGCTAAATACCGGGAAGACTAAAGCCATTGTTTTCACCATGTCACTAAGTCCATACTGAGCCACCAACTATGATCCTCTACCTTGCAGTTGATTGAACTTGCTCACAACTTTGATGCCATAATGGCCCCAAGATGAGCTTCCACCACGTATCCCCCTCATGACCTTAAAAACACACTTGTTCCACTGTCATGTTACATGACCCCACCCCAATTTCAATTCATTGTTGTTGAAACTTTCATCTATGCCCTTGCTACCTCTGAACTGGACTTTTCCTGTATGCCCTTGCCAGACTCCCATGTTCTGCCCTCTGTAAACCTGATATCAACCAGAACTCTGTTGCTAGTACTAACTCCCTAACTACTGTTCACCATCATTAGTATATGTTAGCTTCTGCATCAGCAGCATCCTGTTTTAAAAATATCAACCTTTTTTTAAAATGCTCCCACAGCCTTGACCCTTTCTATCGCTTTTCTATGCTTCCAATCCTTCAAGATACGTGTTCCTCTACTTCCGGCCTTGTATATCCCAGTTTTATTTGTTCTGCTGAGTCGACAAGCTGGCTTGGCCTTTAAACTCCTGAATTCCTTTCCAATTCTTTTCCTGTCTCCTTTTACGAAGATCCTTAATGTCCAAATGCATTTGTTCAAACTTGGGGGTAACCGATCTGTGGCTTGATATAAAGTTTGTTTTTTGCTAGGGCTCTTGTGAAGCCTCTTGGGAGGTAGCGTGTATCATATAACTCCTCTGACACTTTTGTGTTGTTTCTGTAGTTGTGATAGGAAGCTGTATTTATACTGGATGGTAGAATCTTGCTACAAATGCTTTTTCTTTTCTAGTGGTAGAATGGGGAGATGATGTAAAAGCAATTACTGAAGATGAAGCCATGGTCTTGGTGAATCATCAGGCAACAGGTGATGTCTGCACCCTCATGATGTGCCTTCAAGACAAAGGAACGGTAGGGTCTGCAATTTTCTGACAGTTTGTCTTTGCGTACAAGTCCAAAGTAGACACAGTGGATATTTTTTGAGTATTGTTTATTGATTCCAGTTCACACATTTAATGTGTCCAGCCAAAATGAATTCACTGCTTACCCGAATTATGCCACTTCCAGTACTGTATATGTTATTTGAAGAGGTATACTGTTTAAAAATACAACTTATGTTGTCCTTTGTACTACATTGCATGGCAAATAATAATTAAAGCGTGCATCCTCCTTGCGTTTCATGTTTACTCTATATCGTAGTATTACTGAGTCATTCTGAAGAGCAAAGGTGAAATTTTAAAGTAGTTTACATCAATCTCCACAGGTAAATTACTTAGCCAAATGTGTGAATGCCTTGCTCCGTGAATTGCTTTCCCTCACAGCTTGCCAGTTTTCCACCTTCGATGTGAATTTTTGTGCATCTATTAGTAATTTGTGCTTTCTAAAACAGAGTCTCATAAGAGTAATGCACCTAAGGTCTGCGAAAAAATATTGAATATGAGACCAAAGGGTAATCAAGTCTGTGAATACCGTGTCTACTTAATCCATCGTTTTGGTCATAATTTTAGTAATCTGTATTAATCCTTGGCTCCTTTTTCTACTTTTAAGGAGACTATATTAACACAATTTTATTGTAATTTTGTATTAAGTTTACTACTTTAAAAGGCTGCTTTGTCAGTTTATATCAAGATTTGGAGAATTTTTTATATGTCGTAACTTGGTAATGTACATGCAGGATCCCTGGTAACATAGCAACTAGCTGGATGAATTTACTAATTTAGTGACTAGTCAGTCAGGGTATTATATGCATCAGTGGGTCGTGAAGAAAAGCATGTGAGCTTGTCTCTTCACTAAACTATACAGTTGCTTTGCTGTCATGTAAATGCATGATAGAATGACTATGTAAGAAACTTGCTCTGATAGCCCATAGACAATAATTTGAAAATGAAAGTATTTTTCATGGCTACTGAGCTGACAAATACATTGCAACTGACCTAATTGCTGTTTTAGTTTGTATTGTGCCATGCTGATGTTCAAATTCCAAACTGTGACCGGTTTTCATCAAATTATTGTCTGACTATATTATTTCCAGCAAATGTTATCACCATTTATAAGTGAATACATTGTTCAGGCAAGGTGGTGAAAATCAATGTAAGATTCTATTAATTATTGAATTAATGAAATATTAATTGATGGACCTGTTTTTTTGAAACAAAATCTGAACACAATGTTGAAAGCAGAACACAGTGTTGATAACAAAACACTTAATCTTCTTAAATTGCAGTTTATTGCTGTAAAACATACTTTGCTTTTTACACCTATATTGACATTGCAGCAAGCTACAATAAGAGATCTGTAAAGTTCTTTACTGTGACAGACACATTTGCTTGTCCTGAGGGTTTCTCATTTCAGTAAATGGTTGAGGTTGCTACTTGGGATCATTGACTGGATACATTAACTAAAATTAGTTAGTTCCTCCTACTATTGGATTTCATGTTATTTCCATGGATTAAGAAAATAATTAGAATTTCTTGTAGCGTGAACATAATTTTAAAGAAAAAAGTTGTCCTTGACAAATAAGAAAGAAAAAATGGCTGCATTTATGTATTGCCTTTCATGCCTTCAGGAGCAGGTTACAGACTGATGTAGGAGGTATTTTTGAAATACTGTCATGATTCTAATGGAGAAAATGTAGCAAACAATTTGCACGGAGCAAACTCCCGTGATAGCAAATGTGACAAAGTCCAACTAATCTCATAGTGATTTAATTTTTTTAAAATCATGTTTGTTTGTGAGGTGTGGGGATTGCTGGCTTAAACCATCATTTATCCCTAATTTTTCTTGATTAAATGGTGGTAAACTGCTATCTTGAACTGTTGCGCTGCATGGAGAGTGGCATACCTACTGTTTTAGGAAGACAAATCCATGATTGCATCCAGTGATGGTGATAGAATGCTGATTATATTTCCATTTCAGGATGGTGTATGGCTTGTAAGGGAGCTTGCACAAGATGATGTGGTCATGTATCTGCTGCCCTTGTCCTTCTAGGCGGTAGAGGTTGTGGGTTTGGAATGTGTTGTTGAAGGCGCCTTGGTGAGTTAATGCAGTTTATTTTGTAGGTGGTACACACTGTTACCATTGTGCATTAATGGTAAAGGGAGTGAATGTTGGAGTTGGTGGATGGGATATTAATCAAGCAGGCTGCTTGTCCTAGATAGTCTCAAGCTTCTTGCATTCTATTGGAACTTCAGCCATTCAGGTAAGTGAAGAGTACCCCATCACATTCCTGATTTTTGCTTTATAGATGGTTGACAAGGTATGGGGAGTCAGGAGGTGGATTATTTACTTCAGAATTCCAAGCCTCTGGCCTGCAGTTGTAACCACAGTATTTTTATGGCTGGTCTAATTCTGTTTCTAGTCAATGGTAACCCCTGTGGTAGTGATGGGGAATTCAGCAATGATGAAGCCATTGAATTTTAAGGGGAGATATTTAGGTTTTCTTGCATTATGACTGGACAGGAGGAATGTGCTGTTAATAAAACCCTACAGTGCTGCAAGGAACAAAAACAAAGTTGCTGGAAAAGCTCAGCAGGTCTGGCAGCATCCGTGGAGGAGAAAACAGAGTTAAATGTTTCGGGTCCGGTGACCCTTCATCAGAACTGGTCGGACCCGATTGAGGGCCCTGTCGACAACGGAGCTGGGGAATCCTCTGTTGAGGAAGAATGTGGACATTTCGGAGGTTCCCTTGTGCTGCAACAGTGCTGCAAGTTGAAATTGATTCAGTCATCAAAATGGCCAATTGTTTCCTTTTATTAAGAATAAAAAATTCTTTCACTAGGTTTCTTTAATGAACTCCTGAGGTAATCCATTTATTGTAAAACAAAACTTATTCCTAAAGAAAAGGCAAAACTAATCTAACTTGATCAAGCTTTTTGAAATGGTATCAAAGAGGATTGATGAGGGCAGAGCAGTGGATGTGAACTATATGGCCTTCAGTAAGGTATTTGACAAGGTTCCTCATGGTAGACTAGTTGACTGGTTAGATCACGTGGAATACACGGAGAATGAGCTATTTGGATACATTGTCTACACTGGCTCATGTAGAAGACAGAGGGTGGTGGTGGAGGTTTACTTTTCAGACTGGAGGCGTATTAACAAGTGGTATGCCACAAGGATCGGTGCTGGGTCCACTGCTTTTCGTCATTTATATAAATGATTTGGATGTGAACATAAGAGGTATGTTTAGTAAGTTTGCAGATGACACTAAAATTGAAGGTGCAGTGGTCAGCGAAGAAGGTTACCTCAGATGACAACAGGATCGTAATCAGATGAGCCAATGGGCTGAGGAGTGGCAGATGGTGTTTAATTTAGATAAATGTGAGGTGCTGCATTTTGGAAAGGAAAATCAGGGCAGGACATACACATTTAATAATAAGGTCCTGAGGAGTGTTGCTGAACAAAGAGACCTTGGAGTGCAGGTTCATAGTTCCATGAAAGTGGAGTTGCAGGTGGATAGGATAGTGAAGGCGGTGTTTGGTTTGCTTACCTTTATTGGTCAGTACATTGAGTACAAGATTTGGGAGGTCATGTTGTGGCTGTACAGGACGTTGGTAAGGCCACTATTGGAATACTGCGCTCAATTCCCTGTTGTAGGAATGATGTTGTGAAACTTGAGAGGGTTCAGAAAAGATTTATGAGGATGTTGAGGGTTTGAGTTGTAGGGAGAGGCTGAACATCATAGAATCCCTACTGTGTGAAAACAGGCCCTTTGGCCCAACAAACCCAAGCCCACACCAACCCTTGGAGCATCCCACCCAGATCCATCCTCCTATAACCCACCTAAGCTACACATCCCTGAATGCTACGGGCAATTTAGCATGGCTAGTCCACCTAACCAGCACATCTTTGGACTGTGGGAGGAAACTGGAATACCCGGGGGAACCCACGCAGACACTGGGAGAATGTGCAAACTCCACACAAACAGTCGCCCGAGGGTGGAATTGAACCCAGGTCCCTGGCACTGTGAGGCAGCAGTGCTAACCACTGAGCCACCATGCTGCCGGGGCTATTTTCCCTGGAGCGTCAGAGGCTGAGGGGTGACTCTTATAGAGGTTTATAAAATCATGAGAGGAATGGATAGAGTAAATAGGCAAGAACTTCTCCCTGGGGTTGGGGGGAGTCCAAAACAAGAGGGCGTAGGTTTATTGTGAGAGGGGAAAAATATGAAAGGGACCTAATGGGCAACTTTTTCACAAAGATGGTGGTGTGTGTTTGGAATGAGCTGCCAGAAGAAGTGGTGGAGCCCAGTATGATTACAACATTTAAAAGCCACGTGGATGGATATGAATAAGAGGGGTTTAGGAGGATATGGGCCAAATGCTGGCAAATGGGACTAGATTTACATTGTATATCTGATCAGCCTGGACGAGTTGGACCGAAGGGTCTGTTTCTGTGCTGTATATCTCTATGACTCTGATTTAATTAGCAACCAACAGTAATCCAGAATTGGAACCATAATCTTTTGATCCCAAAACACGCGCACATTCACTTTCAAAATAACTCTGAAGTGCTGATATTTTAAAAAAGGCAAATGAGAAAATATTTTTGGGGCCAATGGATCTGGGAAAGTTTGATAAATTCTCAAGGTCCACTGTTTTCTTATTGACTAAATCAAATTGATGGAAGATCTTACAAACAAAGTTTCTCTTTCGATGGATTTGAACTTGTTTCAAGTTCTTGGAAAGTGATCACAGTTCACCGTTTCAAGATTTACGAGGTAGTCAAGAAACTGAGCTGTGGAATCTGTCAGGTTCTCAAATACTTTAACTAAGAGAGGATTTTGAGAGAGAGAACGGCCTGTCTTCACTGCAAACTGTGGAGGATTTCTCTTCCTTTTTGATGCTCTTTTTTTTTTTTTTTTTTTTGAAACAGAATACAAGGGCCAGAAAGGATTGCTAGGCAACCATCAGTGCAGGGCCCCATAGTTTCTTTGAATCAAGTTTTCTAGTAATTATAGGAAGCATTTTGTATCTTCCAAAAAGCTTTGCTTGACTGCTTATCTAAAGGTATCTGGTTTTCCGTAATCAGCATGTTGCCTACAGCCCATGTAAACCTGACGACTGAACTCGGTGTTAAAACTTTGTTTAATCCGGAATGAATCCAAACAATTCAAAATATTCTATTTTCTATCGCAGTCCATAATATGTATCTGTAATCCCAACAATGTTTTGGAGCTGCTCCCATTCGGGCGAGTAGACAGCATTTCATCACACTCCTGACTAGTGTTTACTAGTGGATAGTAAGCTGACACTGGGTAAAAAAATGAGGTGGGCTATTTAGCTCGGAGTTCCTACCTCTGACCAACTCTTGTGGCCATAATATTTATATTCTGGTCCAGTTCAGTTTCAGGTCAGTAGTAACCCCCGGCATGTCACTGGTGGACTATTCAGCAATGCCCATGCCATTGAATGTCTTGGAAAAATGATCTGATTCCTTCTTGTTTGAGATGATCATTGTATGGCACACGTGTAGTATGAATGTTACTTGCCAGTTATTACCCAAAGCTAGGTGTTGACAAGACCTGCCTGCATGTGGACACAGATTATTTTATTATCTGAAGAATTGTGAATGCTGCTGAACATGTGCAATCATCAGCAAATAATTCCACTCTGATCTTGTGGTGGAGGAAGTTTCATTGATGAAGCAGCTGAAGTTGTTTGGGCCTAGAACATTACCCTGAGGAATTCCTATTGGTGCTATCCAGGGACTGAGATGATTAGCCTCCACCAAACATAACTATCTTCCTTCATGCTAACGATGACATCAACTGGTAGAGAGTTTTCCCCCGATTTCTATCAACTCTAACTTTGCCAGGGCTCCTCGATGCCATGATTTGTCACATGCTGACTTCGCAGAGAGGCAGTCACTCTCCCCTCACTTCTGCAGTTCAGCTATTTTCATCTTTGTTTGAACCAATGCTGTAATGTGCTCAGGAACTGAATAGCCCTGGTAAAACCTAAATTAAGCATCACTGATCTGGTCTTTTGCTGAGCAAGTGCTTCTTGATGAGTCTTGAATGAACATTTAGTGCCATTCATATATATAATGTCCAGCAGTACTACTGAGTTGTTACATCTTCACATTGATACTTTAGAAGCAGTTACTCTAGTCACTTACCTGAAGTCTGCACTTGACAGTTTTAGACCCTAACTCTAACCTAAACTTTGTGAATCAGACTGCAATATAACATCACCTTCTGCAATTCAAGTTCCAAGGGACAAAGTTTGGCAGCACTTTTCTAAAAAAAAAGTGTAACTATCCCACTCAGAGTGCTTCTTCTTCAGGTTAAAATGGTACATTAAAAAAACCAATCTGTATTTTTTTAAAAAACTGTATATTGTGACACCATGTCATCACAAAGTTATTATCTAAGGAGTTAACATGAGTGCAGTTGAGATTTTAGAGGTATTATAACTAGGCGGCTAAAGAACTTAGTGCAAAAATTCAAAACTTCGAATCTTTTGGCGATTAGCGGAACTCTGAGCCGAAGCATTGCTTTAGCTACGCTGTTTTTCTAAAATGTTAATGTTTATTAAGCCATCCTTCTTTGAGCAGGATTCTCCTCTTGTCAGCTTGCCAGTTTTATCTGTTAAATAGACTGACAACATTAAAAAAGGGTGGGCACTACAAAAAAACTGAAGATAAAATGAAAGTATTTTATGAACAATAAGAACAGAAAACAAAGGGTATCAACTGATGTGATTGAATGAAGGGCCAGTGTTCATGTGCAGACAAAAGAATAATGAAGCAAAGACTTTACATTCAGATTATAATTCGATTTGTTACTGTATTTGGAATTCATTGATGTGACCATAAATGGCTTTGAGGCGAGCAAAGGGTTGACTGTTTTTCAAGGTATGCACGTTGCTGTCATGCTTATGATTAGGTAATTAGCTTACCCTTCCAAAGTAGCTCCCTGGGACTACCTTCAGAGCTTTTATTACAAACAATACTTGTTTGTTGAATTTCCAGTAGCTCTCAATCAATTGACTTTTTTCTCATGTTGGTAGTTTGCATGCCAATAGAATTTTCTTTTTGTTTGTCCAACAGGTAGTTCGCCATATGATGTGGCTAATGGAATACATTTTCAAGTTTACAAACTTTGGTGTTGTCTCTCTCATCCATGGGGATTTCTTCATTCGACAGGTGAGGGAAATGTTTTGCTAATTAGCACCATATATTTATAGGAACAACCACATAAACAAAAGAAGGCATTACTGTTTACTATGAAGCATAATTTTTGTACAGTTTCCAGACGATGCTGGAGTGAGTTTGTCAGGCGAAAAGGAAATAAGCTAGGGCATATTATTACCATATATGTAAATGCACTGTGCACCAAATAACAAGGATAAGCATTCTTCTGTTGAACATAAAACCTTTTCTAATGCAATGTGAGCACTTCTTTTGCATGATTTGATCAGTACCTTTGTGTTTCTCATTGCATCATAGTGAGTTTCCCATTTCACACACAAGTCCTCCATGAATTGATGCATTTGTCAGCTAATGTTGGCATTAAGGCCTGCATTGTGTTGTGATTGTTCTCCAGTTAAACTGAAGTGCAGCCATCCAAGCCACTTAATTTGTTTTTTAGAACTGCAGATTCTAAAAAGATGTCCACACCGACTTATCTGCCTGTGTCTTGTTCTGCTGCCTGACCTATTTACAGCAGTCTCTCTTTGATTCTTATATTCCTACTTGTACATTATCAATTCTGTGTTTCACTATAATATTGTGTTTTTGCGCTAACATGGAATCTTAGCTTCAGCTTATTTGTTTACTTAAATCATTGTGAACCATGCCTGGAGCCTTGATTTGAGTTTGCTGCCTGTAGCTAGTTTAATTTTTAACAAAAAATTGAAGCTTGTTCTTTTGTTCTTGTGAATAGAACAGATGTTGCATGTTAAGTTCACACATGACTAGTCACGTTATTATTTAAAAACAATGTTTGGGCATTAGCTAGATTTTGAAATAATAGTTCCTTTCCCGAGTGGTGGGATTCCTAGGGAACTTGCTTTCCTATTTGTAGGTGGGAACACTTGCAAAAATATGTTGCATTTTTTTAATCACCTTTATTGGTGGTAGAATTACTGATTTATACTTTACTGTTGCAAAGTGGAACTTGGATGGCCTTGAACGGGAATTTTTTGAAGCACAAGTCAAAATCACTTCAAGACCTTTCATTTTCTACATTAATTTATTTGATAGAATGACAGTTATCAACATATTTATAACATTTTCACTCTCTGTTGTCTCCAGTAAATAGTAATGTACTGATGATAACCTTGGTCTATTGCAGAGGATGTGAGGAAGATAACAGGAAATTGTAGGCTAGTTAGCTTGACTTGCATTCTGGGGATGATTTTAGAATCAACCATTTAGGATGCTATCATTTAAGGCAGCTCAGGCTCCACACGTAAAAAAAAATCGTGAGCTCATTGTGACAAGTCACATGTTTTGTTAAACGGAAATCGTGTTTAACCAATTTATTGGGGTCCTTTGCAGGAGTAACATCAACTGTGGATCAAGAATACTGCATTTGTAAGATGCCTTCTGCAAATCCAAGGTGTCACAGTACAGGTTATTCTGTAAAGTAGGAGTTCATAGTATTCATGCTAACATACTAGGACGGATAGAATAATAGCATAAATGGGTCTTTTTCTGGTTGGCAGGATATGACAAATGGAGTCCTTTAAAATTTGGTGCTGGGGCTTCGACTTTTGAAAATTTGTGCAGAAGATTTTGATAAAAGGAGCAAATGCATGGTAACTAAATTTGGGGAAATGACACAAGGATAGTAGAAAAGTATGTTATGAAGATGACATAATGAGTTTCCAAACTTGGTTAGAGATAGGTTAAGTGAGTGGGCAAAATCTGATAGATGGTGTATGATATGGAAAGATATAAGCTAGTTCACTTTGGCAGCAAGAATAAAAAAGCAGAATATTACTTAAGTACTAAATGACTGCAGAATTCCAAAGTGCAGAGAGATCGAAGTGTGCATGCACAGCAAGTATTAAAAAAGACTAATGGAGGAATTGAACATAAAAGTAAGGATTTTATTAGTGAGACAACATTTTGAATACTCTATGCAGATTTGGTCTCCTTATTTAGGAAAGAATTAAAATGTGTTGGAGATGGCTCGGAGGAGGTTTACTAGTTTGAAGATTGGAAAGATCAGCTCAGTTTTAAAAAGAAAGATTGAACAGACTGGGCTTGTTTTCACTGGAGTTTAGAAGACAGGGGTGACATCCCACCAGCTGCAAATGTCCCTTCAAGCCACTCGACATCCTAACTTGGAAGTATATTGCCATTCCTTCTCAGCCACCAGGTCAAAGTCCTGGAGTTCCCTAACAACGTTGTGGGTCAAGTTACAGCACATGGACTGCAGTAGTTCAAGAATGCAGCTCACCGCAACCTTCTCAGGATAGTCAGAACTGCAGGTGCTGGAGTCGGAGACAACAGTGTGGAGCTAGAGGAACACAGCGAGCCAGGCAGCATCAGAGGAGCAGGAACGTTGATGTTTCAGTTCAGGATCTATTTCTGAAGAAAGGTCCCAACCCGAGACATCAACTTTCCTGCTCCTCTGATGCTGCCTGGCCTGCTGTATTCCTCCAGCTCCACACCTCAACCTTCTGTATGGTAAACAGGAACAATCAATGAATGCTGGCCAGCCAGCAATGCCCATGTCCCACAAGTAAATAAACTAAACTTAATTGAAATATGTACAGGGCACGGTTTTAAAATTAGTGGTTACCCTTTTAGGACAAAGATGAGAATTTCTTTTCTGAGGGTTTTACATCTTTGGAATAGTCTGCCTTAGATCCTGTAGAGGTGATTTCATTGAATATGCTTAAGGCAGAGGTAGATTGATTTTTGTTAGACAATGGAATCAAAAGGGGTAGATGGAAATATTGAATCTGGAATGTAAATGGATCAGACGTGACCTTATTGAATGGCAGAGCAGACTCAAGGGTCCTGGTGGTCCTAATTCTTGTGTGCGTGCATAAGTCATTACATATAGGCAGGTGGAGAAAGTGATTTAATAAAGTGTACAGTATCCTTGGCTTTATTAATAGGAGCATAGAGTACAAGTGCAGTGAGATTGTACTAAGCCTATATAAACATTAGCCATACTCAGCTGGAGTAGTGTGTACAGAATTGGGCACCACACTTCAGGAAGGATTTGAACACGTTGGAGTAAGTGCAGAAGAGGTTTATAAGAATAGTTCCAAAGATAAGAAATTTCAGTTATGAGGGTGCATTGGTGAAGTCGTGACTGTTTTCCTTGAAGAGGAGAAAGCTAAAAGGAAGTTCGATTGAAATTTTGAAAATCATGAGTGGTCTGGACAGAGTAGATGCAAAGAAATGTTCTTGCTTGTAAAAAGATCGTATTTAAAGTGATTTCCACAAATAGTAGGAGTAGTCCGTTCAGCCCATTGAGCCTGCTTTGGCATTTAATACATGGCTAATTGAACACTTCAATGTCTTTTACCTACACTATCCTCATAACCCTTTGTCATTCATGTTCAGAAATCTAGCAATCTCTACCTCAAACATTCTCAAAGACTGAACTTCAGTGGCTCTTTGTGGTGGAGAATTTCAATAATTTTCATCCCTTTGAGTAAAACAAATTCTCTACTCGGTCCTAAGTGGCAAGCCCCTTATTTTTAAATTATGCTGCTGTGGTTTCAGCCTTCTCAATCATAGGAAACATCTTGGCTGCATCTGCCCTATCTATCCCTCTAAGTATTTTGTAGTTTTGAATGAGATCACCTCTCATTCTTCAAAACTGGAGACTACAGGCCTAGGTTGCCCAATCTGTCTTCATAGAACAGTCTTGCTGTGGTGATTGTAATGAGGTCAGTCAGGTGGACACATTGAATTTGAGTTCCTTGATTGGAGCAGTTAATCTGGTCCAATTAGGGAACTTTGGCTGACAGATAAGAACAGGAGGGTCAGTGGTCTGAGACCTGGCTCTGACTGAGCTGGATCAGTGTCAAGGGCTCTCCACTTGTAAATAAAGGGTGACTTTAGTGACGGAATACCGGCCTATGGAGTTATTTCACTTGCCATCCCAGAAACAAGTGAATGCGTAGTATGCGCGTCAGCTCTTGAGTTCACTTTCGTAGTTCAAGAGAGGACCAAATGATTATTTAATTAGAGATAACATTTCAGATTATGGGGAATGGATGGGAGAATTGTGCGAAATAATGACTATGGGCCAAATGTCCTCTTTCTCACTATAACAGTTCTGTGATTCCGTATTAGTGCTGCCTACTCAATGCTGTTTGCAGATTCCAGTGGAGAGAGGGATTTAATTTTCTATTTATAAAGAGTGATGACAATGAAGATGAATCTCTACCATTCTAGGGATCTCCCATTTGAGAAGGTGGAGCACAGTACTAACCATACTTTCTAGAACAGGCGCTTCGGCACACGATGTTATGTCAACCTATTATCCTACTAAGATCAATCTACCCTGCATACCCTACATTTTACTATCCTCCATGTGCCTATTACACTGTTTCCTATCACTCAGCCAATATTATATCCAATTAGACTTACAAAATTCCTCTTTATTGGAATAAGGAAGTACAATATCCTAGAGGGCCTAGCAATATCTGTGGAAGTACAAACGAAGTTAATATTTAGAGTTTAAAGTGCCTCTTTGGAACTGGAAAAAGGTTTAGGTCATCTAGCTCTTCAAACCTGGTCAGAAAAATATAACAAATCTATGACCTAGCTTTATGTTCTCATCCTTGTTCCATGTCCATTAATACTTTTTCATTAATAAATTTAACAATCTAAGATTTAAAATTAACAGTTCACCCTGTGTCAACTGCCATTGTAAACATGTTCTAAACCTTTACCGCTCTCTTGCATCTAGAAGTATTTCCTACTTCAGTCCTGCAAGTTCTGTCTCTAATTATTTATACTTTGTCCTTTGGTGGGAGTCTCCTAACAAGTAGAAAGGGGTAGATAATGATATGGCATCCATTCCTGTTAGTATCTGGAAAAACTTGTTCACATTGTTCAGTAAGCTTCATATTTCAGTTTGTATAGTCACTTTTTTTGGAATTAAATGTTTGGAGTCCAAGTTTCATTCCAGTAAATCTATGCTGCACTCCCTCCAAGTCACATTATCCTTCATAAGCCATCTTGCCCTGAACTCCAGGTGTGGACTAATTGGGAATTTATGTAGATAAAATTGTTTCCTATTCCCTTGTGTTCCAGTCTTTTGTAATTACTTTTTTTTAAATCTACTACCAAGACCTTTAGGTCTCTCTGTACCTCCGCTACGTTTAGATTTTCATCATTTCAATCATCACCACCAACTTTCTCTGATTTCAGACTTCCTTTGATTCACCATCAGTGATAAAGCCTGCTCAGATGATTCTTATTCTCACTGGTCATGCCAGAACAAATCATTGGACTCTAGAAAGCAGGAAGCGGCTTTCTAACTTGAGGCTGTCTCCACTTTGCTTCCAACTTTGGAAGCTTGCCAAATCAAGTAGTCCTTTCTTTCTACTGAATCTTTGTACCATAAACTCTCTCTTTATTGTACTACTGTTTTTAACACTTTGTTGACACTTTTTCTGGCTGTTTGGGAGACTGAGTTTGGTCATTGCAACCCTAGAGACTGCTGTCTTTGTCTCCAAGCATAGATGTCTTGCTCCACTCTATAAAACAATCAAGCCTTTCTTTGATCTCTAACAATCAAATCAAGTCACATGATCAGTCTTTATTTAACCTAGGTTTGAAGTTCTAATTCCAAAAATGTAATTTTATATGCCTCATTTTTATAACAGTATTTAAGAAATTTGAGTCCTCAAGGAAACAATGCAGCTGTTCCAGTGGAGCTTGCCACTTCACAGTTTTAATGTTAAGTTAGTCCATATCAAGGGTACAGATGCGTGTTATCAAGATTGTAAAGAAGTCTGAATTATTTGTGTAAATGCTTAATAATTAAGAATGTACACTACCCTTTTGTTAGGGGTTTAAGGTTGTAAAAGTTTCGTGAAAGGGACAAGAAGTTGAGTTTGTTACAGGTGTCTCATCCTAACACATACTAACATATAATGAAACCCCTTTAATATTTGATCACCGCAGCTCCTCAAGGGCAGCTAGGCAATAAATGCTGGCCAGCCAGTGATGCCCAGATCCCGTGAATGAGTTTAAAAATATATACTTTTAATTCCCTTTTTCTAAACTTTCAAAACCAATTCCTCTTAACTATGGAATATCTGATATTCTGCAACACTTTGCTCATCCTGGCGTTAAGAGGTTATTGTACTACAATGTGATTTTGAAAATATGATCACGAACGACCAAGTTGTGGACAACTTACATAATGGCTCAGGTGGATAGGAGCTGGCAGTTATGTAGTTGGGTTCATTGTACAGGTCATAACAGTTTTTAAGTAAAAGTGGACCTGTGTCAACCAGATGTAGCTGTTGCATTTTTTTTTGCCGTGGCAAAGTCATAATTATTTCATTATATCCATACTTTCTCCAGTTTTCTCAGACAGTGAGAAGTAACGTGGCACTAAATGTGTAGCTATACAAGTAAAATGTGATCAGACAAATATACGTACAGACATGAATGTATGCATTCGTTGCAGGAGTAGGCCACTCGTCTCCTTGGGTCTGCTGCACCATTCAATAAGACCAAGGCTGATTTGATGACTACACATTCTTGTCTAGCCCAACAGCCTTACATCCTGTTGCATATCTATCTAGCTCTGCCTTAAAAATGTTCAAAGACTCTGTTTTCACCACTTGTTGAGGAATTGAGGTCAAAGATTTGTCACCTTTTTAAGAAAATAATTTATTCTTCTTTCTGTCTTAAATGGATCACTCTTTATTTTGAAACAGTGATCCATAGTTCTAGATCCTCCCATAGGAAGAATCATCCTTTCCGCTAACATGTCAATACCTCTGAGTCTTGTATGTTTCAATCAGTTCACTGCTTCCTCTTCCAAACAAGCCTATTCTGTCATAGGATAACCTGCCCATTCCAGGTATGAGTCTTAAATCTTACCTAAACTACTTGAAAAGTATTTAGATCCTTTCTTAGATAAGGAGATCAATAATATACACAATACTCCAAATGGGGCATCACTAATGCCCTGTATAACTGAAAAATAACCTTCCTACTTTTTTTCCAGCAATTTGTTTTTGTTTTTGAGACAAGTCTGCAGGTCTAGCAACATCTGTGGAGAGAAAGCAGAGTCAGTGTTACGTGCCCAGTTCCGAAGAAGGGTCACTAGACCAAAAATGTTGACTGTGCGTTCTCCTCACAGATGCTGCCAGTTCTGCTGAGATTCTCCAGTAATCTGTTTTTGTTTTGAATTTCCAGCATCTGAAGTTTTTATTTTGTTTAGTCTTCTTTCTTTGTGTTCAATTACATTCACAACAAATAATAATGTTCTGTCACATTTCCTAATTACTTGTTGTACCTGAGTACTAAATTTTTGCACTGTGACATCTAGACCCTTCTGCATCTGAGTGTTACAATCTCTCACTGTTCAGACAACATATTTTTTGAAAATTTTTCCTGTTAAAATGAACAATTTTACATTTTTGCATATTATAGTCTATTTGCCAGATCTTTGGCTACTCACTTAACCTGTCTATGTCTTTTGTAGCCTACTTATGTCATCTTCGCAATTTATTTTTCTACCTATCTTTGACATTAACAAATTTTGCAACCGTGCTTTCAATTGCTTCATCCAGGCCATTTATATAAATTGTAAAATGTTAAGACCCCAGCAGTGATCCTTGTGGCAAACCATTTGTTATGTCTTACCTACTAGAAAAATGACCCAATAATGGCTACCCTCGGATAATTGGCCAATCCTAGCTATACTATTAAGATTC
Organism: Ginglymostoma cirratum; assembly: GCA_024137785.1. Classification (NCBI taxonomy): domain Eukaryota; kingdom Metazoa; phylum Chordata; class Chondrichthyes; order Orectolobiformes; family Ginglymostomatidae; genus Ginglymostoma; species Ginglymostoma cirratum. Next base: position 41,393,329 of record JAHRHZ010000019.1, on the reverse strand, counting down.
CCCCTTCACCAGCCGCTCTTATTTTCCACAATAACAATCTTATCATAGAATCCCCACAGTGTGGAAGCAGGCCCTTTAGCCCAACAAGTCCACACTGAACCTCAGAGCATCCCACCCAGACCCATCCCCCTATAATCCACCTAATCTACACCTCCCTGAACACTATGGGCAATTTAGCATGGCCAATCCACCTAACCTGCACATCTTTGGACTGTAGGAGGAAACCCACACAGACACGGGGAGAATGTGCAAACTCCACACACAGTGGCCCGAGGCTGGAATCGAACCCGGGTCCCTGGCGCTGTGAGGCAGTAGTGCTAACCACTGTGCCACCATGCTGTCTAATGTCAGCTGTTTTCTGGAAATCTAATTACAGTGTGTCTGCTGGTGCTTCTTTATTCGTAAGCCATGTTACCTCCTCAAAGAACTCCAGTAAATTGGTGAATTGTCCTTTCACAAGATCATATAACTTTGCCTGTTTACCTTGGTTTTAAAAAAAGAATCAAGTGCTAGGCTGTAGCATCTTTAATAATAGCTTCTGCCATCTTCCTTTATGACAAATGGCAAGCTTAGTGGCCTGTAGTCTCCTGTGTTCTGTCTCCCTCCCTTTTTAAAGAAAGGAGTTAGCTTTGCTACTTTGCAATTGAAAGGAGCCTTCCCGAATCAATTTAGTCACTCGAAACTATAGTAGTAAATACACTTACAAAGTCTTCTTTGCTGACATCTGTGAGCTACAGCCATAATTGGGAGAGCCATTCCACAAACCAGTCAAGCAACAGCTTGACATTGTCTGCAAAGTACAATTCTATGAATATGATTGTGTCTCAGACATTGCCCTGGGAGGCTTCAATCTCCATCACCAAGGATGGTTTCTAAAATTCATAGCTGCTAGACTGGGTCTGCGGTAGGTAGAGAGAGAACCAATAAAAGAGAAAAAATCTACTTTGTCCTCATCAATATGCCTGCTGCAGATGCATCATGGATGAGAATGAGCACCAAACATGTCCCTTTTGAGAGGTGGTAATTTTTTCATATTGAGGATACATCTACCAGGTTGTGTGGCACTTCCACATTGCTAAATGGTACAGACTTCAAATAGACCTAGCAACCCAAAACTGGGTATCCATGAAGCACTATGAGCCATCAGCAGCAGCAAAATTGTATTCAACCTCAATGTGTAATCTCATGGTCCAGCATATCCCCTATCCTACCGTTACCATCAACACAGTTAGAGTGCAAGAAAGCATGCCACAAGGAACAACAGGCATCATCATACCTAAAAAATGAAGTGCCAACAGCATTAAGCTATAATACAGGATAACTTAAATGCCAGACAGCTGAAGCAGCATACAATAAACAGGACTAAGCAATTCCACAATCAATGGATCAGACCTAGGTTGTATAGTCCTTCCACATCCATTCGTGAAGAGTGGTGGACAATTAAACAAATAGCAGGGAGTTGAGGCTCCACACAAAATCTACAATGTGGGAGCCCAACATATCAGTGTAAAATATGAGGCTGAAGCATTTATGTCAGCCAGAAATGCTAAATGGGTGATCCATCTTGGCCTACTCCTGAAGTCCTCAGAATCACATGCCTCTTCTCATTCAACTAATTCTGTTCATTCCATACAACATCAACAGCTGGCTGAAGGCACTGGATACTGCAAAGGCTTTGGGCCCTCATAACATCCTGGCAATCGTACTGAAGACGTGTGTTCCAGAGCTTGACATAACCCTAGCCAAGCTGTTCCAGCACAGCTACAGCACTGGCATCTACCCAACAATGTGGAAAGATGCCCAGCTGTCCTGTACAGAAAATGCATGATACATCCAACTTAGCCAGTTACCACCCTATCACTGTCCCATCAATATTTCTAAGTGCTTTCACACATCACTTGCGAGGAATAACCGGTTCACTGACACTCAGTTTGGGTTCCACAAGGCCTGTTCAGTTTTCTTTGTTACAGACTTGTTGCAAGCATGGACAAAAGAACTGAACTCCAGAGGTGAGCATTTGACAGAATTTTTTTCTTTTTTTTTTAATTTATTTGTGGGATGTGGGCGATGCTGGCTGGCCATAAGAATATGACATCCGGAACCTCTAGCAAAACTGAGTTGATTGGAGTCAAGAGAAAATTCTCCCAGGGTTCGTGTCCTATCTAGTGGGTTTTGTAGGTCAATTATCTCAGCTCCAGGACATTATTAGAAGAGGTTTTCAAGGTAATGTCCTAAACCAGCCATCTTCAGTTGCTTCATCAATGATCTTCCCTCCATCATGTCAGAAGTGGGGATGTTTGTTGATGATTGTAGTCTCAATACAATTTGTGACTCCACAGATAATTAAGCAGGATGGATCTGTTTGCAGCAAGATTTGGACAAAATGGAGGCTTGGGCATAGAAGTGACAAGTAACATTCATGCCACACAAGTGCTACGCAGTGACCATTTCCAACAACAGAATGTAATCATCAACCCTTGACATTTAGTGGCATTACCATTGTTAAACACCTCACAACAATCTGGGGCCTTACAATTGACCAGAAACTGAATTGTACCATCTATGTAAGTACTATGGCTACAAGATCAAGTCCGAGATCAGGAATTCTGCAGCATAACTTGCCTCTGGTTTTGCCAATGCATGGCCACCACTTACAAGGCACTTGTCAGGAATGTGATGGGATACTGTCCACATACCTGGCTAAGTGCAACTCCAATAACACAAGAGAAGCTTTACACCATCCAAGACAAAGAAACCACTTGATTGGCGAACCATGTAACATCTCCAACATTTCCTTTCTTCATCACTGACACTCAGTAGCTGCATTATCTACAGATGCTCCTTCAATAATACTTTTCAAACTCAAAACTCTACTACCAGAAGGACAAGCGCAGCAGGTACCATGCATGTCATCACCTACAAGTTCCCTCCCAAGTCACACCATCTGACTTGGAACTAATTATCCTTCCTCGATTGTTGCTGGGTCAAAATCTTGGAACTCTGTTCCTTCCATTGGATGTTCCTACACCCCAAGGACTACAGCAGTCCAAGAAAGCATGCCACCACCACCTCCTTGAGGGCAATTAGAGATGGCAATAAATGCTGGCTTTACCACCAATGACCACAACACATGAGCAAGTTTGAAAAGAAGGTTCTGGGGACTTGTTAGCCCATAGCTTCAACAGTTTGTTCAGTACTGATCATTAAGTGTTTTAATTTGAAAATCTTCAGTACTATGTGTTTAAAAATTCCTAGAACCCTAGGAATTCTAGAAGTTCTAGAACCAGTTTATCAATTTACATAATTATATTTTTCCACAACTTCTTTTTTAACGTTTCTTACTTCCTTCCAGTCTCTATCCCTCCTGAATGAAAAGATATGATACCAAATGACTGTTGTCCTCATTGTCAGTTTTCAGCTAGACGAATGGTTGTTTCTTTATTTCTTCCTCTCTCGCCTTGCATCCTGTTTATGATTAGGTTCTTTGCTAGTAATGGTGTGGGGATCTATAGAACCAAAGTTCCCTGATTTTTGAATCCCAACTATGGTCCCTCCAGTTGAAGGAACAGTCAACCTCTACGTGCAAGTATTGTATAAGAAGCATAGCTATTGTGCCAGGTAATCATAGTACTCTTTAATGCTTATCCCTGCAGAACGAAACCCAACTCAAATCCACCTATTCGCTGCAGAAATTCACCCCCAAGTTCCCATTTCCTCACTGAATATGAACTAGCCTCTTCTTCTATTCCCACATCAGGTTAAGACAACTTATGCTTCTGAAAAACTTGAGGGCAATTTAAGCTTCTCTTGGCACCCAAATGAGCTCAAATTTTAAAGTTTTTGAGAAGATTTGTAGCTTAGGTTGTGGATGAGGTTGTAGACTTGCTTGTCGAGCCCGTGTGTTTGATTGCATACTTTTCATCACCCTGATGGATAACATCATCAGTGTGCCTCAGGTGAAGTGTTGGTGTTCTGTCCCGCTTGTTTCTTATGTGCCTCAGTTTGCTGGGGTGGTACAGCTCTGGTTTTCAGTGGTTTGTATATTGGGTCCAGTTCTGTGTGTTTGTTGATGGAGTTCTGGTTGGAATGCCAGGTCTCCAGGAATTCCCTGGCATGTCTCTGTTTGGCATGTGTTATTATGGATATGTTGTCCCAGTCGAATTCTTGTCCTTCTTTTACCGTGTGTATTGAGACCAGTGAAAATTGGTCATGTCTCTTGGTGGCTAGTTGGTGTTCGTGTATCTTTCTTGTCAGTTTTCTTCCAGTTTGGCTGATTTTTGACTCCCAACTATGGTCCCTCCAGTCGAAGGAACAGTCAATCGATATGTGCATGTATTGTTTAAGAAGCATTGTGCTCTAGTTGTTAATGTAATTTTACTGACAATATCAAATCGATAGGAAGAGGTCAAATCTGATAGCAGCCAAGGATCAATAAAATAACCTAGCTAAAGTAAGTAGCAGATGAAATTTACTCAAACTGTTGTGAAGTATTGTAGATGTGGACAAAAATAGTTGACATAGGTGTTCTATGTATGATATGAAAATAGTTGAATGATAGTAAGAGATTGGTTGACTCACCATTCAAGATGTTTAATCTTTGGAACAGCAATCAAAAAGTTGATTACAGGATTAAGTAGTAAAAATTGGAGATGCCATACTAAAATGGTTCCGCTCACTAGTCAGACCACAGTTTTCAGTGTTGTTTCGGTTTTGATCGAGGTGGAGGAGAATTACTTTAGAACCATGGAGGTGGTGTGCAGAAGAACCAAGAAGCTTGCTCCATCCTTTCAAAGCACTAGCCTTTGAGCAAAAATTCAAGAAACCAAGATTTTGGAGACCTGAATGGATTCAACTAATAAATGGATATTCTCACCTGAAATATAAATGCAATGGTGTTGAACAAGTATGAACATTGTCTTTGTTATAGTTTAACTTAAAGTGAAGGAAGGCATTAGTTCAAACAGGGGGCGGATAATTTTAAGACTGTATCAAGAGTATCTAGATAGCGGTGATCAACAAGATGGTTCTCTGGATTATTTAGCCAATATAAAATCCTGGATTTAATTTGAATACTATGGAAATTTTAGGATTTTTTTGTGGAAGGTCAATGGACTTGCTATTATTTTTACATTGTGATTGTATCGCTGCGTATTTGCTGCTGTTAAGAAATTTGAATTTTTCTCGAGGATAAAAGTCATCTTTATGCAGCAGAACCAAATTGCAATGTCAATCAACTCATTCTACTGTAAACAATTACTTTGTATACGTAAATTTTCAGGGTAAAGCTCATCGTGACCAGCAGCTGATTCTTCTCCGAAAACATTTAGAAAAACACTACAGGAGTCGGGACCGGAAATGGATTGTTTTGTTTCCTGAAGGAGGCTTCCTGAGAAAGAGACGAGAAACCAGCCAGTCATTTGCAAAAAAAAACAACTTGCCGTTTCTAAAACACGTAACTCTACCACGGCAGGGAGCCACCGAAGTTATCCTGCAAACTCTTTGTACACAGCATGAAAATGGAGCTGTTGGTGATGCTAATGGAGCAGGTAGGTTACAGTCTGATGATGCCAGTGGCCACTGCAAACGTGCTATTTGCCTGGTGGCTGGGTTCAATGGCATTATTTGTGGAAGTTTCAAAATAGAGCTTATCTTGTTGGTGAAGCTGATAATTTCTTGTTTGATTTCTAGAAATCTTGCAAAGACGGTTGTTTGTCCTCTGAGCACCAAAGATTCTTTCCAAATTTTGGAAGTACCTTTTCGATTGTATTATGTAACCCAGGTGGGAATATCTTGAGTAGGTTAAATACATGCACGTTCCCTGCACAGGTTAAGAGGAAATGGAATTGATTATAATACAGTATTAAAATTTTGTTGTGACCTAAAGAACGGAAGTATTGCATCTAAAAGACACTACCAAAAAGTGTGAGGATTCAGACTTCAATCCTCCCATTCCATTGTGATCCTAGACTGAACGGTATTGCCTGCAAACTGAGGTACGCAGAGTGACAGGAACAATGGAGCAGGGTGTAGATCAGCAAAAATGATTGACTGAGGTATAGAGCCATGTTTTCAGTCTTGTTAACGTAAGTACAAACCTAAGGCAGACATCACAAAAGAAAACTGACTATTTGGCATTTCAAGTTATAATTGAATTTTTGTTATGGAATGAATACATGAGCCATCAATTTTTCCTACTGCCCGCCACAGAAGAAAACCAATCAGTTATAAAAATTGGGTGATGCATTTCTAGGACTCAAGGTTCAGTTCAGGCTAATGGGTGAAATGTAATTTTCATTTCATCCAGTTGTAAAAATAATTTTTGAAATTCACTCATTTTTATCATCTGTTTATTTGTTCTTGTGGTACTAGTAAGGCTACATCCATTCTTTGCCTCGTTTCTTGGGGCCAGTTAATTGAGTTCTGTGAAAGATGCTTGGTTTGTATTTTGGAAGTGTGTGAAAGTGGATGGAAGTTCCAGTCTGTTGAGTCGGTTTTTCATGAAGGATTCTCGTTTGGCTGAATTAGCAGCAGTATATACATACAAACATATGAATTAGGTGCATGTGTGAGCTCTTCAACCCCAAAACCTACTACATCATTCAATAAGATAATGGCTGATCTGATTCCCCACATTTCTGCCTCTCTCTGATAACCTTTCACATCTTTCACATCAAGTATCTATCCACTTCAGTCTTCGAAATATTCAAAGAACAAGCACCTGCTTAAGAATAGCCACTTGATGAAGATTGTGCAGGCCTGACAGGCTTACAAGTCAATGTTCTAACATGCAAAATGTATGATAAAAGGAAAGTCCATTTACAGTAAATGCTAAATCAGTATTGTCCACAGTGAGAATCTCTAGAAAGGTATTATGCATTGTGAGCCAGCACTATTCAATTGGCCACAGCTTGCAAGATGCCTTGAGGCCCAATACGTTTACCTGTAATTGGCGCTGAAAAAGTGTTTTTTCGTTGGCAGAGTCATGTTGTGTGCTTCCATTAGCTTTAAAACACCAGCTGCTGTGCAGCATTATGTTGGTACAATTTACTGCATTAAGATTTCTTGGTTGTACCTTTGTTTTGTAGGCATGCTGCAATGACACACCATGTGGGATTTCAGAGTACAAGCACTCTGACATTTGCCTTGTGCAGCAATACAGATCTCCTTAGTAGCCATCATAGTGGACCAAGTGCTTATATACACTATTGGAGTTATACCTTAAGTTTCTTGTTTCTTTACTTTTGCATCACACTTTTTTGTCCCCTCCCCTTTATCCTTGCCAAAAGCTGCTAATTTTTTTCAGTTCCCTCTTTGAGGGTGTGGTCCTTTCTCATTTGAGTTTCCCAAAATGTATTGCTTCCATAATTATGTAAAATATCAACAACTTGAACTTTGTAAATGAGCTGAACTCAATATTGAGTGAAAACAGCCCAGTTCCATTTCAGGTTGTAAAAATGCCACACAGTGTAAATAATGGCATTGTTCTTAAAAAAAAAAAAAGCAGATTGAAGCATTTTTGATAGTCTTTTCTGCCATTTTCTTGGGAGGAGAAATTTAACTTTTCAGAAGGAAGATTGTTCAAATTTTAAATTCTGAAGCAAATAACAGTCCCATAGGAAACGTATAGGAATAGTTAGTTGTACGGTTACGTTCCGCCTTCTATAAATTAGAATCCATTCAGTACTTTGCTGCTCATATCCAATCATGTAAAGCCCTGTTCCCTTATACTTGCTGTTTACTCTACTTTCTGATTCAGGTATGTTACTACACACCACCTAGAGCAGGTGGGACTTGACCCCAGAACTCCTAGCTCAGAGACAGGGACATTACCATTGTGCCACAAGTGCCCTCTCTGACTTGTGTATCCCAGTTCTCTTGCTCCCTTCCCCTCGAATTTCCCAGGTGGAAGTTGATGAAAGGGCAGGCACATCTTTCACACAAGCTCTTTCTCAGCAGGAATCAGGCCTCAAGCATTGAGCCCACATTGCACAGTAGAAGAAACCACAAGCATTTTATAGAGCGACACAGCTGTCAAGAGTCGGTCTGAGTTTCATGCCAGCCACTGCTGCTCCAGAGATTGCCGCTCCAGAGGCTGCCGTTTCAAATTCTGATCTCACTGGTCTGCTGTTTGGGAAGTGTTGTTTTTACACAAATGAACATTGTTATTACAGTCTATCCTGAGAGAGTTGCTCTCCCTCCACAATATTGTGGTGTGAGATAGTGATTTATTTATAGAATTAGGTGCTTTGAAGAAAAGTTAGAAGGGAGCATATCTAACAAAGGAGCGTACCATCAAACTGATCTAGGATAGTCCAGAATGCACTCATGTCAAAAGCATAAAATAAAAATAATTAACTTTGGTGGAATAAAAAACCTGAGCCAGATAAATTGGCAGATCATAGTGGGCCAGCAAGATAAAAATAAGAATAGTGGAGTATCTGCAGGTTAAGTGCATTACAGACCAGAGTAAGCGGGCTATGTCAAAGACAGAAGTTCCATGATAATCATGGGGAAGGAAAGATTAAAAAGGTAGCATCTTAAGGGAAGGAACTTTCACTTGTTTTGTCCCTTTTTCAGGATAGCCTGGTCTTTTCAGCCAGTTAAGCACTTTCCCTTTTTAATTGTAGGAAGTTGTGGCAGTAAATTTGCATAGCGCTCCAAACAGCAGAAAAAATAAGAAAGCAATCTGTTTGTAGTAGATCTTCAGGGATAAATATTGACCAGTTCACTTTTTTTAAAAAACTACCTTTCTTGCTGGTGTGTGGAAGATGATGGGCTGCATTGAGGTGCGATGGTGGATCTGCTTGGCATGGGCAGTCTGGGGCATTGGGCATTGGGGCAGAATCATAGAATCCCTACAGTGCAGAAGGAGGTCATTTAGCCCATCAAATCTGCACTGACTCTTTGAAGAGCATTCCACCAAGATGCAGCCACCCTACCTATCCCTATAATCCCACATTGACCATGGCTCATTCACCTAACCTGCATGTTTTAGGATTGAGGGAGGAAAGCAGGGAGCCCAGCAGAAACCCACAGAACAGGGAGAACATGTAAACTACACACAGCCAGTCACATAAGGCTGGAATCTAACTCCAGTCCCTGGCGCTGTGAGGTAGTAGTGCTAACCACTGAGCCACTGCATGCTGCCCCAAAGTTTGGTGTGAGGGGCAATAAGTTGGTATGGCTGAGTTGAGGGGCATAGATTGGCATGGGGATGGAAGAGTAAGCTTTCATGACCTTTAAGCAATGTTGGGAGCTGGTCTCCTATGATGGAGAGCAGAGAGAGATTCACTGCTGCAGTCTTACCACTATAAGGTTGTTAGGCCTTTCAGCCCATTGAGCCTGCTCTGCTGTTCAGTAAGATCATGGCTGATTTGATCATCCTGAACTCTGCTTTCCAGCCTTTATCCTAAACCCTTGATTCCTTTGAATATACTTAATGATTCAATAGCTCTCTGCAGCTTGAAAAAAAATTCCACCAATTCAGCCTCCCTTGGAGAAAAGATTACTTCTCATCTCTGTCCTAAATGGGAGAGCCCTTATTCTGAGTTCTAGCCTCTCCCTCACTTGGGAACCGCCTTTACGCGTCTATGCTGTCACGCCCCTTACGAATTTTGCATGTTTCAAAAAGATTGCTTCTTATCTAAATTCCTACAAGTACAGGCCCAAGCTACTGAACCTCTCCTTGTAAGGACAGTCCCTTCATACCTAGTGAACCTTGTTTGGACAGCACTGTACTCTAGCTGTGGTCTAATTTGCCTAGTTTTAGCAAAAAGTCCCTAACTTTATACTCCGTTCCCTTTCAGTTTCCATTTTTAAAATTCCAACATTGTTTTTTGCATTACACAACATTCCATTACACTTCCATAACCAGATGCAAAATAGCCTGGTCTCTGGTTGGATCCACGACATATTGTTCTAGGAGACTATTCTGAATGCTGTCTGTTTTCTTCCTCAGTTTCCTCTGCCAATCTTATTATCCCAATTTACGTTAAGTTTAAGGACATATTTTATTTTTATTTATTTGCCTTTTTATTTCTTACCTATAGCCAAAAGGATTCTACAGCTTCCAATCTGGAGTCATTTCTTACTGTCATACTTATTCCATCCCATACCAACAAAGTCACCCTACTACGCTTTCCTTTCTTTCCATCCTTTCAAAAAATCACCTACTCCTGAATATATAGTTCCCGGCTTTGATCCCCTTGTGACCATTTTGCCAATCATCTCTCTCATTCTCAATGTTTAGCGTATTCAAGTAAAGAATCATTAATTTTGCCTTGTACAGTTTTGTCCCCTTTTGACTCTGTTGTCATTTTTCTATGTCCATGTACTCTGCCCCTTCCTGTCCTGCTCTAGAAATTGTTGTCCAAATAGCTGCCATGTCATATGATACTCCTCGTTAACTGCAACATGGCTTGCAAAATGCACTGTGGATCCAAATGCTGTGTGGAAAGACAAAACTCCAAGGTTGCACTACGTTGGAGGTGCAGTTTTGTGCACAAAAGTGAAAGGTGGGATTTTCCCAAGCCCATAGACTGTCTAGCCCCATGTATTGCTCTAAATTATGCTTACTTCCATTGAGAAAATATCCTTTCTATGGTGCAATGCCCAGAATTACCTGTAGTACTGAAGGTGAGGTCTAACCAGGATTTTGTATAGCTGAGGTATGTCTTTTACCCCAGATATAAAGTCCAGCATTCTATCGGCCTTTTGGATTATTCTCTGTACCAGCTGATGTCAAATTAATGATCTATGTACTTTGACCCATGTCTGTTTGGTCCTCCGTTCTTTCTACCTTTACGCCATTATAAAGTTCAAAGGATGACTCTGATTTTACTTAGTCTGGATTATATGCTGATGATGTGCCAATTCTTATAAAAGATATGATCTTTGTAATTAAAGATGATGCTAAATGAATAGAGAGATAGCTAAGGACAGAAAGTAAAATGTAGATGTAGTTAATATTTTTAGAATTATTGGCATGTGGAAAGGTCTAGAAAGGATCACTGGCATTTGTGTACAAATAAAATGCACACAGACACAAGAATTGATATTTTGGAGCCATAAGGAAAGAAAGAATACAAAAAATTACAAGCAAATGCAGGTTAGCAAATCGGGTGCTTGATGCAATTCAATGCTAGAAAAGCTGAAGTAGATCATTTCTGGGGGATGGAGATGCAAAATAGTTGAAGGAAATAGCCTTGAAATGTTAAGACTCTTAACTGTGATTACTTAGTTCTTGTGTGCCTACATCTTTGACATTACCTGTATTTTTATATTCTTATCAAGAAATAGGAAAAGTTTTGAAGTTCTAATGACTGAAATGCTTCAACTAATTTGCAAACAACAAGCTTTGTCCATTCATTCATGGTAAAAACAGCAAAGAATGACTTAACAAAAAAATAAAGAGAGAAAAATTAAAGTGTATGAGAAAGCTAACCAGAAATATAGCCAAGTAATAAAATTTTCTATAATTATTTTTAAGTAAACAAAGTCAATACTTGTCCTATGAAAGGCAAACCTGGAGAACTAATAATGAAAGATAAGGAAATGGCTGATGAATTGAAGAGACCTTGCATTGATCTTCACCATAGAGAATATAAATAACATCTCAGATGCAGCGATAAATCAGGAAATGGAGGGGAAGAAGAAACACAAGAAAATCATCTTCACTAAGGTCTGGCTTATGTGTGACTCCAAATCCAGAGCAATATGGTTGACTCTTAAGTGCGCTCTGAAATAGCTGACCAAGTTACTTAGTTTGGGGCGATTCGGTGTTGGGCATCAAAAAAAAAATGCCAGACTATTATTACGTTGTTTTTAATTTTCAAAAACTCCATTGATTTGGGAATGGTTCCATTAGATTAGAAGATGATGAACAGAACTCCCTTACTCAAGAGAGAGACAGGAAACTATATGCCAGTTAGCTTAACTTCTGTCATGCGAAGATGTTAGCAACTATTATTAAAAAGGTTGTTGCAGGACACTTAGATAAATTCAAGGTAATCAGGTAGAATCAACATGATTTTGCGAATGGCAGATCCTAATTCACCAATTTTTCGAAGGTCTTTGGGGAGGTGACATGTCATAGTCATGCTGTATAGAAACAGACCTTTGGCCCACCATGTCTATGCTGACAAATACCAAACTACACTCATTCCCATTTTTCTATGTTTGCTTCATTTCCTACTATGCCCTGGCATTTTAAGTACTAACCCAGATGCTTCTTAAATATTGCTAGAATACCTGCCTCCATTGCCCTCTCAAGCAGCATGTTCCATATATCCACCACCCGCTGAATGTAAAAGGTTTTCTCAGATCTCCTCTAAACCACTTGCTCTTCACTTTAAAAATTCTGTCCTCTGGTCTTAGATACATATGCCACGGGGAAGAAATTCTCACTCTCTATCAATGCCTGTCAATTTTGTGTACCTCAATCAGATCCCGCCCCCCCCCCCCCCCACAGTCTCCTCTGCTCTAAGGAAAACAAGCCCAGCCTATACAGTCTGTCCTCATAATTGAGACTTTTCATCCCAGACAACAGCCAAGGAAGAAGCCTTCCATGTGGGACCTTGTCAAAGTCCTTACTGAAGTCCATGTAAACCATATCAACTGCACTACCTTTATCAATATATTTTAGCCACCTTTTCAAAAAAAAAATCAATTAAAATAGTCAGACAGGATCTCCCTCTAACAAATCTGTGCTGACTGACCTTGCTCAATCCCTGCCTTTCCAAGTATTGATCAATCCTGTCCTTCAAATTTTTTTTTCCAATAATTTCCCTACCACTGATGTTAGTCTAACTGATTACCTGCCCTATCTCTGCTGCCCTTCTTAAGCAAAGGAACCACACTGGCTATCCTTCACTCATCTGGCACCTTGTCGGTGGCCAGTGAAGTATTAAATATATTTGCCATGCACCCAACAATCTCCACCCTTGCCGCCTGTAGCAACCTGGAATATATCTCATCAGGGTCTGGGGATTTGTGTCTATGTGCCTGCTAAAACAGCTAATACCTCCTCTTTATTAAGATAACAAGCATGGGGCTGGATGAACACAGCAGGTCAAGCAGCATCATAGGAGCAGGAAA
>JAHRHZ010000019.1:41277860-41375234 GCA_024137785.1 Ginglymostoma cirratum | reverse complement strand
TCCAGCTCCACACCTTATCTCAGACTTCAGCATCGGCAGTTCCTACTGCCTCTGGCTGAGTCAGCATGGCTTTGTCAAGGGGCAGTTAGGCCTCTCTAATCTGTTAGAATTCTTTGAGGTAATGAGCAAGTTAAACCAAGGAGAGCCAATGGATGTGGTGTATTTGGACTTCCAGAAGGCCATTGATGTAGCGCCACACAGGAGGCTGCTAAATAAAATAAGAACCCATGGTGTTAAGGGCAAGATACTGACATGGATAGAGGATTGGTTGACTGGCAGAAGGCACAGAATTGGGTTAAAGGAATCTTTTTCAGACCGGCAGCCGGTGACTTGCGGAGTTCTGTAAAGGTCCATATTGGATCATTAATAATCTAGACAAAGGAACTAAGGGCATTGGTGCTGAATTTTCAGAAGGCACAATGGTGGAGAATAGGTAGGGTTGAGGAAGTAGGGTGGCTGCAGAAAGACTTGGACAGACCAAGAGAGTGGGCAAAGAAGTGGCAGATGGAATACAATGTGGGAAAGTATGAGGTTATGCACTTCGTTAGGAACAATAGAGGTGTAGACAATTTTCTAAATGGGGAATGATTTTGGAAAGCTGAAGCACAGAGGGACTTTAGAGTCCTAGTTCTCAATTCTCTGAAGGTTAACATGCAGGTTCATTTGAGTTAGGAAGGCAAATGCAATGTTAGTATTCATTTCAAGAGGGCTAGAATTAAAGAGCAGGGATGTCCTTCTAAGGCTGTATAAGGCTCTGGTCAGTCCACATGTGAAATGATATGGCACTTTCATGCCCCTTATGTAAAGAAGGATCTGCTGGTGTAGGACGGGGTCCTGATGAGATTTACAAGAATGATCCTGTTGTTGAAGGGTGCCTCATATGAGGAGCAGTTGAGGACTAGAAGGATGAGGGGGATTTGATAGAAACTGAAGAATACTGAGGGGCCTAGAGTGGCTATGGAGAAGATGCTTCCACTAGTAGGAGAAATTAGGACCCAAGGGCGCAGCCTCAGAATAAAGGGACGACCCTTTAGAACTGAGATGAGGAGGAAATTCCTCAGCTAGAGGGTGGTTAATCTGTGGAACTCATTGCTGCAGGAGACTATGGAGGCCAAATTATTGAGCGTATTTAAGACAGAATATTAAGATAAGCTCTTGATTAGTAAGGGGATCAAGTGTTACAGGGAGAAGGCATGAGAATGGGGCTGATTTACAAATCAGCCATGGTTGAATTTGGAGCAGGCTCGAAGGGCTGAATGGCAAAATTCTGCTTCTATATCTTATGGTTCAAGTCCCCTACAGCTCTAATGCTGTTTCTCTCACACCTTTGTGATCTACCTTCCTCTGACTATTGGGGGGGCCTGTAGGTTTATCCCACCAAGGTAATCACTCCTTTTTAATTTCTGTGCTCTATCCAGATGGCTTCTTTTGAAAACCCTATTAGGATATCCTCCCTGATTACTGCAGTGATAGTTTCTTTTATCAATGATGCGATGCCATGGCCCCCCCGCCCCAGCTCCTCCTGCTATCGTGCCTGAAACTTCTGTAGCCTGGAAAGTTAAGTTTTCATCCTGTCCTTACTTCAGCCATGTCTTGGTGATTGCCACAATATCACATTACCACGTACAGATCAATGCTCTAAATTCATTTGGGTTGCCAGTCAATCTCCTTGCATTAAAATACATACATATAGCTTTCTTTTTCTTTGTGTCTTATTCCGCCCATGTCTTCGCCACCTACTGGATTGTCCTGACGTTCCTTAAGTATCTGTCTGAGACTCTGCTCATGGCTAATTCACTGTCATTCTATTGTTTTTATTTAGCCCCTGGTTGCTTATACTCCCTCAACAGAACCCGCTTAGTCCCACCATTGTTGTTGGTACCTGCATTGACCATAACAATTAAATATACCCCTTCCCACTCCAGGTTCCTCTCCAGCCTGAGGAGATGTCCTTAAGCCTGGCAATAGGCAGGAAACACAGCCTTTGGAGCTCATGCTGTTGGCTGCTAAGAATTGTATCTGACTTATGACATTTCCATTAAGCAAACAAGGGTATTTCATTCAATTTTGTCAGATATTATGCCTATATAATCATAGTTTGGTTTATCAGGAGAAAAGGTTTGTGTGTGACAATGATGCAGAATACATGGACGAGATCAGTTTAGAATATTTGGTCAGCTTAGACAAATTGGGCAGAAGGGTCTGTTTCCATGCTGTATAACTCTGACCCTAACCCCTCCTTTTCTACAGAAAGGTTGTATTTGCAGTACAAATGGTATTGAGCAGATTTATGAGGATATTGCCAGGACTTAGAAATTGCAGTAATGAGGAAAAATTGGATAGGCTGAAATTGCTTTACTTTGAAATAATAGGCTGGGGGGCAATTTGACTGATGTGTACAGGGTGATTTAGTAGATGCAAAAGCCTATTTTCCTTAGTAGAGGGGCTATTGATTAAGAGTCATATATTTAAAGTAATTGGTAGAAGGATTAGAGGGCAGATGAGGAGATAGCTCTCCACCCAGAAGTTGCTAGGGGTCTGGAACTCACTGCCTGAAAGGGCAGTAGAGGTAGAAACTGTCAACTCATTTAAAAGGTGTTTGAAAATGAACCTAAAGTCATATAACATCCAGGGCTATGGACCAAGTCTTGGGAAATGGATTAGATTTGGTGGCTCGAAAACAACAAATGCTGGAGATCAGTGAGTCAGACAGCATCCGTAGCGAGAGAGCAAGCTAATTTTTTAAGTCTAGATGGCTTTTCGTCAGAGCTTAAGTGCATTGTGGAGGGGGCAGCATTTATGCTAAAGTTGGGGGGGATTGTGGGGGATATTGGTTTGTGGCAGTGGTAGGTGTAGAGTGCTGGCGGACAAAAGATGCTGATAATTTCGGATTAAGCGACCAGACTATGAGAATGGCGGAACAATGGTGTGTCTAACTGCCAGACTTGAGAGAGAAGACAGTTCTACAGGGGTGGACGGAGGGGAGAGAGGACATGGTGACAAAGATTTTAATAAGTAAAGCTAGGAGAAGGGGAAGAAATGGGAGTTGGTTCACAGTTTGAAGGTGTCAAACTCCGTACTAAGTCCAGAAGGCTGGAAAGTGCCTAGTCTGAAGATGAGATGTTGTTCATCCAGTTTGCGCTGTGATTCACTGGAGCACTACAGCATGTCAAGGACACATAAGTGAACATGCAAGCAGGACACTGTTGGAATGACCAGCTACAGTATGATCAGGGTCATACTTGTGTACAGACAGTGTGGGTTCTTCAAAGCAGACTCCCAGTCTGTGTTCAGTTTCTCCAATGTACAGTAGGCCACATTGGGTGCAGCGAATACAATACACACGATTGGAGAAGGTACAGGTGAAAAGCTGCTTCACCTGGAAAGATTATTTAGGCCAAAAGGATCAAAGTATCATCGTCCATTTGTCATTTCAGACAACTCCAGCAGAACAGCATCACCAAACACTCCGTTCACACCCAATGTCTGCATTTCACAGGGATCGTTCCATCCAGGATACCCTCGTCCATCCCACAACCACCTCCCTTCCCACCATACCTTCCCATGTAACCGCAGAAGGTGCAACACCTGCCCGTTGGCTTCCTCCCTTTTCACCATCCAAGAGCCTGCACAGTCTTTCCAGGTGAAGCAGCATTTCATCAGTACCTCGTCCAGTCTTGTGTATTGTATTTGCTGCACCCAACGTGGCCTACTTTACATCAGAGAAACCAAACACAGACTGGGTGACACCTTTGCAGAACACCTGTGGTCTATGCACAAGCATGTCCTCGACCTTCCTGTAGCCGGCCATTTCAACACAGGATCTTGCTCGCATACCTGCTGGTTTGTCCTTGGCATGCTGCAGTGAAACACAGTGCAAACTAGAGGAACAGCATCCCATCTTCAGACTAGACACTTTACAGTCTTCTGGATTTATTGAGTTCAACACTCTCAAATTGTGAACCAACTCCCTTTTCTTCCCTTTTTTATCTTTACTTGTTATATTCTTTGTCACCATGTCCTCTCTCCCCTCCTCCCACCCCAGTGGAACTGTGTCTCTTTCAATTGTTCTGCCATTCGCACATTGTAATCACCTTAATCTGAACCATCTACATCTTTCTCTTTCATTACGCTACACCTATCACCACCACAACTCTCACCTCCCCAACCCAACTCCCAACTATTGCCATAAATGCTGCCCCCTCCACACTTCACCAGCTCTGATGAAGAGTCATCTAGATTCGAAGTATTAGCTTGCTCGCTCTCCGTGGATGCCGTCTGACCTGCTATGATCTCTGCCATTTGTTGCTTTCAGTACAGATTCCAGCATCAATTTGGAACCAGTAATTTGCTCCGAAGTTAAGTTGCTTGTTTGTCAACTGGCTTGGAGAATCTGGGCAAAGTGGCTTCCTTCTGTCCCATGAATGTTTCTATGTTTCTAAACAAGGAATGTGCAGGGAAGTGAGGAGGTTTTGAATTAGTGGATTGCTCCTTTTTGCTAGCACGGTCACATATGAACCTCTCTTCAGTGTCAAGTTAATTGCAAGACTGCTACCTTCCTGCATTACCTGTTCGTGACAACAGATCACATCTGCGGTACCTAACCTAAGGGGTGTGACTGCCTTTTGGAACAAAGTGCCTGGGTAAATTTCCCTCTCCCCAAAGCATTGCATTGTCAATAACTTGTGTTCTACCTCATGAATTCTAAGCTGAAGTTCCTTTGAGTTGCTGACATTAGATGTAGCTGTCATTGATCAAACTGGTGTGTTCGTCGGCGTACACATCACCTGCCCTGCCATTTTTGTTGTACTTTATTTAGCTGATTAGGTTTCAAGTTTAGAAATATCACTTCTTTGTTATCTTTCGTTATACAAAGTAGTTCCAGTTAAGCTACAGATGCAAGAAACATAATGCAGTACTTGTATCTCTCCAGTATTGGTCTAAAGTACTGCATTACGTTTATAAGGAGACAGTTTTAAAGTTCACCACCTTCCTGCTCGCTCAGGACTGAAAAAATTGGTTCAATAAGTAATCCTTCTTCCCTCTCTGCACTGAGTTCCCACCTGCAGCAAATTACCATGTTGACATTCATTACTTTTTGCACTCAGACCTTGTCATCTGTGTACAATGTCTGTGTGTATTAGAGGAAATTTGCCCAGATGGACTTGTGAAACAGAAGTGACAGACATTGGATGATTTGAATCTTGGCGACCAACGTGTCAATGAGTTTATCACAATTGTTGGGATTGAAATTGGAGGGGACAGGCTTGAAGACCTTGCTCAGTTGAGAAATTAAGCTGGGGTTATCTTTGTATTCTAGGATGATCTTGCACTTCTACTAAATGAAAGCAGGACCCAACAATACTTTTCAGGGGTTGAGAGAGATCAGGTATTGGATGACTAAACTACTTATCCACCATATCTTTTCAAGTCTGCTCCTTCAGAAGGACATATTTGCTTTGGAGGCAATTAAGAGAATGTCCCTGAGAGTGATTCTTGGAATGAAGAGGGAGATTGTTTGTATACTCAATGGCGTTTAGAAGAATAAGAAGGGAGAGTATTAAATAAAAGCAACTGGTTACTATTATACTTGGCTTTGGTGAGTTCACATCTGGATTACTGTGTGCTATTTTGTACTGTGTGCTACTGTGTGCTATTTTGGTCTCCATACTTAAGAAAAGATGAACTTGCTTTGGAGGCATAACAGCCAGAGTTTACTCATAGTTCCGGGGTTGAGGGGATTGTCCTATAAAGAGAGGCTAAGAAAATTGGGTTTGCGTTCTGTGGAGTTGAGAAGAATGAGAAGTAATGCTGTGGCTGTACTGGTGAGGCCACTTATGCTATTAGGCCACTTTTAGAATACTGCATTCAATCCTAGCCTCCCTGCTACAGGAAGGATGTTGTGAAACTCGAAAGGATTCAGAAAAGATTTACAAGTATGTTGCCAGGTTGGAGAGGCTGAATAGGCTTGGGCTGTTTTCCCTGGTGGGTTAGAGGCTGAGGGTGACCTCATAGAAGTTTATAAAATCAAGAGGGATGTGGATAGGGTGATTAGCCTAGGCCTTTACCCCAGGATAGGGGAAGTCCAGAACTAGAGGGGATAGGGTTAAAATGAACAGGGAAAAGATATGAAAGGGATCTAAGGGGCAACTTTTTCACAGAGGGTACTGCACGAATAGAATAAGCTACCAGAGGAAGTGGTGGAGGCTGGTATGATTACAACATTTGAAAGGCATCTGGATGGGTATATGAATAGGAAAGGTTTAGAGGGAAATGGGCCGAGTGCTGTCAAATGGGCCTAGATTAAATTAAGATATCTGGTTGGCATGGGCGAGTTTGACCAAAGGGTCCGTTTCCATGCTGTACAGCTCTATGACTCAGATGTAAAGCAAAGTAAACAGGCAAGGTTCTGAAGGTACTTGATAGGGCAAATGCTGAAAAACTGTTTCTGTTTATCCAGGAATCTTAAAATTCCAGATCACAACCTCCGGATAAGGGGAATGATCATTTAGGAATAAGAGGAGACTTTTCTTCACTCAAAGATTTGTGAATCTTTGGCATTCCCTGCTCTAGAGGATTGTGGCCTGTCCATCATTGAATGCATTTAATGCTGAGATAGATATTTGGTCCCTTAAGGAACCTGATATGGGCATCAGGCAGGAAAGTGGAGTTGAAGCCCATAATCAGTTATCCATTCTTGATTGTACTGCATGGAGTCTTGTGTACCAGCGTATGGTCTTGCTCTCTCCTGTTTTCTATGCTTATGCATTATTGAAATGTGAGATGTTGGACGGTGGACGGTGGTGGGGGAGGTGGGGTGTGCCTAGCAGGATAAACAAAAACAGTATGTTGCCTCTCTCGATGGGACCTTGAACTAAGGGGCAGAATTCAAGAACAGGGTAAATCCCATATTAAGATACAGATGAGGAGGAATTTTGCTTCTGAGCATTGTTAACCTTTGGAATTCTGTACCCCAGAGAAAAGCAAAGGTTGGGTCATGGCATATATTCAAATCTGAGTAGACAGACATTTGGCCTTCAAGAGAATGGGGGGTTTTTGGGGCCGGTCACGAAAGTGGCGTTGATGCCACAGTAAGATTAACCATTATTTTGAGGGGATGAAGTCATATAAAATGAATGTGTTTAAAAAAGGGAAATCCTGTTTGACAAACTTGATGGGATCTTGAACCAAGGGGCAGAGTTCAGGAACCGGGGATCTCCCACTTTGAGATACAGATGAGGTGGAATTTTGATTCTGAGCATTGTTAACCTTTGGAATTCTCTACCCCAGAGAACAGCAGAGCTGTGACCCTCTAGGGAAAATAGCCCCAGCCTATTCAGCCTCTCCCTATAGTTCAAATTCTCCAACTCTGGCAACGTCCTTGTAAATCTTTTCTGAATTTGCTGGAGATTTTTGAGGAATTAATAGAATAGATGAAGAAGAACTTGTAGATGCGGTGTATTTGGATTATCCGAAGGCTTGTGATAAATTACCACAAGAAGTTAGTGTGCAAAATCAAAGCACATGTGATTGGTGATAATGGACTCGGATAGATTGAGAGTTAATTAGACAGGAAATAGTGTAGAAATAAATCAGTCTTTTTGTGGAATGGAAGGTGCTGATGGGTGGGTTATTGCAGACATCAGTGCTTGGGCTGCAGGTATTCACAAAGTGTATCAACAATTTGGATAAGGGAATTAAGTGTAATATTTCCAAACTTGCTGCTGAGACACAATTTAAAGTTCTAAATTGGGGCAGTGCTAATTTTGATATTAGACAGGAACTTTCAAAAGTTGACTGGGGAGGCTGTTTGCAGGTAAAGGGATGTTTGGCAAGCTGGAGGCTTTCCAAAGTGAGATGAGAGTTCAGGGCCAGCATGTTCTAGTCAGTGTGAAGAGTGAGGCTGGCAGGAGTAGGGAACACTGGATGACTAGAGATCTCGGGTCCCGATAAAAGAAGGCATTTGTCAAGCATAGGCAGCTGGAATCAAGTGAAGCCCTTGAGTATGGGGGCTGTAGAAGTACACTTGAGAGAAATCGGGAGCACTAAAAAAGGACACGAGATACCTTTCACAGATAAAGGAGAATCCTGTACAAAAGAGAATTCTGCAAGTATATTAAGGGTGAAAGAGTAACTAGGGAGACAATCGGACCCCTTGAAGATCAATGAAGTCGTTGATATGTGGAGACGCAGGAGATGGGTGAGATCCTAAACAAATATATCTCGCCAATATTTACTGCGGAGAAAGACATGGAAGCTAGGGAACTCGGAAGTAAATAATGACGTCTTGAAAAGAGTGCACGTTACAGAAGAGGAGGTGCTGGAGGTCTTAAAACACATAAAAAGTGAAAAAAACCCTGGGACCCAATCAAGTGTATCACAGGACATCGTTGAAAGCTAGGGAAGAAATTGCAGGGCCACTAGCAGAGATATTACTATTGTTGAAAGCCACAGGTAATGTGCTGGAATATTGGAGGGTGGCTAATGTTGTGCCATTAAGAAAAACTGCAAGGAAAAGCTAGGGAACTACAGACCAGTGAGCCTAACGTCAGTGGTGAGTAAATTAGTCATAGAGCCATCGAGGTGTACAGCGCGACAAAAGACCTTTCGGTCCAACTCATCTATGCCAACCAGATATCCTAGATAAACCCAGTCCTATTTGCCAGCATTTGGCCCATTTCCCTGTAAACCCTTGCTATTCTTATACCCATACAGATGTCTTTTTAAAGTAATAGTACCAGCCTCCACTGCCTCCTCTGGCAGCTCATTCCATACACGCACTACCTTCTGCATGAGAAAGTTACCCCATAGGTCCCTTTTAAATCTTTCCCTCTCACCATAAACCTATGCCCTCTAGTTTTTGACTCCTCACCCCAGGGAAAAGACCGTGTCTATTTACCCTATCCATTCTTATGATTTTATAAACTTTTATAAGTTCACTCCTCAGCCTTTGACATTCCAAGATAAATAGCCTAGCTTATTCAGCCCCTCCCTATAGCTTAAACCCGCCAATCCTGGCAACATCCTTGTAAATCTTTTGTGAACCCTTTCAAGTTTCATAACATCCTTCCTATAGCAGGGTGACCAGAATTGCACACAGTCTTCCAAAAGTGGCCTAAACCAATGTCCTGTACAGCTGAAGGCTGACCCCCTAACTCCTGTGCTCAATGCACTGACCAATAACGGCAAGCATATTAAAGGCCGCCTTCACTATCCTATCTACCTGTAACTCCACTTCCAAGAAACTATGATCCTGCACTCCAAGTTCTCTTTGTTCAGCAACACTCCCCGGGATCTTACCATTATGTGTATAAGGCTTGCCCTGACTTGCCTTTCCAAAATGCAGCACCTCACCTTTATCTAAATTAAACTCCATTTGCCACCCCTGGGCCCATTGGCCCATTTGATCAAGATGTCGTTGTCATCTGAGGTAACCTTTTTCACTGTCCACTACACCTCCAATTTTGGTGTCATCTGCAGACATACTAACCATACTTCCTATGTTCACATCCAAATCATTTGGAAATGATCAAGAGCAGTGGACCCAGCACCAATCCTTATGGCACACCACTGGTCACAAGCCTCCAGTCTGAAAAGCCACGCTCCACCACCACCCACTATCTTCTACCTTCTGTATCCAGAGCCAGTTCTGTATCCAGATGGCTAGTTCTCCCTGTATTCCACGTGATCTAACCTTGCTAACCAGTCTGCCGTGAGGAACCTTGTCGATTGTCTTACCAAAGTCCATTTAGATCACGTCCGCTTCTCTGCGCACATCAGTCCTCCGTTACTACTTTAAAAAATTGTCACGTTAGTGAGACATGACTTCCCATGCACATAGCCCTGTTGACTATCCCTAATTAGTCCTTGCCTTTCCAAATACATGTAAATCCTGTCCTCCACGACTCTCTCCAACAACTTGCCCGCCACCAATGTCAAGCTCACTGGTCTGTAGTTCTCTGGCTTTTCCTTACCACCTTTCTTAAATAATGGCACTACATTAGCCAACCTCCAGCTCTCCGGCACCTCATCTGTGACTATCAATGATGCAGATATCTTAGCAAGGGTCCCAGCAATCTCATCCCTAGCTTCCCATAGTCTTCTAGGGTACACCTGATCAGGTCCTGGGGATTTAACCACCTTTAAGTTTTAAGACGTCCTGCACCATCATCTTTGTAATATGGACATTTTTCAAGATGTTGCTATCTATTTCTCCACGTTCTACATCTTCCATATCCTCTGCAGTAAACAAATGCGAAATACTCGTTTAGTATCTCCCCCTTCTCCTGCGGTTCCCCACATGGGCGGCCCTGCTGATCTTTTAAGGGGCTGTATTCTCTCCTAGTTACCTTTTTTTGTTGGAGGAATTCTGAGAGAGAAGATCATCATGCATTTGGAGAGACAAGGACTGATTAGGGACAGTCACTGTGACTTTATGCATGGAAAATCATGTCTCTGAAACTTGCTTGAGTTTTTTTTTGAAGAGGTGACCAAGAAGATAGATAAAGGCAGAGTGGTTGATGTCACCTATATAAATTTCAGCAAGGTTCTGCGTGGTAGACTGATGAGTAAGGTTAGATCACATGGGATCCAGAGAGAGCTAGCCAGTTGGATACAGTCAAGTTGGCTTGATGGTAGGAGGCAGAGGCTGACGGCAGAGAGTTTTGTTCAGACTGAAGGCCTGTGACCAGCAGTGTGCCACGAGGATCAGTACTGGGTCTGCTGTTTGTCATTTATATAAATGATTTGGATGCAAATATAGGAGGCATGGTTAGTAAGTTTGCAGATGAAATCATAATTCGTGGCATAGTAAATAGTGAAGAAAGTTATCTAAGAGTACAATGGGATCATCAATAAACTGGACTAGTGGGCTGAGGAATGGCAAATGGAGTTTAATTCAGATGGACAAGACTTGCACAATTAACGGTAGGGTCCTGGGGCGTGTTGTCAAAGAGAGTGACCGAAGGGTGCAGGTTGCATAGTTCCTTAAAACTGGCATAATGGATAGATAAGGTGCTGAAGAAGGCATATGATGCACTTGCCTTCAGTCAGAGCATTGAATACTGGAGTTAGGACATCATGTAATGACTGTACAAGAGATTGGTAAGGCCATGTTTGGAGTACTGTGTACAATTCTGGTTGGCCTACTATAGGAAGGATATTATTAAATTGGATAGCGTGCAAAAAAGATTTACAAGGATGTTACGAGATGAGAAGGTCTGAGTTACAATGAGAGGCTGGATAGGCTGAGACTTTTTTCCCTGGAGAGTAGGAGGCTAGGTGGTGACCTTTTATAGAGCTTTATGAAATCATAAGGGGCATAGATAAGATGAATAGCCAATGTCTTTTTCTCAGGGTAGGGGAGTCCAAAACTAGAGGACGTAGGTTTAAGGGTGAGAGGGGAAAGACTTAAAAGGGACCCAAGGGGCAGCCTTTTCATACAGAGGATGGTGCATAAAAGGAACAAGTTGCAGAGGAAATGGTAAATGCAGGAACAATTGCAACATTGAAAAGACATTTGGACAAGTACATGGATTGGAAAGGTTTAAAGGGATAGAGGCCAAATGCAAGCAAATGGGACTAGTCCGCTTTAGGAAACCTGGTTGGCATGGATGAGTTGGGCCTAAGGGTCTGTTTCTGGGCAGTATGACTCTGATTTAAATAGGCTTGAATGGTGAGAAGATGTAAAGAGTCGTCAGGATGACTTAGACAAGTTGAGGGAGTGGGGAAAATGTGTAACAGATGCAGGATAACGTGTAAAAATGTGAAGTTTCTCACTTCAGTAGGAAAAACAGAATGGTAGTATTGTTTAAATATTGGAAAAGGGACCTGGGTGTCTTTTTACAGTGGTCATTGAAAGCAAGCATGAAGGTGCAACAGGCAGTTAGGAAGGCCTGTGGCATGTTGGCCTTTATAGCAAAAGGGTTTAAATACAGGAGCAAGAGGTCTCTTTGCAGCTGTACTTTGCCTCAGTGAGACTATACTTGGAGTATTGTGTACAGTTTTGGTCTCTTTACCAAAGCAATTAAATGCATGCCGTAGAGTAGATGCAGCGAAGGTTCGCCAGACTGATTACTGAGATGGCTGGTTTGCTCTAAGAAGAGGGTTTGGGTCAACTGGGCTCGTATTCACTGGAGTTTAGAAGAATGAGAGGAGGATATTTTTCATATAAAGTATCAGATTTAGTCCAGCTCTACTACATTGCCATTGAAGCAGTGGCAATCAATACTTGAAGATAAACTTGAAACCTACTAAATGTATTTTTCAAGCAAGGCTAATCAGTGTATCATTTCAAAACTCTTGGTGACATAGATTTACAACATGTTTATTCCTTTTCCAATGGATGAACATCTCCAGTGTGTCACTAGTTTTGTGACGGGAGAGATAATGTCACCAATTTCTTTTGTTCTTCCTTCTGTTGATTGGGAAAGCCAAACTACGAGAGTGCAAGATTCTTAAGTGTGACTGGTTTTAAAATAATCGCCCTGGGAAGCACAAGTCCTGAGAGTAAAGATAGGAATTACTGGAAATATTCAGCATATCTGACAATTTCTGACAGTATCGAAAAGAGAGATGATGTTGTTCTGATAAAAGGTTGTTGATCTGAATGTTAAATGTTTTTCTCTCCACGGATATTGCCAGAATCTATTGCCAGCGTTTTCAGTTTTCATTTCATAACTCCAGTATTTGCAGTATTTTGCTTTTGTGCTTTCAGAAATCTCCTTTTGAACCTTAATTCTTTGGAACAAAATGATCTGAGAATTGGAAGGGTTAAATAGCAAATGAATTTGAAATTGAAGCATAAGTAATAGTCAATACCCATCTGAAGAGAGTAATTATTATCTGAGTTGACTTGCACTTTGAAAATCATCCTAATTTAAAATATGTTAAATGCTTTTCTGTTCCACGTCAGAAAAGTTCACTGATGAGAGAATGTCTGTACTTATGTTTGTAAAGGGACAGAATTAATGTAGTTTTTCAAATCTCTAATCTCTCCACCTCCCCTACCTTTGTGATTATCTGATGTTTACATGAACATAACTGGTTATGCATTTCAGATTAAACTGTTGCTTATTGCAATTAAAGTTTGTAATTAGTTGACTAAAATAATCCTCAAAAAGCTTCACCTGTGGATAATTTATAAAGCACAACATTCCAAAATGAGATCACAATTTTAGATATTTGCTGTTGTATTGTTCCCCCCCGGGGGATTCGTCAAATATTTTCGTTGTTCTAAGTGTTCCCTGCAGTTGAAGCTAGAAATGTTAAAGAATTATTCTTTTATGGGTGTTGGCATCATTGGACAGTCCAGCATTTATTGCCCATTCCTAATTTGTTCTTTTGAATAGTCAAGAGTCAACAACATTGCTGTCATATGTAGTCACATGTAGGGTAGATCAGGACAGGATGACGGGTTTCCTTCCCGAAAGGACATTAGTGAACCAGACAGGTGTGTTTTTTTTTTTAATACAGTCATCAGTGATAGCTTCATGGTCACTATTACTGAATCTAGTTGTCGGTTCCAGATTTTATTATTTGAATTTAAATTCCACCAAATGCTGTGATAGGGAACAAGTTCAAATCCTGAGTATCAGCCTGCACTTCTGTTCTTCTAGTCCAGTGACATTAGAGTATGCCACCATTTGGTTAGATAATGAGCATTTTCTGGAGATCTCTTCAGGTTCTGAATCCGCTGATCAGGGTCACAACACGAATACTGTATTGGGGACAGATGATCAAAATTAGAAATACTTACAGTAACTTCCTTGTTTGTTAAGTCCTATGATCCATCATGAGTTTTGATTTTCATATGGCTGTGTTACAAATTATTGGGTACAGTAGGATTGTGATTATACTACTGGATGAATAATCCAGTGGTTTGGCCTAGTGATCAGGAGACATGAATTCAAATCCCATGCTGGAATTTAAATTAAAACAGTTGTCATTAAAAATGTTCATACCAGTACGAACAGCCATGAAACTACTGAACTGTCATTTTTTTAAAAAAAAAGTATTTGGTTTAAAAGAAAATTCCAGAATAATAATCTGACCTAATGGCAACAATGTAACCTGTTGATTCTCATAAAAACCTACCTGGTTCACTAATGCCCTTTAGAGAAGGGAGTCAGTTATCCTGATCTGACCTGACCTGACCTGACCGACATGAGACTCCAAATGCACAGCAACATTGGTTGACTCTTAACTGCGTTCTGGACAATTGGGGATGGACAGAAATTCTCTAGTCAGTGACACTGATGTCTCATGAATTAATTTTTAAAGATCTTTATAATTAGAAACTCCTATGAACATAGAATTCCATGTGCAAAGCCCTCAGTAGCGGAAACAGTTTATAATATTGAGACCAAGCATTTTCTGAAAAAAAGTAAGCTTTAGTCAACTATGTGAGTTTATTTGGTCTTTAACAGAAAACAGTACAACCAGCAAAGTGCTTTTCTCCATGTTATTGGCCAAGATTTGATATGCTTTTTCCTCTGTTTACCTCCTATGTTTGCAAACTAAAGCAATCAACTTGAAAACAGTGGCCTTTGAAACATACCACCTTGTCTTTAAAGGCAGGTCATTGTTCTCTTAAAGTTATGCCTGTCAATTTTTGATTTTTCATTATTTACTCTCCTCGCTGACTGGGCCAAAAACATACAGATCAAGAGAATTCTGACTGCACTTGAGAAGCTGTTCTCCTCTGTCCTCTGTCCTCTGCCTTTTGATAGTATTGCTATCTGAATTTATATTAGAATAATTTTTAGTACAATAATTAAAGCTCCCACTTTCATCAGCTGAAGGAGGCGGTTAGGTATAATCAGCAAGAATTCTCTTGCATGTTTGATCTGATGTCATGAGATGTCATAGTGTTTGGAGTCAATGTCCGGGGATCCTAGGGTCACTCTCTCTTGACTTTATGCCACTACACTACCATCACTAAGGGCCTTTCCCATCTTTGGGATGCGATATATTTGGAATAGTGATGAAGGCAACTGGAACGTTGGCTTAATCGTTTCATTCGGAGAGCATGCCTACATCAGACTATTGTTTGATTTGTCCCCTAATTTTGACATAAAGCCATAGATGCAAGGAGGATTTTGACTGGTTGGTAGACTGGATATGTTTTTGTCATGTCTGAATTCACTGCCTCAGTCAATCCAGTTTTAATCACTTTAACCAGCAATTCTATATGACCGATTTGGCTTGGTAGGTCATTTTAGAGCTTTATTAAGAGTTGATGTTGTTGCTGAGGGTTTGGAGCCGCAGAGGCAAATTTGGCCGATTTCCTTTCCTACTGGATGATAGTGAACCAGAGAGAACAGGACACAGTGTGGAGCTGGAGGAACACATCAGAGGAGCAGGAAAGCTGACGTTTCAGGTCGAGAAGGGTCCCAACCCAAAACGTCAGCTTTCCTGCTCCTCTGATGCTGCCTGGCCTGCTGTGTCCCTCCAGCTCCGCACCATGTTATCTCTGACTTCAGTATCGGCAGTTCTTGCTCAACTATCTCTGATAGTAAACCAGGTTTCTTTTAAACAACAGATCATAATCTTGTGCTTGTCTTCTTTTGCCTAGTGGCACGTGAGATATAAATGCATGTGTTTCTGTCCATTTCTATAGCTGGAATTTTCCTGGAACAGATCACTAGCCTGTCACCGGAGACTATATCTTTAGCTGCACACTCTACAAGTTTGGCTGACCAAGAGACAGTCCTGTTCTCATGACCTACATATGAGATTTGTAGGTTGATAACCAGGAAACTTGTTATTGTTACTTGGTCTGGCCAATATGCAACTCTAGCACATGTGGTTGTCTTTTAACCACCCTCTGAAGTGGCTTCACAGTCCTGTCAGTTGTACCCAAACTCCTAATTTTCTCAGGGCAACTCAGTATAGGCAATAAATGTCAGTTTTGCCAGAAATATCACCCTTCAGAAAATGATGTACTGAGAAAGAGACTTCTGGTGCTGAAGGTATTTAACATGATCTTAAAACAAAACAACTGGGCAACTTGTTCCTAATATCCTACTTGTACTGCCTTTGGCCCAGAATGAAGATTATCTGGTTTTTACACTCCCTAGCCAGTGGATTTGAAGGCAAGAGGCAAAGAGCAAAGAATAATGCAGTTAGTGGCCCATAAAATATATGTACAGGGGCAGAATTAGACTATTTGGCCCATTGAGTCAGCTCTGTCATTCATTTGTGCCTGATACATTTCTCAACTCCATTCTCCTGCCTTCTCTCCATCACCTTTGATTCCCTTACTAATCAAGAACCTATCTATCACTGTCTTAAACACACTCAATAACTTGGCTTCCACAGCCTTCTGTGGCAGTAGTTCCACAGATTCACCATGCTCTGACTGGAGAGGGTCATCTTTTTACTCTGAGGCTGTGCCCTCGCTTCCTAGCCTTTCCTACTAGTAGAAACATTTTCTCTAGGTCCTCGCTATTCAGGCCCGTCCTTGTTCTGTAAGTTTCAGCGAGATATTCCCTTTCTCCCTTTCCCCCAATCCCTACCCTTCTAACCTTTGATACAGACCTCCAGAGTCCTCAATCACTTCTCATATGACAAACCCTTCATCCCTGGGAGCATTCTTGTAAACCTCCTCTGGGGACCTTCGGATGCAAACAACCCTCCCTTAAATACTGGGATAAAACTGACCACAATATTCTGAATGGGGTCCAAGCAGAGTCTTATACAGCCTTAGCAGCACATCCCTACTCTTGTATTCTAGTTCTCAAAATTAATGCTAACGTTGCATTTGCCTTCCTAAGTGCCAGCTGAACCTGCATGTTAACCTAGAGAGAACTTTGAAATAATGCTCCCAAGTCCCTTTGTGCATCAGATTTTTGACATCTTTCCCCATTTGGAAAATAGCCTCTGTCTGTATTCTTTCTGTCAAAGTTCATACCCTCATACTTTCCCACACTGTATCCATCTGCTGCTTCTTTGCCCACTTTCCTAACTTGACCAAGTCATTCTGCAGCCTGCCTACCACCACAACACTACCTACCCTCCACCTGTCTTCGTGTCATGTACAAACTTAGCAACAGTGCCCTCTGTTCCTTTGTCCAGATTGTTAATGTATAATGTGAATAAATGTAGTCGTTGTGGAACATCATCAGTCACTGGCTACCATCCTGAAAAGATCCCTTTATGACCACTCTCTACCTTTTGCCAGTCAGTCAGTCCTCTATCCATGACAGTATCTGGTCACTAGCCTGGCACCTTGATTTGTGGAAATCCAAATAGATCACACCCATTGGCTTTCCTTGCTCTAACTTGCTTGTTAACTCCTTCGAGAATTCTAACAGATTTTTCAGGCATGATCGCCCCTTGATGAAGCCGTGCTGACTCAGCCCTACTTTGTTATGCACTTCCAAGTACTCCACAATTTTATCCTTACTTAGAGATCTCTCAAATCTTACCAATGATAGAGGTCAGGCTAAACGACCAATAATTTCCTGTTTTCTGCCTCCGTCACTTCTTAAACAGGTGTTACATTAGCCATTTTCCAGTCCTCTGGCACGCTCTCTGATTCCAGTGATTTCTGAAAGATGACCACCAATGCCTCTACAATCTACCCAGCTATTTCCTTCAGATGTAATCCATCCGGTTCAGGTGACTTATCCACCTTAAGACTTTTCACCACCTTCTCAGCGAAGGCCAGTACATTCACATCCGCCCCTTGATTCTGTTGAAATTCTGGTATGTTGCTGGTATTTTCCACCACAAAGACTGATGCGAAGTACCTATTCAGTTCCTTCGTCAGTTCTTTGTTCCCCATTATTACTTCTCTAGCCTCATTTTCCAGTGGTCCAGTGTCCATTCTTGCCTCTCTCCTTACGTTGATAGATCTAAGAGAAATGTCTTGTAATCTTATAATACTAGCTAACTTAACCCTCCTATTTCTTCATCTTCCTCCCTTACAACTTTTTTAGTTGTCCCCTATTGGTTTTTAAATTCTTTCCAACCCACCGGCTTCCCACTAATCTTCACCACATTTTTGTGCTTTGGTGCGGTCCGTGACTTCCCTTGTGTTGCCATAGTTGCCTCATCCTCTCCTCCTTGTGTTCCCTTCCTTGCGATAATTTAAATTGTGCTTCCTGAATTAACCCCAGAAATTCCTTGCATTGCTGCTTCACTGTCTTCCCTGCCAGGCTCCCCTTCTCAACTTTGGCCAGTTTCTCCCTCATGTCTTTGTCGTTACCTTTACCTTTACCGTTACCGTTACCTTTACTCAATTGTAATGCCTTTACATCTGATTCCAGCTTCTCTTCCTCAAACTGCAGGGTGAACTCTATCATATTATGGTCACTGCCCCCCAAGGGGTTCCTTCTCCTTCAGCTCCCTAATCAGGTCTGCCTCATTACACATCACCAAAGTCCAGAATTGCCTGTTCCCTTGTGGGTTCTATCATAAGTTGTTTCCAAAAATTGTCTCGTAAACATGCCAAGAATTCCTTTTCTTGGGATCCACTACCAACTTGATTTTGCCAGACCATCTGTATATTGAAGACCCCATGATTGTTGTTACAGTGCCTTTCTTAAATAAGTTCCATCAGGTTTTTTTGTGGTTTCTCAACTCTACTTACACTTCTCTTTGCCTTCTGACTCTATATCGCTTCTTGCTATCAGTTTTAATTTTATTTCCTACTATCAAGGCAACCCTGCTGTCTCTCCCCAACTACCCATCCTTTTGAAAGGACACATATCTGTGAATATGTAGTTCCCAGCCCTGATCCTTTTCCAGCCAAGTTTCTGCGATGCCCACAACACTGTACCTGCCAATTTCAGTCTGCAGGACAAACTGATTCATCTTGGTTTGTATATTGCGCGTATTTAAGTACAACACCCTCAGTCCTGTGTTGACTGCCCCCTTCTCATAGCTGTTCCCTTACCTGCTGTGCCTGAAGTTAGATTCCTGATTCTTTCAATACTGTGTCTTATTACTTGTTCTGGAAACTTTAATAACCTCTCCTGAGCTCTCTTTCCCTTTTAACTTGTTTAAAGTCCTTGTGACCACCCTATTTGGCCTTTCTGCTTGAATCCTGGACCCAGATCTGTTCAGGTGGAGCCCATCCCAATAGTACATTTCCCTCCTGTCCCAACACTGGTGCTAGTGCCCCATTGAATCGAAACCGTCTCTCCCACACTGCGCTTTTAGCCACGCATTTACTATCCTAATTTTCTTATCTCTGTCAAATTTCATGTGGTTTGGGTAATAATTCGGAGATTATATCTGTGAGATCCTATTCTTTACTTTGTTCCTAATTTCTGATGATCCCTAATCAGGACCTCTTTCCTTCTCTTTGCTATGTTGTTAGTGCCAACATGGACCGCAACAATTGGATCCTCCCTCTTCCGCTCCAATAGCCTTTCAAGCCTCTTCAAGATGACCCTTACCTTGACATGAATGGCCCAACCAGGCAAGCAAAACACCACGCGGGACTCTCGATCCTGCTTATACGTGATGCTATCCAAACCTATAAACACAGAATCCCCTATCACTATTGTGTTTCTTTTTGCTACCCTGCTTGGTTGGTCAGTTTTCCCATCTTTCCTACAGTCCTTTTGCTCATCCACACAGGGAACAAGTATCTCATACCTGCTGGACAAGCTGAGACTATTCCAATGCTAAATTCAGGATCTCTCCACCTGCCTTACTTATAAAACGGCTCGACTGTTGCTTGCCCATCTGACCCGTTTTGCCCCCCCCCCCACTGCTCCCTCATTACTTAAGTGTCTGGAGTCACATATAGACCAGGATAGTACATTTTGTTTCCAATTCCAGTAATATCAGGCGGTCAATCCACCAATGGGCCAATTGAAGCTGCGAGTTAACCAGCAATGGGAAAGTCTTTTGCCAAATGGCTAAGCCATTTTCCTTCCTTGGTGGCAGATGAAATGCTCCCTTCCCTTAATGGGATCTCTGAACCACAGTGGAGTAGACATTCTCCTGACCTACTTTTCCACATCCACCTTGTTGGGCAGGGGTACAGAGACCGCAGTGTTACATGAAATCAAAACCCATGTTTTTGAATGGGCTGGAATGATAAGGGGAAGCACAAGAGGGTAGGACTCAGAGTTGCTCTTTTCAGAAAAGTGGCATGGACACAATGTCAAATGGCACCTCCTGTGCTGTAACCATTCTATGAATTTTAAAGATGGTGTTAATTGTAAGAGATTATGAACAAGTTGACAACCTATATACACAACTTAATTGAATTTAACCAAATGACAGTGGTTGACAGAACCGTGACTAGTTTTGGTCAGAACAAATTATCCACAGTGTACCTGCATCTTTCCCACCTTAGTAATTATATCAAGGATCACATATGTACAAGAAAGAAAGTGCTTATTTTTTTTAATCTCTGTTCTATGTAGTGGAAAAACAAAGAGGCCTTCAGTGGGTTATAGATGTTACCATCGCATATCACAAAGCAAAGCCAATAGACATTCAGACTTGGATAATTGGCTACAGAGAACCAACAGTCACACATGTACACTACAGGTAAGTCATGTTGTTTCTGTTAAATCTTGAACTGAATACATGTACTCTGTTTTACCAACGGCCAATTGAGAAACTGAACTGATTTATATTGGGATTATGTCTTGTTTAGTAGAGTACAAGAGGGACCGATTTTGTTTTGATTGCATTGCCTTGTCACTGTAAATTATTGCCTTCTCTCCCCTGCTAATTCTCCATCATTGGACCAAACTTGTCACTAAGATTCAAAGAGACAAGGTAAGGGGAGCTATACCAAAGTGTACACAGCATTTGTAACAAGGTAGATAATTTAAAGGCAAAGTAGATGAAATTGGGTGTGATCTAGTTGCCATTATTGATAACCTGACTGCAGTGTGACCAAGGACTATTTGACAATTAGAAAGTATAGGCATAAAGGAAGAGGAGGTAGTAATAAGCTAATGATTAAGAATAGGATCAAAATGTTAGAGAGGAAAGATCTCCAATTGAAAGAACAAAATGTGGAACCTGTTACAATGGAGCTCAGGGGCAGCAAACACTGGTAGGAGTTATTTATAGGCCATCAAATAGTTGTGGCAGTGTGGGTCATGGTTTTAGTCAGGAGGTTAGAGAAACATGTGGCATGAGTAATACGGTAATCATGGGT
Source organism: Ginglymostoma cirratum (assembly GCA_024137785.1). Taxonomy (NCBI): domain Eukaryota; kingdom Metazoa; phylum Chordata; class Chondrichthyes; order Orectolobiformes; family Ginglymostomatidae; genus Ginglymostoma; species Ginglymostoma cirratum. The sequence goes on along the minus strand of JAHRHZ010000019.1, from coordinate 41,354,098 downwards.
GACTTCAATCTGTGTATAGACTGGATAAACGTAATGAGCAGTTATGATGTTGAGGATGACTTTCTGGAGTGTGTAGGGACTGTTTATAGAGCAGTATACAGAGAAAAATTCCAGTGTGCAGGCTATTTTAGATCTAGTACTAAGAAATGTAAAAGGCCTAATTAATAATTGTGTTGCAAACGAACCTTTATAGAAAATGGAATCATACAGTGCAGAAGAGGCCCTTCAGCCCATCAAGTCTGCATTGACATGTGAGAAACACCTGACCTCTAACCTAATCCCATTTACGTACACTTGGTCTGTAGCCTTGAATGGTAGCTGGTAGTTCCACAAGCATTAGATGATGGTTACTTTGTTGATTTTCTGAAGATGTCAATCAGAGTCACTTTACAGTTCACTCGGGTCAAGTCATAATACATATGACTTAGTTTTCTATTCTTTGAACTTCCCAAAGCTGATAAGGAATGTTAGGCATGGAGCTTTCCAATGTTCATGCTTTTGCGTCCACATCCAGGTTCCCTTTTACCCCAGAAAACACAGTCCAAAACCCAATTCAAACTCTAGCCCCTCCCTGACAGAGTGACTGTCTACTTCATAAGGTCCCAGCTATCATTCAAAATCTGCATTCTGCTTGAGCAGAAGGTCTTTTCCAGATTTGCTGGAACCAATTCTCAGGTTCTGACCTTAATAGCCAACTTGCTGCCTGTTTAGATATAATGCTCTTCCCCAGTAATAAACCACTTGCAGAACCTTGATCAGGAAGCAACTGGCAATTAACTTCCACGCCCGGCCTCTCAAATAAACGGAAGCTTATTTGATCTGTTTTCCTTTTGATACAAGCTATTAGCCACATTCCAAAAGTCAGTTTTGGCTCACAGTTCCAGTTCACAGCTCCAAACCAAAATTGATCAAAGAACAAAGTAAAAATAATGAAAAATCAGCAAAGGCCGTAACAATAAGGATAAAAGAAAAGGTCTATAAAATTCCAAAAATAGTAGTAAATCTGAGTATTGGGAGAAGTAGTGTTAGAAAAACTAATGGACCTAAAGGCCCATAATGGCTTGCATTCTAGGATCTTAAAAGAGGTAGCTACAGAGATCGTGGATGCATTGGTTGAAATTTTCCAAAATTTGTTAGATTCTGCTCATGGCCAGGAGCCGGTGAATTCTTCTTTGGGTTGGTGACCCATGACCAGTGGGGTTCCACAGGAATCCGTGCTGGATCTGCATCTGTTTACAATATATATTAATGACTCGGATGAAATAAGTGAATGTACTATAGCCAAATTTGCAGACGTCACAAAAATAGGTGGACAGTCAGGTTGTGGAGGGATAAAAACAGCTTAGAGAGATATTGATAACTTAAGTAAGTGGGCAAAAAGTTGGCAAATGGAGAATAATGTGGGAAAATGTGAATCATAAAATGCCTGTACAAGGTGAGACTACATCTGGAGTACTGTGAGCAGTTTTAGTCCCTTTATTTTAGCAAAGATGTCATTTACTGGTGGCAGTTCAGAGAAGTTCACTGGGGTGATCTGTGGTATGGAAGGATTGTCTTATGAGCAAAGGCTGAGCAGGTTGGGACTGTACTCAATTGAGTTTGAAAAGATGAGAAGTGATCTCATAAAAACAAAGGATCCTTTAGGGGCTTAACAGGATAAATGCTGAGAGGATGTTTCCCCTCATGGGTGAATCTAGCACGAGAGGTCATAGTCTCAGAATAAAGGACTGTCAATTGAAGATTGAAATGAGGAGGAATTTCTTCTGTCAGAGGGTTGAGTGTCTTGGGAATTTTTTTTGCCACTGGGAGCTGTGGGGAGCTGACTCCTTGTGTACATTTACAGTCAAGATAGATTCTTGATCAGTAGGGGAATCCAGGGTTATGAGGAAGTGGCAGGAAATTGTGTGTGAGGAATGTCAGATCAGCCATGATCCTATTGAATGGTGGTGCAGGCTCAATGGGCCAAATGGCCTGCTCATGTTCGTATTTCTTATGGTCTTATGGACTTGTTCCTGGAATGGTGGGATTGTCCTAAGAAGTGAAATTCGAGAACCTGGGCCTAACTTCTCTGGAGTTTCAAAGAATAAATGATCTCATTGAAATCTATAAAATCCTTAAAGGAACAGATTGTATATGTATTGGTATGATGTTTCTCCTGGCTGGGAATCTAGAACCAAGGAACACCATTTCAAAATAAGGGGGAAATCGCCTTGGAAGGGAATGAGAATTTTGTTTCACTCAAAGTACTGTGATTCTTCTGGAATTCACTACACCAGAGGGCTGAGGAACCTTGGTCAATGAGAACATGTAAAGTAGAGCTTAATAGATTTTTAAATGCTACTGATATAAGGGGACATGGATGTAATGATGGAAAAAGGCACTGAAGTGGATTATCAGCCACGATTGTTTTGAATGGTAGAGCAGGTTCAACAGGCTGAATGGCCTACGCCTGTTCCTATGTTCAGTATCAAGCTCATTACAAAGATTGCTTGTCACTAGGTCGTCTTCTGCATTTCATATTGGCTTTGCATTCATTTCTCTATAATCCATTCCAGAGTACACACGGCTCAGACTTTAATAGAGTTTGTAGATGCTTTTGACTCCAAACCTTTGATTCTCAGATAATGAAGCAGTCTGTTCCTGCATGCAGCAAGACCCAGATAACACTCAGGCTAGATAATTACATGGCAGGTAACATGTACACCACAGAAAGGAAGGCTGTGTTCATCTTGAACAATAGCAAGTCTAACCATCTTCCTTTTGTTATTCAATGACTTGACCATGTGAGGTAACTCTTAAGCAGAAAACATATTAGGACAAGCGACATAAATACAGTGGTTAGGAGCAAGTCAGAACTGATTATTCAAAAGCAAGTAACTCACTTCTTGACTTCTCAAATTCTTTCCATCATCTGTATGACGTAGTTGTCTTTCCTACTATACCTGCCAACACAGTCTGCAGTGATTGACAGCTTGTCTTAACTTAGATTGCAGTTAGGATTTGGCAATAACTGCTGGTTTTGTCTCAGTCACCCACATCCCACGAGCAAATTAAAGAAAAAGAACGTTGCATGTTTGTTTTTATCTTTTTAAGATGTAAATTGATACCATATAGTTGTTGTTATCAATTGATCTTATTTCTTCTCTAGATAACCCAAATCTACAATTATATTAGGTTGATATACTCTGGAGAGATTTGCTAGAACTTTAAGCTTTACAATTTAGCAATCTGCTTTATCAGTAAAGAAATTGTTTCAGTAACAACTGCATTAATTACTTGACAGTATTGTTCCTGTACTGAATGAACATATGGAAGTTAAACATTGATTTTTGCGTCCAAGTTACACAATGCATAATTTCGTACGTTTTCTTTTTCTTTGAGTATAAGTTGATAAAACAGATCGTGATTGTGATTGAAATTGTGGGATTGACAAAGTTAGTGCAGAAGGTAATTTCAGATATCGGGTTGCTAAAACTTTCCTGATAATTTTAAGTCTAAGTTCATGTATTTTCATAATTGATTGATGTATAATATTGGTTGGCCTCAATTACACGCATTTGGTTTGATACTTGGAATTTTTCTCGGGGTTTTGCCGGAAAGTGTGACCAAAACATAGGCCTGTGTGGTCAGAATGAGCAACCATTTTCAGTTACGTTGAAATAATTCTTCACACCGGGATTCTGTCTGATTTCTTCATAGTAAGGAGGAAAGGGACACAGTGGGCATCAGAAAGATTGATGGACCAGGGTAGGGAGCCTGATGCACATCTGGAAAGATGGATCTTGAGGTATTTCAGAGTGGTGAAATAAACAAAGAAGAAATGGAGTGGAGAATTCAGAGGCCAGACATGTAGTAGTGAGCAAACAGCCAACGACAGTGGAGTGGTGAGGGAAAAAGTAGAACCAACACTGGAGGAGCAGTGGATATTTACACTAATGTATGTGTGTTGGTGCTTGTGTTAAGGCATTGTTCAACATATATAAGCTCTGTATTGGAGGTCTCACCTCCTAACTGCATCTTGGTGTCTGTCCCATTTGGCCCATGTAGGAGTATGTGGCTGAGGAGAAGGTAGATGCTGATAATTTTGCTGCTGCAGTAGTTGGGCTGGATATGGTATGTGACTTCAGTAGAAATAAATAGGAGGTAGAGCTACATTTAATTGTTCCCAATCCATGGTGAAAGGTGGAAGCAGAGAAGTTCAAATCAGATGAATGTAGTGTTTTCTAAGAAGTTGGCAACTGCTTCTCAAACAGTGAAAGCAATGTCTATGTGACAAAGAGTGCTTTGTCCAGCAGTCTCTTAACTACCTTGGCCTGAGCTTTTCTGTGAAAAGGTAAATGCCATATATGTGGTGAAAGCGACTGACCAGTACTCTAGATAAGGAGAAAATCAGATTGTATTTTGATACCATGTCAGAAGTTTGATCAAATGTGACACCAAGGAGCTTTAGTAAAACTCATGCCAGTGGGAGTCAGGATAGAAGACTTGAGCCAAAGTCATACCTGGCCACAAAGGAATTTGTTCGTGTTAGAGGCCAAACCTCTGAATGCCAAGGTATTGCTGCAGGAGTTCCTCAAGGGCCAAGCAACTGTTTCATCAATGACCTGTCTTCCAGCATAGGGTTAGATGTGAGAATGTTGATGATTGCACACTGTTCAGTTCCATTTGCAACTCCACAGATAATGAATTAGCCCTTGGCCAGATGTAGCAAGACCTGAGCAACACTTAGCTTTGTTATAATAACATTCCTGCCTTCCTTCGTATCTGCTTCTTATCTTGCATAGACCCCTATCAACGTAGCTTCATAGATTCCCACATTCAAATGTGTCCTGGGGGCAGGTTTCTGAAATATGTAACAATGATTTTGCTGAACTTTTAAAAAATGTACTATTTGCAAGTTTAAATGAGGGTAGAGTGATGGTGACAAACCTAGTTGTGAGTCAGGAATCCCCAGACTCCAGAACCAGGTTTACCCGTAGTCAAATTGTTTCATTACAGCTACAACAAGCATCTATTCAGCAATATGGTAGATTGGTCAGGTATATCTTGGCCATACAAAGCAGGACAAGTCCAACTGGTAGTTAAAGCTCTAACAGTCTGTTTTCGATACCAGTAAACTGATGGTCGGGGTTAACAGTGCTGTCAAGCAAAACTTGCTCAGAAATAGTCGGCTCACTGATATTCACTTTGAGTTCTGCCAAAGCCATTCAACCTCTGACCTGATTACAGCCTTGATCAAGCATTTACAAAAGAGCTGAACTCCAGAGGTGAGGTGAGAGAGATTGTTTTTGACATCAAGGCAGCATTTGGCCAAGTAGGGCATCAAGGAGTCCCAGCAAAACTGGAATCAGCAGAAATTGGGGGGAAAAAAACTCTGCTGGTTGGAAACATACTTAAGCATAAAGGAAGATGCTGGTCCACCACCTAATCAGGAAGGTTAATGGAACACTAACCTTTATTACAAGTGGAATTGAACATAACAATGCGTGCAATTATACAGGGCATTGGTGAGACCAATTAGGGATCACACTTTCAGGATAAAGAAGGGAATTTTTTTGTGACTGAGAGACTGAAACACTCTACATCAGAAGTTGGTGGAGCTGAGGTCACTGAATATTTTGAAGGCAAAGGGATGTTCTTGTTTAGCAAGAAAATCCAAAGTTATGCGTGATTGTAAGGCCATAAGTGAGGGTGTTTGCTAGGAGTGCAGAGTGTTGCATTGTGATGACTCAGATAGTGAAGTAGTCCACATCCAAAAACAGAATAATCTGGAGAACATCCAAGTTTGGGCTGACAAGTGGCAAGTAACTTTAAGCCACTCAAGTGGTAGGCAACTACCATCTCAAACAAAAGAGAATCATAACAACCTCCACATGACGTTCAATAGGATCATCATTACTGAATCCCCCCAACTATCACCATCCTAGGAGTTACCATTGACCAGAAACTGAACTGCAGGAGCCATATAAATACTGTGGCTACAAGCACAGGTCAGGGGCTAGGAATTCTGCAGTGAGCAATTCTCCTCCTGTCTTCCCAATGACTGAGCATAATCTACAAGAAGCACATCAAGATGTGATGGAATACTCTCTACTCGTCTGAACAAGTATATCTCCAACAACACTCAATGTTTGATACTACCCAGGACAAAGCAGTCTATTTGATTGGCATCCCACCCACTGCCTTCAACATTTTTTCCCTTCACCACTGATACACAGTGGCACGAGTATGAGCCATCTGCAAGATGCACTCCAAAAACTTGGCCAGGCACCTTCAATAACACTTTCCAAATGTGTAAACTCCACTTTCTGGAAGGACAAGGGCAGCAGATGCAGAGGAATGGGACAACCTGCAAGTTCCCCTCCAAGCCATAATGCTGACTTGAAACTATCAACATACCTTCACTGTATCTGGGTCACAGTCCTGGAATTCCTTTCCTAACAGCATTGTGGTTATACCCACACCCTAAGGATTGCAGTGGTTCAAGAATGCAGCTCACCACCACTTTCCTGAGAGCAATCAGAGATGGGCAAAAAAATTACTGTCTCTGGCAATAACTACCAAATCCCTTGAACTATTTTTTTTTTAAAGTATTCTAACTTCTGTTTTGCAAAAACTAAGATGAAATTAAGCCACTAAGTGGAATTGCTATTGATGGGCCACAGGCAACAGTGGTTAGACAAGCTTTAAAAAGCTGATAACTGCTTTCCAGAATTTTGAATATGTCAGTACAACATTCATCAAGAGTCTCTTGTGTCTGAGAAATTGCATTTTTTGAAGCATTTCGTAACAGCTGTTTAGGAAATTGTCACGAAATTGAAACCACTGCACTCAATTACAAATAATTTTCCCTGTAAATCTGACTGCAGACCATATTCACCCATAGGCTGGCTGTGTTTTTTTAAACTGTTGATTGTTTCCCCATCTGTTCACTTCATTGATTCTGGATTTAATGCATCACAGAAGCTTCAGACGTTTGCAGCAGATTAATTTGGATGTATGACATTTAATAAAGGCACCATTTCTCATCTTTATTAACTACCAGATAGTGAATTCCCTCTGGACACAATCCCAGAATTTATGCCGGAGCCATACTTTCAATGGGCTCCAGTGCTGACCTTGCTAGTTTCAAGTTCAGTGAGAGGGGAAACAATAATGTAGAGCAGGCAGGTACAACACTGTTGGAAGTCTGCTTTTGAGATGGGCTTTTTTTTTTTCAAAAGTCCCATCTAACTCAAATGTTAACAGTGTCTTTATTACCTATGTTAAGGGGGCTGAACTGTTTCATTTTTTTCTTTAAAATGCCATATCTTTCATGGTCCAGTGATGAGATCTACTTTTTGCCCACCGACTGTTCAACTCTCTAGGTATATCTGCATCCAGAGATATGCCAGAATCTCATTGAGCTAGTGGAGGAGGTCATCTTGAGTCCGCACCCTTTAGCTCTCCTCCCCAAGGTTAGGTAGGCCAATCACCCGTGTCAAGATCTAAGCTCTTTATGGGAGATTCCTGCTAAGGAAACAGGAACTGATGGAACCCTTTAGACATCTGGCCTCCTCAACATTTACTATAATGATTGTAAACTCGAAAATTGTAGTTGTTAATTACATTGTTAATTTCAAGAATGCGTTAAAACTAATTTTGAAGGTGACTATTTTTCACAAATCTCATAGCCATGTACCTGATTTCAGAGAGACCATTATTATCACTGGGGAAGAGTACTGAGCAAACTATTGGGATTGAAAGCAGACAAGTTTCCAGGGCCTGGTGGCCTACATCCTAGAGTCTTAAAGGAAGTGGCGGCAGTGATAGTGGATCCATTGCTTATGCTGTTCTAAAATTCCCTGGATTTGGGAAAGGTTCCAGTGGATTAGAAAGATACTTATCTAATACCCTTATTCAAAATGTGAGTTAGGCAGAAAATAGGAAACTACAGAAGTTTGTTCAACATGTGTCTTTAGAAATTGTCAGATCCATTATTAAGGAAATAATAACAGGACGTTTGGAAAGTCAAAGTATAATCCATTGGAGTTAGCATGGTTTTATGAAGCATTAGTCACATTTGACTAATTTACTAGAGTTTTTTTATTGGAGATGTAACAAGCAATATGAATAATGGGGATCATGTAGTATATCTGGACTTCCAGAAGGCATTTGATATATTGCTGCACAAAAGATTATTGTGCAAGCTAAGATCACATGGGGTTAGGTGCAGTTTAGTAGCTAGGATAGATGATTGGCTGATCGAAAGAGAGAGTTGGAATAAATGGGTCTCTTTCTAGTTGGCAAGATATATCCAGTGGGGTAGCACAAAGATTGGTTCTCAGGCCCCCAAATGTTTATAATCTCTATTAATGACTTGGATGCAGGGATAGAAAGTAATATAGCCCAATCAGCTGTTGAAACTAAACTAGGTGGGGAAATAAGTCGCAATGAAGAGATAAGAAATTTATAAATGGATATGGATAGATTAAGTGAATGGGCTGAAATTTAGCAGATCAAGTTTAGCATGCATATGTGTGAGGTTATCCATTTTGGTCAGAGGAATAGAAAGACAACTTATTATCTAAATAGAGAGAAACTTCAGAGTGCTTTAGTGTAGAGGGATCTGGTGACATTGTGCATGAATCACAGAAATCTAGTATGCAGGTATGGCAGGTAATAAGGAAGGCAAATGGAATTTTGGCACTTATTACAAAAGGAATAGAGTATAAAATGTAGAGAAGTGTCACTGTAATTGTACTCTGTATTAGTGACTGTGCACCTGGAGTTTTGCACACAATTTTGGGCCTCTTAGTTGAGGAGGGATTTAGTTGAGTTGGAGGCAGTTTTAAGAAAGTTCCCTGGAATGATACCAGAGATGAAGGATTTGTCTTAGGAAGAGAAATTGAGACTTGTTTAGATTTGTACTGTCTGGAGTCTAGAAGAATGAAAGGAATCTATTTGAGATATATAAGATACCACGTGGGAATGACAATGTGAATATAGAAAGGATATTTCCTCACGTGGGGCAATTTAGAACATGAAGTCATAATGTTAGGTTAAGATGTAGCAGATTTAAAACAGATGAGAAATTGCTTCTCTCAAAGGGTCATGAATCTGTGGAATTCAGTTTCCCATAGTGTGGTGGATACTAGGATATTGAGTAAATTTAACGAGGAGATGGTCAGATTTTTAATTCATAATGGAATGAATGATTAAGGGGAGTGAGCAGGAAACTGGAGGTGAGACTGAGAAGAGATCAACCATGATTGTATCAAATGGAGGAGCAGGCTTGAGGGGCTGAAATTGCCAACTTGTGCTCCTAATTCTTCTGTTCTTAATTGTAGTTTTTTTTAGCTCAAGCTTACAGGAAGCTACATACTTGCTTCCTTTCATCCGCATTTCCTAATTTTAAAGGAAACCATTGAACAACTTTTAATTTGTTATGTACAAACCTGAAAAGAAAAACATACTTAATAACATACTGTTAGTTCTTTTAGCTGTCATCATTTTCTCTCCTCCTTAGCACACATAACAGTATGTAGTAACGATATTGCACTTGCGATCTCTCCTGCAGTGTTAATGGCTGGTAACTGAGTATGTGGAGGAAAATCCACTAGAAAGTCTATAATGGATATCTAAAATTACAAACTTATTCAAGGAATGGTGGCTTAGAAGGAAGTGTTCTAATTAACTCGTTCTTTGATCTAATGCGTATTCCTGCTTGTATAGCTGGAGTTTTGCTTTTATAAACACAATTAGAACTTGCGTGTGTATTTCTGCTGATCAAATTTAGTTTTGTGCAGGAAAAAGGATTGAGTTTTCAATTCTTCTGGCCCTTCACAAGTACTGTATTTGAATCTATTTAGCAGAATCACCTGTGGCCCAAAGGCAACGCTCATTCCAGAATGATTGAGTTCAAATCTATTTGCAAGACTTGTATTGAAATTGGTTAAAAGGGAAAGATGGAAAAGCAGTTACAGACCGTTTTTCCACAGTGCTTGGTAGTATATAGAAATGTACCAGGTTGTTCAGTTGTGGGACCATTTCTGATTGTTTTGTTCAATGATGGAGTAAAGGGAGCAGTGCATAAACTTGTAAACTATACTAAAGTAAGAGGCACAATGAATAATTCTGACATTGATTAGATGGTGAAATGGGCAAAAAATAATAGTTGAAATTCAGTGTCTAAATATGAGGTATCCAGTTTGGTTCAATTAGTAGTAGAAGGCTGGATGATAGACCGGTGAGGGATTTTGTGGTTCCATCTCTCAAAACATGGCATATCGTGTGGATTAAGTTAATCAGAAAAGCTAACAAGTATATAGTTGTTGAGCAAGAGGTATTGCCTGGAGATAGTGATGTAATGTTAATAAAACCTTAGCAAATCCACAGTTGGAGTGCTATCTGCTCTTTTGGGCTCCAGACTATTGGAAGAATGTTGAGGCAATTTTTTTTAAAAAAGCACAAAGTCACTAATAATCTTTGAGAAAAGGCAATACAAGTTTCAATTCAAATTGCTTTTGTTAGAACAAAGGAGCTCTTGAAAGGTGTTTACAATTATAAAAGTATAAAGCACCAACATAGACCAAAATATAGGGCAATGTTTTCACACAGAGACTGGTACATGTATGGAATGAGTTGCCAGTGGAAGTGGTGGAGGCTGGTACAATTACAACACTTAAAAGGCAGCTGAATGGGTACATGAGTAGGAAGAGTTTAGAGGGATATGGGCCAAATGCTGGCAAATGGGACTAGATTAATTTAGGATATCTGGTTGACTTGGACAAGTTGGACTGAAGGGTCTGTTTCCATGCTTTATAACTATGTCTATGACTGATTGGGCTGAAAAGTGTTCCTGTGTGGTAATTATTTCAGGATGTGATCACCTATCGTCAATCTACAATGAAATAGTAAATGGACTTAATCGTTTGCCATCCCAGAAAACCTTGTGTTACAAGGCAACGAGTCAAAAGAAAAAGCAAGTCAGTCATGCAAGTTCCTTTTATGCTGGGAGTACACAGGCATTTTCTGAAAATCATGCAGACCCACTGTTGAATTGTTTCTTTGACTTTGCCGGGGACTTTTAATCACTTTTAGCTTATAGCATTTTGTAAGATTGTGCTTCTTTTCTTCCCTTATTTATGGAGTTCATCCTTTGCTCAGGCTTCATCTGAACAAAATAATTAATCATTAAATATGATGTCAGGAAGAAGTACCATTTGCTATTACCTTGTGATGCACATTTTGGGTCACAGTGATGTGATTTCTGAAGTGCTTTAGTATGTTTAGTGATAAGGTGTTAGTTTATGTATTAAGGTTCATATTATAGCAGAATCTAGTATTCTGTAATATGTATCTTCATTTGATGCACTGTTTGCTGAATGTATCTATTCAAATTGATTTTGATAAGCTAATCATGAGAACTGATAGAGCTAGCTATTTATTTAATTGTAAGACCACATAGAGTTAGCACCTTTTCTAGGCTACTGTACTTTAGGAAAATGTTGTACAGTGTATATTGTACATACTTTATATGTTAAGTAGGCAGATAAAGCTTCAAATAACACTTCTGACTTCTGTTGCCTGTTGTATGACTAGTTCTCTATGTATTAGGGACCCCATTTTCTATTTTGTCATCATTAGTTTCTTTCTTTTCTTCTTGTCCTGTTTAATACAGTCTAATAGAGCCTGTGCCGCCTTAACCCCATGCACTCCACCTCCACATTACAGACTGGAAAAGAAATTAGTACTCTAAGTGCATTGCACTGTAGAAGGTAGTAAGACCAGTCAAAATCTTGGGTGTTCTCCTTTCAGGATTAAGTGTTCTGCATTTGTTTAGAATATGGGTTCCCTGATTGCGGCTGTTAATCTGGTCCAATAAGGGAGCCCTGGCAGATAGATAAAAACAGGATTTTATGACATCCTGACACTCTGAGGGAGCTGGATCAGTGTCAAGTACTTTCCACGTGTAAGTAAACAGTGAGTTGGTGACAGGTTATCAGGCTCTGTGGAGTTATTCCACATACATAGAATGTTGCATACAATGCTGGTGTCTTTCCTTAAGTGATATACTTGCATTGGAGACAATTCAGTAAAAGCTCACTAGATTCGTGGGTTGACACTTGCTGTGAAATGAATTCAAGGCAGTTATCATATTTGATATTAAACTAGTCAATTTTATTGTACATAGCACTTTGGTTGAGAATTTTTAAATAGCTTCTGTGTCCATATTGTAATCAATATAAAAGTTGGCTGAATGGCTTTGTTGTTCTTTAATGGAAGCTTGACGGAATCTTGCATTAAACGTGAAGGAGATTATAGGGACCATTAATACTAAGGGACTTCGTGTAACTTCAGCCGAGGGGAACAAGTAGGTCACTGGAGATATGTTACTAACTGATCCCTTGCATCTCATTCATAATATTATGCTTACCTTCCTTCTGTTCCCTGGCCTTCACACAGAGTTACGTAATGAATGATGACTGTAATGGCTTTCCTGCCTCCTAAATGCAGACTCCTCTGAAATGCAGTGTTGTGCAACAGGCTGGTCAATATACGACAAGATATATTTTGTGGGGCATGTGGTCAAGTTATCACCATGTGACCTCAATTTTAATCTTTAAACCACCTCTGAGTTATTGTGGATTCAGAGATAACGGATGTCAATTTGACCCTTCCAAGGTCCAACTTGACTGGGGGAGGTTTTCTGTTACTGGGAAGCTGACACAGAGCTTCTCCCACAATTTAAGAGGCCTGCTACCATGGTTCCCATTGCAATAAACTGCATCAAATCCAGCCCAAAATCTCAGATTCTCTAAGAACAATGATTTATATAAAATACACTGTTCAGCAAGTTAACTCCAGATTTTAGCATTGCGCAAAATAATGATTCTCGTTTGTGGAATAAACCTGTTCAATCCAGATTGCATATCAATCAAAAATCAAAACCAGAAGAACTGCAGAAGCTGTAAATCAGGAACAAAAACAGAAGTTGCTGGAAAAGCTCAGCGGGTCTGGCAGCATCTGTGGAGAAAAACATCAAAGTTTATGTTTTGGGTCTGATATTTATAGGTAATTATAGGTATTTATTTATTTTAAAATTCTGAGGGAAAAAAAAATCTAATGCATAGCTTTACATTTTAGAGTTGGAGTTGGTGAGTGCTTATGCATTTGTTCTAACTAGTGTTACCAGCATGAGCATCTTGTTGCATACAAGCCAATCAGATCGCAATCATAGTTTTAATCTTGATATTATTTTCTTCTGAATTTTGGATCAGCTGATTAAATCGCAATGGTAAAGTAGGAGTTTGAGCTCTGAGCCATGTCATTATTGGAGTGATTATCAAGTAAATTAGTTTTGCTAACATGCTGCCATCATAATGTGATGTTACGGAAATTTTCTTTTCAAACAACTGTTTTGGTTTATTTAAATATTTTATTGATAATGCAGTAGTATAATGCTGTGCATTAAAACAATGAGTACAACAGCTTGAGCTGATTGGTTTAATTTCTCTTGAAGTGCTGAATCACCAATCTGAGCTGCTAAAGGTGAGATTCAATAGTGTCAGTAGGGATTGTAAGTAGACTTGAGTTGCTGTATTTTTTTTGATATCACTACAAAATATTTGGAGGCCAGGTCAATCATTCATTAATTTAAACTCTTGATTTTGATCATAAAAATGTGGTTAATGGCATGATTTTACTCGAAAGTTGGGAGTGGAAGTCAGATTGAAAGGATTAAAACAAAGTGCTTGAAGAAGTGGCTGTGCAACTGGGTAATAATGTGATAGAAAAGGGGAAGGAGGTATGTTAAATAATTGAGAGAATAGAGAGATTAGGATGGACAATAAGGAAAATGAGGTTTAAAGCTATGAGGAGGTGGAAGGCTGACGTGAATAGAAAATAACTTAAATCTGATAACAGACAACACAGTATGGAGCTGGAGGAACACAGCAAGCCTGCTGTGTTCCTCCAACTCCATACTGTGTTGTCTTTAACTCCAGCACCTGCAGTTTTTGCTATCTCTAATATCTGAATACAGTAGTTGGTGATATTTGGAAATACCCTATACTTCTCCAAGGCAGGTAGTTTACATGGTCAGGAACTAACTCAAGAAAGAATCAACAGAATGGCTTACTATCAATGTAGAACAGATCAGTCTGATCAGGATTTGGGCAAAACAGTGGCGAAAATAGAGGATACTCTGAGGTTAGAACTGGATGAGGAGTTTAGGGGCTGTGAGATGCCAAGTGGATAATTTCAGTTTTGGAAATAAAGAAATAATTAACTCCTTGCACATCTGTGGATAATGAATTATGAAGAGGAGAAATTTGTAGTTCATGAAATTGATATTGTTTAAAATGCTTGATACCCCTTGTGGTTTTTAGTCAATGTACTTAGCAACTGCAGATTTCCAATTATTCTACTGACCATTTGCAGTGCAGCGTTAAGGAAATGGTGCCTGTGGTATTTACTGAAAGAGTTTGGGAGCATAGGATTAATTAGTATTTATTCTATTTGTCAGGAGTGCTAGTATTTACTGTGTGTATGGCCTGTCAGAAAAAAGCAATAATGTTCTGTGTGGCAGGGGAACTGATAGTAACTAATTTGAGCATAATTTGCATCCATTACTGTAGTGTTTTAGCTTGTATTCTTGGCAGTGATCATTTTATTCTCTCACTTTTGGAGCCAAGAATAGAAATCCCACTCTAGAATCTGTTTGAAACTTTCGTTGCTTGGTATTTACAGTTTCATCTAGAGCTCTAGGTTTAAGCAAAACCATGTGGAAGCAAATTTTTGGTGATTCAGATTATGAATAGTATTTTTAGAGTATTTAAATATTGATATGGCAAATGTGATGCAGAATTTAGAAGATAAGAGCCAGATGTAATTTTCTGAAATTGAAGTAAATGTTAACAAGAAATTCAAACATGTAACTTGGGAATGAGGGGAGCTGTTAAGATGCTACATTCTGTCCACTTTCCTGTGTACCTCAGAATCCCAGACTATAAGATTTCAGTAAGAAAATAGAGGTCTTTGAAATGTGGATTAAACCACATTAACTATTCAATATGAAAGTACTCTTAGACAAAGAAATGTAAGAAAATGCATGAGTAAAAGAAACTCTGCAAAGTGACACCCAGAAAAGAAAATTTCAGTTTTTCGAGCATTTAATTAGATCTGAAAAGCTACAGAGCTCCTTTTGAGGGAAAAAGGAGATCAACAGATAGAAGGGCTGACCTGCATATAGTTGGATACCGGTTGTCACAGAATGGTTGCAAATAGGCTACAGTGGATGTGTGAAGATGGCGGAAGACAGATGAGGATAGCACAATGACAGCAGATCTTCTGGCAGGATTAGATGCAAACAGCAGCAGTAAAAATTGAGCGAGCACTTTCAGGTCAGGGTATCCCGATCTTAAAAATGGCATTCTAACTACAAATCATTTACAAGTCCAGTGGACTCTGTCCTATCCTTTACTTGGATATCATTATATTTATGATTACCCATTTTAGTTTGTATAGCAAACATTTAGCCATGTTTGCACTCCTAACCAGCTGCCAGTTTGGGTCTGTTTTAAATGTGTCTTTTTATGACTTCTGTTTATGTCCTTCTGCAGCAATTAATATCATATCAGCTCACAAGTGCTTGAAGGCCTGCTCCAGGTTTCAAGCTGCTTGTAATTTGTAAGATACCCAAAATACTCCAGTCTCTTGTTCCTGGTACTGTGTCCCTTTTTTATTATATCTGCAGCTGGAGAGAACATTATCCTGCAGCTCCGTGTAACAAGGTACAAATTAATGAAATTGTCATTTTCTGTACCTGTGATTACCTTCTCAGGAATTCCTTACTCAGTTGACGTTTCTAGATGTCACTTTGTAGAATTCATTTTGCCTATGCAATTCCATGTACTACTCCTTCACTGAAACGGTTAACATCTGAGATATTCATGGATAATTTACAGCCTATTTAGAGATGAAATGCAGTTCCATTTGTTGGGGCTTATACTCTGTTCAAAGCTAGGTGGATCCCATAATGGGAGTGTTACAGTTAGTTTGAGTTGGTCCAAAATAACTTGTTTGACAACAAATAATGATATTTGCTATGAATTGTAGAAGCTTGTAAGTTAAATACCTTTTGCCTTTTCACTACTTGGCATGAATTGCTTAAATTTGAGCAAATATCTAGCTTTGTATTTGCAATAGGCATTTTTAAAAAAATAATGGTTATGAATTAAGCACCTATTGAATGGATTTTGTGTAGCCACGTCACAGTCAAGATCGATGACCATTGCACCTGTTCAAAGATAACAAGCATGGGGCTGGATGAACACAGCAGGTCGAGCAGGAAAACTTGACATTTCGGAACCCTCTTCCCCTCCCCCATTTCTGATGAAGGGTTTAGGCCCGAAACGTCAAGTTTTCCTGCTCCTGTGATGCTGCTTGACCTGCTGTGTTCATCCAGCCCCATGCTTGTTATCTCGGATTCTCCAGCATCTGCAGTACCTTTTATCTCTGATACACCTGTTCAAAGGTTGGGTTTTTCCTCTTTAAGAACTATGTATATTTGTTCCCTGCAGTACAATGAATAGAAACTAAGGATCATTAAAAACTGTTTTATGTGGGTGATTAATAGTTTAACGGCCTGCGTAAGCTGTGACTGTATCTGTTTCCACACATCTCGTTTCATTAGTTTTGAAGAACGCATCCTGTCGGGGAGACAAGCTTTGGATTTTTTCCATTAAATGAGCAGAAAAGTGAGGGAATTCCTGTAGATTAAACAAAAAGAATACATTTTCTTTTAAAATTTCAATTTTATTCTGGTTATGAAGACCTTTTAAGTTGGATGAGGCAAATCCAGAGTTACCTGACTCAGGAAGACTCTCTGGCTGTTAAATCTCCATTCTCAGCCAGTGGTGTGGTTCTGGAGTCAAGTCAGTCTCTGACCATTTTAAAGCACGGAAATACCTCTAACTAAACCATAGAGAACATCCATTGTGACTGTGACATTAGTGTACTATCTTCTTTATTCTGAACTGCTCTGTAGCACAGTCGGCCCTGAGCTGATCTTCCGACCCTATATCCCCTCCATCAGTTTCCACCTCCGTCTCAGTCCATCCATTACTAAAACACTCAACATTGTTTTTGTCACTTTCAGAGCCTGTAATGTGTTAGACGAGAGCCATGCATCTTCTAGAACCATCATTGAAATTTCAATGGTTGCACGGAACATGCAGCTCTCTGTAGTAATTCCTGGCTCGTGTCTTGCCAGCCTTTATCTGCTGTGCTTAACATCTTATCACAAGCAGGCACTCCAGAGAGGGGGGCCCCTTGCAGAGGATGATCTAGAGGAGTAAGTTACACCCTTTGACGTAAATTTTAGGATATGGACAAAGGGACCATGCCAGCCAGCCAGCCAGCAGTGGAACCTGGTGTACCTAGAACAAAGGAAGAAGGTTGTCATTATGGGAGGTCAGTTATCATTATGGGAGGTCAGTTGTCTCTGTCCCTGGAGTTCATCAGGGTTGTGTCCTGTGCACAATCAACTCGGTGCTGTAGCAAAGACCTTCTCTCCGTAATAAATCAGAAGTGGTTATATTTGCTGATGATTGCACACTGTTCAGCATCATTCAGTACTTCTCAGACTCTGAAGCAGCCTGTGTGCATTTGCAGCAAGACCAGGACACTATCTAGGGTTGGCTTACAGGTGGCTAATGACATTCACACCACACACTGAAAAAAGAGAATCTAACCATTGCCCTCTTGATGTTCAATGGCATTATCACATTATCTTTGCTGAATGCCCCACTAATAACATCCTGTGGGAGAGGAACCCCTGATCAGAAGCTGAACTGGACCACTCACACAATACTATGGCTACAAGGGCGGGTCTGATGTTAGGAATTCTGTGGCGTAGTCTCCCCAGTGCCTATCCACCATTTACAAGGCATGACTAAGGAGTGTGAAGGAACACTCTCCACTTGCCTGGGTATGAGTGCAGCTCAAGGTTGACTCTATCCAGGACAAAGCAACCTGCTTGATTGGCACTCAATCCACAACGTTCAATGTTAACTCCCTTCACCACAACATACACTGCTGTCTTGACATCTGTCTATAAGATACACTGCTGTAACTCACCAAGGCATGTCTTGTTGCACTTTCCAAACCTGTGCTCTCTACCACGTAAAAGGACAAGGGGAGCAACTGCATTGAACACTATCTCTTGCAAACTGTCCAAGCTACACACCATCTTGACTTTCAACTACATTGTTGTTATTTTACAGTCTTTGGGTCGTAATGCTAGAACTCCCTTCCTGAACAGCACTGTGGGTATCCCTAAACCCTTCAGAACTGTAATGCTTCAAAAAGGCAGCTCTCCGCCACTTTGTCCAGGGCAATTAGGCATGAGCAATAAATGCTGGACCAGCTAACAACGGCCACATCCCACAAATAAATAAGTTTTTAAAAATCTGAGACCATGAGGAGCCTATCACGAGGGAGGTCTCCAGTGGCATCAATCTTAAGTGTGAATCAGAATGTAGACTGTGTCCCATCAGTGAGCTGCTGGGTTTAACCCTCTATGATAGTTGTTAGTCTTCAATAGAGAAAGCCATTGAATCACTGGAAAATGAGGCTGCAGAAGTAATATCGAGGAAGAAAGAATGGCAGATGAACTGAATAGGTACTTTGCATCAGTGGAAGACATCAGTAGCATACCAGAACTTTGAGGGTTGGGGGCAGAGGTGAATAGAGTTGCTATCACTAAGGAGAAGGTGCTGGGAAGCTGAAAGGTCTGGAGGTGGATAAATCATGAACTGGATGGACTGCACCCCAGGGTTCTGAAGGAGATATCTGAGGAGGTTATTGAGGCATTGGTGGTGATCTTTCAGGAATCACTGAAGTCAGAGAGTCCCAGAGGACTGGAACATGACAAATGTAACCCCTGTTTAAGAAGGGAGGGAGGCAGAACACAGGAAGCTATAAGGCCGGCTAGTCTCACCTTTTTCGTTAGTAAGGTTTTAGAGTCCATAAGTAAGGATAAGATTGAGGAGACTTGGAAGTGCATTGTTAAATAAGGCTGAGTCAGCGCAGCTTCGTCAAGGGACGGTCATGCCTGACAAATTTTTTAGAATTCTTTTGAGGAGGAAACATGCAAGTTAGACAAAGGAGAGCCAGTGCATGTGATCGGTTTGTATTTCCAGAAGGCCTTTGACAAGGTGCCACAGGGGGGAGGTTGCGCAATAAGATAAGAACCCATAGTGTTACAGGCAGGATTCTGGCATGGATAACTGGCAGAGGGCAGAGAGTTGGTATAAGAGATAACAAGGCGTGGGGCTGGATGAACACAGCAGGTCAAGCAGCATCATAGGAGCAGGAAAACTTGACGTTTCGGGCCTAAACCCTTCATCAGAAATCAGAGTTGGTATAAGAGATCTTTTTCAGGATGGCAGGTGGTGACTAGTTGATTTCCCTGGAGGTCGGAACTATTCACATTATATTGTCATTAACAAGCTGGACGAAGGAGCTAAGAGTATTGTTGCTAAGCTTGCAGATGATATAAAGATAAATGAAGGGGCAGGTAGGATTGAGGAGTTGGGGAGGCTGGAAAAGGACTTGGACTGACGAGGAAAGTGGGCAGCACGGTGGCTGAGTGGTCAGTGCTAGTGACCTGGATTCGATTCCGCCCTCGAGCGACTGTCTGTGTCTGTCATAGTTTGTGCGTTCTCCCTGTGTCGGTTTTATCTGCTTGCTTTGGTTTCCTCCCACATCTAGCGATGTGCAGTTTAGGTGAATTAGCCATAGGAAATGCAGGATTACAGGGATAGGAGGAATTTGTTCAACCTGAGTGTGATGACTGTGTGGAACTTGTTGCCACAGTAGGCTGGGGAGGCCAAGTCATTGTGTGTATTTAAGACAGATACATAGGTTCTTCATTAGTAAGGGGATCAAAGGTTATGGGAATGAGGAGGGAGAATGAGCTTGTGAAACACAACAGTCCTGGTTGTATGGTGAAGCTGGTTTAATAAGCTGTATGGCCTAACTCTTTTCCTATATCTTATGGTGCTATGGACGTATAAACTCTTTGAAAGCCTTGCCACATTTCCACATGTTTTGTACCTCCAGCATCTCTCTTCTAAGTGAAGACATCAGAGACTCCTCAGCAGCCAGTTCTGCGACTGTGCTGTGCTTGTACCAGTGTGTGTAACTCTTTCAGCCACATAGTTAGTGAGGTGCGTGTATCTACAATGAGAGTAGATGCTGTGTGAAAACATAATGGTATACTTCTTTAACCTCAGTCATCCTCAGGGGTTAATGTGGTTCCTTCAGCTTGGAGGTTGTAGTTGCCAATGTTTCACAAGTGAGGGTATCCAAACAAATATGAAAGTCTCTGTGATTTTAGCTGAATTCAGAGATGTATGCTTCCTCCACATGCACCCTCCCATGGAGAATGCTAAAAAACTCTAAAGTTCACCCCCTCTGAAATTGAGACAAATTCCTCCTCAAATGCTATAAGCCATGAAAGTAAGCCCATCAATACTTCTTTCCCCCTGCACCCTTTCCCAACACCGTTTTCACCTCTTCTTGGATGTAGGGACCAGTTATAATAATTCCAAATTTCTAGGTGTCACAAAAATAGGTGAGAATGTAAGATGGGATGAAAATGCTAGGTGGCTTCAAGCAGACTTGGACAGGCTAAGTAAAGAGGCAAGAATGTGGCTGGTGGAATATAACTTAAATGTATAAAGTTAATCCCTTTGATTTTTTAAAAAAAGGTCTATTATTTAAATGGCAAGAGGTTGGGAAGTGTGTTGTCCAAAGTGATCTGATTGTCCTTGTTCATGAGTCACTAAAAGCTAGCATGCAGTCTTGCTTGCGTTGACGTGTAACAGTCAATAAGAAAGGCAAATGGTTTGTTAATCATCATCACCAGTGAATTAGAATGCAGAACTGCTGTTATTGTATAGAGCCTTGGTGAGTCTGCAGCCAGTGAATTATCTGTAGTTTTTGTCTCTTACTTAAGGAAAGATCTAGTTGCTATGGAGTAAGAGCAGTTGATGTTCACCAGACTAATCCCCACAATGGCGGAATTATCAAAGGAGCAAAGATGGAGGAAACCAGGCCTGTATTCTCTCGAGTTTTGAAATATGGAAGGTAGTCTCATTGAAATGTTTAAAATTATTATAGCATGACAGGGTAGATGTAAATAGAACATTTCCCCGGGTGGTGCATCCAGAACAGGGATGTAATCTCCGAATAAGGGGTAGCCCATTCAAGATGGGGATGAAGAGGAATTTCTTCCCTCAGGCTGGTGAGTCTTTAGAATCCTTTGCCTCATATGCTATGGAAGCTCAATCACCAAGCATGTTCAAGGCAGAACAGTAAATTAAGCTCTGTCTGTTCTTTTGAGTCAATGTAAAATGTTCCTGGCCATCATTTGGAAGAGCAGGAGGTTCTCCACGTGCTTTGGCCATCAATAAATTCCAAATCCACATGATCAAAAATATTATCTGTTATGTATATTTTTCTGCTTGAGTGGCTTTTATGGACCAGACCACACCTGACCCTCAAAGTATATTATGGAGATAGCCTAGACCTCAACTTCTTTACTTTTTAAAAGGCAAGAGTAAGGTAGTGTATTCCAGATATGATCAATTTGGTCCACCATTAAGCTTTAATCAAAACACACTTTTTATTTTAACTGTGCTGTAGGAATAAAAAAGATTTGATGTAACGTTACTCTATTGAAATACTCAACAAGATAATGTATTATTTAACTACTAAACATCAAATGTTCCGATTAAAGGCAGCATCCCATAAACACACCTTTGGCAAAGGCAATTCAGCAACAAAATTATTAGTCTTATGTGATGTCTCTCTCCGGTCCAGGAGAGAGAAAACTGAAGAAACAATCTGCCCCTTTGATTTTTTTTTTAAGAAGAAGCCTCACTGTCTTCATGGAAGCAGCAGCAAACTCGAGCTTTCAGCTCCAGCAGCCAGCAAAAGCTACCAACTAACTAAAAGCAAAATCAAAATCCTTTTTTGGTCTGTGTGAAGTTGACCCTGCCCAGTCATGATTCTTTTATCTTATCTTTTAAAACAAAAAGCACCCAGGGAAAACTCAAAGCTATTTACCACCTGCCTGTCTGAAGGAGATATTTTGACACCATGTGACAACACCCCTCTGCAGAAGAAACAAGGCAGAACATATCTCTTAAAGTTACGGTATCGTCATAAGGGCCTTGCTTTGTGCAAACTATCTCTTCCTTGAATTACAACAGTTGCTATATTTCAAAAACACTTCATTGGCTGTTGCATGTTTTGGGACACCTGAGTTGTAAATTGGGCTGTATAAATTCAGCCCCTCTCTTTTCCTCAACACCCTCCTTTTTAAAAAAAAGGCAATGCATGTTATTTGATTTTGTTTGTTGGAATTTAGTATCCAATAATGAAACTGAAATTTGTGAATCCTCTTAAGTGTTTCTGTCTGTACGTTAGAAGTCTATGATTAGCTTTCCTCTCAAATTGCTGCAGTACTCGTGGCGATAGTATTGGAACAATGGTGTTAGATAGGGAATTCCAGATCTTTGAGCTTGTGATGAAGAAACAGTAATGTATGCCCAAGACTGGACGTTGTGTGAGTTAAAGATTTGCCGTTCTTGTTTTTTGTAGTAAAGTCTGAGAGGTAGCTAAGTGCTGAGCCTAGTAGATGTTCGGAGAGCCTTTAAGGGGATCAGGAAAGTAAATGGTCATAGCATGTTCAGTCTCTGCTCTGGGGCCACAATGTTGATTTGTTTGGCCCTGTTAAACTTATGGTCAGGTCCCAGCTGCTACAAACTTGGACGAGACTGATAACTTTTAAAACGGTACTTGAACTTCCAGTTATTATGTAAAATAATGACATCGCAAGATTTCATATTTTAGAACTTCTGATATACCAAATGACTAAAGACATACTCTTGATTTAATACGCATTGATTTGTGGGCAGCTCATACATTAAATTACTGAAAGTGATTCCCTATTTAACTTTTAAGACAACTGAAAATCTTCCCCTAATGGATATAAATTGCACTTTCCTGTACGTGAATACTTCATGCAAGAACCAGTCCAAATTATTTTCAGCTCTGCGGTTTGCTTCCTTTTAATTTCCTAGCCAGGTAACTCCTGTTACAGAATAGACTTTCACTGCCTGCGTTACCCTGTAGACTCTTCCCTTTGGCCTGAAATAGGAGAATTTTCCAGCCTCTGTAAATCCTCATGAACTAAATTTCTTCAGTCTGAGTACAGGCTCTCATCCATGTTCTGTATGGTGAACAACAAAGTCAGCAGTTTGTGTTTTGGGTGTAGGACTGCCTGTGTCTGTCGCTGTGTACTTCTCAGATGGCTACAGACCAACTCAAACATTCGGCAGACAACAGTTTGTTTATGGATTGGTAGAGAATCCTGTCCTTGATGTTAATAGTGACAACAATGCCCTCTTCCCCGTGGCAGTGTGAAACATATAACGTTGTATTAGGTAGAAATGCTAATTGACTATTTTTCATCCCAATTCCTTTCATCTTCGAAGGAAATGGATTGTTTACAGCACAGCTGTTTACAACCCATAATCTGTCACATCTTTCTGAGACTTCAGGGGACTTGCAGTTAACTCGAGGTATACCAGAAGCTACCACTAATGCCTGCAAATATCTTGTGTCCTCTCTGAAAGACAATCTGATATCTCCTTTGACCTCTAACCATCAAACCACCCGGGCTTACTGTCAGACAGGCTACTGAACATGCTACATGAGCCCCTTTCATTTACCCTAAATTTGAAAATATAGTCCAAAAATCTATTAGACCACAAAATACAGTTCCAAAATGTCAAAATCTTACAAAGCTCAAAATTGTAACTTCAAAATGTTGAAGAGGGAACTGGCTGGCATTTTCCTTGCTTGGACATTGGCCTGGCATTTTTGTGATACAAAAACTCTTGGAATTCATCAGTTCTTTACTATGCAGGGAAATAAAGGTTTTAAGTCTTGGAGAAAAACTGTAACAATAAAATGAATCCCACAAATGCAAGTTTAGCGTTCATGATTTTCTAAAGAGTGCTTTCCTTGTTTCTTTTCTGCAGGATCTATCCCATTAAGGATGTTCCAGTAGAGAGTGAGGCCCTAACTAAATGGCTTTACCAGCGATTTGTAGAAAAGGATGAACTTCTGGCACATTTTTATGAAACAGGTGAGTTCTGCCTAGCTGCTTGAGATGTGTAAAGGACATAACTTTTACTTTTTTGTAACTGTCTGGGAACTTTGATTTATCAGCACTGACTCCCAGGTCCTGTAAGCTCTTGTAAACACTACATTGAAGTTCACCAGATCAAAAAAAGACTTTATTTATCCACATGATAGGGGAGTCACACAGTCTGTAGCAGATTTTCTAACACATTTTAATCAAGCTGGAAGCTTTCTGGTTGGAAAGGTTCGGCTAGTCACTAAATAATGTCATTGTGACTGCCTCAAGGAAGGTGGCTGATAGATTTTATTCTGAAATTTTCTACATGTCAGATGTAACTTCACTGAAGTGAACTCTGAAGTTTCAAATTATTTTTATTAAATGTAAATACATCTGTAGTCACACAAGAATGGAACACCTTTTCAACAAACCAAATGATTACTTTTGTGCCTTGTTCATGAGAATTTTGACATTTATGGTAATTGAATCTACCCCTTGATTATATGGATGGCATTGAGCAACACTGGACCCTAACACTTTCGTGACCATGTTTTTTGGGTTGTGGAAGATAGTTTTTGTTATCTCATTTCTAAATGTAATTCTTTTGAAGGCTTAAAAAGAGAAAAAACTTTTATCTTTTGGGCATGATGTTAATCCTTACTGTGGCTGGAAATTTATTTATCTAGCTGTATTGTTTAATTTTTGAATTGTGAAAGTTATGCAGAGTACTTTTTAAATAAAAGAATTAAAGTATTGAATACTAGAATTGAGTAATAAAGTTTCAGATTAAAATAAAAATTAATTACTGTTTCCAAGCATAAGTGGGGGCTACAAAGTTAGGTCACGATTTGAATATTGTCAGACCCAGAAGGATGACCTTTGTGAATCACAAGCATACGTTAAGATCAACACTGAGCTTCACGGAAAGCTTCAGAGTGTCTTTCCCTGAAACACTGACTATTTGAGAATTGAGAAAATAAGACACTGCAGAGGAGATACTTTTCATTTATACTGACACCATCCAGTCCATCTTAGTTGGTTTTGCAGAAGTTTTTCTGAATACGAAAGTGATGGCTTCAAGAAGGAGACTTTGTTTGATAGTCTTCTCATTGAATCCAGAGAATGTAGAGCAGGCACTGCTGGTGGAATTTCTTTATCATTGTTATTTATCACTAGTACACAGTCCAAGTCTCACTGCAGTACAGGAGTAGTGACAACAAATGTTCTGTACATCAATTTATTTTTGGTTTGCACAGGTCTTTGTTAGACAACATTTGTAGCTGTAGTTTGTAGAAGGCTGCGCTCCTGTATTGGAGAATAAAGCTACTATATTTTAGGCATTCACAACTCCTCTTCTGTCTTTCTGTGATAACTTTCTTTTCTGCTCAATGGTGGCAACCAAGCTCTCAATATTCCTTGCAGTTCTCTTTCTGCACTCCTATTTTACTATCTGCAATTGCCCTGTTATTCTGCAACTGACGAATTCCACTGCCTCTTCTGTGTGAGGGAATACGAGGGAAATTGCTCCTCGTTTGCTTTTAGGCTACCCATCAGGACGATATTGCTGAACTGTGTGTGATCACGCTCTGTCCTGTTAGACCCATTTGTCTGTTAGCCATCCTTTACAGCATGGTATTGATAGAACAGATATAAATGACACTGGAGGTGCGAAGCATCTGTGCAAAATGCAGTGGGTGATATGATTAAGATGGTGAGAGATTGCTTCTGCAAAATTGATGCTGCTGGCTTGTAAATACACTACTCAGGTTGGACCACAGACTGCAGCTGATACCGGCTTGACATCTCCCTACACCCACCACACAACTGACCAGGTGCCTCGTCTCTGCATCAATGTCAATAACTTACCGTTCCTGCCAACAGCAGCAATGTTGCCCGCTTCTGGTTCCACCACTGGCACCCACGCACAGCTGACTAAATTCTGTCATTTCAGGGACAAGTGAACAAGTTGTGTGGCAAAGTCTTTGACCATTGATCAGCCATTATTGCACACAATCTCCAGCCCGATCTAGGGGACAGTGTTAAACAACGGTGACTTCCAGAGCTGCACCCTCAGCCCTTTGTGGCTCTAATAGTACACTTAATTTCTTTCTTGTTCTGTGTTGAAATACTTCAGAATATTACAATCATTGCCTGAGGCTTTGAGAATTTTGGGATCTATATATAATGGTGTTCAGCCCCTTGGGAAAGCACAGAGCAGACAACAGATGTGGCTCGGTGAGTGAATATATTTGACAACACAGAACAGGCCGGTCCGGAGGAGGAATTTTAAAAAAAACCCAGCCTGAAAAGAACACAATCCAAACAACCTTGGTAATCTCTGTTGCAAAAGTAATGGATGTGGAAAAGATTGAAGTTCAAATGTGATGGTTCCACTGATTAAAATAATTGATAGCTATATGCTTTCTCATATAAGAACAGTGATCACATGGATCACATTGCAGCCTACAAGAAATTTGGGGGAAAACATTTGAGGTAGTTAAAATTTTTAGTAGAACTGTTTAAAAGCAATTTTAATATTTGCAAATGAAGATAGTGACATTAGGCTACTGATCGTCATTATCTCTGTGGGGTTTGTGGAAACTGAGCTTTTGCACTGCAGTTTCTCAAATTAGTTCTAGTTTGTCTTCCAGAGAGAATATTATATCACACTTTAGGGGCGGCACGGTGGCTCAGTCGTTAGCACTGCAGCCTCACAGCGCCAGAGACCCGGGTTCAATTCCAGCCTCAGGTGACTGTCTGTGCAGAGTTTGCACATTCTCCCCGTGTCTGCGTGGGTTTCTTGCGGGTGCTCCGGTTTCCTCCCACAGTCCAAAGATGTGCAGGCTAGGTGGATTGGCCATGCTAAATTGCCCGTAGTGTTCAGGGGTGTGTGGGTTATAGGGGGATGGGTCTGGGTGGGATGCTCCAAGCGTCGGTGTGGACTTGTTGGGCCGAAGGGCCTGTTCCCACACTGTAGGAATTCTAATTCTAATCTGCACACGAATTGCGATATAAGCCTTTGTTATGACTGTAATTTTGTTGTAAATGAGATTGAGTACCATTTTGCTTTTTGTTTTGTGATGATACAAGAAACTATCTTGCACACAACAAGAAACTATAAAGAAGGCAAAGTAAGTGAAGATCTTATTACAGTAGAATACCCTTTATATAGGACAAAATGTTGACATTTATGTGTTTGATATTGGTGGAAGAAATCATATTTTGAAGTTTTTCATCTTGCATTCAAGGACAATACGCAAGAATTAGCAAGTAAACAAAACAACATCTATACTGAATGAGAGGAGGGTGCTGATTAGTTGGCAAATAAACTCTGGTAGACGTGCATTAATAATGATTTAGCAAATGTTGTCCAGTTGTGGAATCATGTCCAATGTTAGACACGTTTGAGTTTTGCATGATCAGCACACTCTGCTTGTTGTGAACAGTTAAAGGGATATGCTGTTTGGTATGATCTGCCAGTCCTTGGAAAGTATGGTGTATATACTTAGCACCACATCAGCATTGGAATTCATAAACCACATTCATAATTTATGTTGTAAACAGAAAATCTTTCTAGATTGATCCCAGCAGCTTAATACCACTCATGTCACTAATGCAAAATAGCAGTATGAAACAGTTTACTGGTTACTCAAATGTTTGGGACAGTACTTTTCAGGACCAAAAAAGGTGGCCTTAGGTCCATTGGCAGGTTTGTGCAGAATGTAAAGTGAGAATTTTGAGCAAGATGTAAAGGTGTTGTGTATTGCTAGGTATGTACACCATATGCCCCAAAGAGTGATGTGATATCCATCCAGCTGTTGACAACGAGCAACGTGTTGGCCATGCCCAACCAGCCTGCACTTGCAAAGCTCAAAAGTGTCCAGCATTAGATGTAATTCTGTGTTTGAACAGCCTTTGCTAAATAATTCGCTGTGTGAGACTAATTAAGGTGACAACCAATTTAGGATTGTTAATTTGGCTTCACAGTGTAGCACATTTGTGTGTATGAGAAGCTACGTATAATCATACACTGGGCCTGTCCTTTGCAGACAGGAGCATGGATGCACTGTACCTGTTTCATTTCAACAAAATGGGTGAAAACTATTCCCTTGTTCATTTCTAAGGGAGGTATCTTCAGTGATCACAGTCAACCCACCTCATTTAGAATTTAAACAAAACTTGGCAGTTAACTGTCAGTTGTCTAAGTGTTGCATTTTTCTCATCACAGCACTTCTACCAATCAGAGTCCACTTGCCAACCAATCCATACTCTCCTGCTATCCAGTATAAATGTTGTTTTCCCTTTACTAGGTAATTCTTGCACATTGTCTTGATGAATGCAAGACAAGAAGCCTTGACAAACTGTCCTTTTTCATCAATGTACAACCGTTTGTACTACAAAGACTTTTTTAAACAAGCTTATTAATAAGGGTGCATTGTTTATCAACTGTCTTGTACATCTGGTAGCATGGATAAGTAGCTAAAATTTAATGCAGCTTTCCAAGTTGGTAAGGTTTTTAGACTGCTCTGCTGAATAGGGTATAGGATGATGAGTGTTTTCCATCTTGAAAAGGGTGGAAATGGCATTCCTGTCCTGAAAATGTTTGTGCCCTGGTCATCTGTAACAGTGTGGCATCATTGATTGCAATAAACCTACAGTTCTCGATAGCCTTTTTCTTCCGTCTATTGAAGGAAGAAATACTATAGAGTGGGAAGAGAATGTTGATTTTTGAAAGTGGGTTATTCATCAGATTAAAGTTAAACAGAACATGGTACCTTTTATGAAATTACTAACAAAACTGAAAGAAAGTTTTTGTTTTGTTTTACAGGAGCATTCCCTCCTCCCAAAGGTCAAACTGTAGCAACTTCCAGAGCTATGACCCTTGACCCATTGTGGCTCTTCCTCATACAACTAATGGGATTTCTTTCTGGCTACATGTGGTATAACGTTCTGAAGTATTTGTATCACTGCCTGATACTTTGGGAATTTTGAGAACTAAAACTTTGAATTTGGACTTGAACCCAAGCACGTATGTCAGTGTCCATGTGTGAATGTAAATGTTTCTTGAAGGATGATAAAAAAATAAGGATGGAGTGGTTGCCTGTCATTTTTCATCAAGATTTTTAGACTCAAATTTAAAATATAAAACCAGACCTTCAAGTCTACAACCTGGTGTTAAGGTTTACGTGATCCTTAAGCATCCTTATGTTCAATTATCCTTCATAGCCACAATATCCTCTTTGAGCGAAAAAAGGTTGGAGAGTGCTTCAGGTTACTGCAGTAAAAACCATACTGTCACTTCCAGTTGCTTCAGGAGGCAAAATTGCCAACATTCAAGACTGTCAGGAGGAAGCTCCTATCTCCTACCTTTTCCAAATTAAGATGACCCTGATGAGAAACTAGTGAAATCTGCCACTGTTTTTTATATATTATTGGCAGGGAGAAGTTTGTTTTCAAAGAAGTTAATTAATATACTTTTGTTTATTATTCATAAGTACTGATCTAAAGCAACAATTCTAGTGATTGTAAGTCATTAATTATGACATCTTTGACACTTAAATAGTTAGGAAAGCTGAAAACAAACCTTCAATCTATTTCTAGTATGTATGATATGTTGTGAATAAAGTTTAGTTGAAATGACCAAATCAAGTAATGGAGCCAATCATGTAGTATCTTAGTTAGCGAGAAGCTGCTAGTTGTTGTTAGTTCAGGACTATTACAGCACTACTATTGAAGAATAGCCAGACTATCAGAGCATGGAAAGTATTTCTTATAAGGGATTTCACACAATGGATTAGAAATAGCAAAAAAATTTATAGCTTAAAGTACAAGATAATCTTGGTACCTTTTACAATGCTCCTTTATTAAAACGCTGATTCTGGTTGCATCTTTTATGTACACATTCTGTTATTCAGTTGAATTGTGTAATTGTTACCGATGGTTTGCGTGAATTGATGCAGATGTTTTTAAATCTTGATCAATTAATCTGTTGATTCTGAAGACATCTTTGTCATTGTTCCATTTTGATGCTTGGAAATCATGATTTATTTTTCCAAGATAAAAAAAAACCTTGTGTACTAACTAATTTCTTGAATTTCAGAATTTCAGTAATGCCCAGGCATTAAGATTAATATTTCACTGCCTAACACTGGATTTTTGCCATCTACTTAGAAACCAGATCCATTGTTCTTTGGCCATTAGGCCAAAGTAAAATGGCTCAGGTCAGGGAAAGGAAAAATGCATTACTGTTGTGATAGTGTTTTGGGATTGAAGGTAGACACACTGGTTTATTTATGACTTGAGAGTATTATAGTTGTCTTAAAATAGTCCAAAAATGATGTAAAATATTGGTTGGCAAATGTTAAATTGGTGTATTTTTCATCCCATCAGAAATGAAGGAAATGTATTTGCTTAAGTCCTTCCTGCATAGGTGTTTTAGGAGCCTTGGAGGTGTCAATTCTCATGTATATTGCTGGGAGCACATGTAGTGGTCCATTGCTCCGTGTTCCCTGTGTTTATCTAGCCTTCCCCCACGCCAGGTATGCATCCAGTTGGTTAAGCATGTTCCTACATTGGCCAAAAAAAGAGGCAATTGGTAGCTTTTTCTGATCTTTACTGCAACCATACTTCTCCATGGATGTGGCAGCCATCAAAAAGACAAACACCCTATTTTGATCAACCAGAAATTTCAAAGGTCTGTTTGATAATCAGCATGTGGACTGTAAATGATTATGCATTATTAATTAAAATAGTTAATACAGGAGTTTGGAGCCCCTAACTGGATGCTGTTCAAATAGCTTTCTTTTGAAACTAGAAGTTAGAACAGCTCAAAAATACAGGCATATGGGAGAAAAGAAAATTCAGCTAATTAAGCAAGATCTAGAATTTGTTTAAAATAAATCCTGGAATCTATACATCGCAGATGGTGTTATGTTAAGTGCTTTGCACAAATACATAAAATCTGTAAATGCAAAATGTGATCACTCTTTTTCACTCGCCTCCAACCCCTACCTCACTCTCTCTGTAAGGAGACAGCTCTGAACTCTGTAACCTTTATCATACATCTGTTGGCTCTTGGTTACATTTAAGTATTTAAACATAAAAAGAGAGAGATGTACAGGAATACCGCATTGACTGTTCTGAATATACTGGGCCATTGTAAAGAGTGATTTTATTTTTCATGTGCTCCCTTTTCAGTGTTAATTGTTGATCGTATGAAGAGTCTGAAATCCTTATTTCTTTCAATCCGATAGTTGGATACAATAGTAAAGCTACAGCAGGAGACTGTAGATATCAAAGTAATGGTAAAATGGTTGCTGATAGCTGCTTATGTGCCACAAGGCAGTACTGTATTATAGCTGTTGACATGTTGTGATCATCAAGGAAGAAATGTTGGAATAATAATTTCAAGAGCTCTAACATGTTAAATAATTTTCTCCATATATTAGGTTCTTGTATGTGTGGTGTGAGGCTCCAATACA
Source organism: Ginglymostoma cirratum (assembly GCA_024137785.1). Lineage (NCBI taxonomy): Eukaryota > Metazoa > Chordata > Chondrichthyes > Orectolobiformes > Ginglymostomatidae > Ginglymostoma > Ginglymostoma cirratum. The sequence goes on along the minus strand of JAHRHZ010000019.1, from coordinate 41,322,415 downwards.
CTTGAATTTTGTGTTTGAAATGCATTTTAAATTTCTTGACTTGAGATTATCTGTTTCAGAATGTCAGTATTTCTGCTTTAAGAAGTTTTAAAAAAGTGTTTTAAAATGTTTTTATTATTACATCAGTTGGCGCATATGGGTTTTATTTTAAAAATAAATAAAACTACTTCTGCCATTTTAAGATTTATTATGAGCATCCTTAATGGAATTCCACTGGATATAATCTTAGGACTGTTTCTCAATGACAAGATAGACGTAACCCAAAACAATTAAATTCTTGCAGATATCATCCCTTTCTTTTCCTCTTTGTTTTCATACAGTAAGCCCACATTCCTTACAAATTAGTCATTTAGCTTACTCCAGCTTCAAAGTTGCAGGAATCCAATGCTGACTAATGTAAATCATTTATCTACTGCTGGTCAATTCAAACCAAAATTGTGGAAACAACGAAATGAATTTAAGATTTAAGTAAGCAAAATTTGCTGCCCTTTGCCATCCCAATCCCAGTTACATAGTTATCTCTCCTCGAACAAAAAGGGACCGACAAAATTTTGTACCACATTATTTAATTTTGCTGAACACTTCGGGTTTGAACTCATCCTTCAGGTCCTTCTACTGGAGGGGGAACTAGCTTAAGTTTGTTTATATGCTGCACTGGTGTTTTGAGGTCCCACTCCTCTCCTCGTATATGAGGATCTTTACAAGTCATAACTTTGATCCATCCAGTGCCTCTCCCATGAAACCTATACTGTGTGATTATACCTGTCTCAGTATAGGTGCTGGAGTTACTCACAGGTTGCAATCTGGAAGCATATAGGACTAACATACATAAATATGTTAAAATGTAAGATTCTACTTGACTGTGCTTTCTTAGAAAAGAATAATTGGAAGTTTGAATTTAAATTAATGTTATAATCTCCATCTGGATAAATTTTAAACCTTCTAAATTTTACTGAATATCAATTGCTCACCAGTCCATCTGTGTCGCTAGCTTGCTTGCTTGGGTAAAATATAGAGGTGGAATGTACAGTGGAAAGAGCTCAGCAGTTTCTCATATGGAGGTCCTGTAACAAGGAGGAAATTAGTCATGTATTTGATAATGGTAGGTTCTTCTAATGTGTTTTTTAGAGTGCTTTTTCCAGTTTTGACTTTAAACAGTAACATTCGTCTTCTATGGTAATGTGTAACCTATTATTTACACTGAGAAATTCAAATTTATTTAATCGAGGTTGGGGAAGTGGCAGAGAAAACAAAGTATTGGACTTAACAACACCCTCACATTCCCACCCCCCCCCCCACCCCCAAACCCCCAAACCCCCAAATTTTCCTTGAAGAATATTCACTGTCATTTTGTTCCCTGCCAACTTGTGGAATTTTTCTGGATATAATTGTGATTTTGCTGAAGTAATGTCGTTAGGTCACAGAATTTTCCTGTAATAACATGCAGAACATGAAATGTAATCTTTTGTGTGAAAAATTAATCTGTGTGAAGTCATACAACAATAGATGAACAAAGATATCCAGGCATGTAGCAATCCATCAGGAAACTATAGATGAGAATATTTCTTGACCCAGCTTGCTAAATCCAAATCTGCTGGTTTTCTAGAGAGTCGAATCGAGGAGTTTGGAATCAAATAAAAATACATCTGAAACCATTAATGTTAAATATTGCTGTTTATTTTCTATGAATACTAGATAAATATGGTTGACTGCTGTATATAAATTTTCCCCTTGCCTTTTACTTTTAAAACATGCTGTTTACAATGTTTTTAATCTTAACAGTACATAAACCCTCAACCAGGTTACCATCAGTGTCAAACGGCAAAAACTCTTAATAACTTTGTACCTAATTGTATTCATTGTTTTACAACTGTTGTATACTAAAATATGCACAGAAGGGGTATTAATAAAATAATACATTAAAAATGTATTGATATGAAGACTACGTCACCATTTCTAAATATAAGAACTTTTCAAGCCTGCCCTGTTATTTATATACACTAGTATGAAATAATTTCATATCTAGGTGTTCTAGATTGCATGTTGCTGTGTACAGTAATGTGTGAGAATTTCAATAAGCTCAGTGCAGAGATTTTTTTTAATTCTCTGACTCCACTGTTGAGGGGAAAACTGTAGATTGAATCAATGTAGCCATATCTACAATTGCTAGTTTGATCAAAATCAATAAATTTTTTACCTCAGGACAAAAGACAATTGTAGTTCATTCTCTCATTATTCATTGACCTGTCCTAATTGATTACATTTGTGTTCTATGGTAAAAGATCAGATATAGCTTCAATAGAACAATTTGGAAGGCATTCTTGGTTTAACTGGATTCATTTTAAAGTATCAAAAACAGGACTTTTAAGATTAACTATTATAATTACAGTTGGAGGGAATTCATTCTGCTTCTGTTCCTCTCTCTTCTGCATCAACAATAAATACTCACAAAAAATTGGTTTTCAGAGTTAAGAATTATCTATCATTGGTGGAACAGTGCTGAGAAGATTATATGTCATAAAATTCAGCTAATTGGCCTATGCTGTCTGAAGCAAAAATCTGAGGCACTCTACCTATGTATTCCCCCAGTCCCCTTGTTTGTCCCTCAGCTCTGCTCTGTTTACATGCACTCACATCCTTTACTGGAGCCTGTCAGCTTGTCCTTGGCAAGACCCCAGATTCACCTTCAAGTCCAATTGCTTTGCAGCTGGCTTCCTTCTCTGATTTGCTGCTGGGACCGGAGAGCTGCTGGCCCTTTGATTGCCCAGCAGCTATGAAGTGGGACTTGCAGTATAGTGGGGCAGAAATTTGCTTTAAGCAATTCACAGCCCAGTCTCAACATAAATTTCAGACCAATGGCTTAGTTTTTGGGTGGTAACAATTTGCTTTGACTGAAGCCTCCAATCGGCATATACCTTGCAGTTTATGCTTGGCCCAAGTTAGTTAACCATAACTGAGTCATTTCCTCCTATTTTTATGGTAACTTCTACAAATATCTTGCTTTATTCAATTCTCTTTGCCTCCCTTAAAACTTTTCCCATCCCAGCCCTTGTCTATTGTAGAATATGTCCTGTTATCGCCCATGTCTGAAGTGTGTTAAAAAGCACTTTGTAACTGTAAGGTAACCACTAATAATACCTTGTATCTTGTCAACAGCCTACTTCTTATAATCATCAATTGCCACTTCAATCCCTCAAAGCAGAAATCCAGGCTGTGAGGGATGAGGGAAACCACTGCATTTCAGTAAAGAAAGCCTATCCCTTTTTTTCAATATTTGAGTTGTGGGTGGTTATTTTAAAGTTGTTTTATTACAGCCTTGTCTGTGATTAGGGTACATTATAATTAACTTATAATTCCCTTTACTGATGAATTATGGGGGTATGAAGCACAAATTGGCAAGGAGGGTTTGGGGAACTTTATTAAAATGTTTCACGCTGGATAGGCATTGGCTAATATTTAAAGAACATGTGAACAAATTCAACAATTATTCATTCCAGTCTGGTGCAAAGACAAAACTGGAATGGTGGCTCAATCATGGCTTACAAATGAAATTAGGAAAATTGTTAGATGCATGGAAGTGGCATATAATTTCCAGAAAAAGCAGCAAACCCAAAGACTGGAAACATTTTAGAGTGCAGCAAAAGACAAAAGGTTTGATCAAGAGGGAGGAAATAAGTTTGAGACGAAAATTGCAGTGAACGTGAAAACTGACCAAATATTTGAGGAGAAAAAGGTAATCAAGGTCTCGTATAGTCAGAAACCACGAAATGATCATGGGGAACATAGAACAGTAGAAGAATTGAATACACACTTTGGTTCTGTCCTCTCAAAAGAAGCACAAGTAACCTCCTAGAAATGTTTAGAGAACTAAGAGTTGAGCGAGAGGAGGAATTGAATTATAATCAGTATCAATTAATCAGTAGTATTTAAATCAGTATCGTAAGAAAAAATTGCTATGAAAATTAATAGGGTTAAAGGCTGACAAATCACTAGTGCTGGATAATCTACATGGGACTGGGGGCATAGATTGAGAATTGGTTGACAAAGAATGGGAATAGATGGGACTTTTTCTGGATGGCAGCCATGGACTAGTGAAGTATGACAAAAATTGGTGCTTGGGTCTGAGCTGTTCATGATATATAAATGACCTGGATGAGAGAACTAAATGCAACATTTCTAAGTTACTGATGACGCAAAGCTGACCATGTTGTGAGGAGAAGGCAAGGAGACTTCAAGGTGAATTAGACCATTTGAGAGAGTAAGGAGAGACCTGGCAGATGCAATACAGCCTGTGGCTCAATGTGAAGATGTACATTTAAGAGTGAAAAAAGAAAGGAAGGGTATTATTTAAGTGGTGATATATGTTGGAAATTATAAATGTACAGAGTAGCCAGGCAGGTGCAGCAAGCAATTAGAAAGACATGTGGAAAAGGATTTGACTTCAGAAGCATGGATGTCTCATTGCACTTACTAGGACCTTGATGAGACCACACCTGGAGCACTGAGTGTAGTTTTGGTCTCTCTGCCTAAGAAAGGGTATAGTTACCATTAGAGCGAGTGCAGTAGTGATTTACTTGGTTGATACTGGACATGTTGGGTTTGTCCTTTTGACGAAAGACTCATTCAACTGGGCCTGAATTCACTAGAGTTTGGAAGGATAAGAAGGCTCTGATTGAAACATAAAATTTTAACCAGGTTAGACAGATCAAATGCAAAAAGGTTTTTGCCCTGGTTGTAGAGTCTAGGACCAGGGAGTCACAGTATCAGGATAACTCCACTCAAAGGATATTGAACCTGTAGAATTATTTAACACAAGGCAGAAGAATATATTCAAGAAGGAGATAAAATTTTTAGATAGTAAACATATCAGTGGGTATAGCGAAAGAGTGGAATATGGCATTGAGGTAGAGGATCAACCATGATCATATTGAACAGCAGGGCAAACCCGAAGGGCTGAGTGGCCTACTGCTGTTCCTAGCTCCTATGTAAATTTCATGTAGCTTCAGTACACCTGGTTCTCCCAAAAGTGGATCCTTCATTCCTTGTAAGAAAAGGTTTACACAGTTGTTTGGTACTGAAAATTGTAATTAACCCCTTGTGCATACAGGGTAACTATTAATCTTAGAAGCAATGCATTAACATATCTTTCCTGAAAGTGAACCATACAAGTTGTGAGATAAGGCCAAATGTAAGTGCACTATAAGTTATAAAATGTAAGGAAATTTGTATGTATATAGCATGTGCTAACCAGACTTCTTAAAGCATTTTACAGCAAAGAAGCACTTTCGAAATACAGCCAATTGTAAGGTAAGAAGAAAAGCAGTTAATTTGCACAAAATAAACTGCAATGCAATAATGACCAGACTGGCTACTCTGTACATCCACAATTTCCAATATATATCATCATTTAAATACTAACCAGGGCTTCAGGGAAAACAGCTCTTCTTTGAGACATTGCTATGGACATCTTTATATTCACCCAAGCAGGCAGATGAGGCTTTGATTTAATGTCTCAAGTTAATATATTCAATAGCACAGCTCTTCTTTAGGATTATGCTACATTTTCTTTTTGGCTGTTTAAAGTTGAAGTGGGACATGAACTCTCAATATGCTGACATGGCGCTGAGTACTACCAACTGAGCCATGGGTTGACACTAGTTGGTTAGGCAATGCTCCAACAAATGGAATACAATTTTTGGTGAAATTTAAGTTATTTTTGATGCTTTGCAATATCAGAAACAGTACATCATACGTACCTACTTTCACTTTTTAACAACTGTCCTGGCTAGCTGTAATTGTAGGGAGGGAAAAAATAATCTCTCCCAGAAGTATCTGTGCTGCAGTGTGTTTTTAGGCCAACTTGTGTTTCAACTCAAAAGTTTAAAAACTTGATACTGAGCTTTGCTAGATAGAGATTCCTTGGTGGGTATCCCCTGCTGAATGAAACATAGAAGCATGAAGATATGAGCAGGAGTAAGTCATTCGACCCCTCAAGCCTGCTCTGCCATTCTATATGATCATAGCTGAGCATTGAGCTCAATTCCTTGATGCCTTTAGCCACAAGAGGTATATCTATCTCTTTCTTGAAAGCACAATGTTTTGGCCTCAAATACTTTGTGGTCGTGAATTCTGCAGGCTCACCTTTCTCTGGGTGAAGAAATTTCTCCTCATCTCAGTCCCACAGGGTCCCTTACCCTTAAACTATGACCCCCTGGTATTGGGCTTCCCCCACCATCAGGTACATCCTTCTGCATTTAATCTGTTTAGTCCTATTAGTATTTTATAGATTTCTATGAGATCTCCCTTCATTCCTCTAAACTCCAGTGAACACAATCCTAACTGACTCAATGTCTCCTCATATGTAAGTCCTGCCATCCCAGGAAATAAGACCATTGCAAAATATTATAAATGTTGCTACATCTCAGTGTGAGATAGTTTGATTGAATAAAGGTATACAAGCAGGCTTCTGTCAAAGACTTTCCTTTTGGCTTCTTGGTGAAACACACTTTACTGGATGGTCTGTATGGTTTCTGGATTTAATCTGATGAGTTATAATTAATTTACAAATAGAATCTTAATTTAATGACTGATGAGCCAGTGTTAATCTTGTAAAATTTTAGCAGTATCTCCAAAACTTTGAGAATATAGACCAACAAGCAAAAGATGACTTGTTCCTGGCTCTTATTTGCAACCAAGGATGAACACAACACAGAAGGCGATACAGCCTTACTGTCCTGCAGTATAACAGAAACCTGTGCTCTGGAAAATCAGTTTGCTGGGAAACAATCTGCATACTTCAATGGAGGCAGTAAGCATTAAGAAGAGTGGGAGTTTGTTTACAAGATATGAATATTCATCCATTAAGTGCACATATGACCCAGTGATCCTACTTACACCTCTAACTGAAAGATTCTCGACAAGTCACACTGCAGCACTTTCATGCGATCAAGTCTGTAACAAGTGGGGCAGCATGGTGGCTCAGTGGTTAGCACTACTGCCTCACAGCACCAGTGATCCAGGTTCAGTTCCACCCTCAGGCAACTGTCTGTGTGGAGTTTGCACATTCTCCCCATGTCTGCATGGGTTTCTTCCAGGTGCTCTGGTTTCCTCCCACAGTCCAAAGATGTGCAGGCTAGGTGGATTGGCCATGCTAGATTGCCCATAGTGTTCAGGGATGTGTAGATTAGGTGGGTTATAGGGATGGGTCTGGGGGTGGACTTGTTGGGCCAAAGAGCCTGTTTCTTCATTTAGAGATTCTTCTAAAAGTGCAGCATGGTAGAAATTTTGTATCATTAGAAATGTCATAAGTCAGAAGAAAATTAAACCTTTTTGCTTGTGTAGTTAGACATAAGATGTCCCATATTGTATTTGAAAACAAGGGAACACTCTTTGGATCTTGCTTAAAATGTATCTCATAATTGAAAATGATATCAGAGGTACATGTTCAGGAAGACTACAAGTTGATTGGCTAGTGAATTTTGTATCCTCGTTTTTAAAATTCATTTTAGGAATTGGGACACTAAAAGTTTACTGAAAAGAATCAAGAAATATATTCTGTATAATTTCATGTTGTCAACAGAAAGGAAGCAAGTAACTTTTGAGTTTTTAAGTGGTAAAGTTTGTTGATAATAGAACAGTTTATCTAAAAGGTGCAGGAAAGCAGCTGCGCAGCAGAGTTCTCAAGTGCATATCCTGTTCTACCTGGGAACATGGTTATCCAACACATGGAAGCGGCCCAAAGTGTGTTTGTGTTGCCAGTGGCAGAAGCTTCATGTCCAGATTTCAGAGCTAAAGAAACAGTTGGTTTCACTGCAACACATCTATGAAGTCCAAGATTTGAGGTGTCGTACCACTGCCTAAGAGTATACAGGGAGAGGAGAAATGGGTGACCACCAGATAGTCACTCTCCAACAGTATTCAGTTTTGAATACTGATAGAAATCATAGTTCATCTGGGAAGCAGAAAAAGCCTAATCCGTGACACACTGCTAGCCAGACAGTGTTCATAAAAAGACTGGAAGATCAATAATGATAGGAAATTGAATAGGGGAAAGAGATGGATGTTTCTACAGCCACAGACTTCAGGACGATGCATTGCCCAAGTACTTGGTTGACCCTCAGGGAGGTGTTGGTGGTGTAAGGGGTGGCAGGAGTCTACATCAATAGTCAAGAGGTGTATTACACATCAATTCCAAGGATATGGCTAGAAATGAATATATGGTCCAGTCAAAATTTGAATTAGGTAGGAAATTCACAAAAAGAACCTTGAAAGCGCAAATCTCCAGAATACTCCTGGTTCTGCACACAAGTATAAGAATGAGGGAAAAACAAACAATTGTGTAGTAGGAGAGATGGTGCAGCTGTAGTGGAAAGGTGGGTGAGGGTTGTAAGGGGGCTTAGATTTCTGAGACATTGGGATCAAATATGGGAGAGGTCAATCCTGTACAGGGATGAGCAAACTGTACCTAAGCAGAGATGGGATGAATTTCTTTGTGGGGAAAGTTGCTCCTGTTACTGGAGTGATATTAAACCAACCTAACAAGGTGCTAAAACCAAGAAATTGTATTAGAGATGAATGCCAAAGAGAACACTTGAAGAGAAAGAGCAACATAATAGGAAATAGCAAGTTATTCAATGGGTTCAGAGAAGCAAAGTCCGAACCGCCGTGATGATGCCTGTATGTGAATGCATGGAGTGTAGTTTTAAAAAAAATGATTGTAGAGTTAGTTACAGGTGCAAAGAGTCATGTAGAAATATGATGTTGTAGCTATAACACAGACCAGTGAGCTGCTATAAATAAGGGCAGAACTTGTTATTAAGTGTATGTGCATACAAGGTATTTCAGGAAAGATAGGAAGAAGGGTGACAAATTGATTAAAGACTGAAGTGCTGGAGAGAGATGATGTTCCAGGAGAGCTGTGGACAGACTTATTTGGCTTCAGCAAAGAAATAAAAATGTACAGTTAGACTACTTGCTGTGATCTGTAAGTCAACTAGTGAAAAGATGTCAGGGTGCAAAAAAAAAATCATGGAACTTTTATTTATCCAAATAGAGGCTGGAATAGTAATAAAGGAGGACAAGAGCTCAGTGATTGTTTATGAGAATTTAACAGTAAATGTTTCTACTTCAACAAGAAACAAAACATGACTGGAGCCGGTTCTTGGGAATGAAGTGAACCAGATGGATCAAGTATCAGTACGGGAAAATTTAGAGAACGGTGCTTATTATAGAATATTGTTATGGATTTGGCTGCTTCCTTTAAAGAAAAAGGTAGAATGGGGCATACCAAGGCCCTCTCCTAGGCAAATATCCTCAGTATTCAGGCATTGGTCACTGAAATGGGTGGGCCACATTGTCCAAATGCCCAACACAAGACTCCCGAAACAAATGATCTATGCCAAGCCATCACGAGGAGGGCAAAGGAATTGTTACAAGGACACCCGAAATAAATGCAACATCCCAACCGGTATGTGGGAATTGCTTGCCCCACAATGCACAAACTGGAGAAGAAGCATCCACAAAAGCACCAACCACTTTAATTGGCACTGAGTGGAGCAACAGCTTGGCACGTAGAAGCCAAGCGCAAGCAGTGGAAAGTTAACACAGAATCCAGAGTGTCCCACCCCCCAACTCCTCTATCATCACCTGAATCACCTCTGGCACAGACTGTGGCTGCAGGGTTGGACTATTCAGTGACTGCACAACAACCTCTTCCCACCACCACCCCAACCACTCACTCCCCAGAGTGGAAACAAGTCATCCTCAATCCTGATGAATTGCCAAAGAAATGAGGGTCCTAAACCAACTGGACTGTGTCGGTTCAAGGTGGCAAATTATGATGATTGTTAATGTACAATTAACAGGCTTTCTCATTTCTAATTTGTGACACAAGTTGATGTAGCTCTCGCATTTGAATAAGCTTGCACATCAGGACTTAACCAAAGTAGCAGATGCCAACAAATATACAGCTGGTACTAGATATCAAGATATCATGAGCTCCTTTCATTTAGATTTATTTGAAAGATTCCACTGAATGGGTTTAATCTTGTAATCAGCACAAATACTTACTCTCATAGCAGGAGTAAATTGAGAAAATTAACCCAAGTCTAGGTTTGAAGATATTGAACTGCAATTCTTAAAATATTTTTGTCATACCATTTTATGCAACATATTCTCTGGTGCAACGGTGCAACTAAAATATGGCATGTTTCACATGAGCAATTTCCATTCTAATTGGATTTAAAATGGACAGGTTTGAAATAGGAGCAGGGAATGCAGATTTATTTTAACATATATTACAAAAGACCAAGATTGTCATTATACACACAGGATTTTTTTTATTAGATTAGACATATCAAGGCCACACATTCTAATGACTAATAAGGTAAATTCAGTTTTTAAAAAATTCTAATCAATCTAGTAACAGATATTATTACATACCACTGGAATAAGTGGGTCCTAAACTCAGGAATACTGGCTCAGGGGTAGGACACTACCACACTCCCACTTCACTACAAATTCCACCCCCATCCCAGTTTTTAATTCAATTCTGCTTTGTGCCTTTTGCTAGGACTTCAGTGATACAATAATGGACAGGGTTCTGAAATTCACCGTGAAGTGATACGGGTGGCAATGTATTATATATCAAATGCATTAATCTAGGTATTTGGTTTAATAGCATTGTGGAGGGAAATGGAGCTAGCTGCACTCGGTCACAATCCTTCCCTTTGATTAAAATTACAAGTGTCTGTGGTTGCATTGGGAAATGGTCCTTGGCTAGTAAAGTGCTCAGAAACATGTGTTTGACAGTATGACTGCTGGACCTTGGCAATGTGAAGAATCCTTTGATCTACAATTACTGCAGACAGGTATCATGGGGTTTAGCAAAACACATGTTTTCTATGACTGGTGATGGTGCAGGGAAGGGCTGAACACTAGGTTTAATTTACTGACAGATTTTGGGATCTCTAAGCAATAAAGAGATGTACGGCTGGACCACAGTAAAAGGAATTCCAAGTCACTGTGATAGTTTGTGATTTTCTAAAAGATCATTGCTGGCACTGAATTTAGTGTTCTGTGATTGCTGTATCCATCTAACAATCTGTTTCTCTCAAAGATAAGAAAATGCAAACATGCTAGTTATCAACAAAATGCAGGTAATACTTTGCAGCATTCAAAATTCAACGGAGTTTGCTTACACCTGGTAAAACAAGTCTATGGTACACAAGCATCAGCAATACAAACTTATATTTTTCCGACAGGGAATAGAACAGAAATGATAATCATGGATAGCAGTTAAAGGCTACTCACTCCAAATGAATTCACTTTACATGGAAAGTCAATGTTTCATGTATTTTATTGAACTTCACAAAATCTATAAAACAGAAAGCTGAAACTACACATACAGACAGGGTCTATGCTACTAATTCTGATTTTTGTTTAGAAAAATTAAAATATAAAATATTAACTGTTTGAAACTTTAACACATTTCTCCTTTAACATTTCTCAAAATAATTTTGAAAAACACTTGAGCATAAACTGCCAGAAAGAATTAAGAATATTCCATTTTTAGATAGTTCCCTCGAAAATTAGGGACAGAACACATGCTCAGGCTTCAGAAATTGGGTAAAAATATTAAATCCTAGTCCAAATCATTTCCTGAGGCCAAGGCCAACAAGTAAAATGTTCATTAACGACTTGAGGAATTAAAATGAGAACTCAATTAATAAATGTATTATTACTCTTCTGAGTTTTTTTTTAAAATGCTGAAACCTTTATGTTTGACACATGAAGCCTCAGTTACTGGGAAAAGAAATGCTGGAGGTAAAAAATTTGACAGCATTTTAAGTAATCTGTGGAACCCAAAATCACATTGTCCATGCTAACTTGTCATTCTTTGCAAAGTCCACTTTAAGCATAAAATATATTTATAATAGTAAAAATTTAACAAAGTATGTGTGGAAATCATGACACAGGACATCAAGTTGAGCAGAAGTAAATTTAGACAGGTCTCCAATATCAAACCACTGCAATAATTTCCTGAAAGTCACAGACTGAAATGAGTCTGGAAGTGAAGATTAAAAATATTTATTAAATATTATTTATGTAAAACATGTAACAGAGATCCAGATGGAGATTTCAGGTGCTCAATCTATCGTCAACTGCGGAATCCAGAAGTACAGGCATTCATCTACAATTTTTATTTGTTTAATGCAAATTCTGTAGATAGTTTAGGTTACTCATCACTTGACTGCAGGAAATGGCCTTCACATAAAAATTGCCTGGAGAAGAGTGATCTAGTGTCTTGACATTTTTTTAAAAGATCAGAACAAATGCATAACACTTAAACTTGTAAAAATTGAAATTCTTCACTTATGTAATTTACAATAAACCAAACACATTTTTAAAAACATAACATTGCAGTAAATATCTATTCAGGTAATCTGAAATATGGCAGAAAAAAATAGCTTTAAAACTGGCTTCCTCATTCAAAGGAAGATTTGTTTCTCTCTACGCTCACCTCCTGAATTTGCAGAGCTTCACCATCACCTGTTTGACACAAGTCAAAAGTGTAATGAGATATTTTTCACTTACCTGATATGTGGAATTCCCAACAGGCTCAATATCATCCAGGACAAAATCACCCAAGTGACCAGAAGTCTATGCACTCCTTTGAACAACTATTCCCTCCACCACAGGTGTAATATGTACCGTGCAGCAACTAGCCAAGACTTTGCTAGAAGGGAAAAGGAAACAACTGCATGGGAACAGGCACAAGTGCCCTACCAAAATATAAACCACCAGCCAAGATACTCACCTTTCTTTCTTTGAAATGAATTACCAGTGTTCATCAAAATCCTAGCACGTACTGAGTGCACGGTACTATGAGAGCACTTTACTCATTCAGACTGCAGAATTTCACGACAATTGACCATCATCTTCGAGAGAAATCAGGTTTGGTAATAAATGCTGACTACGCTAAAATTGAACAGTTATACAGGAGCAACAGAATTTGGGGTCTGTGTACACAAATCCTGTAGGATTGAGATTAACTCAATGGTGGAGGAGACATACTTTTATGGCTTGCTTTGTTACGGACAAATTTGGATGACAAATATTTGAAGCCACAGAATTTTATTTTTTAAATTGGGTTAATTTTTTTAACATAAAAGTTCCTTAAAAAGAAACAGGGATTTTCTTTTAAATTATATACAGGCCTAACCATTACTTGGGAATTGAATTCCGTAACTAGTTTTACATTAGTTGTTATGACGTGCATTTAATAGGGGTTTCTTCCGACAGTACATTGTTATATAGTTAATTAAAGATAAATTAAAAAGGTAACGATTTCTTGTATGACACCCTACGGCGTATATATTCAGTAAAATACTAAGTTTGTTTCCTGAAGCATGCAACTTCTATCTCTCTGAAAAGCTAAGATAGATAACATTGTCCTTTCAAAGTGACTTGACATTTTAGGGAACCAATCAGGAGATGATAAATTTGTTTCAATAAGATGACCACCACCTTAAGAAACCAATTGGCCATAAGTCACCTAGCTAACCAGAGATGTGCTGCTCAGGCACTGGCAAGCCAATCAGAACTCAGGAATATTAATAACTATGTACAGGAGAAGTGGCTGGCAAGAATTAAACAGCAGCAATTTTTAGCAGTCAGCCATGCAGAATGAGGAGAGAAGTCAAGAGTTCAGTCAAAAATAAAACTAGCACTCATTCAGGTAGAGAGTCACAAACTGGTGTTCCATAGTGAACTGACTAAATTTATTGCCTTATTAAGTAGCATTCTTTTGTATTTATTGTGATAATCTTAATAAATTGTGAAACTTGTGAAATCAGACTTGCACCCAGAGTGGTCTTGGAACTGGTCGGGACAGGCTGTTTCAACTCAGTTTATAATTGTGTGAAAATGTGCTTCCTGATTTCACAAAGTGCAGTGAACATCTGGGACATTCTCCTCTATTCTCCAAAAGGCTCAGTGGGATGCTCAATCAATTGAAATCTTCAAGACAGACTGATATATCTTTGCTTGTTAAGAGAATTAAGGAATAAAAAGCAAAGGCTCTTTTAATAATTGTTGGGTTTGCCTCATTCATTAATTTTGTTGATCCAAATTTTATGTCGTTGCATGATTGACACATAACTCAGTCATTGCTTGATCCAAGTTCACAAACCTTCCAAAATCAACATCAATGGATAAAGGATTTATCAAAAACATAAGTTAAAATATGTTCCGAGGTAGATTCTGGAAGTCAGAATAAAACTGATTTACTAAGAATCTCAGCTCTGACAGAACCAGTTACATCACTGTATACTCTTATAAAGTAGGGAGTTGAGAACAATAAAGTGTGCAACCTAGCTCAACAGGAATGGCCACCGATCCAAAGAGCAGCACTGGAAGTGACAGGAATAGTTTTGGTTCATATTATGATGGACAAGGCAGAAAGGGCCGGTGAAGAAACTTAAAGATTGCAAAAAACAACACATTAATCCGGAGTATAAACTGTTTAATACAAGATTAGGGAATTCGAAGGAAAAATTACATCCCTAATACTCTTCACCCAATGTTATGCTGGTCATGTGATATTTAAGAGATACAAGTCCAAACACCTTACAAAATATTCACAAAGCATATTTCCCAAGTTGAAGTGATTGATCATTAAAATCTGCAGAGTGCATTCCTTTGCAGCTGTGACTGTTGTTGTGACTGCTGTTGCTGCTGCAGGCGTAGCTGCTGAGAGAATGGATCCTCCATGGATTTGATAGCAATAGTAGTTTTGGGTCCTGTCTTCCAAATGATGCCATTAGAATCAATAACAGATGCTTCAACAGTAACACTGTGGTTCCCAAGTGCAACAAAACACAACAGGAACTGAGTGCTAAAATAGTCATTATGGGGCTCCACCCGCTGCTCCATTTCATTCGTCATATTCTCTGGCAGTACCTGAGAAATGGACATGAGAAATTTAAACTCATGCACATTTGTCAGCATTATAAAGCTCAATTCTACTGAAGTTACAACTTAATCCATCCACTATTGAAAAAAAATCCAAGCAGTGAACATTGCTAACAATCTATCAAATGACAATATCAAGTGACAAATGGACAAAGACATCAATATACAGCTGCATTGTATAGTAATAGCTTGTGTTTTACCTTGAATTAATTACACTTACATTTTCATAAAGACATTAAAACTTAAAGACCAAATTAAGGGTGCACATGAAGACATTAAATAAGGTGTCAAGTTGTGCCCGAGGCAATATAACATACTACCAAACAATACACGCGTTATTATTGCAGACTGAAAACTAGGCTGATATTCTATTCTCAGACACCTTCATGCTAACCCTAACAATGTACAAGTACAACAGATGAGTTAGAAATCACAATTACAAACGTGTTCTTGCAAACATGCATCGACATTCATTTTTAACAACTCAATGTGGTTACATATTAGGTTATCAATACTGTTGAGGATAAAAACGCTTCTTAAACTATACGGAGGAAGTTACCTTATAATCCTGTACTCCCTTGGTTTGCAGTGAAGATGAAACATTTAGGCAAACTGCCTGAATTTTCCGAAAGAATCCAGGCTTTGAGCCGTGCTGGATAACACCTTCTACTTTCAGGGCCAGTTGCTGGTTATTCTGTACAGTGATTGGCTCAGTTGGAGTGCGAGGAGAAGGTGATAGTGCCAACTGCGAAAGTATTACAGAACATTAATTGTCAATACCCTAAAGAAAATGTAAATTCATTAAACACTAGTATCAACTTTTCTTACTTCAGTTAGCTGAGAGGTTGCTAAAGTGATGATTGTTAGGTTATTCGGGGGGGGGGGGGGGCGCGGTGCTCCTGCATACCAGAAATGTTAATTAATAGTTCTATAGAATGCGGTGTCAATCAGCAATCTGAACAGTTAGCAGCTAACATAAGACCTATACTCATAAGGGAATGCATTTCAGGTAAGTTATGGAGAGCACATACTGTACAGAACGAAGGAGCTGTTTTGTTCATCTCAGCAATAAGGACTGCTGCAATTGGGCACAGTTGAGTCAGTTTAATATCTATGGTGGGGAAAATGTAGAACCTTTAATTAAAGGTGAAATGTCTAAAAGAAACCAATACAATCAGGAGCAGCAAATTACGATTTCAGAAAGCAAAATGGTGTATGATCAGACTGATACAATTCTTTGAAGACATTATGATGGTGATGGGACAAATGCAGTTGATGTGGTATACATGAACTTTCAGAAGGTTTTTGATGAACTACACCAAAAGAGTCCACTAGGAAAATTAAGAGGCACAGAATTAGGGTAGGGGTAGGAAATTGGAGTAAAACTGGTTAGAATGTTGGAAGGGCTGAGGCCAGGACAAGGTGAGGGAGAATGACTGTCTTTGACATCAAGGCAACGTTTGGCCAAATGTGCCATCAAGTACCCCTAACAAAACCAATGAGCATCAAAGGGATAAACTTTTCATCGACTGCAGTCATAGCTAGCATAATGAAAGATTTTGCATTGTTGGAACCATGTTTATCGAGGCAAGAGTATTGCATTGTACTCCTGACTTGTGCTTTGTAGACGGTGGACAGATTTTAGGGAGATGGGAGGTGCAATCTGGAATTCCTAGCCTCTGATGTGGTCTTGTAACTGTAGTATTTCAGTGGCTGGCCCAATTCATTTTCTGAATGATGGTAAGCACTCTACCCCAGTTATTGATAATATTGAAAGATGATTGTGGTTGTTGGAGTCTCAGGGCACTTCTGAGAGAGCTCCTCAGGGCAGTGTCCTCGACCCAACGGTCTTCAACTGTTTCACTGATAACTTTTCCTCCTTCATGAAACCAGAATCGGCATTTCACTAATGATTGCACAATGATCAGAACCATTCGCAACTCCTTACATATTGAAGTGGTCCAGTTCAATTTGCAGCAAAACCTGGATAACATTCAGGCTTGCACTGATAAAAGATGTAACATTGGTGTCTCATCACATCCAACAACAGAGAATGGGACCATTGCACTTTGGTATTAGCAGTGCTGAAACCCATATTATTAATAACTGGGGTAGAGTGCTTACCATTAATCAGAAAATGAATTGGGCCAGCCACTGAAATACTACAGTTACAAGACCACATCAGAGGCTAGGAATTCCAGATTGCACCTCCCATCTCCCTAAAATCTGTCCACCGTCTACAAAGCACAAGTCAGGAGTACAATGCAGTACTCTCCACTTGCCTAGGTAAACATGGTTCCAACAACACAAAAGTGCAACACCATCCACGACAAAGCGCTTGACTGTCACCCTATGTAATTAATTCAACATTCACTCACTTCATCACCAGTGTGGGGATAACAATGTGCCACATGCAAAGATGCACAGTAGCAACTCTCTAAGCATCCTTTATTAGCACCTTCCAAACCTCCAATTTCCACCACCTAGAAGGACAAGGGCAGTAGATACATGGGAACACTAGCGTTTGCAAGTTACTTTCCAAGTTACACAGTGTATCACCTGCTCCAACACTGTCACTGGGTAAAAATCCTGGAACTTCCTTCTTAACTACACTGAGAGTGTCCCTACATCCCAAGGGCTGCATCAGTTCAGGAAAGCGAGTCACCATCACTTTCTTGAAGGCAATTAGGGATGTGCAACAAATGCTCATCTAGCTAGCAATGCCAACATCCCATCAAAGACAAAAATCTCAGCGTGTTGAAGAGGCATCCCACAGTACTGATTGGGCTGCTTATGTTCATTGCAAACATCAATGACTTGCCTGCAAGCTCAAATGGAGCGAAGTCCAAATTTGCAAGTTTTACTAAAGCAGTCTTGAAAGCCAATGGTTACGTTAAGAGGATACTGATGAGACATTGGACTGGTCAATAATGTAATTGTTGAAATTCAGTGGCAGCATGGAAACTGGGTAGATATTGATAGAGATAAAGAATGACGGAAGCAAAGCTTTCTAAACTGAAGTCCAAGTTACCTTTGGCTTTTATGTAAAAGGTTTAAAAATTAATGAAAAATGAATTATGCTATTGCAAAATGCAAGAACATCAAAATCAGACAGATTTTTAAAGACATACCTTGATGCTGGTGGACTGAAGCTTTTGGAAGAAATATCTCTGAAATGATAAGGGGACCTTCAGCAAGGAAATAATAGCTCGACAAAGGCACATGGTGTGCTAGAATCAAATTATAAGAGAAGATCAATAAACCGTTGACTGGCTGTAGAATAAGCACTGGACACGACATTAATTGTACAGGTTCGTAACTGTTATAGTTCATATGTAGATATTGAAACAAGGTTATTGACCTACATAATTACTTGTATAGCATTTGAAAACAAAATTGAATATATAATTAGATCCCCAATGTTTTGACGAGTTTTCCATGATTCTTTACCTGCTGAGAACTCCTTCTTGCTCCCACCCTCAGCTCACCCTAACCTACATCCAATTATTTATCTGCCTCCGAAATTCCACTTGACTTGAAGACTGAACTTGGATGACTATGTACAAAATCAAAAGATCAATTATTGTGTATGTAGCTTTAGTAATAAAGTTAAATCTAGGCTGTTTTGGCAATGGTTTACTGTGAAAATTTCAAAACTCTCAAAATAATTTTAAATTTCTTTTTCCTGAAGTCAATTATTTTAATATTAAACAAAAAATTACAGCAATCCTTTATTTAGTTAAATAAATGGTCTTATTATTGATATTTTAGCAAAGAGAATGAAAAATACCTATGAACATAGTGAACCAAGACACCAGAATAATAGGTTACACAGTGGTCACAATAGAGAAAGAAATAATATTCATTTTTAAGTACCCGAAGTCGCATGATACAAAGCGAGATGGGAAATCAAGCTGTGACAAGTATACAAAGAGGTTGCAAATATATATAGACAGAGTAGACAAATGGACAAGAACATGCCAGATGCAATATGAAGTTATTTCACTTTCGTAAGAAAAATGAGAAAAAAATGTTTTTGAAGGTGAGAGATTCAGAAATGTTTGCGTTTAGAGGAATCTAATGTCATGACATTATCTAATGACATGAATTACACAAAGTTAACATGTACATACAACAAACAATTAGAAACAGGAACAAATAACTCTTACTTCAATTATACTGGGCATGGTGCAGCTACATCTGGAATACTGTGTGCAGTTTTGGTCACTTTCCCAAAGAAAGGACATACTTGCCAAAGAGGCAAGGGATTGGATTTCTGGAACAGGGAATTTCCAATGAGGAAAGATTCAGTACAGTAAGCCTACATTCTGTGACATTTAGGAGAAAAGGTGATCCAATTGAAGCATAAAACTAAGGGGCTGGATAGGGTAGATGCTGAGAAAATATTTTCTATGTCTGGGGAAAGAGGAAAGGC
The DNA here is from genome assembly GCA_024137785.1 of Ginglymostoma cirratum. NCBI lineage: Eukaryota > Metazoa > Chordata > Chondrichthyes > Orectolobiformes > Ginglymostomatidae > Ginglymostoma > Ginglymostoma cirratum. The sequence goes on along the minus strand of JAHRHZ010000019.1, from coordinate 41,303,007 downwards.
AATAACAAATAGAGAAATGAAACATTTTGAATTATTTGAGGAGCTGAACAACTTTTCACAGAACAAAGATATTTAAAGGCACAAAACTGCCATCATTTATTATCAAACCAGTTGCAACCTATGTTACTTACCAAGTAGGAAACTGGAGGATACTTTCTGTTGAGGGCCTCAACATCCTCAAGGACCTGAGCAAACACAGACAGCATGCTTCTTTCATACTCGCTCTCTGCACACACGTTCCCACTACAACTATATTCTTGGAAACTGCAGGAGAATCAATTAAAACAAATCATCTTAAAAGCTTTTGAACAATAATACATTTACGTATAAGCCATGTCAGTTTATACGTATTATACCCTTTAGTTTAACCACTATATTTCTTTCAATGCATACGATAAAATTATAGCCATTCCCATCAATTCTATGTGGAGCACAGGAGAGTGACACAATTATGCAGTCCAACGTTGACAAAGCAGCACTCTCATTGTTGTTCTGTGGAGTATTTGCTCTACGCAACTAGCTTCATGATCTAAATAGATTAATGACGGCTAGGGTCAATGCATCAACTAGATCAGGTGCTTTGTGCACCAAGTTAAAAAAGGATATATTATAAATTAGAAACAACTTTGAGGATAAGCTAAAGCATTCAGTAGCATTGGCTCCCAATAGAAACCATCAAATATTGGTCTGCCTCATATATAGGTAGCAAAAATGTATAAATTGCCACAATTTTGTATCTTTGAGCAAGAAATTAATATTTACATGGAATTAAGATTCCAAATGTGTATCACCCTCACACCATCCCCCAGAACTGAGAGAGATAGGGGTGTGGTTTACAGAAAGAGAGGGAGGTAAGAGAACAGAAAAACAGAGACATTATATTTCATTTAGTGCAAAGCAAGCTCATTGAAAATTTCATAAAATAAATTTATTTTGTCACAGAGCATCACAAATGTTTAACAGCTCACTCATTGGAAATACTGGTTGAACAGAAGCCCACAAATTACCCTGACCAAAAAAAAAAGCTCTTCATCTCCATGAATTAGTCCCAGAGTGTCTGGTATACAAGATACTCTGATACAGAGGAGATGATATTTTTTAATGGTTACTAGAAAAGTAAGTTTTAGTTAAGAGTGGGGTTGTACCTCGGCTACTTCGGAAACAATTCACAGCATTATTACTGGTGTTTCCAGGCGTGCCACATGTAAAATATGAAATAAACCACAGTGCAAACAAATCGAAAAGGTTCAATAGATAACATATTACAACATTAGGTATAATCAAATTTCTGAGATTCACACATTTACATAGCAGGCAGTGAATTAGGATGGTCTGGAACAGAATAATCCAAGGAAGGCTCAATTGTTACGATTACAACTGTGCAAGATATCCACATCAGATCAGCAAACTCTAATACCGGGTAGAATTTGGAACCAGCTCCCTGAGCACTACAGAAGCTCTGTTTGCACAGAAAGTGCACAAGTTTATCATCTGTCAGAGTACAATGACTGAAAAATAATTCTGGATTTGTTATCTGTTTTACAATTTTATTCCTAGGATGTGAGCAAAATAGGAAAGCCATATTCCGTGCCATTCCCAGGTATCAGGAAGTTGGTGGTGGCCCTACTCCTTAAACTTCTGTAGTCCTTGTAATAAATCAAATCGTATGCTCATGACTCTGTTGCTTTTGTCCTTGATGGAAGAGATAGAGGCTAGAATGTTTTCAAAGCTTGGTAAGTTGCTGCAGTGTGGATGGATTTTACATATTGTGATCAAAGTGTTCTGGTAATAAGATACAAAACTGTACTGAGTGTCAGGGACATCAATGAAGTAAACTGCTCTGCTTTAAATGGTGTTGAACTTCAAGTGATATTATGGCTACATCTGTCTTGCTTATAGTGAGTATTCCATTACACATGACGATTATGTACAGCAAGTCCCTGTGTAACATTAATTCACTTAACGTTGACCTTTGGCCACGGGCTTCTTCTTTTAATTGTTAGCACTGCGCTGAACCTGTTTTGAACTTGACTGAAATCCTGGGCTCCCTCTAATGACAGAAACTAGTCTGTACAGGTAGCCCTAAGACTTCAGCTGATAACGTGCACCAATTAACTTGCTACATGCAGCCTGGTCTATCTGACTTCACCTACCTAGTGAGAGCATCTTAATTACATGTTGTATTTCTTTTATATTTAGCAATGTATTTTAATTTGTAGGCTAATTTAGTTTGGAGTGCATACTGCTGCACACTTAGAATCTGAAATACTACACCAAACATGATTTTTTACGGTGAGGCATGTTCTCACAGGCTTTAACATTGATTCAGATGGGACCCGATGATATACTTAAAGCTGTTTTACTAAAAGCTACAATTTTCAGATTGTAAAGACAACTTTAAGTCAAGATTTACTGTAAAGACATTGAGGGATCATGAAACGTCCCACATGTCCAAAACCACTCAGTATCTATTCTGATACTGTAGACAGAATATTGATATGCCTGGCCCAGCCTGTATAGAGTCAATGGTTAAATGGTGGAAGTGAATCATGCTGGTGCCACTGAAGATCAGAGAGAGACTGTTGAGCCTGTGCTTTGTGGAGCAGGTTATTATTGATATATTATAGCTAATTTTGCAGCTACACATGGCTTCTGTAACTCTGAAGATTAATTTTACACTCTAGCCAACAGTATCACAAAGAAGACAACATAATAAGCAGCCCTTACAAGAGTCAACATCAATATCTTACACAGTTGATAATGTAATAATTCATTCATCCTAATCAAGAGATCAATATTAAACAGAGGTTCCCAAGAGATCACTGAAGAGGTGAACTGTAGAATTCCATTAAGTTTCAAACTTCTGTGTATCTGTCATTGAATTTTTTACAATTTTTTGATCGTGATATATTTAGCTTGCAGCACTGGAGTGGCATGCAAGCAGGGCTGTTAAATCTACTGAGTGCTCGGCATGATGTTTGACGCCCTGACAAGATTTGCTGCAGAGAATGTTGATAGGGACCCTTCTGGTACATTTCTGCTTACTTTTAAATGATGTCAAGTTACATGCAACACAGCCATCTGTGGAGTAACAGTATTTCAATTCTGCACCAAAAATAAGCCTCAACTCCAACCTTAAAACATCTACTCGTGCATCTGTTGTCCATGCAGCTTGAATTAGACTGGCATCCTCAGTCAATGCATGCCAAATTTATATGGAAATTGATGCAAAGTAGTAGGCCCAGGAAGGAATCTGACAAAGTGCTTCATCAAGTCTATTTTAACTAGCAGAACAAAATAAATCATCCCATCAGTCCAGGTGAATTCAAAATTGAAGTGGAAATGAGGTTTCTAACCCACTGCACATGCCACTTCTTTCTCTATAAGAAGTTCCTGTCAAAGATATTTCAGGGCATACCACTATTTCATAGAACTGTCACACAATAAAAGGCATACCATTACCTAGCAGAATCTGGATCTAGGATTAGAGCTTCAATAGAATGGGAAATCAGTAGGCAACTTTGTTGTTGTCTATGAATAAAGTTAAGGCCACAGCGTTTCGCAACCAATTTAGTCATTTAAACTGCACTGCCTTGTTCTCAATTGTGTACATTATTAGTCAGCAAAAATGGTGACCAGCTTTTGTAACACAAGTAATCCCTCCAAACTTAAATTATTGAAATGTATCATTAATTCTACCTCTGCACTGAAATCGTAATGGCAACTTGTAACTTTAGGACAGGCATAAACCTGGTGGCATCGTTTGATCACCATTTACGTATGCCACTTCTTGCCCTTTATATGTCAAGCAGAATATTTAAGATTGGCCAATCTGATGCTATAAAATTAACCTCCTGCTTCCCAATCACTAACTCTCAATGCTCATGCAACATAGAATAAAATACACCAACACTCTGTCCTCTGGAGGCAGGGTCAAATTAACCCATGTGCAAAATCAAAACTTGTCAAATTGTGGTCTTATCATCTTAGGAAAGATATTACTGCCACAGAAAGAGTGCAACTAAGGTTCACCAGACTTGCTCCCGGGACAGGAAATCTGCCCAATGAAGAGAGATCAGGCGAACTGGGCCTGTATTATTTTGAAGTTTCAAAGAATGAGAGGTGATCTCTTTGAAACCTATGGAATTTAAAGGAATAGACAGAGTATATACAATAAAGATGTTTCTCCTGACTGGACAATCTAGTACTGGGGCACAATTTACAACTAAGCAGGGTGCCAAACGGCACTGAGATGAGGAGAATTATTTTTATTCAGAAGATGGTGAATGTTTGGAATTTTACACCCAGAAAGCTGTGGAAACTTAGTGAAAGTATATTTAAAGTACAGTTTGATAAATTTTTGATTACCAATGGTGTGAAGCGTCATGAGGGTTGAGTGGGTAAAAGGCACTGAAGTGTTCAATCAGCTAGCTTAATGGGTTGAATGGCCTACTCCTGTTCCTATGAATTTTAGGAATGATGAATGATGAAAGAGAAGGACATTTGCACGCTTCTGTGCAACTCAAAACAATTCAGTATGCATTTGCAATTGCTAATGAAGTAAAACACAAACCAATTACATGCTGAGACTGGTAATATATACACAACTGAGAGTTGTTTGGTTTTGTTACCACAACTTATGTTCAAATCAGCAAGTTACAGCTCAGCAGAAAAGGATACAGCTCAACATTTCTCAAGGTAGCAGAGTCAGCATCAAAGGATGACTGATAAAGGTCATGGTAGCGTGTTGCCAAACTTCTGAACTCTTCCATTGATATCTTCATCTAAATAAATGCAAACACACCGAGATTGGAATAATGTGCACTGTTTTACTTAGCATTTCAAATTTATAAACTAGATTGACATAACTTTAACCTTTTTAAAAAAGTACTAATGCCCATGTGAGGAAAGTGGAAGCATTATCATAATTCCACAAAAGGATCAAAAACAGTATACATGCTCATGAGTCACACAAGCGGCAGGAAATAACCAACTTAAACAAGAGACATTTTAACCATCGCTGCTTGGCATCATAATTGAATCCTCCACAATCAGTATCTTAGGAGTTACCATTGGCCAGAAACTGAACTGGACCAGCTATATAAATATTGTGTCCACAACTGCAAATCAACTTTGCGGCAAGTAAACCACCTCCTATCTTCTCGTTACCTGTCCACCATCTATAAAGCTATCATGAGCAGTGTTTAGGGAAACAATCAAGAACAAAGCAATCCACTTGAGATTGGACCCATCCACCATCTTCAACAGCAGTAATGTGCTATCTAGAATATAGGATAAATGTTATTAAGGCCATATATAGAGGTACAGAGTGAGATGGCTAGTGGATTTAGAAAAATTATTAGCCAGCAGGATCAGTCAGATAGATGGGTAGCTGTAGGAAAGGTAAGAAGGTAGTTCAAAAGTCTCTGGTGGCTATTCCTCTATCAAATAGATATTCAGTTTTTGGAACAGTTGAAGGGGATAGTCTCTTCAAGGATAATGGAAGAGCCAGTTAGTTATTGGACACTTGGAACAATTCTTATGTTAGGAAGCGTTTGACCAGATTTAATATAAATATCGTTATGGGGACTCTGCTGTCAGGGGCACAGGCAGGTTATTCTGTGGCAGTGTGTGTAAATTTAGGATGGTTTGTTGCTTTCCTGGTGCTAGAATTAAGGATGTTTCTAAACGTTTCAAGCATATTGTTAAAAGTGAGATTGAGAAGCCAGAAATTAGTCTACATATCAGTAGGAATGACACTTTTAGGGAAAAGATCAAAGCAGGAGCGAGTAAATTTAAGAGATAGATAGAAGATTAAAAAATAAAACCTCAAAAGTAGTAATTTCTGGTTTACTCCCAAAAGACTAATTTTAAAATATGAGACACTGACTTTCAAATGTTGATTGGAGTAGACTGTTCACAGGTAAAAGCATGTCTGACAGGTGGAAGGCATTCAATAGAGTGATGACAAGAGTTCAGAGGCATTTTGTTCCTGTTAGCGTGAAAGGTATGGCTGGTAAGATTAAGGAACAATGGATGAATAAAAATATTGAGGTTCTAATCAAGAATAAAAAGAGAATTTTTTCAAAGATATAGACAACTTGGTTTAATTGAATCTCTTAATCAATATAACGAGTATTGGGCCATTCTTAAGAGAGAAATCAGGAAGGAAAACAGGGGATATGAGATAGCATTGGCAGATAAGATTAAGGATAATCCAAAGAGATCCAACACATACATTAAGAGCAAGAGGGTAACTGGAGAGAGGGTTGGGCCTCTTGAAGATCAAGGAGGTCTTCCTTGTGTTGAACCCCGGAGATGGGAGAGATACTAAATGAAAATTTCACGTCAGTTATTATTGTGGAGAAAGAAATGGAGTCTAGAGAATGCAGATAAATAAATTTTGATGGTTTAAAAACAGTTCACATTACAGAAGAGGAAGTTTGGGAAGTCTTAGAGAATATAAAGGTGGATAAATCTCTGGGACCTGATTTAAACTATCTGAGCATCTTGTGGGAAGGGAGGAAATTATGAGCCCCCATGCAGAAATATTTGCATCATCTATAACAACAGGGTGCCTGATGACTGGAGAGTGGCTAATGTTGTACCTTTGTTTAAGAAAGGTTGTAAGGAGAAACCGGGGAACTATAGACCTGAGAGTCTGACTTCGGTTGTGGGTAAGTTGTTGGGGGTGATTATAAAAGATAGGATTTATGGACATGTGGAGAGACAAAAATTGATTAGGGGTAGTCAGCATGGTTTTGTGAGAGGAAAATTTTGTCTCACAACCTTGACTGAGTTTTTTGAGGAAGTTACCCAAAAGGTTGATCGCGATAGAGCAGTAGACATTGTTTACTTGGATTTTAGTAAAGCCTTTGACAAGGTTCTGCATGGTAGACTAATTAGTAAAGTTAGGTCACATGGGATTCAGGGTGAGCTTGCTAATTGGATACTTAATTGACTTAAAGGCAGGAGACTGATAGTAATGGTGGAGGGTTGCTTTTCAGACTGAAGGCCTATGACCAGCGTTGTTACACAGGAATCAGTTCTGGGTCCTCTTTTGTTTGGCACTTATATAAATGATTTGGATGACAATATAGAAGGCATGGTTAGTAAGTTTACTGACGACACCAAAATTGGTGGCATTGTAATCTTAGAAAACCTTCTTCACTGTCTACAAAGGAATCTTCATCAAATGGGTCAATGGGCTGAAAAATGCCAAATGGAGTTCAATTTGGATAAATGCAAGGTATTGGATTTTGCTATAACAAACAAGGGTAGGACTTATACAATTAACGGTAGGGTCTTGGGCAGTGTTGTAGAACAGAGGGACCTAGGAATGCAGGTAAATAATTCATTAAAGTCTGCGTCACATATAGACAGGATGGTCAAAAAGGCATTTGGTATGCTTGCCTTCATTGCTCAGTCCTTTGAGAATAGGTGTTGGGACGTTATATTAAGGTTGTACAGCACATTGATGAGGCCTATTCTGGATTATCATATTCAGTTCTGGTCGCCTAGCTATAGGAAGTATATTATCAAGCTGGAGTGGGTTCAGAAGACATTTACCAGGATGTTGCCGGGTACAGAAGTTTTGAGTTATAAGGAAAGGCCTGATATGGCAGGACTGTTTTCACTGGAGCATTGGAGGTTGAAAGGTGACCTGATTGAAGTTTATAAAATAATGAGGGGTGTAGATAGAGTTGATGGTAGTTGTCTTTTTCCTAGGATGAGGGATTTCAAGACTAGGGGGCACAGTTTTAAGGTGAGGGGAGAGACATTTAAAAAAGACATGAAAGGCAAATTTCTTTCACACAGAGCGTGGTTCACGTGTGGAATGAACTTCCTGATGAAGTAGTGGATGCAGGTATAATTACAACGTTTAAAAGACATTTGGATGGTATATGAATAGGGAAGGTTTGGAGGGATATTGGCCATGAGCAGACAGGTGCGATTAGTTTAGTTTGGGATTATGTTTGGCATGGACCGACCAGATCGACAGGTCTGTTTCCGTGCTGTAAGATTCTGTAATTCACCAGAGCTTCTCCGACAGGACCCTTCAAATCTGTGACCTCTAACATTTAGAAGGACAAGGGGATTAGATGCACAGGAAGACCATCACCTGCAGGTATCTCTCCAAGTCATCACACTCTATTGTGAATTGGAACTGTATTGCCATTCCTTCACTGTCACTGGGTCAAACTCCTGTAACTGCCTTCCTAACACTGTGGGTGTCCCTAAACACCAAAGACTACAACAGTTCAAGGAGGCAGCTCATCACACCACCTCTTCTAGGGCAGTTAGGAATGGGCAATAAATGCTGGTCTAGCCAGAGATGCCCACATCCCATCAGAAATGTACTTTCAGGGCAAAGAAAGAGACATTGGCTTAGGCAGAATTCTATTCTATTCTAAGCATGAAAGTCTTTGAGATACCGTATTATGATTCTCTTTACTAACTCACTCACTGTAGTACAACAAACAATTAGATATGGTCACATACCTCACAGCTCCTTGTAGAGGCTTCATAATGACCTCCTTGGGAAGCCTCTATGCCACACAGCATGAGGGCTTAACATCAGGCTTGGTTGGTCTGGATGGGAAGGCTCACGAGTTCCTTCAATAAGATTGCTTAATCTTTCTGAAATTCTCCACAATCTACTCATAGATATCACAGGGAAAACACCATGTCTGGAGTCACTGTGACCTTGGTACCCAAAGACAATGTTGAAGGAGGCAGCAATTACATCATCATCAGCAAGTCCAGCAAAAAACAGTGCCCTCCAGCAGCTATCACACAGTCTCCAGAGGGAGAAGCAGCAGGTGAATGTGCTCTGTGGAGGGAGAATGATGAGATTCCGCATCTACATGCCTAGTCATTTTCCTCAACTGTCTGAAATACAGTGCAAGCACCAATTAAGGACGTCTCATTTCACCATCGCCGACCTGTATTGTCTGCTGCAGCAGGACTTATGCTCAGAAGGACTTGGTGGCAGTCCCATCCTGGTGACTGCCAAGGTCATAGCTGCCCTCAATTTTTATATCAGCAGCTTGCTTCAAGCAGCAGCTGGGGAACTGTGTGGCATTTCCCAATCTTCAACCAATGAACGCAGCTAGGATGATACTGATTCTATTTTCTCCAGAGCACAGCTCTTCATCTTTGTGCCCTGTGAAAAGGAGATTCAATCAGCTCCAACCCTGGGATTGGTAGTTTCACTATCGGTAGTTTCCTCCAGCTGCGTGTTGACCGCACTACTGACTGCACCCACATCCCTAGACCCGAAACGTCAGCTTTCCTGCTCCTCTGATGCTGCTTGGCCTGCTGTAATCTCAGGTTCCTACTGTCTTCCAACATACTCAGGCCATATAGGGATGGTTACAGGAAGACAAGGGAAAGCCCCTACAAACATGGCTTATAATAATTTACAAAAATGTTGATTGACACAGAATGAAGATAAAATGCTGCCCCTGCTTTGACCAGACCATAGTGGTACAGACCACAGGCCTCCTTAGGCTGAGGTTTTGACATTTAGATTGCTCTGAAGGGTTCTTGCAGTACAGCTCAAAGTGTGTCCTGCATCAGTGTGGCATACTGTGCCCTTCACAACAGAAACTGACAAAGCGAGAGAGAGGGGGTCCTGAATGCAGATGACATCAGCAGCAATCTTCTGAGGAAGAAGGTAATGAGGAAATTGACCAGGAGGGCCATCCAAGAGACTGTTTAGGAGTAATTACAAAGCCAGACTAAAGGAAATCATTGATCCACACAACTGATTTGGACTTCATTTAACTGTTTAAGATTCTATTCTTAATACAATGAACACACTACTTAATGAAAAAGGCATGTGAACCTTGTTACTGTGCAGTTTTTAACTTTTTGGATGGCTGGATAAATGTCTTGTTATCCATGTGAATGCAAGCTTGAAATCTTCAGGTGATCTGTATGTGGACATAACATGTCCTATTTACAGTTAATGAAAAAGCAGCAGTTAGTGAGACACTGCACTAACACAGCATGTGGCTAATGTTAGGTAGCTATTAGTACATCTATCAGAATATCATTTCTGAACGTTGTGAAGCAAAGTCTCTCCTAACAGCTAGCAGGTTGAGATGAACCTCCTTTCATCATATTTAAAACTTTAATGTTTCAGAGCACACACAGTCTGCCTGTTGTGCATCCTCTCAGGGTGCACTCAACCTGCAAGAGGCAGCAGTTTGTGCAGCTTTTCTTGGCACACCCACCCTGACAAACCCACGTGATGTTCTTCGACCTGTCTATGCAGACTAACAAAGTCATTAATGGCTGAGAACAGGGTCTTAGTCTGCCAGGGGCTAATCAGGTGGCATTCCTCTGAGAATCAAAGACCTAGGGCTTTCTTTCCTCAACCAGCTGCAGAAACATATCAGTAACAGGTTCACCAGATTACACTCTGCAATCTAATCTAGAAGAGAAGCTACTAAGTGAAAACCTGAGCTGCTCGACATGCAGGGCAAGTCTTGCCAAAGCAATCTCAAGGGGCAGTACCTTCCTTTCAGCGCATTAATAAAGAATTAGCACTGTTGGTAATGGGAGAACAGCCCATGACAATGAAGTTTACTGATACGGTTGCCCATTAAAAGGTCTCTGCACACCCACATGAGCAGTCATACTCTTCTCCAGTCAAATCTAGATTTACTTCACACAAAGAGGAAGAAGTTTCAGACATAGTATTTGATGTCTGCCTCCTGCCTTCCGTCTGGTCTTAGACCTTTCTGTCTACTTAACGGCCACTTCTTCCTGAAATGAGGCGAAGAGAGAAACTACATGCGACAGAAGAGCAGATAGTACTGGTGCAGGAGTAGTACGTGAGACTTGGTGAGATGAACGGGCAATGTCCGAGTTAGAATGAGTGTTGGCCCTGTAAATGTAACGCAGCAGAGAGAAGATGGCAGCGCCGTTGTAGAAGTGCAAGATCACTAACTTCCCCGAATGCTGAGTGCTCCCTCTCACTCAGGACTCAGCACTGACCTGGACTGCAACTTGCGTCCGAGCTGATTGGGGCTGGCAGTGTGGCCTACTGAAACAGTCCACTGGAAAAAGGACTGCTTTCCTCTCCCCCACCGCATCGCCAAGAAATCCAGATCCCTGTCCATGAAATGGCAAGTGAACATTCCTTCTGGGCAATGTTTTGAGTGTTGAGGCTTGAGCAGCACACTGTGAAGGCCAGCTCCTGGCTTTCAGTCGCAGTTCTTTGGGTTTATTCTTCCCTGGCTTGCAGCATCTGAAACGTGTGTAACTGAGCTTTTAAATATGGTGCCAGAGGTGTGAAAACTGGAAGGACTCAGTAGTGTGCCACTTCTCTGGCAACACAATTCCTTGGTTCCAAACAGCCCAATTGTATAATTAATAAAGTGAAGAGGGGGAGATTGCACAGAAAAATCACACTGAGCCTGGCAGACCTGGTACCATGAAATTTACTCAACACAGCACAAACTGAAAATAGGAAAATTTTCACATTATGCTGATAAACAATAGAGTCAATATGGGACCTTACTGCCCATGAACTGAATTAGTGCAGCAGTTTGCAAAGTACCATTCATACCATCACGAATGTAAACATCATAGACTAGTTCGCTGGTGTAATGCAAAGAATTAGTCTGGCTTCATAAAATCAAGTTAGGTACTTTGATTTGGAGAAACAATCTAACTGATTGTCTAGCTACTTCATAATGCTGATCGAAAGATACAGTAAAATATGTACACACCTGGTTGGTAATGCGGCCACACCTCTGTAAATCATTTCCAGATGCCATAGCAATTGCTGTGGCAATGGCAGGTGGAGGACTGGTCTTCAGGCTGTTACAGGTACAAATCAACTGGGAGAATGCCTGCAGCATGTCAATCCTCAGTTTGACAAATTCACACTGAAAAGTCAGGGGGTTGGAAGGTGTGCTTGCAGCCTGGAAGTAATGTTATATTTAACATAATTTAGTTATTATGCTCTCAAATTACTCGATAAGCTTTTTACGTTAAATCAAGTTTGCTTTACATTTTGTACAACTGCTTCAAGTACGATACTAAAACTAAATCAGATAGCAATGATTTATTTTGGAGATGAAGGGATTTCACATTTCTCAAGATGCAGTCTGTTCAAGCGGTTTATGAAACAAGGAATTTCTTAAAAAGACAGGAAAACAGAACATAGAACATAGAACATAGAACATAGAACATAGAACACTACAGCACAGTACAGACCCTTCGGCCCACGATGTTGTGCCAACCTATTATCCTACTAAGTTAAAATTACTCTGCATACCCTACATTTTATTATCATCCATGTGCCTATCCAAGAGCCGCTTAAAAGTCTCTAAGTATCTGACTCCACTACCATTGCTGGCATCACATTCCACACGCCCACCACTCTCTGTGTAAAGAACCTACCTCTGACATCTCCCCTATACCTTCCTTCAATCACCTTAAAATTATGCCCCCTTGTAATCGTCATTTCCGCCCTGGGAAAAAGTCTTTGGCTATCCACTCTATCTGTGCCTCTCATCATCTTGCACACCTCTATCAAGTCACCTCTCATTCTTCTTTGCTCCAATGAAAAAAAAGCCTTAGCCCCCTCAATCTTTCCTCACAAGACCTGCCCTCCGGTCCAGGCAGCATCCTGGTAAATCTCCTCTGCATCCTCGCTAAAGCTTCCACATCCTTCCTATAATGAGGCTACCAGAACTGAACACAGTATTCCAAGTGTGGTCTAACCAGAGTTTTATAGAGCTGCAGCATAACCTCATGGCTCTTAAACTCAATTCCCCTGCCAATGAAAGCCAACACACCATATGCCTTCTTTACAACCCTATCAACTTGGGTAGCAACTTTGATGGGTCTATGGACGCGGACCCCAAGATCCCTCTGTTCCTCCATAATGCCAAGAATCCTACTATTAACCCAGTATTCTGCATTCAAATTTGACCTTCCAAAATCAATCACTTCACACTTTTCTGGGTCGAATTCCATCTGCCACTTCTTTGCCCAGCTCTGCATCCTGTCAATGTCCCGTTGCAACCTACAAAAGCCCTCCACGCTATCCACAACTCCACCAACCTTCGTGTCATCAGCAAACTTACTAACCTACCCTTCCACTTCCTCATCCAAGTCATTTATAAAGATCACAAAGAGCAGAGGTCCCAGAACAGATCCCTGCGGAACGCCACTGATCACCGAGCTCCAGGCTGAATATTTCCATCTCCTACCACCCTGTCTTCTATTGGACAGCCAGTTTTGTATTCAGACAGCCAAATTTCCCTGAATCCCATGCATCCTTACTTTCTGAATGAGTCTACCATGGGGAACCTTATCAAATGCCTTGCTAAACTCCATATACACCACATCCACTGTTCGGCCTTCATCAATGTATTTTGTCACATCTTCAAAGAATTCAATAAGGCTTGTGAGGCATGACCCTCCCCTCTCAAAAGCCATGCTGACTATTTCTAATCAAACTGTGCTTTTCCAAATAATCATAAATACTATCTCCCAGAATCCTGTCCAATAATTTGCCCACCACAGAAGTAAGACTGATCGGTCTGTAATTCCCAGGATTATCCCTATTCCCTTTCTCAAACAATGGAATGACATTGCCACCCTCCAATCATCTGGTACTACTCCAGTGGTTAGTGAGGATGCAACGATCATCACCAAAGGGGCAGCAAGCTCTTCCCTTGCTTCCCGTAGTAACGCTGGGTATATCCCATCTGGCCCAGGGGACTTACCTATCCTCATGTTTTTCAAAATTTCTAGCACATCCTCCTTCCTAACATCAACCTGTTTGAGCATATCTGCCTGTTTCATGCTGTCCTCACAAACGTCAAGGTCCCTCTCACTGGTGAGTACCGAAGCAAAGTATTCAGTAAGGACCTCCCCTACCTCCTCTGACTCCGCGCATAAGTTCCCTCCACTATCCCTGACTGGCCCTACCCTCACTCTGGCCATCCTCTTGTTCCTCACATAAGCATAGAAAGCCTTAGGGTTTTCCTTGATCCTTCCTGCCAAGGTTTTTTCATACCTCCTTCCAGCTCTACTAAGTAGCAGTCAGGCTAGTTAAACCAAAAACAATGAGGAGTTTCACTCATGCAGAAGTCAGAAACACTGAGAATAAGTTAGATGTCTTGTTTGTCTTGTCACATGTTTCTTTATTTGAACTATAGCAAGTAGATAAGTCAGATAGATTGAATTCAGAAACTTCAGTCAGTATAATTATCTTTACATTCATTTGATGTTATTTTAAGTAGCAAAATGATTCATATCTGACCATTGGTCAATCCATTTTGACAGAATGAAATGCAACAGGCAGGAATATCTGGTTCACCTCACAAGGGGACATTATTGATACGTCATGTGAGTAGAAAGAAGGCAGCCAGTGTTAACTCCTCAAAAAGAAAAAGATGCTGAGTTGAGCAACTAACCTCACTGAACCCAAGCAGACACCAACACCAAGTCAAAATTTCAAACAATCATCATTCACAACTTACAAATGGAATGATGTTTGAAAGATTGACAGATACTCTACTGTCTCTCTGGCTTCCCTCAGTATTCTAGGATTCATGGCATTACAGCATTTTGTTTCAACTAATTTTTCAGCAGCACTTCCACTAATCTAAAATCCTATGTCACAGCAAACCCATCAAAAGCAAGATAATTCTACATAAATTGCATTGCACTTTAACTAGTTTTCCTGCATGATAAGTGATGTTTCGTTTAGATCGCTTTTCTGAAAAGAAGTACACTTGTGAATAAATTTCTGTAGGGTTTTACATGGCCTAATATATCTTGCCTTCAAATTGAACAACCAACATAGGACACATCTGCCAAAAGCAATGCCATCAGTTAAGTGGATAAAACAGTTGTCAGTCATCTATTCTGTAACAAAATAAATCTAAACAAGTTAGATTGCTGCTAAAGTAAATTCGCAATTGACATATTCATTCTGATTGGAACTTACCGTCAATGAAGCTATGCCCCTCTGGTAATATTTTAAAGCTTCAGCAATACAGGCCAGTGCAACACTAGATTCACTGTCCTGTAGGCCAGCCAGACATTGCTCTGCTCTCGAGAATTCCTTCAAACTGTTTATCCAGAAGTAAAAATGTTCAGATGCCACCTGTGTCAACAAGCCATGGTAAAGATCTCCAGCCATATCATGGTTTCCCTGAAAATACCAGAAAAGAGAAATATGAGTTGAAACAAATATCTGCAGACTGGTAATATTTCAATACATAAGCATGGAATGGCTTGAAGGGATTTTCATTGATGTTTTACTTTCCATCTTCAGAGTGATTATACAAAACACATGTCCACCATGCACATGCAGATATCGCCAGTGACTTCCCCTGACCGTGACAGGACAGACTGCACGAAGTGACTGTGCCTTACCACATTCTGTGCGCCACTGACAAGGGTTTGGAGAAGCCAGAGGAACAAAAGCCAGCAGGGGGTCTGGCTGACATGAACCGTGCAACCATGGGTTACACTGTAAGTCTTTACTGTTTTCTGAAGTGGCTTAACAATGCCTCTTATTGCAGAACACTTGCTACATCATACAATTCCTCTATACCATATAAAGTATGAAGGAATGCTTATTGGTCATGATAACATGTGCATGACATACTTAACAAAGTAAACAAATATACGGTGTCTCTGCAGAGAGCATTTAAGATGCCACCTGATTGTCCCTACAATTTCAATTCTAGTACTAACAAACACTGAATCTAAACATACATATTTCTTGCTCTAACAGCTTGCTGAAAAGACAGTGAACAGGTAGGGACAAAGGTACAAATCAGAGACTTTCAAATCAAAGCAAAATACTTTGAATGCTGGAGATCTGAAATAAAAAACATAAAAAAGAGAAACTCATCAGGTGCGGGAGCATCTGAGAGGAGAGAGAGAAACATAATTAACATTCCAGGACCAATGAGGTTTTTATTTTAATTCACTCATAGGATGTGCATGTCACTGGTTAGATCAGCATTTATTACACATCCCTAATTGCTCTCCAGAAGATATTGGTGAGCTGCCTTGTTGAACCGCTGCAATCCATTTGATGTAGGCATATCCACAATGCCATTAAGGGAGGAAGTTCCAGGATTTTGACCCTGTCTTCAGAACTCAGTAGAACTTTCAATGGAAAACTACTGAGGCTAACTTGTTCCTTTGAGAACCAGAAAGCTGGTCATTGCAAATCTAAATTGTCTAATTAGGTAGAAAAAAAAACAAAAAACTGCCTTGCTTGATCAGACTCCAAGTCCAGACTCTCCAATCAGATACATTCCCTTTTAATATCGAAAATGTTAATTATTTTTGTTCTGCCAGGAATTTCTTTTTGGAGTGTGGGGAGCAGATGGTGAGGGGAGGAAAGATGGAACACTTCAAAACTAGAATATAATTAAATTATTCAGGGCTTTCAGCGTGACACTGTTGCACTACTTTGTATCTGCCACTAGAGGCTGCAAATAAACTGTCAATAAGCAATTACTACCAAATTACAGTCATCACAATGAAGAGTACATGAATGACATGTTAATTACACTTTATTCTGAGACCTTGTAGGGTTAGAAAATAAAAATCAAATCACCCCAAAAACCCATGTACTATACTGACAATACACTAAGCTATAAACGTCCAATTTTTAACTCACATCTCTAAAATGGTTTTCTTAATATACATTAACTACTTCTACTTCAACACCATCTTTCTGTGCTATCCCTGTGTCCTCTTTGTTTTTAATATGTAAAAGTCTACTGATCTGTTTTGAACATATTCGATGATTAAGACTCCAAGACCCTCTGCAGCAAAGAATCCCTCTTTCTGACAAAATTCCCCTCACTTCAGTCCTAAATGGCCTGCCCCTCATTCTGAAACTGTTCCCTGATTCAAGACTGGCAAAGAACCAGTCCCAAGATTGCCACAATAGGGGAATGCAACGTGTATATCTTTTGCAGTAAGGAAACCAAAATGGCAGAAAATACTCCAAGTGTGGTCACACCAACGTACTATATAATTGCAGGAAGACTTCCTTACTCCAACTGTGTTAAATGATGTTTAGCAGTGCCATGCCGCATCTTAGATAAAAGCAAAAATCAATTAACTGCTTTTGAAGTTATATCTTCATATACATCCATGTTGTAGCCAAAGACAAACAAATGGTAAAGGATATGAATAACCAGTTAACTTGTACTGGTGTCATTGGCTAGGATGCCAAAGATCCTATGCCATGATACAGTCAGGGAGGGTGAGGGTAGCTTGGGTGAGACCAAAACAAGACGGCAAAGGTTTATGGTGGGAGGAAAGATTTAAAAAGGGCCTGATGGGTAACATTTTCACTCTAGGGTGCTGCATGTACAGAACGAGCTGCCAGAAGTTGTGGAGAGGCGGGTACAATTACAACATTTAAAAGGTATCTGGATGGGTAAATTAATAGGAAGGGTTGAGAGAGATACAGGCCAAATGCTGGCAAATGGGATTAGATCAGATTGGGATGTCTGGTTGGCGCACATGGGTTGGACCCTAAGGGTCTGCTTCCGTGCTGTATGACTTCATGACTCAAGACTTGACTTACATCACCACTTAATGATGACGTTCAATTACATAGCAGTTTCACAGTACAGAAAAGCCCAATGCACGGTAAAAGGAAAGAAAATACAAAATAGAAATAGACTGATGCCTGGGCAAAGAGATTAGGATGAGATAGATCTTTAGATGAAAAACTCTGCTCTGAGGAAATTTCTAAGAGGAGAAGAAAGAAAATTCACTGCAACGTTTCAGAGAATAGAATTAGAAGAAGATTCTGTCAGTGGTGGGAGAAGGGAGGAGCAATGCACAAAAAGCCAACATCAGAAAGGGAAAAAGGATGAAAATTGCAGAAAGTTAGCGTGGGACAAAGCCAAGAAAGAATAAGAAAATAAGGATGAGTAAAGATGGAAGGAGGTAATATTGCATGGATGAAAATCAAAAGTCTTAATGAATGATATAAGGCAGGATATGAAGCTGAGAACAGAGTGCCAAAATTTCAAGATAACAAGGTGCAGAGCTGGATGAACACAGCAGGCCAAGCAGCATCATAGGAGCAGGAAAGCTTGACGTTTCGGGCCTAGACCCTTCTGATGACAGTTATGAAGATCAAGGAAAATGGCAGAGGAATTAAACAGATATTTTTCATCAGTCCTTATGGTGGAAGATACTTTGAACATCTCATGAATACTAAAGAATACAGGGGAGGAACTAAGTACCCACGCCATCACTACAAAAGTAGTATTTGACAAACTAATGGGGGTTCAAGGCCCGGCCCTGATGGCTGGCATCCTAGGATCCTAAAACAGGTAGCGACAGCGATAGTAGATGCATTGGTTGAATCCTTCCAAAAATCTTTGGATTCTGGAGAAGTAACAGGGGATACCTAATGCTAACTACCAATGTGACACCCCTTTTTAAAAAGGGAGACAAAAATCAATTAAGTATAGGCCAATTAGCCTAACAGCTATCACTGGACAAGTACTGGAATCAATCATTAAGGAACTAACAGCAGAACGTTAGGAAAATCAAAATCAAGCATAGTCATGGCTTCATGAAAGAGAAATCACGTATGACTAACTTATTAGAGTTTTGGGGGAAGTCTCAACCAAAGTGGATGGAGAGGAACCAGAGGATGTGTTATATTTGGACTTCCAAGAGAATTTTGGTACGATATCTCAAAGAGGTTAAGTCATAAGAGCCCACAGTGTTGGAAGTAGTATATTGGCAAGGGTAAGAGAATTGGTTATTGGTCAGGCAAGAGCAAATGAGGATAAAGGTTCTTTTACAGGTTGGTGATCTGTTACCAGTGGGATTCCACAGGGGTCAGTGTTGGGACTGCAACTGTTTACATTTTATACTACTGAGTTGGAAGTAGAAAGTAGCTAAATATGCACAAAAATAAGTGGATAGGCAGGTTGTGAGAGGGATACAAACAGCTGAAAAGAGAGGTATTCATCGGTTAAGTAGGTGGGCAAAAAGTTGGAAAATGGAGTATAATGAGGGAAAATATGAATTTGTTCATTTTCGAAGGGAGAACAGAAGAACACGGAATTATTTAGGTAGAAAAAAAACTACAAAAGCTGCAATACAAAGGATCTTGGGGGCACGAGAAGTCTTACTGTGACTGTACAACGTGCTGGAGAGACCATATCTGGAGTACTATGCGTACTTTTGGTTCACTTATTTAAGCTAAGATATTATTTCACAGGAGGTGGTTTAGAGAAGATTCACTCAGATGATTCTCAGTATGGAATGACTGCCTAATGAGCAAGGACTGAACAAGCTAGGGATCTACTCATCGGAATTTAGAAGAGTGAGAGATGATCTCAATGAAACATACAGCACTCTTAACGGGCTTGACAGCGTAGATGCTGAGAGGATGTTTTCCTTCATGGGACAGTCTAGGTCCAGAGGGCATAACTCAGAATTAAGGGGTGCCAATTTAAGACTGAGATGAGAAGGAATTTCTTCTCTCAGAGGGCTGAGTATCTTTGGAACTCCTTGACACAGAGAGCTGTGGGGCAGAGACCTTGTGTATTTTTAAGGCTGAGATAGATAGATTTCTAATCAGTAGGGGAATCAAAGGTTGTGGAGAAAGGGCAGGAAAGTGGATGAAAGGAATGTTGGATCAGTCATGATCCTACTGAATTGCGTACCAGGCTCAAGGGGCCAAATGGCCTACGCTTGTTCCTATTTCTTACTGTCATATGGAAGTTGATATCTTTGTTGCACACCATGACATGATGGTGGGCAGTCACAATAAATGACCTTATAGTTGAACAATGCGCCAAAAGTGGCAAAATGCAGAATGAAAATATTCAAGGGGTGTTCAATGGAACTACAGAATGGCAGAAAGGTGTTATAGGCTATTGGAGAACAGTTTAGTTGAACTTGTGAAATGCTGCAGGGATGATGTTGAGGGTATAAGGAGGGATAATGTACTTTGGATGCAGTCCAGAAGATGAAATTTGTGATTTTGGTCAGGGTAATCATGGTGCTACCAACAGGCAGAAACAAGACGAAGAAATTCAATTAGTGAATTGCAAGAGTTTAAACACGCAACCATGAAATAATACATTCAAGTAACTCAAAGAGGAAAGGGAGATTAAGGATGGGCCATTATAAGGATTCATGTCTTGCTCCTGTCATTGCCTTCACATTCATCATTTAACTGCACCTTCCCGGCCCAATGGGCAGATCGATAATGGGATGCTATCTGGGCCTGGAAGAGTTGAAGGGTAATGGAGGAGATTTTGAAACATGTAGGAATTGCATTCAAGCAAGGGGACACAAAAAGATTACCCGATTCATCCTTACCTGTTTGAACATACCAGGTTTCAACATACCAGGAAATATCCTCAATGACAGAAAATCCTCTAGCCCTTCTATCTTTCACGAACCCATTGGCGCAGTCCCAAGAACACTGCAGGGGTTCTTTGACCAGCACAGAACAATGAGCAGTGGGAAACCCTCACAAAGAAAGAAAGTGTACTCCAACATCCAAGTTACTTTTAGAAGAGACAGATGCTCCTCACAAAGCTCATATTTTTGCATGTTAGCAATACTTGTTTAAATTTTAGTTATAATTCATTCACAAAATATGTTGAAAAAAAACTTGCCATTCTAGATGCCTGCCGAGCAATTCTGTAAACTGTCCAGCCATTGGCTACATTTTCCAGTTGCTGTTTTATGACACTTTTGACTTCAGAAGACAAAGTTTTTTGATTAGCTACAAAAATGACAGCAGCCAATGCTACCTGGCAGGGAAAGAAGAAAGTATATTAATCAAAAAGCTGTGAAGGTATTTAAGATACAAAGCAACAACTTACATTTATAAAGTGCCTTTAAATGTTGTAAAACATCCCAAGGCTCTTCACAGGACTATAATTAAACATAATTTTATCCAAAAAATGAGTCTGATCAAAAGCTGAAATGACAAGTCAAATTAGTTTTGATGCTACTTTCACTAAAAAAAAACTCCCGAGGGTGTAGCACAATATAGCTATTTCTTGAGAAAATAATTACATCTAAAAACCATTTTTACTTTGGAGCGACAGCATGCAGGAAACCAACCTTGAAGGCAAATCACAAATATTCTTTGGTAATGAAAAAATTTATCAAATTAAACAAGTTTCATATCAAAGGGTTACGTGTCACTTTTCTAAGGAATAAAGATTGACGCTCACTAAAAATACAATTTTACTTCAGTCATTATTTTAAAATGATAATGATAACTCTTAACGTAATCTTGAATACCTTAAAACACAGATTTTATTGGTTTGTTCACTAAAGGTAAAATTCAGATCATTGAAGACAGTCAACCATACTCATTAGCAAGTAAGCTCCTACATAAACGGGAAAAATGCTCTATTAGGAAATCATATTTTATTAGACCTATATTTCTTTGAAAACTAAGTGCATAAATAAAAAGAAATATATGAATCATTAAAATGTTATTGGTCGGAGTCATACAGGTACTTTTGGACAGCCAGCACTGTCTCACTGGCTTCTCTTCTGTGCCATGAAGCTCTAAGGATCTCTTCTGTGATTCTGCTCATCGCGAGTTAAGAAACCAGTTGACTAGTTTCTTATACAAAATCAGTAGCACCAGACAATTTTATTTTTCCCTTTTAATCAAATATACATTTTTTAATCAAATTAATCTAAACATTTGTTTTACCAGAAGTTCTTGTTGTTTGTCTGTCGATGAAGATCCAATCATTTTATACAATTCCATCAGTTCTCCTAGCATCCCTTCTCCCAAGACAGGCAACTGCATTGCTATAGCTGCAAGGCTATGACACATTGGAATACGAGCAGTGTCCTGTGCATTATGTAGTTGGGTCAGCAGAGATTCAACCACAGGCTGGCTCAGGTGAGGGCGACTACGTGTCAGCTTTACCATGCAAGTAAATGCAGTCTGTACAAAAGGGAAAAAGACACCAAATAAGTATCAACGAAGGCATCAAAGGTACAGCTGCTAAGCCTTCAACATCATAAAGAGCCAGACTTTACAGAATAATCAGAAAAAAAATCACAGCAAAGAAATGAATATTATCCCTGTCAACCTCATGTCTTGCCAGAGTTAATACATCAAAGTGCAAAATTTAACCAACATATCTGTTTATGCAGCATCATAAAGTCAGGTCTCCCACCACACAAATGGCATGTGCCCACTGATCCCACTATGTTAGATCTTCCATTTCACCATGCCCCCTCTTCCCATCATAACATATGGTCTTCTCCAACGAACTGTGATTGTCAACATCCCTCAAACCACCACCACACAACCTTCCAATTTCCAGGAGGCCCTTCCGGTGCTCTGGCTCCAGATTCCCACTGAGGCAGGATTTCTCTTTTGTTTCTGTGCAGAAAATAGATCCAAAATGAGACGGTGCTGCTAATTTTAGTAACCTCCATGTCCCTAATACACCATTCCAATCTCCCCATCATATGGAACTTTAAGTAATCAGTGTTCCTCCATTTACTGAGGATACTTCATTGACAGGTACTATAAGGCCTCACTGATTATTAACCTTCAGATTAACTTCCAGCTCTTTCAGTCTCATTATCCATTTTTGGATCTATCTTCTAATCTAAGCAATCTATCTGACCTCCTTTATAGTTGCCTTACTATTGTACCTCACCAATTTGTAGTAACCAACATACCAGTTATACTAACATCAAAACCAGGTCACTGCAATCTGGAGCTACCATTCCTGACCAACCAGCTGGACCCTGCCCTGCACAAGCCTTCGATTTGGCTATCAATTAGCACTCCCAGGACCCTGGGATTGAAACTACCAGCTCTAAGGCTTAGTTCCTTGCCTACTGATTAGAAACCATACATGAGGCAGAGGTCCGGACACAATGCAAACAGCGCCCACCTATTAATGCAAACGTTAAATGAGGGTCAACACTTACATGACACACATTTCATCAACAGTACTTGACTAAAAGTTGTTTTACAAAACTTTTAGGAGCTTATACAACTGCTGTAAATATTGATAATTCTTAAATTTGATCTATTTTTATATCAGTTGGGAGTTTCATAGAATCTTAAATCCCTACAGTGTGGAAACAGGCCCTTCAGCCCAGCAAGTGGACACCAACCCTCAAAGCATCCCACCCAGATCCATTCTCCTGTAAACGACCTAATCTACACATCCCTGAACACTACGGGCAATTTAGCATGGCCAATCCACCTAGTCTGCACATCTTTGGACTGTGGGAGGAAACCAGAGCACCCAGAGGAAACCCACGCTGACAGGAGGAGAATGTGCAAACTCCACACAGTCGCCCGAGGGTGGAATCGAATCTGGGTCCCTGGTGCCGTGAGGCAGCAGTGCTAACCACTGAGCCACCGTGCAGCCCCTCCAGTTTGGAGGGTGGGAAGAGGGAAGGATCTATTTTACTATTGCCATCATGACATATGGTCTTCTCCAACAAACTGTGATTGTCAATATCCCTCAAACCACCACCACCACCCCACCCTTCCAATATCCAGGAGGCCCTTTCAGGAGTTTGGGAAGAGGGAAGGCTGTATTTTACTACTGCCTCTTGGTCTCCCTGCTGGTCTTCAACTCTTTCCTTCTCTTGTATGTCCTAGCCCAAAGTAAGCAGTGACCTCATGTTCCCTCTATGACTGAATGTCTCTATTCACCACCTCAATCCAGGAAGGTTCCAATTTCTCTGGTCTTAACTCCTAGTCACTGGCTCCTCTGAGATTCTACCTGTTCACTTCTACCAGTCCTGGCCTCTCTATTCTTTCCTTCCTAGCCACTTTACTTATAAACTTGAGGATACTGCTTCACAATTAAATACCTTGTTCCCTCGAAGAAAGTGGCAGTTACAACCAAATGACAATTAGTCCTTGAAATGTTACGTTAGACTTCAGGTTTCTGTAGGAGCTTTCAGGAAGATAAGGATAGAAAGGACAGTGGGAACGAAGTTAAAAGATGAAAAATAGGGTGGGGAAAACAGTAGAAGACAAAAGACAGAGGGGAACCAAGAGAAAACAGAGTGAAAATAAGTGGAGACACTGAGTTATGCAAAGTGATTTATATTTTTACGTTCATTAGGTAAACTAGTATATGTAGAACAGATGTTTACAGCGTCTGATGTAAATGTGTCTGCACTTGAACTTCATAAATGCAGTAAAAAAAGTAATGTATTTGCAAATTCAGAGCAATTCATTATTTTAATGACACTAAATCTCAATGTGATGATTATCTTTTGAGCGCCGCAACATTGTTGAAACAAATACATATTTCAAAATGACTAGAAGGGGGAGGTGTACAATGATGTTTATAAATTCATCACAACACTGATCTCTTAATCTTACATAAATTACAATGGCAAGCATAGTCAGACAGAGCAGGAAAGACAACAGGAAGACTAGGAGTGCCTTCCCCAAGACAATTTTGTATTCTCTTTGATAGTCATGCTGTGGGACTGAGAGCAAGTTGCCAACTCATTCAGATGTAATTAGTGGATGCATGGCAGCAAAATTACAAAAAAAGGTTTGTATCACAATCAGTGAAGGATGGGTGATGATTGGAGGTTCATATTTATAGTTCATAAAGCGGAAACACTTACTAACACTGTTTTGATGGTATATTCCAGTCTATTATCAAATTTAATTCTTACAGCTTTTCTTTCACGCTACTGTCCTGCCCATTGTTATTTCTCTTTTACATTTTACTAGGCTCAGACAATTGTTCAGCACAGATGAGAGATCATTTGACCAGTCCCTCTTGCACCAGCTCATAGAAAGAGTTGCTCCATTTAATCCCACACTTCAGCCTTATCCCCATAACTGTGCACATGCAAATACGTTGGATGTTGTAAATCTGGAATAAAAACTGAAAATGCTGGAAATATTCAGGAGGGCTAGCAGCATCTGTAGACACAGAAATAGAGTTATCACTTCAGGTCTGTGACTTTTCACTAAAATGGGGAAAAATCAGATTCATAGATAAAAGGTACTGCAGATGCTGGAGAATCCGAGATAACAAGCATGGGGCTGGATGAACACAGCAGGTCAAGCAGCATCATAGGAGCAGGAAAACTTGACGTTTCGGGCCTAAACCCT
>JAHRHZ010000019.1:41240285-41277460 GCA_024137785.1 Ginglymostoma cirratum | reverse complement strand
TTTTTTTTCTGATGAAGGGTTTAGGCCCGAAACGTCAAGTTTTCCTGCTCCTATGATGCTGCTTGACCTGCTGTGTTCATCCAGCCCCATGCTTGTTATCTCAAAAATCAGATTCATAATAGGTTTTCAGTATAGCATGGGGAGAACAACAAAAGGGAAGGCCTGCAGGAGACTGCAGCAGGGATTATTACAAGACAAACATTTCCAAGTACAAGGTTGAAGGGAGCAGTAAATGTAAATGTCAAAAAACAAAGGGTGTCCAGAAGTGGTGTGAACAGCTTGATGGAACATGCGAAGTATGAGCACGAGCAAGCCATTTGGCCCATCAAGCCTGCTCTGCCATTCAACAGGACTATGGATGACCTGACTGGCCTCAATTCCAATTTCTCACTTGACCCCCATAAACCTCTACCTTTATAGACCAAAAATCTGTATAACACAACATGGAATATATTCAAGGATCCAATCTGCACTAGATTCTGGGGTACAAAATTCTAAAGATTAATTTTCCCTCATCTCTATCCCAGATGGAGAGCCCTTTTCTCCTCCTCATTCTAGATCCCCCAGAAGCATTCTCTCAGCGTCCACACTGTCAAACACAACATGCCCCACAAGAATTTTAAATGTTTCAATGGATCACTTCCTGTTTCTCAAATCTATTGATCATATGACTAAGCTTTCCTTAGATCCCATCCCAGTGAGCCTTCTCTGAACCATCTCCAATGCAACTATATCCCTCTGAAAGATGATAACTGCCATTTGAATATAAAGTAAGGAAGAAAGAAAGGAACAAAATTAAACGTGCCAGAGATTATCATTTACAATTGTTCAATTCAATGTTGAGCTCAGAAAGCTGTAACATGCCCAAATGAAAAGTGAGGGACTATACCATCAGCTTGTGAAAGAACACTGTAGCACAAAAGTCAAAGTGGGACCAATGTGAAGAATTAAAATGACATTTGACTGGAAGCTCAAGTTTACAGTCTGAATGGAAGTGTTCCTAAATAGTTACTCAGGCCCTGATGTAAATTAGATCACATCATTAGCTACAAATATACCATGCCAAATTAAAGAAAAAGTCATAAATCTCTTTCACTCAGAAAGTGTATCAGAAGCCTTGGACAAAATGAAGGGCACAGGTAAAAGGGCAAATGTTGCATTGCCCAAGTTTGCATGGCAAAACAAGTTGGAGGTGGTATGCCTCCAGAAAAAAGGATGGGAGAGACCAGGGCAGAATTGGAGCAACATACTGACCATATATCCCACAAAAGCAGGCATAGTTGGGATCCATGTAATACCTAAAGGAACAGTTTTTATTTAGAGCAAGCTAGAGGAAATAAAGTTGTTGCTCAATGTAAAAATAAGTTGTTAGCCAGAGGAGGATAATAGTAGATAGGGACTGTCTCTTCACTCAAGAAAGAAGTGGAGAGCTGTCAGGCCATTCTGATGGAGACAGAGGGACTGGAGGTCCATTGTGAAAAGGAGACAGTAAGGGCCTGTAAATTGTCAAAGGTCACTGTTGGAGTAAGGGAAGGAAAACAAACAGTAAGACTTGAGATAAAAAAAAACAAAACCAGCTCAATGGGGCAGAACAGACTGAAAAAAAAAGTGGATTGACAAAGGCAGTGCTATTTGTATTTTGGGAAGGTGGTAAAAGCAGGCTCTTCAATCTTTCACCTCAGCCTCCCAATACCAAATTATTTGTATGTCCTGTTACAACTTGCTTTGGCCTTTCATGATGAAACATTCTGTCATTTAACCTTTTCTTGTCCCTATCATATCACAGGCCTTATACTATGGTTTATTCCCAATCTCCTACTCTGAATTGTCCAAAACTACTAAACTTCAGAGAAGTCACAGACCTAAAATGTTAACTTTGTTTCTCGCTCACAGATATTACCAGGCCTGAGTATTGCTAGCATTTTCTGTTTATATTTCTCTTCAGGTAAATGTTAAATTGCCATTTGAAAGTTTCTACTGAATATGACATGACCTTTCTATTAGCTTGTGCTTTCCAGATTTCAGCAACCCTCTGCGAGACAAACATTCTCCTAATGTGCCACCTAGCTTTAAAATAAGGTGTGATGGAGCAATGACTTCTGATTACTGACATACTTGCCAGAGGAAACTAACTGTCTTGATTTTGAACATGCTTCCCACCCACTAAATTATTCTTATGCAATGATTCAGTTGTGATCGAAGCAGACATAAAATGTTGTCAGTGACCCAGGCTTGAATCAGGGTTCAACATGAAGCAATTCTCTTTCTACACCTTGCAGTTTAACTACTTTAGTGAAACTGCTCTTCAAATAAAACATATCAGGAATTTTCCGGCAAGGGAGGGTCAAAAACTACTCAACCTGAAAAATAAAAATCAAAATTTGCAGCATTCCAAGATTATGGCACACAATGTGCTCTCTCAGCCACAAGTGACACATTCTGTCAAGGAGGAGAAAAGAGATGCCCATCCTCCACTGAAAGATACCACACTCTGTAAACTGACTGAAAAAGGACTAATTAATCAATGCCAGTGTGCTTAACAGGAATATACCGCAGAACTCTAACTTGCACCCTAAACAGTACTGATTTCAGAAAAGGTGTATTACAAGAAACAAAAAAAAATTGGTTTTAGTTCTTCCTTTTTGGCTGCAAATTCAAGCTGAGAGCAAAGACCGCAGCAACACCCTGGGGCATGGCAAAATATAAACATTCCAAGGTAAAAGGATTTAATCCATTTTACACATTCATAAGCAGATTTTATTCCTCACCTTTAAAGCGTTCTGTGCTCCTACACCATTTTCCTGGCTACAAAGAACTAGGAGAGACTCCAGTGCAAATACTGCATCTTGTTCCAAAGATAAAACATCTGCAAGCAGCAAAAATGATTAAAATTAAATGACTGGAGTGGTAGTTAGATATTATATTACATCCAATGATAAGTGGTAAACAGACAGCAAAATGTTGGAGTTTGGGAATTGCAAAGGTCTAGTGCTAAAGTGGCCTTGCAATTTCTCTTTTTTTGGAATTGGGCTTTTGCCACAAGCAAAACAGTTCTTAACCTCAGCAAATTCAAGTCAATTTCTGCCTAGACAAGTCAAAGTCATAGTTACAGTGTCTACTGATGCACAAAGGATCGAACCTCACCCTTTATTTCACCATTTGGAATAGCATGCTTACTGCAATGGGTGGTAATGAAACAATAAATTGCAATGTTGACAGGATGCAGAACAGCAGAAATGATGAGAAATTACCACCATGGCCAGTCAATCTTACTTAGTTTATTAATACAGGTATTTCTGTTGTTAACGCGTATATTGTTAAAGCAAATTGGCTGTAATGCGATTGATGAATTGTGAACTCTGCTTACATAATGCAAACTTTCTACTGTACAGTATAACAATTTCCTACAGCAAATTCCCTATAATGCGATTTTCTATGGTGATTTCATGTAGTGCGATTTTCTTCAGTGCGAGGTCGCACAAGGACACAGCTATCGCGTTATAGGAGAAATACCTTTATTCAAAATAATGGGTAACACAAATGGAGATTCACATGCTTTTGCGGCCAATTTTCTTAAGCAAATATATAATGCATGACTTCAGTTTATCAATAACTTTTTGTGGAAAAACAAAAACTACTAGAATTTTTGCTATATACATGAATAAGGTGTGCTCTGTGCAACAAAACATAACATGTATTTATAGTTTCAACAAAAAAGAACACAGAACAAGAAAAGCTATAACATGTAACATTGAACTATTGGTGATCAGAATATACATTATCAGTTGATATATGCAATCCAGATAGCAACACTTTTGGTTATCATTTAAAACAGAACAGGTTGTTGCTTCTTATTGACTAGTTTTCGTTTTAAAATTTCTAATGATCACGACAAGGCTCATCTCCCAGTCCTGAAACTGGAGGACTACATGAAGTTTTTGCACTCCCAAACTTTTTTAAAGGAAGGGTATTAGATATTATATAGAAATATTACCTCTGTGTTGCTAAAGATACATACCAAATTCAAGTGTTACTCCAAAAAATTTGAAACCAGGTCCCAGCGATAAAAAGATGAAGGTCAAACTCACGAACTCCTACCCTCATATACATTGTAATAATCAATTCTTGCCGAACACAATTTGCAATATTGTCAATTATGTCAAATGGAAGTACAAACTTTTATCACCTTATTTCTCGAGTCAGTTACATCATGTTTGTATATTTGCCTGTGTTCGCTGGTGTCCAAAACACCAAAAGACAACATAACTCTATGTGAACATTTCTGGTGTCCATCAAGCTACTGACCAATTTTCTTCCCTTTCACTGGTAGTGATTTAAGTGTGTTTCGTTCCTTTCTGATATACGATTGCCTACTATCATTATCCATAGGTCATTCCGGGCAAATCTTCAAAATTTTAAAACTACCCCAAAATCAAACGTGCATACGGACAAACAGTTAGTGTCTCAATGATTCTATACCCAAACTGCTATATTGTTAAAAAAAATGAATTTTATAACAGCATGAAAAAGAGAGTTTGGAAAAAAAAACTACCTATAAGCTCTTCTGTCTCATCTTTCCTTTTCTCCAATTATTGGTTCTCCTCATCCCTCACTACACAGGTAATTCCTGAATATACTCAAGTTAGGTTCAATACTATCCCTGACAGTGGAATAACCATCCAAGACATCTGACAAAGCAGCTGAGATCCTATCAACTAAGCCAAATCATAACCTTTCAGAAGTCATATCACAGAACCAAGGCCAAGATTGAGGCCATTCCCCTCAGTCTCAAATGTGATTATAGTGTCTTGTGCTCAGTTTGATGGTGCTGTCACCACTGCCTTCAATCCAGCTGTCTTTGCATGCTTATATCTGGGTTTTTTATTGTCTCCAATTTAGGTCTACACCCAACTCTATCCTTTGTTCACTCATATCCTTTCAACCATTCCTCCTTTAAATAAAAAATAATGATTTGAACATATTTTAACAAAGAAATCAAAATCGATAACGTTAACAGGCAAGTGCATGCTCACTTGATAACAATATGGATTTTCATTGGAATATTTCAAACAAATTAAAAATACTCGTACAGGTTATTACATAAAAAGATAAATATAATTTTGGACAAGCCTACATTTTAAAACAATTTATTTTAAGTATTTTCTTGAAGGAAATTCTTTACTTTTAATGAGATTTACTAACAACAAAATAATACATTTTAAAATCAAGTGAGAGAAGGATCTTTAAAACATAGTCCTATTATTGACACCTAGAGACGAAGCTGAATGTCGGTTCAGATTTATTTATAGTCTTCCGAGTGCCAATGACTCATGGAGCTAGAAATTTAAATAAGCTTCATGACGGGTTACATAAGTACATGGTTGTTAGGGCTGCATCTGCCCATAACGTTCGTCAATTAGTCAATTTGGTCAAACAAAATTTTAAAGGGAGTTGTAAAAGCATATTGAAACTCTGAGAAAAATAAAACACCATTTGTTAATCTTCAAACATGATATTTCAGCTGTTATTGCAAACATGAAAAAGTGTGATGTTTTTGTTATTAATTTGACACTAGATCTGCATGATTAACAGAATATTTAACACAGAATTTACCCCATTCAGACCATGGCCATAAAGGGCGGCATGGTGGCTCAGTAGTTAGCTGCCTCAAAGTGCCAGGGACCTGGGCTTGATTCCAGCTGCAGGTGACTGCGTGCAGAGATTGCACCTTCTCCCGGTGTGTGTGTGAGTTTCCTC
Organism: Ginglymostoma cirratum; assembly: GCA_024137785.1. NCBI lineage: Eukaryota > Metazoa > Chordata > Chondrichthyes > Orectolobiformes > Ginglymostomatidae > Ginglymostoma > Ginglymostoma cirratum. Next base: position 41,271,703 of record JAHRHZ010000019.1, on the reverse strand, counting down.
TGGGCGCTCTGCTTTCCCACCACAGTCCAAAGATTTGCAGGTTAGGTGGATTAGCCATGCTAAATTGTCCACAGTGCCTAAGAAGGTGCAGGCCAGGTGATTAGACATGGGAAATGCAGGGTTACAGGGATAGGGTAGGCGGGCTGCTTTTCAGAGGGTCGGTATTGATTCAATGGGCCGATTAGCCTGCTTCCACACTGTGGGGATTCTATGATCTTACTTTTGCCACTAGTATTGACTATGATTGTTTTCTTCCTCCTGTTCTTTCATCAGACGTAAGTTGTATTTTTGTGATTTGTCAACTACTGGCTGTAAATGCCATTATAAACAGTACTCTACTTGTTATAAACTACTAGCTCAATGAATTTGACTCTAATTTAGAATCCTGTATGATTTCTGAACTTGTTCAATTGAGATTTCATCTTTGCCTGCATGAAGACTTTGCAAAATCATTACAATCAACCTCGAAAATTGGAACCCAACACTTGTTTTTCCAAGATTACCTTTCTCCAAGCAGGAAGCTACATTCGTCAGAACAGTAACACTGTGGGCTGCAATTGCACAGTTGCTATGGTAACAACACTCTTGTACAAGTTTTATCAGGTCATCAGGATGCACGGGAGCAGTAGCGTTTCCTTTTAAAGGAGGAGAAATGCAAATAGCATCAGCTGCATTCATATTTCAATCATACAGCCTACAAAATCAGTTATTTACTTCAAAGAAAGAAGCTAAAATAAGCAGGTTAGGCACTTTTTGTTTAGTCCTGGAACGAATTTCGCCACGTGCAGAACAGAAACAAATTCACTACAGTGTAACTGTGGAAAAAAAAATCATTTTATAAATGCAGTAAATTACCGATTTTAGTGGTATTTTAACATACAGCTACACACCCACACAATTTTTCGGGAGTGAGTGTTGTAAGCTACTAAATATATGAAGTGCTATATTTGTGCAATTCCTGATGTACGGAACAAAAAGATTGCAAATGCAAGTGCAATCATTTCAGTTGAGAACTTGAGTGCTCTCATTTGGGTAACGTTGAAAGCTTGAGGTTCACCAACTCTGACAGATGACAATAATTTTAAAATAATGTCTGGGAAGAAAATGGTGGGGCTCTTGTGGTGCGGTGATAGTGTCCCTACCTCTGAGCCAGGAAGCCTGGGTTCAAGTCCCACCTGCTTCAGAGCTGTGTTATAACATCTCCAAACAGGTCGATGAAAAAATAAAATCAGTCAAAGAAATACTATACAATCAAAATTTGCCTAATTTCTTCCTCTATTACTTCCAGAGAATATCACTCCAGTATAGTTGAGGAAGTGTTAAGCTTTTGGATTGGCTACATTTTGGAGGAAGTGTTAAATGGGGGTCCAGATGGATTTAAAAGACCCCACAGCACTAGGTTGAAGGGCTGGGTAGTTATTGTCCTGGCCAAAATTCATCCTTCAATCACCATCACTAAAACAACTGATCTGGTTATTGAAATAAAACAAAAAATGCCAGAGAAATGCAACAGGTTTGGCAGCATCAATGGAGAGAGAAACAAAGTTAACCCTTCCAGGCTAGTAGGATGATTCTTCAAAACTGCAAAGGGCTTGAAAATGATCTTGCTAAGTAAGGTGCCACATTTACTACTTTATAACAGACACTACGCTGCTAAATTTTAATCACTGGTGATAGAGCACTTTGGGACATCCTGAAGTCGTGAAAGGCATAATGCCATTTTTTTCTTTATTTACCCTTTGCACTGCAATTGATCCTGAAATAGAAGTTGCACAGCAGGCAGTTAACCTCCAGGAGCTTTGCCAAAAGCCCAAAACCTTTGTGTATGAGCTGAAGTAATGATGGTTAACATACTGGCTGGGTGATTCCATTGTCAAACACAGTTTCCACAAGGTCACAAAATATCTATATGGAGGATGAAACATGCTGATTTTCTTGCTTCCTAGTTCAAGATCATCGAGACAAATTGTAGTATCTCCGCTGTAAGGTATATATTAGTTGAGTACTGGATTGCATTCGAGTGATGGCATTTAATGGAGATTCGCTTATGCTCCGATAGACAATAGACTAATTGAGATGCAGAGGGTTCTTGTGGCACAGTGGTAGCAGCTCTACCGGGGCCAGAAGGTCCATTTGCTCCAGAGGTGTCTCATAAAATGTCTCAACACATTGATTGAAAATATGTTTAATTAAGGTGCAGGTTTTTATTTACAGAGGCGCATCATGAACAAAAGATTATGCTTCCGTTCTGGCCTTCACCACCTGGCTATCTGAAACAGCCCAACTGTCAATCATCTAAGCGCATGTAACTGAAATGAATTGGGTGAAGCATGCTTTTATATCAGTTCATTCTCAATCTGACCAGTACACCTATAGTCTGCATTAAAAGCAAATAATTCCAGCTTTAGAAAACAATCTTTTCAGAAAACTGCAGAGGAGACTTCAACTTCACATAGCTGATTGAAATCACTGGCGCTAAAATGTTAGCCTTACCTTGTGAATTGTAATAGTACTGTTTCACAGCTATAGTTCCAGACAACGTAGACAAAACAGAAAGCGTACCCAATTTCAAACTGTCATAAGGGCTCCGAAGGGCACATTCACAAAGTGACTTGACAGAAAAGAGAAAAAGTTCTCATAACGTCATTAGGAACAGGAATGAAAGACAATTCGTTTCATAAAAAGACAACGTAATGATAAAACAACAGATTTCATACTTTCAGAGATAAAAGGTACTGCAGATGCTGGAGAATCCGAGATAACAAGCATGGGGCTGGATGAACACAGCAGGTCAAGCAGCATCTTGAAAGGATTGGATTAAATGTGATAACCCATGAAACTTGATGGGCTTGTTAAGCATTAAGTAGTTATTCTAATAAACGGTAATGGGCAATAAAAAATGACTAACCATAAATCAATATACACATTGAACAATCCCAACTCAAAACACTGCTGTCAATGTATCACTGGTATTAATCTTTAATGTTGAACTTTTAACTATATTTCCTTATTTTTCTACTTTGTACCTAAGATTTTGTACTTAGGTACCTTTGTCCCTAAGGTGGCGCTGGGTGTCGTGACATTGTACACTTTTCACTGTACTCTTGTGTTCCTGCACTTGAGCACACGTCACAATGAAATCTAATTCTAATTCTAAACTGTTAGGCACCAAATCTAAACAGATGCTTGGAAGCACAATCTGCAAATGTTACACAGAGCAGCAATCTGCATTTATTCAGTGACTTTCACATGAAGGGAAAGTCCAAAGCTCTTCAGAAACAACTACAGGAAAATAAAACTTAAGACATAAAAGTTTGTATTAAAATGGGTAACCAAGTGCTTGATCAAAATTATGGTACTTGGAGGTTTTAAAAGGTGAAGAGATGCAGAGGCTCTAAATATGGAGTTAAAAAATACAGCTGAGGCAGTTGAAAACTCTGCCAACAATAATGGGGAAGTGAGGGGAGTAGTAGTTTTACATTTAATTTTGATCTGAAATATGCTGTCCAAAGGGCTGGATTCACTAGTAGCTTTCACACGAGTGAACATAGGCACAAAAAGCCAAATGGCCTTATTTTGTGCCACATGACTACCAACAGTCAGCCAACCCATTACATTAATGTACGTTAATGATTTAGACACAAATATAGGGAATTTTATTGCTAAATTCACAATACAAAACTGTTTACACAGCATGATGGCTCAATGGTTAGCACTACTGCCTCACAGCGCTAGGAACCCGGGTTTGATTCCACCCTTGGGCAACTGTCTGTGTGGAGTTTGCATGTTCTCCCTGCGTCTGCATGGGTTTCCGCCAGATGCTCCAGTTTCTTCCCACAGTCCAAAGATGCGCAAGTTAGGTGGATTGGCTATGCTAAATTACCAATAGTGTTCAGGGATGTGTAGATTAAGTACCTTGGCCAAGGGAAATGCAGGATTGCAGGATGGAGTAGGGGTGTGAGTCTGGGTTGGATGCTCTTCGGAGAGTTGGTGTGGACTTGTTGGGTGAATGGCCCATTTCCACACTGTGGAGATTCTTAAAAAAATCCAGATCAAAAGAAATATATGGCAATGCAAAGAGTTTTCACACTAATAGCATTATTTATTGAGGTGCACATTTTTCCAAACCATGCTAGCAAATAATTTTATGAATAACTTCAAAAAAAGACTATCAGGCCAAGAGGTGAAACAGCGCATATTTAGAACAATTAATTGTAACCAAAGCACTTCTTTAAGCCTCATGCCAAATTAATTCAGTTAATCATTTCTCAGTATTCATGCCTGGATTTAATCTGAAAATACCTGAATGTTATCTCTGGTCCACATGTGTGGCGTTTTATGAGCCAACAATTTCAGATCCTGAACAGCGAGTCTTTTCACAGCTTTTCTGGGGTCTTCTTTCAAATATTGCAGCAAAAGCTGAATCTGTTCAACACAGAAACAGAACAAATTAGTCACAGGCTACAATGTACTGAACTTTCAACAGCAATCAGTACTTGTTTTAAAGCAACTTGTCCATCAAAATCAATTCTAAAGACAGTTTAAATACACCCATTTTGATAACTTCTTTTGTTATATTGTTCGTAAAATCAGCAAACCACTTGCATGAAACAACAGTTTGTTTGGGTCCTATTAGAATTGGCTTTCAAATCAGAACTCTGATCACCTTACTATTTCTTTTCTGTTTGCCCTGTGTTCCAAACTACTTGTTTCAATCTTTGGAAGAACTAGAATAAAGATTGGGAAGCGGTCCTTATATTAATTTCTCAAATAGTTTTGCAAAGCTTTTCTTCTGCCACTTCCACTTCCACTTCCAAACAATCTTTCAGCAACTTCCAGAAACAAATAGCCTGCTGTTGCTAATTAAATTCGACATTCACCAATTCACCACAATGAACACTGTAAAATCACAATTTTGCGCAGTTTAAACTGAATAGTTTACAGTGGTGCACACTGGCAAAAAATTCCTTACAGATTTATAACTCAAAAAAAAAAAGAGTAAAACAAAATATTATATTAAGGATAATTTAATCCTCTTGCAGTCCCAGTGGGCAATGACAATTTTGATCTCATGTTACTTGCCTAAGACTTCCCACAATTAACTATGCTGAGAACAGACAGTTAGGCTGATTAACTTAATTAATTATACAAATTAATTAATTACACAAATATTTAAGGGGAATGTACTAGTGGTTTTTTTAAAGACTAGGTAGACTTTGAAAGATAACTCTCACCTGCTTTGGAATATCAACCAGTGAAGATGCAGCTAGTTGTGTACAAGTATGAAGCGTAACTATTACCATCTTGGTAGAGGGGTATAATGCTACCAATTTCTGCAGAAGGACTCGAGTGCTGGAAGCGAGGGTAGCATCATGATGCATATGCTGCAGAATGGGGATCAGTTTCAACTTCAGATCCACAGGTGTGGCTAATCCTAGAAAGCAAAGTTCTAAATAATTAAGGGAAAGCTATATTTTCTTGCATTCAACATTTAATAACTATAATATATTTTGGACAAACACTGCAGAGGTAGGGTTGAGTACATTATGCTTAAAATGTCTCAGTCAGACTTTCAAAGGGCACACGCTTGGACATCGGGCTTTGAAGGAAGTGTGGATGCTAATTGGAGTTATTTTTGCATAGCACTCAAAGCTTTATTTGTCATTGGTTCACTTGTATAAACTTTTCACATTCGGAGGCTTTTATTTGACAACTCTTTTGTCATGAAAACACACTAAGTGGGGTCTTCATTTCTTAAATGGTAAACAACCACCACAACAAAGGTCTATGATTTAATTTGATAGAGAATCATAGCCCAAAGTGCACACAAAAATATGATTCAAAACAGGTGAGAGCGAAATGCAAAGGTCCTGCAGTCAAAATTTAGGAAGTTGGATAAGAAATTAGCAAGTAAGACCTCGAAAGTAGTCATCCCTGCATTATCCCCAGACAACACGACTGAATATAGAAGGATGAAGTGGATGTGACATTGAAAATATTGTGCAGGAGGGAGGGTATTAGACTCCTGAGACACTGAATCCAGCTCTAAGGGAGATGGGACCTACACCAACAGGACTGGCTGCACCTAAACAGGGCTGGGACTAACTTCTTTGTGAACAATTGATTTGCTAGGACTCAGGGGAGGGATTAAACCAGTCGTGGTCAGTGTTACTTAAGGAGAACACCGTAGCGCTGGAAAGAGATGCCCATAAGGGGAGGAGAACACAATCTGTGCGACTGGATCTAAAGAAGAAAAAGTGCAATTGCATTGCTTGATGGATCCTACAGGCCACCAACTAGAGAAACTGGCAAAGTAATTATAGAAAGGGGCAAAAATTGGAAAGTAGTTCTATGCTTTATTAATAGTGACATAGAACATGAAAGCAAGGAATCATGTTAAACTTGAACAAAACACAATGTCAGCCTCAATTGCAGCATTATATCCAGTTTTGAGCACGACACCTAGGGAAAGACATAAACGTATTACAGACAGCATGAAAGATTCACAAGAGTAGTTACAGGGATGAGGAACTTCAGTTATGTAGAACAATCGGAGAAGTTACGATTCTTCTCCTTGAAGGAGACTCAAAAGAGATCAGAAGATCCAAAATTGTGAGGGGTCCGAACAGAGAAAAATGCTGAGATTCACATGATTTTGCTGATGTCAAAGTTCTCTTCTCCACTTGTTTTGTGGCAATGGCCTATTGCAAGGCAAGTTTATTTAAAACAAAAATCATATATTTACAGAGCTGAATCAGTTTGCAATAATCATGCATGCCTAGATGAGCCTGCACCATATATCGCCTCCAGCTGAACTTTAAATTTTCCTTGGAACAATCAGATAGTAAAAAAGGTTAGATTGCAAATTTTTCTAATTATTAAATCCAAGGAATAATATCTACCAGGGTATTAACTCATATTTGCTTGAGATCCAATGAGACAATCACTGAAGTGCATATAATGTCATAGGTGTTGTATTCTAAAACATGCTGTGACCAAAAAGGGTGCGACTTTAGGAACACTGGATGCCATGGAAAACTACTGTCTTGAAACAGAATCCAAGAAATCTCCAGTGGTACTCCATGGCAATATATTTTTTGTGTTCTGTGAAAATGAAGTAATCCTAAGTATTTGGATATGTGACAGTATCATCTTGAATTTTCCATTCCAGTAAATAGCTCCCTAATATAAACACCATCAACCTCCTCCAGTCCTGCCACCCTACCACATTTACCACTGTCAGTGCCCAAAAACTTTTATATATCTAAAAATGATCAGGGTTATTCCTAATTAGGATGCGTTCTTTATCTAGTCAAGTCCTATAAGTGACCTATCCAAGCATCAAATTAAATCGGGCGGCTCCAATACCAGGAATCTAGCTTTGAGGGAATATTTAATGAGCTATTGATTTGATGCCCCAGGCAGGCTGGTTCAATGAAAAGCATTTCTAATATAGATAACGTAGGTTATGGTCACTGGGACATCTAAGGTTCCACAAAAACAGTGTGTTTTGTGGCAGCCTGCCAAACAGGGTTACAAATCCAAGTCCATCTTAAACCCCTGCTTGATTTCAGTAGGCCCCATAAGCAGCCAGAATGTCTTTCATGAGATTTGACTAATTCTGTCCTATGTCTGCTTGTACTTTCATGTGAGCCAGGCACAGCAATAGTACCTCCTTAATATGTGCAGCGGAGATTCACATTTTCTACACTTGCATTTTTTCATTTGAGTGCTAATGTTGGAATCTGGCAGAGGTGAGAAACTCTATCAAGTTTTCCATCAAACTATAATTTATATAAACAGTCAGATTCTGACTTAGGAATTCAAAACTGCAAACTAGTTAAGGAGCCTAGTTAATAGAAACAGCTCGGCAGCAGCAGTTATTGTCAATCAACAGAAAGCGAATAGATGTTCATTCCTATAGGAAGGAGATGAATTAGCAGTTACAACTTGGGTGCTAGTCATCTGCTTTTACAGAGAGCTGCAGGCATACTAAGTGAAGAAGTATGGGTACTAACTTGGTGCAGGTGGGATGAGTGCAAAGGAAGGAGGAAATGCAGCTATTTAGACAGCCAGAGTCCTCAGTTTGGACAATGCAATGCATTAGGAAGAAGAAAAGCTACCTTGACATTTTCTGGAAGGAACCAGTCACACCCTTGCACGAGGTACTTTACATCTGACTCATGGTGAAGGATGGGAGTGGAATTACGACTGAGGCAAATATGGAGTTCCAGAAACAGCAATGCAGAAGGCTTAGCCCTTAAATCTGCCAAGCAGGGTTCAAGATTCTTGTAAATTAGGTGGATGACAGCTGAGGGGATGAGCAAACCATGGTGCAGAAAGCCATTCAAAGTGAGGGGAAGCAAAAGGAATTAGTTTACAGTAGAGGACTGGAAAATTAGGGCAATGAATACCATTCTCTTAGGCCAAGAGCAAGAGTACCAAAGGCTACATTGCTGGCCCAGTGACACAGTTAAACGCATCTCCCCTCAGCTGTAGAGGAACTTGGAAATGGCCGGAGAAGGACTTAGTTACCGTGGTTCATGTGGGTGCAATGAACGTAGCTGGGCTAAAAAATTAAGGGGCACTGCTATAAGGAATATGAGCAGCTAGGGCTGCTTAAGAAGCAAAATCACAAGGATGGTAATGACAGATTAGTTCCTGAGCCACAAGCAAATTGGCAATGGGCAAGTAGTGGAGGAGAAATGGATTCTGATTCATAGGGTACTGACACCAGTGTTAGGGAAACAGCAAGTTGTACTGTTAGGACAGTCTTCACCTGAGCCAGGGTAATAGAGAATTATGAAACCATTGCAGGAAGAGGGGTTTAAACTAAATAATGGAAGGGAGATTCAACATAAGGGAAGATTTAGGAAGTTAAGAAGAAAGAACAAAGCAATAGTAATGAGAGTAGTGATAACCAGAGTGTCAGAAAAGGACCATGTCTAACCATAAGAGTGCACCAGCAAACAGAGAATAGAGTTGGGAAAAACTGTAAAATGAAAAAAAAGGGTATTTATCTAAATGCACACAGGAATTAAGACCAATGGATACATTGGTAGCACAAGATGAAATATTAGTACGGTATGATAGTCATTAGAAAGACAAGGTTGCAAAATGACTGTGGCTAGAACTGGAATATACAAAGGGATTTAATGTTTTGGAACGAGAGGATGAAAGGAAACACAGCCGGAGTGGCTCTATTAATCAAGTGTCTAAAAAGGATGAGAAAAGCTAAAGAAAATGTTTGTAAAATAGAGGAGGTAGTAATGAGAAAAAAAGAAATGGCAGAGATTTTGAATAAGAATTTTAAAAGCCATTCAACTATGAGCCAGCCCAGCCATTCAACAAAATAATGGCTGACCCAGTCGTAGCCTTAACTCTGCTTTCCTGCATGGATAAAGGATTGCTGACCAAGTGGAGACCATGAGTTGGGAGAAGAGAAGATTTTTCAGTGTAACATCCTCAAACTCGTGGAGTGCCACAGGGATCAGTGTTGGAATAATAATTCTTTCAAACATATACTAATTTGGAAGGGGGAATGGAATGTACTATAGCCAAGTTTGGAGAAGACACAAAAATAGATGAAAAGGTAACTGGAGATGATAATAACTAGTCTGCAGGGGGCTATATACGTGATAAGTGAACAAAAACCTTGGCAGATGGAATATAACATGGAAAATGTGAGGAAGAATAGAGGAGCTGAATATTATTTAAATGGAGAAAGGCTGCAGAAAACTGCTGCACAGAAGAATTTGGAGCTCCTTGTGCATAAATTACATAAAGCGAGCAAGTTCAGGAATGCAGCAGTGGTGGCAGAGACCCTGTCTCCGTTGGTGTAGTGTGCATCAGCGTGACTCTGGTGATTCAAGCTTGACACGCATGATGGCTAATAAAGAGGGAGAAAGCTAATTGTTAAAGTAAATTGGGAAGAAATAGAAAAGCAAACAACTTCAACAAGTATATAAGAAAAGAAAGAGTAGCTATTGTGAATATGGGACCCTTGAAGGATGTAACCGGGGAACTGATAATAGAGAGCAGAGAAATAACAAATAAATTTACTTTGATTACTTGATGTCCAGTCTTCAAGAAGTGACTGCAGAGTCAGTGGAGGCATTAGTTGAAATATTCTAGAACACTGGATTTTGGGAGGCTTTCAGTGGATTGGAAAAGTGTTCATGCACTGCCCCTGTTTGAGGGACAGGTGTAGATAGAAAGCAGGAACCTATAGACCAGTTTGTCTAGCATCTGTCATTGGTAAAATGTTCTTGTCCATTATTAAAGAAGAAATAGCAGGACATTTAGAAAAGCTTAACACAATTGAACAGAGTCAACATGGTTTTGTGAAAGGGAAATAACGTTTGACAAATTTGCTAGAGTTCTTTAAGATGATAACAAGCAAACATGATAAAGGGGAACCAGTAAATGTAGCGCATTTGGATTTCCAGAAGGCATTCAATAAGATACTATGTAAAAGGTTACTGCACAAAATAGGTCATGGATTTGTGGATCATATAGTAGCATTGACTGAGAAACACACAGAAGGCATGGGGTTGCAAAGACATAACTAGTGGAGTTCAACAAGGATCAGTCCTCAGGCCTCAATTATTTATTGATTTGGAGGAGGGGCAGAGTGTAACATATCCAAATTTGCTTATAGAAAAATATATGGCAGGGCATGTTGTGAACAGGATATAAAGAATCGGCGAGAGGATATAGATAAGTTGAATGAGTGTGCCAAAACATGGCAGATGAAGTAGGCAAGTATGAAGTCATGTTCTTTGGCACGAAGAAATCAAAAGGTAGGCTATTATTAAAAAGGAGAGAGACTCCAAAAATGTGCAGCACTGAGGGAACTGAGTATTCGTGAGTGAAATACAAAAATTAAGCATGCAAATGCAGCAACTATTTAAAAAAGCAAATGGAATTTTAGCAGTTACTGCTGGGGAGCTTGGAATTTATAAGTTACGAAGTCTTGTTACAACTCTACAAGGTGTTGGTGAGGCCACACTTGGAGTACCATGTATAGTTTTGATCCTCAAATTTAATAAAGGTTATATTCGCATAGAGTCAGTTGAAACGAAATTCACAAGGTTGACTCCTGGGATGAAGACGTTGAATTATCAATAACAGCTGAGCAAATTAGGCCCTTATTCATTAGAGTGCCAAAGAATGAGGGTTAATTCTACTGGAACGTACAAGATTATTAATGGGCTTGACAGAGTAGATGTTGAGAATATATTTCCACTAGTGTGGTAGTTGCATGTAGGAGATATAGTTACAGAATAAGGAAACACCTGATCAAAACTTAGATGTGAAGGAATTTCTTTTCCAAAAAGGGAGAAAACATCTCAAAGATTTCAGTCCAGAGACTTGGGGAAGCTAGATTACTGATGTATTTAAAGAGGAGTTAGATTTACAAAATATCTGGGTGTTGGGGGCAACGAGTAGCTGGCATGAAAGAGGAGTTCAGGACTGGGGTATATCAGCCACGATCTTATTGAATGGTAGGGTCTGAGGGGCCAAATAGCCTACTGCTGGTTTTATTTCTTATGTTCTTCATTAGTGCTAGTGAGAGCAGTCTTGGAGAAAGACAGTCCAGGTAGAGACTTGCTGAGGCATACACGCCCTATTTCACATCCAAACACAAATAGAGACTGCTGCTTTGCCTTGTGCTGACTTACAGATTCCCAGGCAGTCAGAGTTTAATAAAATACCCTGGACATAAGGAGAGGAAGAGACATGGAAGTAGCAGTTGTTGAAAGAGAGAAAAAGTTGTTTGCTGCAAGTGACTCAGGTGGAATGCACGTGAAAGATTATTCTCCAGGTGAAGAAACAGAACATGTGGGTATTTAAGGTCACTGACAATTTCGTCCAACAAGACCATAGAAGCAATCACTGGAGTGAGTCTATTTGCTAGACAATAGTTCAGGAATTCTTGGAAGACAAAGGGACAGGTCCTTTGATGGTAGATTGATGTCAAGACTTTGACTAATAAGACGAGGCATACCTTTAAGTTGGCCACTTTGAATTCTATTTTTTAAAATCTCTATGGAAAACAAACAACGACATGACCAATGCAGTAAAAAGAAAATATAAACCTTACAAAAAAGCTATGGCTTCAAAATAGTGGCCAGATTGGGTGAATAATATCCCTGAAATATCATTACATTCTGAAATCTTACCTTCAATCATTTCACCAATCTTGTTGCAAATTCCTGCAGCAAAATCTCTGTGGGTACGGGTGGAGCAAAAAAAAAAAGGGGGGGGGGGGAAGGTTAGTGGGAAACAAATGGAAACACATACTTTTACAACTTTACACAAGAAAATTCTGAAAGTAACAAAGGGTGAAGTTTAATTCTTTAAGATGTTATTTCAAGTTCCAATAGTTTATTTCAAAACAAGACAAATTGTCAAAGGATTTTCGATTTAAAGTTGGAAATTTCCCGGAAATCTACTTTTCTTTAGCATGTTAAGTGCAGCCAATGAAATATTGCCTGGTTATTTATATTTCATATAGGAACTATCTCTTTACAACAGTGTGCAATGGGCAAATCTGGCCATCATAACTGCACATTAATTCATACTCTAAATTCCAAAACACCACCCCAGATTCTGCATTTGTGGACTTTAATGTCAAGGTACAATGGTGTGAATCAAACTCCCAAATTGAATACAAATATTCAGCAATATTCTGTTCTAAATAAGCCAAGCACAGCAACACTAGTGAAAAGACAAACTTTTTTTTTCTTTCTTTCCATCATTCTGAGGATGTGGGGTTTTCTGGCTAGAAATCACAAAAACAACTAAAGATTAACTTTATCACATTGATTTTTTTGTGATTACATTAAAACTCTTCTTGTCACTTCCAACGCCTCACAATTTGGAAGACAAATCCAGTTTTCTTAACCAGTCCAACAATCTTTAAAGGTTTGTAAACATTTATCCCCACATATCCCTAGAATTTTCAGGGATTTTTAAAAAATTGTTCAAATGGTCTGGACAGCATTTATTACCCATTTTTAATGTGCATGGAGCAGTTAAGAATCAACGATCTAACTGTGGGTCTGGAGTCATATGTTGGCCAGACCAGATAAAGATGGCAGATTTCCTTCCCTAAAAGACATTTGTGAACCAGATGTTTTTTTTCCAAAACGACAGTCAACAGTGGTTACATGGTTGCCATTAGGTTAACTTTTTATTGAATTCAAATTTTCACCATCTACCATGTTAGGATTCGAACCCACGTTCCCATAACGGTAACACGTGGTTTTGATTACTAGTCCAGTGACATTACCAATATGCAGTCTTCTCTGCATTAAATTTCATCTGTCACGTCTGTATATTTTACTAGTCTACATCCATCTGAAGTTTGCTACTATCACGCTCATTGTTTATGACATGAACGTTTCACGTCATTTGCAAAATTGGTATGTCCCCAACATCACATTATATCTCACCCTCAGAGAGATGTCTATACAGCCCTATTCAGGCTACAAAACAACCGTTCAACAATACTGTCTCTGTTTTACTGTCTCTCAGCTAATTTCATATCCAAGCTACCGCTGTCCCTTTATCCAACATGTTTTAATTTTGTAGTGAAGTCTGTTGTAATATTTGATTAAATGCTTTTTCAAAGTCCACACAAATAACATCAACTGCACTATTTCCATCAACACACTACACTGCAAAGGAGTTAACTTAAATTCATCAAAACATAATTTGCTCTAACGAATTCAAGTGAGCTTTAACACATTCTTCTACATGCACCAATTATTTAGGCATGGTTATCTCAAAGTTTTGCCGTTATCACTAAGTTTATTCCTCTCTACTTTTTTGAACAAAAGTCTAACATTCAAATTCTTGCAAGTGTTGGACACTGTACAGGCATCTATGAAAAACTGGAGATTGTATTCATTGATCACACTTTTTCCATCTTTATTTTTTCTTAAGCAGTAAAGATTATATCCCATTCGACTTTCAGCACTGACAAATCTGGAAGCACCTCTTCATTTCTATCTGAATCAAATGGTCTACTTCCCTGTCATATTTGCAAATTCCTTGTCTATAATGAAATCAAACGAGGATCATTCATTTCATAACAAAGCAATGCACTTGGGCCTTGCCAAGATGATTTTGAATTCCTAACTGGTCCCACCTCTTCTTTGTCTCTTCAGACATTTATAAAGTATGCTTGGTTTCCCTTTTCTATTACCTGCAAATATAGCAATCACTTCTTTTACTGCTCATGTCTTATTCAATTCTCAGTTTTATGTTTAGCTTGGTTCTCTACTTGATTATGAGCCAGACACTTATTATAAGACTGTGTTTTTTCCAGATTTATTCTAACTGCTATATATTTGGTCATCCATGGAACACCAGCTTTAATGCAAAAACAAAAACCGAAAATGCTGAAAAAACTCAGCAGGTCTGGCAATATGCGTGAGGAGAAATCAGAGCGAACATTTTGGGTGCAGTAACCCTTCCTCAGAATTCCTGTCTCCAGCTTTGATGCCCTTGCTTTCCTCCTTTTGGCAGTGTTTGAATTCCCAATCTACATTTCCCATTCACTTTGGCCAGATTCCTTTCGAACTCACTTAAATTAGCCTTCATATGGTGGGTTCTTTTCACATTTTATTTTCTGTCTTATGCCACAATGATGCTGTGATTGCTGTTTTCCAAATATTCCTCCACTGAACAATGCTCCGTCTACCTCACTTTACCCCCAGAAACATTATTGTTTCTTCTTCACTGGCTGGAAGCATGCAGTTCAAGAAAATCCTGTTGCACATATTGCAGCAATTCTTCCTCTTCTTTATAAAGTTATTTTTCTAATCTGTGTTATGATAATAGGGGTCCCTCATTGCATATTCCTGAATTGCGCATGCAAGCTTACTCCTTTATCTCTTTCTCATTGTTTTGTGCCTATGCCTAGCAATGCAATTATTCCTCCAATGTTCCTTAATACTATCCAAATAGAATCAGACTTTCAAACCTTGATCCTGCACCGAGAACTTCATTCCGTACCCATTGACTCCTTACCCCATTTTTAAACTATCCCTTCTTTACTGGATACTTTGTAGAAATGCATGTTCAAAACCCCTTTCATCCCCTTGTATGAGTCATGACTCTATTACTGTCATTTAATTATAATCCTACATGGCAACTTTTGCCTGAAATCACCTTATTCAACTGTAATTACCAGTCTCCAGGTACTTAAACACTTACATTACAGATCTTATTTTGTCTCACATTTCTCTATACTGATCACTCATACTTCTGAAATATATTTTAGCTTTACTCTCCCAATCTTCTGTGGATGTTATTCCTCTTGTTTAATACTTCATCCCTTACCCAACTCATTTTAAATTATACCATTAATTTTGCAACAGTAGAAGGATGTCGAGTTTGACACCTGCTGTAAACAAAACAAAATTCAAGTTACCTTAGACTGGACTGCCACTTCATAGCAACTACTGATAAATATTATTTATAGATTTTCATGTGACATGAAGCAAATAGCAGTTTTGTTTATGTTAACAGTCACATGAACACAAACATATAAACAAATATATCAATCAACATACATGATCTTGCTTCTCACCCAATAAAGATGCAACTGTTTTCAAACATCAGCTCTGAGGCAGGAATAAATGTCACTCAGAGTGGCACTTACTTGGATTGTGCAGAAAAATGGGCGGCAGCAAAAATGGCAGCTTCTACTTCAATATTATCATGTGAATCTAGACTTTGCCGAATGCTGTGATGAGCATTTTTTCGGTCAGGAATAATCGAAGCCATACTTCCCAGCATTCTGCAAAAAGATACAATCTTGTGACTCTCATTTTCTTTGGTTAGGTGCACAATGATCGATATACATATAAACACACAAACATGAAAATAAACAACAGCTTCCTTGTTAAGTCCACAAAGTGGGAATCTATAATGGATATTATACTGAGTTAAAAATCACAAGCTGCTTCTGTAAGTTACAATGTTCATGTCAACCCAGGAAATACAAACTGCTTGACAGTTACAGAAGACAATGTGACTTGTGTAGTATACTAGATGTTTCATACAAATTTGTTTTATTTATTTTGGCTAAATGTATGCCAATTCACTACAAATACTTTTGGTTCCAAGGCACAGCATGTTTTGACACAACACCAGAATTTTGCTTACCGGAGAGTGATGGCTCTAGCCACTGGATCATTGCTGTGGATGACCGAGAAGACTCTCTTCACAAATTCATCAACATTCAAGATTTTCTCCAAGTGCTTTTCACTCTGCTGAGTGACTTTCAACACACACATTCTCAGAAAGTTGTTTCTGATACAGGGAAATACTGAAGTCAGTTAAATCACATTTGTTACAAAAACTATGTAAAACTAATTGTTTGAACATTCTTTCAAGAGATATTGATACTTACCCAACTCTGAAGATGTCTGCAAGCTTCAAAAAAGCAGAGTTTATAAGAATCGGAAATGGGTACTTTTGAAACAACCTAGGGAAACGAACAACTGCCTCACATTGCTCACCAAGTTTCCCTGATCTCAGTCCTTGAAAGATAGGATAAAAACATTGCAATTGGTACTTGAACTCACTACAGCGCAGTTCAAAGGTTTAGATAATTTAATCTACACAGCAATTCAGAACATTTCTCATTATGAAAGTCTCCTATTTTTGAATGTTTAAGTCTTGAGGTAAAATACAAAATTTTGTTTGTAACAGGGGTCACTAACCTGTGTTACATGTTTTATTTGCAAACAGTTCTGACCCGTGCTTTTGGCTGTTCATTGAGTCTTTCCCACATAAAAGGCAAAACTCTTCTCTAATGCTTCTCATACCCAATCTATGTTACACCATGTCACTGATTTTTCAAAAACAGAAAGATCCCTACCCCAACACCTGATCTAAACCATCCAACATAGCAAATCACCTTGGTCTGGACTGCTTCTTATGTTTTCACTCTATGTTTCTTATATTTTTTAAAATGTTGTTGCAATATATTTTCCACAACTAGTTTCAAGGAACAAAGAATAAGAGTAGTTCCAATAGGTGGGTTTCTCAAACTGCAGATTCCAATCCAGATCCAGATCGTATGAATGAAATACTCATGCTTAAGTTTACTTCGTAAAATCCCACCCTCAGTTATCCATCACGGCCAAATGCGTCTCACACCACCACTCTTGGCTTTTTGTGATAGTGCTGATTTGCTCAAGCCACTGAACTCTGCTGCAACCTCTGAATACAAATTTTCAGTTGATGGAAATTTACTTCCAGTTAGGTGGAAAGCTCAGAGAAAAGGAGGGTCAGCAAGTTGTCAAGCGTGGCAGTAAATCCCTCACACACAGAATATTCATCCATTAACCAGTTCAGTGCAAAATAGCCGATGTAAATCTCATGAGTTTTGGTGAGCAAAGCATATGTCAAGTGAAACACCAAAGAAAGAAGCAATAGGCAAGAACAGCAGCTCCTTAAATGAGGAAAGAGAAAGGCAGCACCTCAATGAAAGTGGATGGGGAGTAGGAAGTAAAAAGTGACTCTGGGCTGGAGGCAAGGGAGACAGACTGATATGACTTATGAGCTTACACCAAGGAAACATGCAAAATAAGTCTATTGTGTATGTTGATTGAATGCCCAGACATTTGCATAATGTCAAGGATAACAAGCATGGGGCTGGATGAACACAGCAGGTCAAGCAGCATCATAGGAGCAGGAAAACTTGACGTTTCGGGCCTAGACCCTTCATCAGAAATGGGGGAGGGGAAGAGGGTTCTGAAATAAATAGGGAGAGAGGGGGAGGCGGATAGAGGATGGATAGGTGGAGAGGAGGCAGACAAGTCGAAGAGGCAGGGATGGAGCCAGTAAAGGTGAGTGTAGGTAGAAGGGTAGGGAGGAGACAGGTCAGTCCAGGGAGGACGGACAGGTCAAGGGGGCGGGATGATGTTAGTAGATAGGAGATGGGGGTGTGGCTTGAGGTGAGAGGAAAAACAGGTTAGGGAGGTGGAGATGAGCTGGGCTGGTTTTGGGATGCGGTTGGGGGAGGGGAGATTTTGAAGCTCGTGAAATCCACATTGATGCCATTGGGCTGCAGGGTTCCCAGGCTGAATATGATTTGCTTTTCCTGCAGCCTTCGGGTGGCATCACTGTGGCCTGCTGTGTTCATCCAGCCCCATGCTTGTTATCTCGGATTCTCCAGCATCTGCAGTACCTTTTATCTCTGCATAATGTCAATGTTGTTTAGATTTAACACTTCAAATTGTGCTCATGTAACAACTTTAATGTCTTTTTTTTCCCCCTTTGGTCTACAGCAAACGTCAACATAATTAGGGTCATTGGCTATGATCTGTGAATGATTATTTCAACGGTATTTTGACCAGGGCAAAAGCTTGACAAACTTAAAGGTAAACACAGAATACAGATTTATCAATTTATCCTTGGAAATAACTGGAGGATTTCAAACAAATACAAGCCATTCAAGTCGGTCAGAAAAACGTTTATTTTCGAATGATTTGTTTCGAACAAATTTAAGATTTGATTTAAAACTCAATAAAGTTAATTTCAGTCCTAATAACGAAGGCTGGGATTATAATACGCCACTTTTCTGAAAATAACAATCAGTTCACATCCATCGATATCTAATGTGCAGATGCAAGATTTTAGACCCAGTTGCACAGACCTCCACTGTCCAAAGGGGCACTTTAAACGTTGGGAGAGTGTCACTGAGGGTAATAATAAACACCAAAACGCAGCTGCTGCCCCGAGATGGTCCCAGATATTCTGCTGCACATCTTAAAGGCAATTTGGAAAACGTTCCACCGGTTTGTTAAATCCGAGAAAAGAGAGCGGCAGCGGGCAAATTGCGCCCGATAGGTACCTTTATCCAGCTCCATCAGAGCAGAGTTGGCGTCCATTTCCTGCTCTCCATAACCACCTTCCGACAGGAACGGCCTAGCTGCTGCCAGCGCCATGATTAAACACCACTTGCTCTAACTGGAGGGAGCCAACCGCCTTCTCCCAGTAATGCACCAGGAGCGGAGGTGACAGCGGGCCGACACACTTCCGCATGACGACCAATCAGCGCGCGTGACGTCAATTTGGCGGGAGGTTGATGGAGGAGTGCAGAGCGCGGGAGTTGTGTTGAATTCAGTAGCTGGGAATTTCAAGATGCTGTTCCATTCTGTGCTCAATAGCAGAATTTGTAACAAAACGCGAGGTGAGAACTACTCCAGCTTTATAAAAGGGATGTGTGCGTCTTTTTTTAAAAGACAACATTGTCGCGATGTATTTGTGATACGTTATATAGCATTGCTTGTTTAAGGTTTATTCATCAAAATGCTTTAGTCAGTGTTTTATTTCGCCGAAACTAATCGCAATCTTCGTGGCTGTAGGTATTCACTTAAAAATAGAAATTTCTCAAAGTTTTGGTATTTGAAGTGCAAGTCGATCAAGTGACTATAATTTGTATTGAAGTGCGAAATACCTGCAGTTATTTTTTACTGCTTTGGTCTCAGTTACACGAGCTTTCGAGGAGAAAAGCTATTTGGTCTACAATACACATCACTGTGTCGTTGTCATTAAGATGTTGGTAGGCTTCTAGGTCTAACGTGAAAGCACTAAAATCGAGTTATTTGACTGGATATTATTAAAGGATTTTAATTAAGGCTGTGGTTGAATGCTTTTTGAACGGGGGACAGCAACATTTAATTTTTATTGGGTGTTAGATATTTTTCGTATTGACAAAAGTTTTTTTTTTACAAAAAGAGGTATCAAATTGTAATAATTACTGCTCATCTGTCACGCATCACCTTTCAATTCACGATTTATATCCAGCACTTGTTAGTTTAATAGTGCAGAGTGAAGCTGGATAAAAAAATCAATTTGAGATGCATTTAGTACAGAAGTCTATTGTGCAGCTTATCGTTTGCACAGAAGTTTAATCCTGTGCTTCCATCGGCAATGTACTTCAATTGCTTTTAATTGGAATTCAGCTACGTAAATCGGAAAGATTCCATATTAACTCTTCTCAGCGGTGATGTAGAATACTGCAGTCAGTTTCAGGTTGAGAAGCAACACAAATTACTTTTCCTGACTTCAACCTAGTGACTGTGTGAATGTGAAAGCGTGGATGTTGGTTGAGGAGTGTGATTGAGATTAGCTAGAATACCTTCTAGGTTCAGAGACAGTAGGAACTGCAGATGCTGGAGAATCTGAGATAACAAGGTGTAGAGCTGGATGAACACAGCAGGCCAAGCAGCATCAGAGGAGCAGGAAAGCTGACGTTTCGGGCCTAGACCCTTCTTCAGAAATGTGGAAGGGGAAGGGGTTTCTGAAATAAATAGGGAGAGAGGGGGAGGCGGATAGAGGAGAAGATAGGTGGAGAGGAGACAGATAGGTCAAAGAAGCGGGGATGGAGCCAGTAAAGGTGAGTGTAGGTAAGGAGGAGATAGGTCAGTCCCAGGAGGACGGACAGGTCAAGGGGGCAGGATGAGGTTAGTAGGTAGAAGGTGGGGGTGGGGCTTGAGGTGGCACTTTTCCCTGCAACCGCAGGAAGTGCTACACCTGCCCCAACACCTCGCACCTCATCCCCATCCCCATCCCCATCCCCATCCCAGGCCCCAAGAAGACTTTCCACATCAAGCAGATGTTCACCTGCACATCTGCTAATGTGGTATACTGCATCTGCTGTTCCAGTTGTGGCCTCCTCTACATTGGGGAAACCAAACGGAGGCTTGGGGACCGCTTTGCAGAACACCTGTGCTCGGTTCGCACTAAACAACTGCACGTCCCAGTTGCGAACCTTTTCAATTCCCCCTCCCACTCCTCAGACGACATGTCTATCCTGGGCCTCCTGCAGTGCCACAACGATGCTACCCAAAGATTGCAGGAACAGCGACTCATATTCCACTTGGGAACTCTGCAACCCAACGGTATTAATGTGGACTTCACAAGCTTCAATATCTCTCCTCCCCCACCGCATCCCAAAACCAGCCCAGCTCGTCCCCGCCTCCCTAACCTGTCTTTCCACCCACCTATCCCCTCCTCCCACCTCAAGCCCCACACCCATCTCCTACCTACTAACCTCATCCCGCCCCCTTGACCTGTCCGTCCTCCCTGGACTGACCTATCTCCTCCCTACCTCCTCACCTGCACTCACCTTTACTGGCTCCATCCCCACCTCTTTGACCTATCTGTCTCCTCTCCACCTATCTTCTCCACTATCCTTCTTCTATCTGCCTCCCCCCTCTCCCTATTTATTTTAGAAACCCCTTCCCCTTCCACTTTTCTGAAGAAGGGTCTAGGCCCGAAACGTCAGCCTTCCTGCTCCTCTGATGCTGCTTGGCCTGCTGTGTTCATCCAGCTCTACACCTTCTAGGTTCATGCGTGGTTAAATGTCTCAAATATCATTCTGAATGATGAATGATCGCTTTTTCATTAAAATGATGAATCAAATAAAAATTAAACCCCATTAATCTGGATATCTCTGTAAGGGATTTATCTATCTTAAAATTGCCTTTTGGATGCCATTTTTCTTAGTCCGCACAGCAATGAAACATTGCTGTAAACTTGTATGTGTGGAATATGTTGTACAAAAGATAAGTTGTAGTCACTGCAGAGTTTTTTTTTATTGTCAGTTGCTTGTCTATTCGTTTCAACATAATTTTATCTTTCGTGTTAGAGTCTCACAGCTACTCATTAGAGACTCTGCTGCAATATTACCAATGTAATCGACGGGATGAACACACTTCATACGGTGATCTTGGGGCAGCAGTTCCTCCATTTGGCTGCTTGTGGTCTACAGGTAAATTGACCTCTCCAGTGCTTGACCGAACTTCTTGCACAATTATTGTGTCTCTCTAATTTTAATTAGTTAAAAGCATACATTAGTTTGGAATCATGAAGCTACAAATTTGATTGCCACGTTTGTGACGTTACAGCCTGATTATCCAGAGCAAATAAGTAGTGCCCATGAAATAAGTATTGTCCTCCTCAGTGATACTGAGGAACAACAAGTGGACCAGTTGGACATTAAAAGTATACTGAATGGTTTAAGTTTTAGGGCTTTTTTTTAAAGTTATCTAGTATTTAAATCTGTCAGCTGTGAGAGTCAGAGGTATTATTTATTTAAGGGCCACAATTCAGATGAGAAATTGTTTTAAAGAAGATTAGAGTAGACATCAGCCACCCAAGTCGAAGAATCTCGAGAGAATTATACAAAAAACATCGTGCAAAAGGGGATGTAATTTTAACTACAGTATGTTAATACTAAATTGGGAAACAACCTCACTTCGTTTTCATTTGTTTGACTTCATTTCGCTTTCCATGCAAAAGGGATTGTGTGAAAATTAAATAGTGCTGATATGCTGATGATTTTTAATATGACTATTTTACAGCAGATCTGTGGTGTCAGGTCCTTGCAGTGGTGAATGAAGAAGGTATAGTCAGGCTGTACGATACAGAGTGCCGTAACAAGGAGGACCCAACTTGTCGAGGTGTGCCAACATTTTGTTTGCTTGCTTTCCTTGATATTTCTTTCAGAAGTCTCACCCAGGTTGTAGTTCAACAGGTTTACTTGACATCACAAACTTTCGAAGCGCTGCTCCCTTGCGTAGATATTTTTTGAAATGGATGTATCTAAGTCTCGTTCATATCATGAAACGACATTTCTCATTTATAAAACAATGACGCCTTTTTTAAAATGCAAAACCTCCAATAAGTGGGTACTATGTACAATTCTATCCTTCATAGGCACCATGTGGATTCCTGTCCAGTCATTATTAGAGCTCTACAGAGAAGTAATTTTTCCACCTGCTTCAGTTAAACCTTGAACTAATTTTAAAATATAAATGATTTGGTTTGATTTATTATCATCACATGTACCGAGATATAATGAAAAGTATTTGTTTTGTTTGCTATCCAGATAAATCATACCTTGCATAAGTACGTCAGGGTAGTAGAACAGAATGCGGAATTCAGTGTTACAGCTACAGAGAAGGTGCAGAGAAAAATCAAATCTATGATCTAGCATCCAAGATGAGTTTTGTTTAGGAGGTCATTAGTACGTTGAATTCTCTTTCTCAAATGGAGGCTGGAACTTAATTTAATCAAAGTTGATTAGATTTTTGATAGACATCTTAGTTGGAGATTGAGTGCCAGCAGGAAAGTGAAACTGAGACCACCACCAGATCAGCCATGCTCTTTGAATGTTGAGAAGGCTCAGAAGGCTGCATGGCCTACTTCTGCTCCAAAGTTCTATTTTCGTATGGAAATCTCATTGCCACAGTATAAGGGGAGTAACATGGAGTCTGTAATAACACCTTTAGTGTAAAGTTCTTTTGATTCATTGTGCCCTGTAGCTTTCTCAATCATTCCTTTGATTTGTATCGATTACAAATTATCTCATGGAGGGTTACTGGACCTGAAATGTTGACTCTGCTTTCTCTCTGCAGATGCTGCTTCTTTCTCTGGAAATTTCTGTTCTTGTTTTAGATGTGCAGTATTCGCAGTTTTTTTTGTTTTATTTTATGCATTATCATGATCAGTTTTCATTCTAGCATCTACAAATTAGATATGTTCAGTTGCTTAATGAATACAGGGGTCCCCGAATTACGAATGTCCAAATTAGGAGAGCAGTCTCATAGAGAGATGTAATTTTAAAGAATGCGTGAACATTTCTCATACTTAGGAAAGTTACTTTATATTGTCCTGCATTGTGTTCCAACTTGCGAACGGACTCCAGAATGGAACCCATTTGCAATCTGGAGTCTACCTGTACATCCTAATAAATTGGGATAACCTGCTGCCTGGTTTTGGAAAATATGAGGTGAAAAGATATGCATTTCCCACCTATGAACCAGTAATCCAGAATCAGTTGCAAAACATGTCTATAATTATGATTAGTGCAAGCAGTAAAAGGTCATTTGCATATTTGCCTTGCTTGGTTTTTCTCTTCCTTTTCCAACTCAAAGGAGTTGTATAGTCCATTAAAATTTTCCACATCTTGGAGCACCGCTTCAGTGTTAAAACACTAGTGTGGAGAAGTGTTTCCTCTAAAATAAAGCAAAGCATTTAATATGTTGACTCTAATTTAATGTAAGTTGTTTTTGATATATCAGCATGATCCCCCGGCCTGCTTAATGTAAATATGCCTGTATGCTTTAAAGGTGAGATTTCTGTAATTATAAATAGTCAAACAGCTTTATTTATAAACACTATAAAGAACAAACAGCAATCTCCCTTCCCACCATACTCAATACTGTTCTTGGTGAAATTCCAATATCACACCAAACTAATACCTCCAGACACTACACCACCTAACATTGACAACCTGTTTTTGTCCACACTCCAAAAGATGTGAAACTCAAAATGCTCCAGAACTAACTTAGTTTTGGAAGGGCAAAATATACAAATATTGTGGGATGTTCTTTATAGTTAAGTGTACATTTTATTTGCCTAAACATTTGTTGTACTGTGGCCCCAAGGACAACTTAATAAAAGCCAAAAGAACTGCAGATGCCGTAAATCAGGAACAAAAACAGAAGGTGCTGGAAAAGCTCAGCAGATCTGTGAAGCAAAATCAGTCAATGCTTCGGATCTGGTGACCCTTCCTCAAAACAAATTCTGAGGAAGCCGGACCCAAAACGTTAACTCTGATTTTTCTTCATCGATGCTGCCAGATCTGCTGAGCTTTTCCACCGTCTTCTGTTTTTGTTCTCAATGACAGCTTTGTTCGTTTCTCGACCTGGTCTCTCCTTACTAAATTAGAATTTTATATTTTCAGCATGGTTGGCTCACAACAATGCAGTGTTTGACCTTGCTTGGGTTCCTGGAGAGCCAAAATTAGTAAGTACTCTATTTTCCTCGTACATTCCTTCTGTAGAAAAATGTGTGACAATAGTACAGTTGAACATTTGTACTTTCGTGTGTCTCTTGAAGGTTACAGCTTCAGGTGATCAGACAGCAAAACTCTGGGATGTGAAAGCAAGTGAGCTCCTTGGCACATTTAAAGGCCACCAGTGCAGCCTCAAGTCTGTGGCATTTGGAAAGCAGGAAACAGGTACCATATCAAATTAGCTTTGCTCCATTAAGCTTTATTTATTAAGGAACAAAAATACTCAATTTTTTTTATATTTGCTTTTGCTGAAGCTGTATTTTGCACTGGTGGAAGAGACGGTAACATAATGGTCTGGGACACTCGCTGCAGTAAGAAAGGTAGGTGTTCCTCAACATAATTAAAAGAACATATTTTGTAAAGAGTCAGTGTCCTGTGCATTGTGCTGTGGAATCACAATGCATTTTGAGAATGAGAGAAGTTTAGTATTGCTTTTTGAGCTCCATTGCGTCCCTCATCTTTGACTTTCTCCAATATTTGCATTTGTTTCTAGTGCATCCTCACCCAAACCCCTATCATTGAAAGTGTATAGTCATCTTTTGAGAGGCACCCATGAGAAATTACTTGCAATTACGACCCCCCCATTCTGTTCAGTCAATATGTTGAAAGGAAGATTTAAATCTCCAAATGTGGTTCTTCCTTGCTGGCTGCAGATAGAGCATTAATCCTTTCAGAAGTAGCCGTGAATGAATCTTTTGTAGCATGTGCAATTCTACCTAGGAACGTGGGGAGAAATTGAGGCCCAACTTGCAAGTAGAGCGGTGGAATTAAATAAAGACCGCTCTGTGTCATAATTGCAGTTGACTAGATACAGTTGGTTCTGGTCTTGCAATTATAATTATACATTTTGAAAGCAAATTGTTCAACTAACTACTGTAAATTTTCTGAAAGGGAAATTGTTATCTCTTGGGCTCCTTTGTACTATCTGTAAAGATTTTATTGAAAATGAGTTTACATGGTCTGAACCCAGTTTATAATGACAGTCACCAAAGAATCCTATTAGAGCAAGAAGTTGCTTCAGAATGCTAGGTTGCTGGTTGCTGAAACTGCAGTGATGGGAGGGGTGAAATCCAGTTGCATGATAGCCAAGTACTTTGAAGTTGAAAATCAAACTGAAAAGAATAGTTAGTGATGTTGAAATTTGCTGTGAGATCATGTAATTCTCTTCAAACTAATCACTTATCTTGTTTTTCATTTGTAAACTTGGACAATTATTATCAGCCATGATCAAATGGCAGAACAGACTCAATGGGCTGAATAGCCTAATTCTGTTCCTATATCTTATGGTCTTATGATAACGTATTGCATTTTAGTAATGTGTCTCATCTAAGATGACCACTTCTCAACATCGTTTAAGAAACATTGTAAATTCATTCATTTATTTAAAGACTGTTGAGATTTACTGCTGTGGACCTTGAATAGTGGCATGGTGGCTCAGTGGTTAGCATTGCTACCTCACAGCCCCAGGAACCTGTGTTCAATTCCACCTTCAGATGACTGTCTATGTGGAGTTTGCTTATTCTCCCCGTTTCTACGTAGGCTTCCTCCAGGTGCTCCAGTTTTCTTCCACAGTCCGAAGATGTGCAGGTTAGGTGGATTGGCCACGCTGAAATTGTTTGCAGTGTTCAGGGATGTGTAAGCTAGTTGGATTAGCTGTGGTAAACGTGGAGCTATGGGAATACAGTAGTCTAGATGGGGATGCTCTTCAGAGGGTCAGTGTGGACTCAATGAGCCGAATGACCACCTTCCACACTGTAGGGGTTCTATGGCTCAAGCTTAATATATTGTACCATGATTGTGGATTGCATATTTTCCAGCAGAATGTGCTCTTGATTTTGACTCCTACGTGTTACATGTAGTTAATTTTTCATTTCATACTTGAATTGATCCCATCTACTAATGAACTGGGGAGACAGGACTTGCCTAGGTAAGGAAGCGTTTGTAGGGTTGGACTGGGACAAATTAGATTGCTCTTTCAATCAGACAGCAAAAGGATCCGTAAGGCCTCTTTCTAAATTGTTTGTCTAATTTGAAGATCTAAATGTCCTGGGTTCTGCTTGCATTCCTCTCAATTTCGTTTGGTGTCCACATATTAGCATGAGCCACTTTTTGAGACTTTGCATAGTGAATTTTTCACTCTTGTTTTGCTTACTGAGTTTAACTTGGTAAATTGCGCAATGTAACAGTGATCCCAGGACTTAATTTGATAATACGCTCATTTAATATTTATGAAAAAAATTCTTTCAGAATATGGTGCCAATAAACAATTGTGCCATGCGTACATATGATTAATGTATTGAAAGTTTTTAGATTAGATTTTGCTAAGTTTATGTTCACTGACCAGTTCATTACAGGTAGTTCATTTTGTTTGGAGCTGTATCTGTATATTTAATTTAGTTTGATACCTAATAATTTTTTTATGCCTTCATTCTGACTTTGATTTATGCCCCAGTACGCCCAAATTTTCCTGTGCCTCCATGTTCTGCAAAGTTCGCCTATTAGTGGACTGCCACAAGGATGAATCCTAGGGTCTCAATTGTTTACTGTATATAATAATGGCTAAGAGGAGGGTGCAGGGTGTAATGTATCCAAACTTGCTGTTGATACAAAAATAGGAGGCACAGTATGTTGTAATGAGGACATAAGGAATCTCCAAGGGAATCTGGATAGGTTGAGTGTGTGGGCAAAAACTTGAAGTGTGAGGTAATGGACTTTGGTAAGAAGAAACAAAAGACAATTATTTATATAGAGAGAGTCTCAATTTTTAAAAAAAAGTGCAGCGCAGAGGGATCTGTAAGTTCTTGTGCATGAAACACAAAAAGTTAGCAGGCTGGCTCAGCAAATAAAGATAAATTGAATTATGGCCTTTATTGCAAGGGGAGTTGGAATTTAAAAAAAGGGAAGTCTTCTTACAACTGTAGTGGTTTTTGTTGAGCCCACACCTGAAATGCTGTGTTCAGTTTTGGTTCCTACTTTTTTTAAAAAAGGAGATATTGGCATTGGAGGCAGTTCAAAAGAGATTCACTTGGCTGATTCCTGGGATTAAGAGGTTGATTTATCAAGAATGGCTAATCAGGTTAGGGCTTTATTCATGTGAGTTTTAAAGACTGAATGAAGCTCTTATTTAAATGTGCAAGATTCTGGGAGGGCTTGACAGCTCGGATGTTGAGATGATGTTTCTACTTGGGGGAGAATCTCAGACTAGGGGACATGATTACAGAATATGAAACACTTGTTGAAATCTGATATGTGAAGGAATTTCTTCTGTAAGGGTAGTACATGTCTGGAATTCTGCAGCCTTGAGAGTTGTGGAGGCTAGATCATCGAAAGTATTTAAGGAGAGTGTAGGTTTTTCTAATATGAGGTAGTTGATGACTGCAGAGCTAGTACAAAAGAATTGAGGCACGGGGACTATCAACTGTGATTGTATTGAATAGTGAGCTAGGCTTGAGGAGCTGAGTGGCCTACTCCTCTTCTTTCTTATTAGGATTAAATTCTACATTGCTATTCTTTCTGCCAAAGTTGAGAAGTTAATATTTTTCCACATTATGTGTCATGTGTCAAATTTTTGTCCTCTCAGTTAACCTTTCTATGCCCCTTTCCTTCTTTCCTCTTCACAATTTGTTTGTTAATGAATTTGTCAACCGTGCATTTGCTCACATCATCCAAATAATTGAAAAAGATTGTAAATAATTGAGGACCCAGCACTGATCCCTGTGGCACACCACTTGTTACTCTTGCCAACCTGAAAACTAGCCATTTATACCTGCTCTGTTTCCTGACGGCTAATCAATCCTCTATCCCGCCAAATGTTGCCCTTGAACAGTGAGATTTTATTTTCCATAGTAACCAGTAATGTGGCACCATGTCTAATGCATTCTGCAAATTTATGTACAGCACGTGCTGATTGAAGAAATTGTTCAAAAGGCACTCCCTCGACTTATCTTCTAGGCTGCTTTTGCCAGTTTGATTCAATGTAGATCTAGTCATCCATGATAATCACTGTATCTTTCTCAAAAGCCCCATTGTTCGTCTGTACCTCTTGCTGCACTGCCTGAAATATTAGGGGCCAAGAAATCACTTTCATAAGTGACTTCCTGGCTCTACTACTACTTGTCTATGCACAAACTGATTCTACATCTTGAACTTTAGAACGTGGGTCATCTTTCCCTATTATACCAATTTCATCCTGAATAATTGGATAGAACCCTCCATCTTTCCAAGCTTCCTATCATTCTGACTTTGCTGTCTCGTAGCTGTTTTTGTAATGGTTATCAGATCACATACATTTATTTCAATTTGAGCTGTCAAATTTTTGTTCTCTTACAAACATTTGTGTATTCAGATTCAGAGCCCTTGGTCTTTTTATCATTTTTGCACTGTCTGGCATTGTCTACTTGTGCACGCCTATGTTTGTATGCTCAGTCACTTCTTGCCACATTTCCCTTGTTGTCACCTTGCTGCCATGTCTTCTGCCTTCATTTTATTACATCTTCCCATACTTGATCCTTTGCCCCCAATATTTAGCTTTAAACCCTCTCCTGCCTAGTTGTGTGACTTGCCAGAACATTGATCCCAGTCTGGTTCAGATGCAGACACACCTGCTGACTATTTCCTGCACTTGGTCATTATTCCGGTCTTTTGCCATCGGTCTTGGTGCTTCCATGAAACCATATCTAAAATGGTTACCAATGACACAATGAAACATGTATTACAATAAAATGACGTTTAAAAGAGCACATCTCTCTAACTTTTAATTCTAAAAAGGGTGCAGCCTTGACAGAAAAAAAAGTTCACTGCTTTTAATTCTTCAGTGTGTCGTTGTAAGATGGAGTCATACAAAACACAAAGCTGTGAACCTTTGTTTCAAAGAGGTAGTCAAGGATCTTCTTCTGGTTTGATTGTGATGTTATCCACTCCAGCCGAAGTCTAAAAGATTGCTGATTCATTCTATCTAAGCTAAAACATTGAGAGTGGCAATTTAGACAAATGAACTGCTGAGGTGGTTATTGTGAGATAGAATGGGAGGGTGGCAGTGGAGAGATGGACAACTGAGTTTGAATGTTATTCATAGACTTCTTGCTTATGATTTAGACGGATTTTACAGACAAGTGAAGCAAATTACGGGTGCTCACAACACGCAGGCCAAGCAGACTCCTCCAAAACAGAAGAAACGGCGATTGGCTGTACGAGGACTTGCTCCTTCTGTGGTATGATTGCTTTTCTACTTGTCTGGTACTCCAATTACCACTGCTTCAGTGGCTGAGCATCTTGTTAAAAATGGGTCAGGTTTACTCCGTGTGCTGAATTATCTATCATGTTTCCACAGGATTTTCAGCAGAGTGTAACGGTAGTGATTTTTAGAGACGAAAAGACTTTGATCTCTGCTGGGGCAGTGGATGGGTAAGTGGAATTTGGAACAAAAATGGGAGCTCTAATTCCTTCTGAACAATCCACTGTTGCACTGTTCTCATTCTGACAAAGTATATATGTCTTAGTGAAGTTTGAGGGATAAATGTTGGCCAGGGCACTACTACATGTAGCACCAGGAGCTCTGAGTGGATATTGGTTTAATGTTTCATATGAAGGACAGCATCTTTGGGAGTGCAGTGAAACATGTCTAGATTACAAACTTATTTTCTGCATTAGGACTTGACTAGGACAGTGGTGCTATCAGTAAGCCAAGGCTAACATTTACCTACAGCATTTATTCAATCTCTGTCACATCTGTAAAAATGGGTTATTTACTTTCCAGGGTCATCAAGATGTGGGATTTGAGGAAGAACTACACCATTCATCACCAGGATCCTGTGCCTGTGCAGTCCTTCCCTTATCCAGGAAGTAGTGCACGGAAACTCGGTATATATCTTTTTACTGTCAGTGCAGCTTTGGGAGAAGTATGAAGCTTCATTGAATGGTTGTGAATCTATTATTGAATGCATTCTTATTCCCCTGAAGGAGCAAAGGAAATGCAGCTGCTCCTGGGAAGGCAGGCTTAGTTAAAGATTTATTGTAGGTTTTTTTCTCCCCCCACAGTTTTACAGTTATTATAGCAATTATAATTTACTAATATAAGATATTGTTCCATTTTGCTTTATTAACATTAAAAAAAAGCAAAAAAAATCACGATTTGTTTTCAAACAGTTTTTTAGGGTCTGCAGTAATTGGCTAAGTTTTTTTTTATTCTTAATTCAGAAATTTTTTAAAATATCTGTGTTTTAGAGGGTTTTTATTTGCATTGCAAAGGCTTTTTTTTATCTTGGGGGGAAAAAAAACAAACAGTTTCTTTTTAAAATAAGAGGTGTGTTTTCGTTCCATAGAGTCCTATATATGGTCAACTCCAGAGAAGAGTTTCTTTTTCTTTTTGAGGAATTTATTGAAGAGGAAGAGATAAAAGGTACTGCAGATGCTGGAGAATCCGAGATAACAAGCATGGGGCTGGATGAACACAGCAGGTCAAGCAGCATCATAGGAGCAGGAAAACTCGACGTTTCGGGCCTAAACCCTTCATCAGAAGGGTTTT
>JAHRHZ010000019.1:41207881-41239885 GCA_024137785.1 Ginglymostoma cirratum | reverse complement strand
TATGCTTGTTATTGAAGAGGAATCTTTTTTTAATTCAGTTAATCAGCTAGGTGGTTGATTTTTACTTAATGTTTGGTATATATATTTTTTTCCATTTTACTTTTTTTTTTCTATAGGTATTGAAAGGATTTATATATAAAATGATATTGACACGTCTTTCTTATAGGCTTAACATTATTAAGGCCATATATAAAGTACCGGGTGAGATGGCTGGTAGATTTATTACCAAGCAGGATCAGTCAGATAGATGGGTGGCTGTCAGGTAAGGTAGTAAGGTAGTTCAAAAGTCTTCCTCTATCAAATAGATATTCAGTTTGTGGAGCAGTTGAAGGGGATGGTCTTGCCGAGGAAAATGGAAGGGCCAGTCAGTTATTGGACACTTGGAATGAATCTTATGTTAGGCAGTGTTTGGCAAGATTTAATAGAATTATTGTTATGGGGGACTCTCCTGTCAGGGGCACAGACAGGCGATTCTGTGGCAGTGAGCATAAATGTAGAGTAGTTTGTTGTTTTCCTGGTGCTTGGATTAAGGATGTTTCTAAATGTTTCAAGCGTATTGTTAAAAGTGAGATTGAGAGGCCAGGAATTATTGTACAAATTGGTAGGAATGAAATTTTTCTTAGGGAAAAGATTAAAGCAGTAGAGAGTAAATTTAAGAGGTTAGGTAGAAGATTAAAAAATAAAACCTTAAAAGTCATAACATCTGGTTTACTCCCAATGCCAAACTCAAACAAGGGTGAGAACAAAAGGTTAAAGGAGATAAATCAATGGCTGAAGAGCTGGTATATTGTTCAGGGATTCAGGTTTTTTAGACAATTGGAATGTCTTTTGGGATAGAAAAGACCTGTTCAAAAAAGATGGGTTCAACCAAAACTGGACAGGGACCAATATCTTAGCAGGGAGACTTGCTCATTCTATTAAGGGAGACCTTATAATGATAGAGAAGGTGAGTGGAGGAATTCTAAGTAGCAGTGTTAATGAAAGGATTGATCGGGAAGCTTCTGAATGTGAAGAGAGCACATCAGAGTATATAGTAACTATGAAGAACTAAATTGCATTTATTTCAATGTAAGGGGTCTTAGAGGTAAGGCTGTTGAACTCGGGGCATGTTTAAGAACATGCGATTGAGACGTCATAGCTATTACTGAAACTTGGTTGAGACATGGACAAAACTGGAAGCTCAATGTTCCCAGTTTTAGATGCTCCAGGAAGAATAAAAAAGGAGGCAAGAAAGGGTTGGGAGTGGGGGGTGGGTGGCGTTTTTGATTAAGGAATACATTACTGCTATAACTAGGGAAGATAGTTCTGAAAAATCCTCCAGTGAAAATGTACTGGGTAGAAATTACAAATAAGAAAGGAAAGATCACTGATGGGATGGTACTATAGGCTCCCTAACAGTAAGAAAAAAATTGAGAAACAAAAATGTATCAGGAGATCTCTGATATATGTAAACACAATAAGGCTGTAATAACAGGAGATTTTAATTTTACAAACATTTGACTGGGACTACCATAGTGTTAAAAGGTTTGGATGGAGAAGAATGTTGTCAAATGTGCTCAAGAAAATTTTCTTTATCAATTTGTGGATACTGCTACTATAGCAGGAGCAAAACTAGACTTCCTTCTGGGCAATAAAGCAGGGTAGGTGCCTGAAGTAAAAGTGGGGGAACACTTTGGGTCTAGTGATCATAATTCTGTTAGTTTTAAAATGGTTATGAAATAGGATAAGCCTTCCATAAAAGTTAAAATTTTTAATTGGAGTAAGGCAAATTTTAATGGTATGAGTCACGAACTTCCAAATGTTGATTAGAGTAGACTGCAGGTAAAAGGATGCCTGACAAGTGGGAGGCTTTCAGTAAAGTGATGACAAGAGTTCAGAGGCATTCTTCTCCTGTTAGCGTGAAGGGTATGGCTGGTACGATTAAGGAATAATGGATGAATAAAGATATTGAGGTTCTAATCAAGAATAAAAGAGAAATTTTTTTAAGATATAGACAACTTAGTTCAATTGCATGTCTTAATCAATATAAAGCATGTAGGGGCATCCTTAAGAGAGAAATCAGGAAGGAAAACAGGGGATATGAGATAGCATTGGCAGATAAGATTAAGGATAATCCAAAGAGATCCAACACATACATTAAGAGCAAGAGGGTAACTGGAGAGAGGGTTGGGCCTCTTGAAGATCAAGGAGGTCTTCTTTGTGTTGAACCCCAGGAGATGGGAGAGATACTAAATGAAAATTTTGTGTCCGTTATTATTGTGGAGAAAGAAATGGAGTCGAGAGAATGCAGAGAATTAAACTTTGATGTTTTAAAAACAGTTCACGTTACAGAAGAGGAAGTTCCGGAAGCCTTAGAGAATATAAAGATGGATAAATCTCCGTTACCTGATCTAATGTATCCCATAACATTGTAGGAAGTAAGACCCAAAATTGAGACCCCTTGCGGAAATATTTGCATCATCTGTAACTATAGGTGAAGTGCCTGATGACTAGAGGGTGGCTAATGTTGTACCTTTGTTTAAGAAATGTTGTAGGGACAAATTGGGGAACTATAGACCTGTGAGTCTGACTTCGGTTGTGGGTAAATTGTTGGAGAATAAGGTTTTACGGAAAAGATAGGATTTATGGACATGTGGAGAGGCAAAAATTTATTAGGGATGGTCAGCATGGTTTTGTGAGGAAAATCATGTCTTGCAAACTTGATTGAGTTTTTTTTGAGGAAGTTACCCAAAAGGCTGATGATGGCAGAGCAGTAGACGTTTGTTTATTTGGAACTTAGTAAAGCCTTTGACAAGGTTCCGCATGGTAGACTAATTAGTAAAGTTAGGTCACATGGGATTCAGGTTGAGTTGCCAACTGGATACATAATTGGCTTAACAGCAGAGTCAAAGAGGTGGAGGGTTGCTTTATGGTCTGGAGGCCTCAGCCCAGCAGTGTTCCACAGCAATCCGTTCTAGGTCCTCTTTTGTTTGTTATGTATAGAAATGATTTGGATGAGAACATGAAAATAATGGTTAGTAAATTTGCAGCTGACACCAAAATTGGTGGCATTGTAGACAGTGAAGAATGTTTTCGAAGATTACAAAAGGATCTTGATCAAAGGGGTCAATGGGCTGAAAAAATGGTAGATGGAGTTCAGCCTGGATAAATGTGAAGTATTTTGACACAACAGACAAGAAGAGGGCTTGACCAGTTAATGGTAGGGCCTTGGGCAGTGTTGTAGAACAGAGGGACCTAGGGGTGCAGGTACATAATTTTTTAACGCTTGCATCACATATAGACAGGATGGTTAAAAAGGCATTTGGTACACTTGCCTTGATTGCTCAGTCCTTTGAGAATAGGAGTTGCGACATTATGTTGCGGTTGTACAGAACATTGGTGAGGCCTCTTTTGGAACACTGTGTCCAGTTCTGGTCGCCCAGTTATCGGAAGGATATTATCTAGCTGGAAAGGATTCAGAAGTGATTTATCAGGATGTTGCTGGGTATGGAAGATTTGAGTTATAAGGAAAGGCTGGATAGGCTGGGACTGTTTTCACTGGAGCATTGGAGGTTGAAAGGTGACCTGATTGAAGTTTATAAAATAATGAGAGGTGTAGATAGTTGATGGTAGTTGTCTTTTCCCTAGGAAGGGGGATTTCAATACAGGGGGGCATATTTTTAAGGAAGAGGAGAGAGATTTAAAAAGACATGAGGCAAATTTTTTTTACACAGAGGGTCATTCCTGATGAAGTGGTTGATGTGGGTATAATTACAACATTTAAAAGACATTTGGATGGATCTATGAATAGGAAAGGTTTGGAGGGATATGGGTCATGAACAGGCAGGTGGGACTAGTTCGGTCTAGGATTACCTTCGGCATGGACTGGTTGGACCGAAGGGTATGTTTCCATGCTGTATGACTGTACTCTCACCAGCTGTCATCATTCAAATAGCAGTGGCAGGAAGCAAGTCCTGCAGAAGTAAAATACTTAAGTACTTCATGTCGTGAAACACTGAATGTAAAATCTGCCATGTGCTAGTCTGAACGTGAAAATATAAAGGACCTTAATTGCAGTCGGAAACACAGTTAACGTCTCGGGTCCAGTGACCCTTCCTCCGAGACATTAACTCTGTTTTTCCGACTGCAGTTAAGGTCCTTTATATTTTCACGTTCAGACCAGCACATGGCAGATTTTACATTGTGTTTTGTGTTCATGACCGGACCTGAAACGTTAACTCTGTTTTTTCCACACAGATGCTGCCAGACCTGCTGAGCTTTTCCAGCAATTTTTGTTTTTGTTCTTGATTTATAGCATCCGCAGTTCTTTCATTTTTT
Organism: Ginglymostoma cirratum; assembly: GCA_024137785.1. NCBI lineage: Eukaryota > Metazoa > Chordata > Chondrichthyes > Orectolobiformes > Ginglymostomatidae > Ginglymostoma > Ginglymostoma cirratum. The sequence goes on along the minus strand of JAHRHZ010000019.1, from coordinate 41,235,568 downwards.
TTTTTTAATTGCAGTCGTTCTGTTTGTGAAGCCTGACAAATTTGAGTTGTGTGCAAGCATTAGTTGATTCAGTTGTAGTTAGAATTGGTTTTTGACTGTGTTTAAATTAGGTTTTTAAACAATTTCCTAAAATAATTAGGGAACTTCAATTTGTTCACGGTTTAGGGTACTCCAATATTGTCTTGGATTCAAAAGGCTCCAATCTTTTTGCAAACTGCACCGATGATAACATTTACATGTTTAATGTGACTGGCCTAAAGACTGTACCAGGTAAGTGAGTGATTGTCCAATGCACTTGTGGTGAGAGGGTGAAGAGGAGCTTTTAGATTTACTTAAGACTCCGTAACGTTTCTTCTCCCTTCGTAATTTTATTTTTTTCTTCTTTAAAATTATGAACTAGATTACTTTTGTAGAAAATCTGCAACTGTTTATGTTTCCAACTAGTCTGCACTTTATAAAGTAAAAATACAAAGTGTTTTAGCACTTTTCAGATGAAAAGATTGTATGTAGACGCTATCATAATTTTATTATGTCCACAAACCCCCTTGCAGGCCTTACTTAAACGTTCTTCAAATGAGTGACTTGCTTCAAACTAACAAATAGGGTCTATTTAAGCTTCAGTTAGTGTTGGTGCAAAGAATTTAACGGAACCTAGTCCAAACTGACACTGGAGTACAGGCACATTGAGATGTTCCTTCAACAGGTGTCCCTCTCATGCACACCTAGCATGAGTTCAGGATTTCCACCACAATTCTGAGATTCATGCAAAGTCAAACAGCTGCACACCAAGGTGAGAATTGCAACATGAATTTAAAAAAACGTTTAATTTGTGTAATCCATTTTGTGATCTCATCATATCTAAAAATGCAAATTACGTTCGAAATTACAAATAAATTATTTAGAGAAATGGAGCAGTTTATATACAATAAAGCCCCACATACAGTATTAATATAAATCACACAATAATCTGTTTGTGTTGAGAATTTTATGTTCGTCTTGTGATCTTAAGTTCTTGATCAATGAGCAAAAGAGTTAGTTGTACTTGAGGCAAAGTTTACAGGCTGTGTCCTTTTTTTGACTTTTCCTGAAGTTTCCCTGTGTCTGATATCAGCTGGCTGAGGGAACGAGTCGAAGATTTGTTCCATATCAGTTGCTGGTAGTGTTGACATTTTCAAGGTTCTCGCCATAGTAAATGACATCATTTTGTTAGCTGCATTCCCAATGAAAATCTTGATTTGCCTTGACTGTCCTGTGTGAAATTAGACATAACCATGTGAGGAAGTATAGGCATAGTTCAATGAGTTTGTATTATACTTTCCTCCAGTGTATAATATGACTCCATTTAGCAAGTTCAGGGTCACAGACAAGACAACAATTAAAGACTTTGTACCATTGAGGGAGAATGCAAACTCAAGGGGAACGTACCGAAATAAAGACAATTATTATTCTTCACCTTCTTGACCTATTTTGCATGTTTTCAAAATTTCCAATAAGTTAAGACCTAAAATCTGATGTTAAATTACATCAAGTGGGTCAGATCTTACCTTGTGAAATTTCTTTGTTCTCCTTTTATTGATTTGCTCTATGTTTTATTTAGTGGCAACCTTCAGTGGTCACCAGAACTCCACCTTCTATATTAAAGCCAATCTCAGTCTGGATGATCAATTCCTCCTTAGTGGGTCCACTGACCATAATGCCTATATATGGAAGGTAAGTGGCTGTGCAGTTGGAAGTGGAAATAGGTGCAACACTTGATGAAACAACACTCTTCAATCTGCAGAGAATACTTCATTTTCAGCAGGAACTCATGAATCCTGATTAAGAGTGGGAATCTTGTTTGCTTGCTCCCTCACACTCATAAGCCAAAGAATGCTGTGGTGCATTATACCGTATCTGCTACCACTTTGGAAGTACTGTAATCAGATAGTTAACTACATAGGTCAGGACTGTTAGCTGGGGACATTCTGTTGGATTTGCATAGAATGATTACAACATAGAATGAGGCCACTGTAGTTGGATCTCCGCAAGAACAACTTGACTGGCACTGTTCTTCTGTGTTTTCCTTCTAATCCCTTAAATCATTTCTCTTTAAATAATTTTAATTTTCTTTTGAAAGCCACGATTGAAACTGCCTTCAACATGCTCGCAGACTCTGCATTGCAAATTCTATGTATTTGCTGCGTAAATGTTTTTATTTATTTGACACTTTTGCAAATAATTTTATATTTTTTTCTAACTCTTATTTTTGACCTTACTGAAAACAGGAACAGTTTCTCCCTATTTACTCTGTCCAGACCCCTTATGAATTTGAAAACACTTACAAAATCTGGCCTCGATCACCTTTTCTAAGAAAATGTCCCACTTCTCCAAATTTACCCTCGCAAATGAAGTCTCCCATCCCAAGAATCATTATATTTTCTGTACTATGTCCAATGCCTTCACATCCTTCTAAAGTGGGGTGTCCAGAACTGGACACACCTCCAGGTCGGGTGGCTGAATTGGAACAATTATTACAATGTTAGGTGTAACCAGATTCATTGGATGAAATTATGTCTGTTTCACAGGGGCAGACAGCACAGTGAGCCACTACCTGTACTGACTTCATAGGCATCTTCATTGATGTCACAAGACGTGGTGCTCAACTAACAGTTATTTTTCCTTTATTCTTCCACAGAGGTCAGTTAATTGACTAGAATTTAATATTTAGTAAATCCCCTTACCAGCTTGTGGAGTGATTATACTCAAAGCTATACATAATCAATTGTTTCTCTCAAATGGAGAGCAATGATAGTGATCTTTTCTAGACTTTGGCTTGTAACAGGCTCTGCCATGATCCTGGGATATCTGTATTTAATTCAGGATCAAAATTTTGTTTGGTTTCAGTGTTTATGTATTAGTACTTTGTCATATTCTAGTAAAGCCTACGTTCAAATTAAGGATTTTGCTTGAATTTGCTCAAGTATTTGGTTAAAATATTTTGTAACCAATACTGACTCAAAACCTAGCGGGTTTTTCCTGTTTGAGTTCATTGCAACAGCCAATCTATTAACTGTCACATTACTGTCCACTGAGTTGAAGGGTGACTCATCAGGATACTGAAAACCTGCAAAACTATTGTAGGAGAGTGAGAATCTTCCTGTGATTGTTTCATTAAAAGAATACAAAAGGGAAAAGAGGTTTACGTGGTGTGATGATTTCCTGCAGCTCAAGCTTCACGGTTTTAGGTCTATTAAATTGACACTGACTTCATGCTCAACAATCTTCTCTCAGTGCCTCACAGCATAAAACCAATTATCATCTTGGGTAATGCAATTCCATTTTGAAGTGATAGCTGCTATTCTATGCAAGAGTTTAACCAGTACTTAGCCAGAACCTTCAGGTACCTTCTGATCACACATTTGGAAGTGAAAAGCCGAATGTAATGAACCAGGAGGCACACAGTTATGATCACTTTACTGTGCTGTGTTAGCTGATCCTAATTGGGGCAGCACTTGTGTTTGTACGCAGCCTCAGTTTCTGGTGTTAAGGCAGAGAAATATCGGTTGGGATTGCTGATCCAGTATGCTAGCCGATTACTTTGGGAAAGTTATCCCAGGTACAATAGATGAAAACAGAATTTGACTTGGTTGTAATGCCTTCAGTAATTGTTTTTCATCACAGTGAAGGTTTTATAGAGTTCTTTATTGCAATCACCACAGGAAAGGGAAGAGAGATTGAGCAATTGCTGAACTTGTTGCAACAGCTTTCAGTGAGTTGTGCAGTTCCAGATTAGATTGGTGTAGCAGGAAATCTTTTTCTCTACAACAGACCAACTCCAAATGCTTTTGTAATCTCCTGTGTTGATGGATAATTTCATGATTTATTGTCACTTATCCTTCATTTTGTAATCATGTGAAACTGCCTGAGCCAGACTGGCCAAATGGAAGGAAGTTTGAACTGAGAATTGCCAAATTCTGTTGTCTTATCACTAAAACTTAGTGCATTACCTGGCACAATAATATGGCCTATGTTCCTAATCCGTGCTGGAGTCTGTTTGGCAGCATTCCGATTTAAACTGATGTGAAAGTTTTGTTGTGCTGTAGCATTTGGAGTCACAGTTACAACTACTCAGGACAACTTCATAATAATAATTTGAGTCTGAATTGCAATACCATCATTAGAAATTGTCCCACTTAGGACTGTCTGACTTGATCACAATCTGGGGTTTACAGTTACATCAATGAGACCTAATCAAACTTAGCAATAATACAACAAATGATGTTTGGCTTGTTGAATTATCTAGCCTTATTGCAAATCAATTTAATTCTAGTTCTCATTATTTCAGGTCTCTGACCCTCATCATCCTCCAACAGTGCTCCAGGGACACAGTCAGGAGGTGACCTGTGTGGCTTGGTGCCCTTCAGACTTCTCAAAGGTCAGTATGTATGCTGGTGATTTGTTCCTATTTAAAGGGGAAGTCACTGGATGTTTTGCTTTTTAAATGCTATTTGATTGTTCCAGATTATCAGAGGAAGTATGTTATTGATGATGATATATGGGCCAAACACAGAAAAATGGAACTAGTTTAGTTTGGGAAATCTGGTCAGCGTGGACGAGTTGGATGAAAAGGTCTATTTCTGAGGTGTATGACTCTTTGAAACTTTACTAAATTTAAGGATCTGGGTCAACTATTTTGAGTAAAACCATCAACATAATTACTGTTTTGAAAATTTGCAACCTTTTCACTTGTCAAGTATGTCACATTACTTTTTGAAATATATAAGTTCACACTGGTCCTTTTATTTGTTGGTATTGACATCACAGTTACACAGAATCGTAAATTGTTCAGTTTACATTTGAGCTAGTTAGGGATAGTATAGAAGTTAAGTGATTCCGCTAAATTTCACCAAAAGTATTTGATCAGCTAATTGTTAACCGTACCAAAATTAGTACCTTGTGGTACCGGAGTAAACTTTTAAGAGTATTTGAATCTTGCCTGGAGATGGTTGGTTTTGTTGGTGCATCTTTAATTTGGTCTTTTTGGAAACATAATTATCTTGTATGATTTTGGCTTTATCAGTAATGGGTTTTTTTTTAAGATTTAAGAATACCCCAAAACTGAAAAAGTTTCCATTGTAATAGCTAAAATGATTAATTGTGAAGGTCGGTTCTTAGGTGCAAAAATGAAAAGCAGTTTCTGCTCAAAGCCTCTCCTGTACATCTATGCATCAAAAAGCTTCAAGCATTCTGGAGTAGTAATTGTATTTCTCTGCCTCCTTTTAGATTGCCACTTGTTCTGATGACAATACTGTCCGAATATGGCGCCTTGTTCGAAAAATGGGTGTAGCGAGATCAGATTTGGTGGGAACCGCATGCCAGAAGAAGCATTTTGAGAAAGGTGAGAAAAGAGGTGCACAAGGAATTTGAGAACATAGCCTTACGTATGGTAATAGCATGATTTGAACTGTTTTTATTTACTCCTTCACAGGATGTAAGTGTCATTGACCACACCACCATTAATTGCCCATTCCTAACTGCCCTTGCAGGTGGTTGTGAACTGCCTTTATGAATCACTGCAGTTCATGGAGTGTAGGTACATCCACAGTCCTGTGGGAAGTTCCAGGCTTTTGACCCCAGTGACAGTGGAAGAACAATATTGTTAGGCAGGGATATTGTTTGGAAGGAGATTTGCAGGTCGTGCTGCTCCCATGCATCTATTACCCTTCTCCTTCAAAATGCTAGAAGTTCAAGTTTGAAAGTGCTGCCTAAAATGCCTTGGTTAATTGTTGTCATTGCATCTTATAGATGGTGTACACATTGCTGTCGTGCATTAGCCTGGTCTCGTTTGGTTTCTGGTCAACGATAACCCCTAAGATGTTGTTCATGTGTATATATGGACAGCCTCTGAAATGTAACTCATCAACCCTGTATGTGATGAAAGAACACCGACAGGAGAGTAGACGTTGTCTTGGGCAACTATGCTAAACAAAACCAGTGTTTTCAAAACTTCTAAAAATAGATGCTGTTTGTAATAAACTGCAGATTATTCAGCACATGAAACAGAAAACTAGGTTAATGTTTTAACAGTGATCAGTAGCATTGTTCTGAAAATACTTAACCTGTCTTTCTCCTTCATGTGCTGTCCTATTTCGTGTACTTTTGCACTTTCGTATGTTCTTATCACAAATTATTTTTTCTATTATTAAATATTTTGGGCACCATCATGATGAGAATGAGGTTTTTGAGTTCCCATAGTTGCTTGTATCTTAATTGTTTTGATTGTAATGTAGTTTAGATACCATTTGCCATGGTGGAGAGGGAAGTGGTTATTTGAGCAGAAATGAAACACTAAGTGCTGAATTGATCAACATGCAGTTGGGACTACTTTATTGTAACTTACCAACCTGAACAGAAAATATGAACATGGAAATGCATAGAAAAAGTCTTTAACTAAATTGAGAGTTATGTTGTGAATTGTTGTGCCAGCAGAGATGAGTTTTGCCAACAATTTGCACAAGATTGTATAAGTATTTATGGACACATCGTGCTTATGGACTTAGAGGTACATTCCAGGATTTTTTTTTGATAAAATGACAAAGGTATCTGTAAAGTTTATACATTAGCATACTTCAGTGACAGTTCCTATGTTAATTTTCAAATTTTAAATCTCACTAAGTGCTAAAATTTTGCTTTTACCAGATGCTGTCAGTCAACCAATACACAATACTACTCCTCCTGAATCTCCAGTGATAGAAGGTCCAAAGCTGCTGTCACCACAGCAAGCTGCATGTGCCCCTAATGTCTCTGGAGGTTTGCCTCCCTCTTGCAGCACACCCACCCTGGCGGCTCAAAGGGCCTTGGGCAAGAACTGTAGATCACATCAGATGGATCAAACAAGTTCAACTTCTCCAAATTCAGCCTCTAGGAAAATATCGATCAAGAAGTGGATTGTCAAGAGTCCGAGCACTCCTAACTCCTCCCCTGATGTCCCTAATACTTCACCCAGGGGTGTGTTGGTTCCAGTTGAACAATGTCAATCGAAAAATGTCTCAGTCACTGTAAATAACCAGATTCTAGAGAAGAAAGTTAAAAGGAGATTGGACACCAGTGATGGGTCAGTAATGAACAATTGGAAGAATGAAGACAACGGCATTGTCTCTGGAATCAGCCCCGTTTCTAAAAGATGCAAAGTTGGTATCTTCTGCTTAAAGGAGTACAGTAGGGAAAACCCATCGAATGAATGCGTAGAAGATACAGAGATGAAATGCTGTGAATGTAACACTGGGGAAAATTTAACTCCGGTAAGCCCTTTCCCCAATCCAGCTACTAATTCTGTCTGCAAGTTTCTGTGCAGCCAGAAACCTGAGATGCACGACAAAGAAAACAGTTCTCCTCAAAAGTCAAACTGGCTTACAGATCTGGGGGTCAAACAGAAAACTGAAATGAACGTTAGGATGGGGAGATCATCCAACAGTCCTGCATCCTCACAGAGTCCACCACTAAAGAAACGGGAAGAAAGGACAACAGGCTCACCGGTAAGTCATTTATTGCAGTGCTCTGCTAGATTTTAATGGGTCCATGTGTTGGAATTGTGATTGTGAAATAAACTTCATAAGTCATAAAGTCATAGAGCGCAGAAGAGGCCCTTTGACCTATCAAGTCTGCACCAACATATTTACATTGATCCCACTTTCTTGCACTTGGCCCATATCCTTGAATTTTATGATATTTCAAGTGCTCGTCCTTGAACTACTTAAAGATTGTGAGGTTTCCTGCCTCACTTACCCTCCTGGCAGTGCCTTCCAGATCCCCGCCACACTGGGTTAAAAACAAAATTGCCTCAAATCCTGTCGAAACCACCCCCCACCCCCCCGGCCTTTTACCTGAAAATTATGCCGTCTCATTATTGACCTTTCAATTAAGGGGAACAAATATTTTCTATTCACCCTGTCTGTGCCCCTCATAATCTTATACACCTTACTTGGGTCCCCCTTCAGCCTTCTCTGCTCTAAAGAAAACAACCTGTGCCTAAGCAATCTCTCTCTTCATAGCTAAACTGCTCCATCCCAGCCAACATTCTGATGAATGTTTTCTGCACCCCTCCAGTGCAATCACATCCTCCTTATGGTGAGATGACCAGAACTGCACGCAGTGCTCCAGCTGTGACCTAACCTAGCTGTGGCAAGGACGCAGAATGTACTCTGGCTGAGGCAGCTACCCAACAATGTGGAAAATTACCTAATTAGGTCCTGTATACAAAAAGCAGGACAAATCCAATGTGGCCAGTTGCTGCCCCATTAGTCAGCTCTTGATCATCAGTAAAGTGATGGAAGGTACAATCAAGCAGCACCTGCTCGGCAATAACCTGCTCAGTGAAGCCCAGTGTGGGTTCTGCCAGGGCTACTCAGCTCCAGACCTCATTGTAGCCTTGGTCCACACGTGGACATAAGAGGTGAATTCCAGAGGTGAGGTGAGAGTGACAGCCCTTGACGTCAAGTCTGAATTTGACTGTAGGAGCTGTACTACAACTGGAGTTAACAGGAATCGGGGGCTGGGGGGATCCTGATGATTGAAGTCATACCTGGCACAAAGGAAGGTGCTTGTGGTTGTTGGAGATCAGTCACCTCAGCTCCAGGACATCCCTGCAGGAATTCCTCGGGGTTGTGACCTCGGACTGACTATTTCATCAATAACCTTGCCTCCATCATAAGGTCAGAAGTGGAGTGTTTGCTAATGATGGCACAATGTTCAGCACCATTCATGTGTTCAAATGCAATGAAATATGGAATATCCAAGCTTGGGTTGATAAGTTGTAAGTAATATTCGTGCCACACAAATGCCAGACAATGACCATTACCAATAAATGACAAGCTAAACACCACTCCTTGACGTTCAATGGTGTTACCATCACTGAATTCTACACGATCAACATTGTTAGGGTTACAACTGACCAGAAACTCAATTGGGCTTGCCACGTAAACACAGTGGGTACAAGAGCAGGTCAGAGGCTAGGAATACAGAGGTGAGTATCTCACCTCCTGCCTCCTGTCCATCATTGACAAGGTACATGTCAGGAGTATGATGGAATGCTTCTCGTTTGTTTGGATGAGTGCAACTCCAGTAACTCTCCAGAAGCTTGAAACTATCCAGGACAAAGCAGCCCACTTGATTAGCACCATAAACGTCCACTCCTTCCACCACCGATGCTCAGTAGCAGCAATGTGTACTATTTATAAGATGCACTGCAGAAGTTCTTCAAGCATCCTTAGACAGCACCTTCCAAACCCACAACCACTTGCATTTAGAAGGAAAAGGATAGCACTATCTGCATATTCCCCTCAAGGATGCTTGACGTCCTGGCCTGGAAATACATGACTGTTCCTTCAGTGTCACTGGTCAAAATCGTCAAATTCCTTGCCTAGCAGCATTGTGGGTCTACCTACAGCACCAGTTCAAGAGGGCAGCTCACCACCACCTTTCAAGGGTAAGTAGGGATGAACAATAAATGCTGGCCCAGCCAGCAAAGCCACGTCACATGAGTGAATTTCAAAAAAACACTGGCACGTTCAAGTTGCAGGCTTCCAATGCTCTGATTTGGTTTTAGGCTTTGGTTAACTTTCAGAAGGTACAGTTGTTTTTGTTTGAAGTAGATTTTCATTGTCCAGTTTGCTATCTGAAACTATTAATGTGGTAATCCTGCATGAGGGTTTCTTCCTTTTGTTCATTCATAATTCACAGCCACTAATGATGCTCCTTTCCAAATGCTGTCTGCAAGTTTAAGAATCCAAATTAAGATCTCCTCAGAGAGGTAAAAACTTGCCGAGTCACTCAGAATTAGTGTCTTTCACAATTGCACTTACTCTCCCTCAGAATTATTAATCGTCAAAAATGATAGAGCACATTATTCTGATGTGTAATTCATATAATTGACCAGCTGTTGAATAATATCTAATTCACGTGTGTATGAACAGCCTTTTTCTCCTCCATATTTTTAAATCAATTATGTGTAGAAATGAAGCAGAGTTCCTCAAGTCAATTACTTTTTCTTATTTGTCCATGTAATGTGCGTGTCACTGGCAAGAGTGACATTTATCACCCATTACTAATTGACTTTGAAAAGATGGTAGTGAGCCACCTCCACTGAAATTCTGAGTGTTGGGAGGGTGCTGCTGGGTTTTGACTATGTTGAAGGAATACTGATCTATTTCTAACTCTGACTTTATGAATCTTGGAAGGCAGCTTGCAGGTGATGGTGCTTCCTTGTTCTTCTGGTTGTTAAGGTTATGGACTTGGAGGGAGCCTTGATGAACTGCTGCATTTGCAACTTGCAGGTGGCGCACACTGCTGCCACCATGCAGTGGTGGAAGGAATAAATTATTAGGCAAAACCGATATGAGAAGTTTCACGAAAAACGTGACTGAGATCTGGATTGCAATACCGGAGTATTTGGAGAAGACCAGTTCAATTGACACTTGAAGGGAATTAGACTGTTCCCTTACAAATAATAACATTCAAGCTATGGGGAGAAGGCAAAAGAACAGAATTAAATGAATCATTCATTCAGAGTGCTAGTGCAGATGTGATGGGCTGAATGGTGTTCTGCACTGCAACAATTGTGATTAATTAGATGGGGTGCAAATTAAGCTTTGCCCTAAATGGCATTAAGCTTATTAAGTGTTGTTGCAGCTTCCTTCATCCAGGCAAGTGGAGAGCATTCCATCACACTGGTAACTTGTGCCTTTCAAATGGTGCAAAGGAGTCAGGAGGTTATACAACACGGAATTTCCAGTCACTAACCTGCTCTTGTAGTCACTATTAATATTGGTGGTACAATTCTGTTCTTTGATAACCTCCAGGATGTTGATTTGTGCGGGTGCCTGTTGAATGTCACAGTAGTTTCATTAATGGCAAATCACTTCTGTCTGCCCAAACCGCACTGTTCTCTAGGTTTTCCTGCATCTGGACACTAACTGCTAACCATTAGAAACCCTGGCATGCTTTGCCTCAGTCAAATCAATTGGCTAATGTTGGCATGCTCCATTTAAACTAATGACCTCAAAGCAAGACAGATGGTGATTAATTTCCCTTCCATGTACAAACTATTACCCCCCAGAAATTGTACTTCATTTCGGCAAAGTTTGTCACAATAAACTTTTTTTAATTCAACAGACTCAAGCTTCTACACGCAAGATCTCTTCATATTTTCAACAGAAGTCATCTGACTGACCATATTGTACTGCTGAGAATGGATGAATTATTGACTTCAGTTAGTGCTGCATTATGACCTTGCAGCATTCTTGATGGAACACTTGTCTTCATTGTGCAGCTTGTCCTGTCCGTGCCATCTGTGATGGTGTAGTTTTTTTTCCAATTAGTTTGTCAGTGAAGCTGGGTTAGTACTCTTTTTAACCATTTGTTTACAATTTTCCTCCCCTTCCCCAATAAAAAAAGTTCTTCACCTATCTAGGTAAGAAATTATATTCTGATATCCAAATATCTACTGACATTGGAGCACCATACTAGATATGCACAGATTGTTCCTTGTTCATGCACAGAAGAGGCCAGTGGATTTTTATGTATGTATATAATTGTATTAAAACCATTGTGAAATAAGCAATCACAGACAAAAGACAATGGGCAAAACCAAAATTCATGTACTTAGCTGATCAATAATTTGAGTACTGAAATAATCTGGTAATTTGTTTTGCTTTTACACATGTTTATAAAACAAATTCCATTTGAATTTTGTTTTTAAATGGCATTTTCCAATATAACTTTACCTTTGCTTTTACCTTCAAAAGACACTACTGAGTTAAAATTATCTGTACACACTGATCATATTACTTGTCAGTTTTTAATCAAATGTTCTTCAAAATTTTGTGTATTTTTAACATATTTGCTGTTCCATGTTCTAATTCAAATAGTGGAAACCTGGCCCGTCACAAGTTGGAACTAACTAATTTGCATAGTTTATATAGATTTTACTACCCTGCATATGATTGTTTATTGTTAGACAGATCTGTACAGAGTTGAAAAGACTTAGTTGCAAAGAATGTATAAAAACTAAGCATGAAGACTGTGTAATCACATCATGCAACAGTGATAGTGGGGAGGCATTTTGTTAATACTTAAGTCAAAGCAATCATTAGGTTAGATTTGAAAACTGAGTTCCCTGCTGTTCCCTGTGTCTCCTGACTTTCTGATTTTAATGCACGCTGAATTGACCCTATGAATTGATGAGGTTTTATCATGGCTGATGCACAATCACCTTTCATGGATACCAGTGTTTGATAACTTTTCTGGATGAATTATGTTCCTAACTATGCCGTGTCAAGATAATTTTACTAATGCTGTGGAGTGTTGTAACTCAAGCTTGTCTGTTGTAGTTTTACTAAGTCTTCTCTGATCAGAATATCTAACAATTGTCTGATAAGAAATGAAAGTTTTACGTTAAATAATTATTTTAAATTTAAAATTAAAGTTGCAGCATGCATTGATCCTCTCAAAGACATGACACAGTTTTAATTGGTTTCTTCCATGAGGCCGTGTTTCTACACTGTCGTGTATTCACTTTTTTTTTGCTGCAGTACAGAATTAATCCTGGCATCACCTTTAATAGAAAGTGATTCCAATCAAATTGATGTCCAGCTTGTTTGATAATACAAGCAGACGATCATGCAAAACAGCCTGTCTGACTTTATGATAGTAGTCACAGTTAATTCATTCTCAGCCAACATCTTTCGCTGCCCCTATTCCAAGTTGGCTGTAACAGACATGTGTGACAAGTGCCTTTCCTTGTGGCAACAATGCGGGATGCTTCTAGCAGAAACATAATTGAGCATATTTCAGTATGTTTAAAGCAACACTTGTGGTTTAATCTGATGCTGAGAATTATTGTGTGTACCCTGGTTTGCAGTTGTCTGATTTAAGTATGATAGGCATAGATACGGTGGAAATTTCAAACAGTAGAGGGGATAGGTTTAAGGTGAGAGGAGGAAAACTTAAAAGGAAATATGAGGCAAGTTTTTTTTTTTTTTATTGATTTCTTTCCTCCAGGTTATCCTATTTTAAATATTCCATACAACAGTTGCAATTCTCTGAAGCCATGTTTCAACCCTTGCATGGGAAAGTTAGGAAGAAAGTATACTCGAGGGAAATCAGGAGGGCAGAAAGGGGATATTGGAGAGTTTTTGTAAATTGAGTTAAGGAGAATCCAAAGAGATTCTACGAATACATTAAGGGCAGAACAGTAACCAGGGAAAGAATAGGACTCTTAAAGGTCAATAAGGCCATCTGTGTGGAAATGTAGACGATGGGTGAGAAACTAAATGAGTATTTTGTGTCCATATTTACTGTGAATAAAGGATATAGAAGCTAGACAACTTAGAAAAATAAATAGCAATACCTTGAAAAATGTCCATATTAACAGAGGAGGTGGTGCTGGATGCCTTAAATTTCATAAAGGTGGATAAATCCCCTGGACCTGATATTGTGTATCCTAGAACTTTGTGGGAAGTTAGGGAAATGATTGCTGGGCCTCTTGCTGAGATATTTGTATGACTGGAGCACGGCTAATGTGGTGCTATTATTTAAGAAAGGTGATAAGGAAAAGTCGGGGAGCTGTAGACTAGTGAGCCTGACTTCAGTGGGAGGTAAGTTGTTGGAGGGGATTCCACGGGACAGGATTTACATATATTTGGAAAGGCCAAGGACTGATTGGGATTGTCAACATGGCTTTGGGCGTGGGAAAGTGTATCACTAACTCATTCAAGTTTTTTGAAGAGGTGACAAAGAAGATTGATGAGGGCAGAATGCTGGGCATTGTCAATATGGACTTCAGCAAGGCGTTTGACAAGGTTCCTCGTGATAGACTGGTTAGCAAGGTTAGATCACATCCAGAAAGAGCTAGCCATTTGGATTCAAAATTGGCTTGAAGGTAGGCAAAGGAGGGTGGTGGTGGTGGAAGGTTGATTTTTGGACTGTGTGACCAGCGGTGTGCCGCAAGGATCAGTGCAAGGTTCGTAGCCTTTTGTCATTTATATAAATGATTTGGATGTGAATATGGGAGGAATGGTTAGTAATTTTGTCGATGACCTCAAAATTGGTGGTGTAGTGGACAGTGTAGAAGGTTTTCTCAGTATAATGGGACCTTGATCAAATGGACTGATGTGCTGAGGAATGGCAGGTGGAGTTTACTTCAAATTAATGTGAGGTGTTGCATTTTGGTGTGGCAAATCAGGGCAGGACTTGTACAGTTAATGATAGGGCCCTGAGGAGTGTTGCCAAGCAAGAGGCCTCGCAGTGCAGGTACATAGTACCTTGAAAGTGGAGTTAGGGTAGACAGGATGGTGAATAAGGCATTTGACCCACTTGCCTTCATTGGTCAGTGCATTGAGTATGGTATTTGGGATGTCATGTTGCAGCTCTACAGGACATTGGTAAGGGCACTTTTAGAATACTGCAAACCTATCTGGTCACTCTTCCTATAGGAAGGATGTTGTTAAACTTCAGAAGGTATAGAAAAGATTTACAAGAATGTTGCTGGAACTAGATGGTTTGAGCTTTAGGGAGAGGCTGAATAGGCTGGGTGTTTTTCCCTGGAGCATCGGAGGCTGAGGGGGTGACTTCAGAGAGGTTTATAAAATCGTGAGGGGCATGGATAGGGTGAATAGCCAATGTCTTTTTTCTAGGGTACGGCAGTCCAAATTAGAGGGCATTGGTTTGAGGTGAGAAGGGAAAGATTTAGAAAGGATCTGAGGTGTAACATTTTCACTTAGTGGGTGGTGCGTGTATGAGATGAGCTGCCAGAGGAAGTGGTGGAGGCTGGTACAATTACAATATTTGAGTGGCATCTGGTTGGGTGCATGAATAGGAAAGGTTTAGAGGGAATATGGGCCAAATGTTGGCAAATGGGACTAGGTCAGATTGGGATCTGTGGTCGGTGTGGATGAGTTGCACCCAAGGGTTTGTTTCCTTGCTCTGACTCTATGTGCAGGTTAGGTGAATTGGCCATGATAAATTGGCCATTGTGTCTAGGGATGTGCAGGCGAGGTGGATTAGCCATGGGCAATGCAGGGTTACAGGGATAGGGTTGGGGGGAGGAGGTGGTGTAGTTTGTATTTTGGAGAGTAAGTGTGGACTTGATGGGCTGAATGGCCTGCTTCCGTCCTCTTGGGATTCTGTGATTCAAGGTCAACTATTTTTCTGTCCATAGATGCTGTCAGACTTGCTTTCTGCAACACAGTCTATTTTGTTTTAGGTCTTCAGTCTTATGCTTTTTTTAAAATGTATTTGTTTCATAAGAACTGACTTTTCCATGATGTAAACCAACATTCCTTCCTCACTCATTAATAGAAAAAAGGCTTTCAAGCCTGAAATTGGTGAGTGAGTGGGGGGACCTGCATATTAGGGTTATGTGCCTTTGGCAGTAGCCCTTCCATCCTCATGTCATGATTTTACAGGCAGCTTTTGAGTTGATGGGCAGTGTAAAATTGAGACCCTTGTGTGTAATTAATTCCCAATGAAGTGATTTATTCTACTGCTGCATATATAATAGGCAGCAGGAGAAACCTTTGCTCAATGTCTAGCCTGGCATGTTTAGTTCCCTGGGTGCTGTTCAGAAAAATGGCTGGATGAGAGTAGTGGGGTGGTTGCCTTTTTCTGTAGGTCCATGTGCCTGTCAAAGGCAAGTCCTCACATACTTTTACTGTCTTTCTCACTGGGTCTTGCCAACCTGCACCAAGTGACATCCAGGACATGACTAGCTTTGAGGGCATTGACTGTTCTTCCTCCTGCAATACCAGCAGTTGGTGGTGTCGATGGTAGCCATGATGTGGAGGTGCTGGTGTTGGACTGGGCTGGACAAGGTCAGAAATCACACAACACCAGGTTATAGTCCAACAGGTTTATTTGAAAACACAAGCTTTCAGCTGAAGGAGTAAGACTCCGAAAGCTTGTGTTTTCAAATAAACCTGTTGGACAATATCCTGGTATTGTGTGATTTGTGAGCCTGCAATACCAGCTATGGCCACAGATGTTAGCATGGTGCAGAACTGCTGGCTTCAGATTGGCTGGGAACCCTGCCATGGGATTTCTGCGTGGAAACAACAATGAATCCTGCCTTGTAATAATAATCCTGCAAAATTAAACAGGCCCAAACTGAACAAAGTGGGCCTGCCCTAGAACTTTACATTAGGATGCAGGATGTATGCCCTCAGCATATAATCCATAAACCTTATAGTCTGGAACTTCCAAACTAAAATCCTTACACAGGAAATTTATTTCCTAACAGTTCTAAATGATCTCCTTTCTTTACAAGAAAATTTCATACATCTGACTTCTGCCAGGGCCATAACTGAAAAACCAAAGCTTTCCAAATTATGGAATCTTCCCCTAAAAACAAAATGATTCCTCTAAACAGAGAGCAGGCTAAGGCTCCTCAATGTTTGTTTTGCATGTTCATAAAACTCTCTCAATACAAACAAATTTCCATTATCATGTCAAAATTACTTCAGAAAAATTGATCAAGTTAATCAATAAACTCATTCATACACAGTCGAAAAATCTATATACCTCTAGTTTAAAATTAAACTCCAAAAGAAGTAAGAAAATATATGTAAATCTCTATATAATAAAAGGGTTAGTATGTAAGGTGATTGTGGGTTTAGGGTGACAATTGGTGTTTGGGCAACTAAGGTAACCGTGGGGATAGGGAGGGCAATGTGGAATCATGTTGGGTTGGGAAGGTCTGATGTAGGAGGGCAGGATTTATTCTTAGGGGGTGTAAGAAATTGGAGGAGGTACGATAGTGGATAGATGTGGCAAGTCAGCTTAAGTAGACTAGGTTTTAGTTGTGTACCCAATCTTGGGTGGCCATCAACGCAACAAAAGCCGAACTTTCCAAATTATCTAACATTAGAGGGTTTCCTCAGAGGGTACCAAATGCAGAGGAATTACTCATCAGAACTCTCTATTTCCCAGTTAAATCCCATTGGGTCAGTTCAGTCAAGATTTTGCAGGATCCTAAGATGCAATTCTAAACTTCACTGCTCCAATGATTATCTGACCAGTGGAATATCTGGCCATAAATTGTGAAACCAGTCAGGGAAGAGGCATGCCACTTTCAGGAAACATTATTGTCTTGTGTAATTAGACATGATGAATTATTAACCTGATACTGAGGAATCTTCCAGGGCAGAATGACAATTTCCCATTAAGAGATATGACATAAATCCAAAACTGGAGCATTAAACTTGAAGCTGATTATGTTGCTTTCATGGGATGGGAAGTTGGCAGTGGTACATTGCTAAGTATGACCGTGCAAATGATGCAAACATTTAAATACATACTTTATAATATCAACATTCACACTCCATGAAAGGTAATCCATCGTTGGAGAAGTAAATAATTAAGCACAGTATTGGATTGAAATAACAGGCTTATAATATTGTATAAAGAGTAGTAAGTCAGAGGAGTGAAAGAGTTTTAGAAACCAGGTAAAGATAACTAATAGAAAAATATAATCAGTGTAGTAGAATCATAGAATGGTTATAGCAGTGGAGAAAATCACTCAACTTGTGTCTGTGCTAGTTGTTTGCAAACAACAATGCAGCTAATCCTACTTTCACATTCTCTCCCTTATTCTTGCTTTTTTTTTTCTTCAGTTGCTAATATCCAATTCTGTTTGAAACATCACAATTGATTCTGCCTCAATTATGTTCTCAGGTAATCCAAATCCTGGCAATTGGCTGTGTAAAATATTTAATTCTTTCGCTATTTGTTTAAATTAGTGTGCTCTGGTTCTCAAACCTTCTGCCAATGAGAACAGTTTTGACTTATTGTATTGTAGGAATATGGACTCTGTGTGAAATCCCAAAATGAGAAAATTATTATCAAGCAGAACCGAGTTGGCAAAGATATTGATCAGTGATGAGCGCAACAGTAAGACCGGCTGTGTTAGAGATAATATGTACTGCAGATGCTGGAGAATCCGAGATAACAAGGTGTGGAGCTGGATGAAGGGTCTAGGCCTGAAACGTCAAGCTTTCCTGCTCCTATGATGCTGCTTGGCCTGCTGTGTTTATCCAGCTCCACATCTTGTTATCTTTAGACCAGCTGTGTTGTTGCTTGCAAAGTGCCAGCACAGATGTGAGTCAAGTGGCCTTCTCTCCTATAACCATCCCCACTGCTCTCGAGAAGGTGGAAATGAACAGCCGCCGGTAACAGCTGCAGTCCACCCACAGTGCTCTTAAGGAAGGTCTTCCAGGATTTTAATCCAGTAACGGCAAAGGAATGGTATAAATCTGAATGAGGATTGTATGTGGGTCCGAGGTGAAACTTGGAGGTGGTGTTCCCATGGATCTGCTGCCCTTGTCCTTCTAGTTGGTACAGGTCATAGGTTTGGAAAGTGGTGTTGGAGGAGCCTTGGATAACAATACAAATCTTTTGGCAGCTTTATCAGAAAAGGACCTACTAATTTCCTAATGTATCCTAACTGTTGAAGTAACATACTTTGCAGCTGCTTTCAGAGTGTTCTATTAAAGAGTCATACAGCACGAAACCAGACCCTTTGGTTCAACTCATCCACGCCAACTAAGTTTTCCAAAACTCAACTCGTACCTCTTGCCAGTGCTTGGCCCATATCCCTCTAAACCTTTCCTATTCACGTACATATCCAAATGTCTTTTAAATGTTGTAACTGTGCCTGCATCTACCACTTCCTCTGGCAGTTCATTCCACATACAAACCACTCTCTCTGTGTGGATGAAGATCCCCTTTTTCAATCTTTGTCCTCTCGCCTTAAAAATATGCCACCTAGCTTTGAACTCAACCAGCCGGGGGAAAAGACCTTTGCTATTCATCTTTTCTATGTCCCTCGTGATTGTATAAACTTCTATAAAGTCACCCCTCAACCTCCTACTCTCCAATGAAAAAGTCCCAGCCTATTATAAGTCAAACTCTCCAGTCCTGGCAACATCCCGGTATGCCTTTTCTGAACCCTGTCCAATTTAATAATATCTTTCCTGTAACAGTGTGACTAGAACTATATGCAGTACTCCAAAAGTGGCCTCACCAACTTCCTGTACAACCCCAACATTATGTCCTGACTCCTATATTCAATGGTCTGAGCAATGAAGGCAAGCATGCTAAACGCCTTCTTAACAATCCTTCTACCTGTGATGCAAGTTTCAAAGAACTATGTACCTGAACCTGTCGGTCTCGCTGTTCTACAGCACACCCAAGGTCCTACCATTAACCTGTGTAAGTCCTGCCCTTGTTTGTTTTGCCAAAATGCAATACCTCACATTTATCCAAATAAAATTCTATCTGCCATTCCTCAGCCCATTGACCCAATTGATCAAGAACTCTTTGTAATCTGAGATAACTTTCTTCACTGTTAACTATACCACTAATTTTGGTGTCATCTGCAAACTTACTAACCATGCCTCCTAAATTCTCATCCAAATTGTTAAATAAGTGACAATCAAAAGTGGACTCAGCACTGATCACATGGAACACGGTTGGTCACAGGCCTCGGGTCTGAAAAACAACCCTCAGTCAACACCCTGTTTCCTACCGTCAAGCCAATTTTGAACACAACTGGCAAGCTCTCCCTGAATCCCATGTGACCTAACTTTACTCATTCATCTACTGTGCGGAACCTTGTCAAAGGCTTGTACTAAAGTCCATATAGACAAGATCCACCACTCTGCCCTCATCAATCTTTCTGGTTACGTCCTCAAAAAAACTCAAGTATGTGAGGCACGATTTCTCATGCACAGAGCTATGCTGACTATCCTGAATCAGTCCTTGCCTCTCCAAATGCATGTAAATCCTATCTTTCAGAATCCCCTGCAACAACTTACCCACCGCTAATGTCATACTCACAGGTCTATAGTTTCTACGAATTTATTTACAGCCTTTCTTAAATAAAGGCACAACATTAGCTGTCCTCCAGCACCTCAGCCATGGTGGTAGATGATAGAAATATGTCTGCTAGAGGTCCTGCAATTGCTTCCCCAACTTCCTACAAAATGTTCTTGGTGGAAACAGTTTTTGAATAAAGAATGTGCCTTTCCTAACTATCGATTCTCCCAACCTAAACTTCAATTAACTAAACAATTCCTCAACAGTTAAATATTTATATGTCTTCCATTGTAAAGAAAACACAAAAAGTGAGTACACAGGTGCAGCAGGTAGTCAGGAAAGTGAATGGAAAATTGGCTCTTATTTCAAGGAGTTTGGAGTACAAGAGTAGGGATGTCTTACCGTAATTGTACAAGGTGCCAGTGAGTCCACATCTGGAGTATTGTGAGCAGTTTTGGATCCTTTATTTAAGGTAAGATATCATTTCATTGCAGGCAGCTTAGAGAAGGATCACTAGAATGATACCCAGTATAGAGGGATTGCCTTACGAGCAAACGTTAAACAACTTGGGAGTCTACTCATTGGAATTTAGAAGAATGCATACAGGGCTGTTAAGGGGCTTGACAGGGTAAACGCTTAGAGGATGTTTCCCCTCCTGGGAGACAGGGTCTCAGAATTGGAGGGTGCTGGGATGGGGAATTTCTTCTCTCAGAGGTTTGATGGTCTTTGGTTATTCCTTGCCACAGTGGGATATGGGGCAGAGTCCTCTTGTATATTTAAGGCTGAGATAGATTCTTGATCAGTACGGAAATGGAGGATTGTGAGGAAAGGGCACATGAGGAATATTGGATTAGCCATGATCCTATTGATTGGTGGATGGGTTCCTATTATGGTCTTGTTCACTATATTTCTAGACCATTTCTTTTACCCTGCACTCCTGATTACACCAGATCCAAATGATCTCTAATACTCAATTTTGAGAGCAATCCTCAGCCGTAAGTCAATTACTTTAGTCACTACCTCAGCCTAATACTGAGTTCTAACCTCAACCTGTAATAAATATGCATTGATTGGTAATGTCCTAGTAAGTGCCCTACTCATCACTCCTTCCCTGTGACAAAGTGCATCCAGAAAAAAACCCTGTGACAAATGCAAACACTTGGCAATTGCAAAGACTTCAGATGCACCACTATTCTTTCTGCAGTTAGCTTTGCAACATTTAGCTCAAGCATGTGCACCTGGATCGACAACTAATGACTTGTAACAAATTTGTCAAGAATTATAAATTTTGAGTCAGTGTGCTCTTAGCTCTTGGCTTCGTTTAAGATGCTAACTGTCAGTCCTTCAACATTCCAGGCCCAAGTTCATTCTCCTAAAGCAGAACTTGTATCTTTGACTGAAGGCTCTGGAACATCTGATCTCAGGCCATCTTCCTGACCAATTAGCAACATAGCTTTGGCTTTTTACTGCTTGAGCTAAACTGCCACAACTGCAGTGTGTCCTAGCTATAACTTTAGTTCACTCACAAAGGATCCATTGAGTCTTTCTTAAAGCTACATTGCTGGGTTTGGCAGCTAAGAAAAGTTCTAAAAGTTGGCATATTTTTAACAACATGTCCCATAATTCTCAAAATCATTCCAATAATGCATACAAATTAAGATTTTGTATTACTCAGACTATGTACAGTACAATTTAGTTTTATTAGTTTCACTAAAATGCCAAAGCCTAACCATCATTTTGGGACATCTCTATCAAATATTCTGTCATTATCTTCTAGCAGAACCCAAATCCATCTTTTTGCTCCCCTTTTGCTCTCTACATACTTATGTTAAATGTTGAAAATCTGTTTAACATCATCTGCCAGTTTCTTTTCATACTCTTATTTACACTCGTTTTCTTTTTCACTTTCTTCTGACAATTTCTACCTTCAACCTGGTTCTCATTTACCAATAAAATTAGTACCTCACTTTTTTTTTTAAACTTCATCTCCCTTTTGTCATCCAGCGATCACCAGATTTGACTATCCTTCCTTATCCTGTTGTGAGAGTGTACCTTGATTGTACCCGCACTATGTATTCCTCAAAGGCAACCAGTTGTTCTGTCCAAGTTTAGGCTGCCAAACCTTAATTCCAATTTATCTGGGCCAGATTCATTCTCAGCTCACTGAAATTGACCGTCCTCCAATTAACTAGTTTTACTCTGGATTACTCCTTGCACTCTTCTACAGCGAACTTAAAACCAGTTGGTACTACAATTATTGTTCCCTAAATGTTCACCCACAATGAAAATTGTCTCCCTTAACTGTACCTTATTCCCCGGAACAAGATCTGTGAATGCCTACTTCCTCACTGGGCCTGATGTCTTCTCTGGACTTTACACTGTTTATCACTTTACACTATCCCAGTTTATATTTGACTAATATTTAAAGTGCCCTGCTATCATTACTCTATCATTTATTCACTTTTCTGTCACTCAGCAACTATCTTTGCTTCCTTACTTTTCCTGAATATCTTTTTTTCCACATATATTAAGTATCCAGTCTGCCTTTTTTGAGCAAGGCCCTCATTATCACAACAATGTAACATTTGCAAGTGGCCATGTGTGCCTGCAACTCACCAATCTTTCTCATCGTACTTCTTTAATTGACATACATGCAGTGTAAGCCTAATTTAGAACCTATCGTATTCCCTCCTACTCAGGCCCCAATAATACCATGTTATTTCTTAGATTTGTGCAGTTCCTAGCTCAATCATTTTGTGCACCTCAGTTTCTGTTTAATTCTACTACTTTGTTCCCATCTTGCATCCCCCTCTACTCTACCACGAGCAGACCACCTGGTAGGACGATGGCCCCAATTCTGCTTATCTGCCACCTCCCTCCAAACATATCCCAATGCTCCAGAAATCTAAACCCCTCCATCCTACACTATTGCCATGCATTTATCAACTTTGTACTATCGTTATTATTCAGAAGCAGGATGCATGGGGAGTAATCCAAAAGTTAGAATCATAGAAAAGTTCAACAATTCAGTCCATCATGTCTGTGCTGGCTGAACAAACTAGCTGCTCATTCTAATCCCACTTACCAGTACATGGACTGCAGTCTTGTAGCGCTTCATGCCCAGATATGAGTTCCTTTTAAATGAGTTGAGGGCACTCAACAACCAAACTGCACAGTGAATTCTAGGTACATCTGAGTGTAAAAAGGTTTTCTTTCAGTTCCTGCTAATCCTTCTTCTAATCACCTTAAATCCCCTTGGTATTTGACCTCTCCACTAGAGGAAGCAGATCTTCCCCATCCAATCCCTTCATTATTTTGCACACCTTGATTGTCAACTCTCAGCCTCCTCTGTTTGATGGAAAACAACCCTAACCTATCCAATCTTCCCTCATAGCTACAAGTTTCAAGCTGTAGCAACACTCTTGTAAATCTCTTCTGTACTCTCTTTTGAGCAGTTGGTCCTTGAAATGTGGTGACTAGAACTGAATACAAAAATCCAGCTTTGGCCTCACCAGTGTCTTTTATAGTTCCAGCATTATATCCTTGGTCTTTCATTCAATACAATGCCCAATAAAGGCTCTCTTGAGCTAACCTTAGCTACCCATCAGGGGCCTGGGAACACGCATTCCAAAGTCTCTCACTTCCTGTGTCCCTTGTGTTTGTTTTGTATTCTTTTGTTTTGGCTGCCTCCCCAAATACACAACCTCACACTGCATTGAATTAATTCCACTTGCTACTTTTCAGTCCATTTAACCAAAGCAATGATATCTTCCTGCAGCCACCTCTTCACTATCAACTACACAATCAATTTTTGTATCGTCTGCAAATTCCCAATTGTACATCCCACATTTTAAGATTAAATTATTAATGAATATCACATTTAGTAAGGAACCCAAAGCAACCCTCTGAAAAACTACCATCTGTTGATCATTATCCTTTGTTTTCTGTTACTGAGCCAATTTTGGATCGAACTTGTCACATTACCTTGTATCCCATCAGATTAATTTTTATTAATAGCCTGAACTGTGGGACCTCGTCAAATGTCAAACTAAAATCCATATAGACAACATCACTGCATTACCCACACCAATTCCCCTTGTTACATCCTTAAAAAATTTGATTAGGTTAGTAAGATCCAGCCTTCCCTTAAATAATCCATCCTTGATTGATCCATCCCTCTTCAAGCCACAGTTAATCATCTTTCTCAATTCTGATTCCAGTAATTTAGACTGACTGGCCTACAATTATTTGGCTTTCAATCTCACCCTTTTTGAATAATAGTACAATATTTGCAAACCTCCAATTCTCTGTTATCCAGTGAGCATTGAAAATTGATCTTCAGAACTTCTTCCTCCCTGGCTGTCTTTAACTGCAATTCATCCAGCCCTGGTGATTTATCCATCTCCAGTACATTATGCTCATTTTATTGAAATTCACACTACTCTTAAAATATTTGTATCGTCCCTCTCTTTTGTGAAGACAGACACAAAATACTCATTTAAGATGCTGCCCACATTCTTCTGCATCTAAGTGCAAGTCACTGTTACATATAATTGACCAAACCTTTCCTTAGTCATCCTCTTGCTCCTAACGTACTGATAAATTTCCTGAATTTTACCATGCAATATTTTATCATATTCTCGTTTTGCTTTCCTAATTTCCTACTTTTCAGTTTGCAGCTGTACTTTCTAAACTAAGCTTCCTAAAGTATTACTTTTAGAAACTGTCATAAGCTGTATTTTTCTGCCTTTTGTTACCTGTAGCTTTCTGGTTAACCAAGAAACTAAATTTGGCAGTACCATTCTTTCTTTGAGGACAAGTCTACACTGTGCCTGTAGAATCTCACTTTTAAATGCCTCCCATTAATTTGCCTGTGACTTTCCTTCGGGTAGCTCTAACCAGTCCACTTTTAGCTTTGTAAAGTTTGCCTTCCTCCAATGTAGAACTTTTATTCTTGTTCTGTATCTGTCCCTTTCCATATTTATGCTAAATTTAACTGTATCGTGATCAGTATCTACAATATGGGGTCACCCACTGCTACTTCATCCACCTGTCCAGCTTAATTTCCTAAGATGAAATCTGGAATTGCATCCTCTCTCATTGGGATAGTTGAGTGCTGACTAAGAATGTTGTTGTCAATGCATTTCAAGAATTTTGTGCCCTCTGTGCCTTTCATACTTTGTATCCTAGATGGTATTTGTGCATTGAAGTTCCCAACAAAATATTGATTTTGCACTCAGAAATTTGCTGATATAATTTCTCTAAAAATTCTCACCCAATATTTGGGAGTCTATAGTACATACCTCAGTACATGGTGGCCCTTGTTTAATTTCTAAGTTCAACTCATATGGTCTCAGTTGTTGTTTTATTTAGGATATCATCCCTCCTCATGGCCGTAATTGATTCTTTAACCAATAGTGCTGCACTTCCACCTTGTTATCTCTTTGTCTATCCTGCCTGAAAACTCTATATCCAGGTATATTGAACTGCCATCCTTGCCCCTCTTTATAGTAATGATCTCATGCTGCCTCAGTTCATTGGTTTTATTCATACTGCAGTTTTCTTTGCAGTATTTTTCAAACTCTGTTTTTGAGTTATTTGTCACATTTCTACTTTCCATTCCCTCATCTGAATTTGACATCAGATTCCCATATCCCTGCCAAACTAGTTTAAAATCCTTCCCAACCACGCTACCAAATCTCCCTGCAAGGTGATTTATCCCTGGTCTGTTAAGATATAGATTATCCAGTTTGTCCAGGACTCATCTTCCCCAGAACTGATCCCAACACACCGGAAATTTGACATCCGCCCTCTTCCACCATTATCCACCCACACATTCAATCATTTCATTCTCCTATTTTGTATTTCTATCATATGAGATTGGGAGTAATCTGAAGACTATTACTGTAGAGGTCCTACCTTTTAAGCTCCCACATAGCTGCCAGAAATTTGCTTTTAGGACTTCAACCCCATTCCTATTTAAGTCGTTGGTACCAATGTAGATGACAACCTTTGGCGGATTACCTGCAGAATTACTGCTTTGGAATTACAGAGTTACAGATTACTGCCGTTGGTCTGTTACTTCCTTTATCCAGGTACCAAAGGTGGAACAGGTTGGCAGCTTCAGAAATGCCTTTGTGATGTCATGATAATAGAATCTCCCATCACTATTGCTCTTCCATTCTTCTTCTTCCTGATCACTGGGCATTTGAGCTGCACATGGTGTCATCTTAG
Source organism: Ginglymostoma cirratum (assembly GCA_024137785.1). Classification (NCBI taxonomy): domain Eukaryota; kingdom Metazoa; phylum Chordata; class Chondrichthyes; order Orectolobiformes; family Ginglymostomatidae; genus Ginglymostoma; species Ginglymostoma cirratum. Next base: position 41,209,489 of record JAHRHZ010000019.1, on the reverse strand, counting down.
CTCTGGATGCACGCTCCTGAGAAAATATCACCCTCACCGGTATGCAAGATTAGCAAGATAGGCAGACTCAAAGGACTCCTGCACTGACTGCTTGGTGGTCAACCATTTGCTTGTTGTCTGTAAGCTTCTAACCTCCGGTATGATCATTTCACCAAATGTGCTATCCCCAGTCCTTTGCTTTGTGAATGCATAATAAATAACTCAAGCTGTCGTTCAAGTTTTAAAACCCACAGCTCAAGCTCACATTGCCAGTAACGTTTCCTGCAGATATATTTCAGACCTATGTGGTGGCCATAATTTCACCTATTATATGCTATATACTCTACTTGACCAAGTTGACCTACCATCCTGTAACTTTAAAACTTTATTACAATGTGAATCATAGATAAATTTACCAGTATACATCAATCACATCTTCTCCTGTATTGAGGAAAAATCCACTTATAGGTGAAAGTTCCCACTGCAGACAACCCTCTCACACTCTTTTCAGGCTATCAGACTACTCCCCTTTCTAAGTGATGACAATCTATCTTGCAGTCCTTGCCAGTCGTCTCAGAACCTTTTAAGTCCTGCTTGCTCATCTCCTTTCAAGCTCCCCAAAATCCTATCCCTCACCAATGTTATTGATAATAATATGAGCCACATGAATGATATGAACCACTGTCTCTGGCTATTCATCTTTCCCCGTCAGAATGCTCTGCTGCCCTTCAGTGACATCCTCGACCTTGGCACCTGAGAGATAACACATTATCATGAAATTACACTGCAGTATCAGCATCGCTCATCAGTTGCCTGAATTGTGGAATCTCTTGTCAATACTGCTGTTCCATTCTGCATCCTGTTGTGTCCCTCCTCCATCACCACTGTTTAACTTGTCTTCCTCATGCCATGCCTGTCCTCCCTTTGTCACTCTTGCTTTTCTCATCTTCCTCCTGTCATGCCCCTCCTTTCCACTACAATTGTTTTTCCAGTCTTTCTTCTGACAAGCCCCCTCCTCTGCCATACAACTGAGTGATCTGTGGTGGCATAGGCTTGGCTCTGACTGCTGTTCCCAAAGGAACAATCATCCTTACTAATATTCACAACTGAATACTGGTCGGTGGGTAAGATTCACTTGGGATTCTGCGTAACACTATCTGCCTGATTTTCATTTGTTGCCTCCAATCACCTATTTCCTCTCTGCCTGAACACCTTTAACCATTCCAGGAACAACCTATCCAAATAGCTCTCAGACTCACATTTGCAAATCATGAATAAACAATTTTGTTTTAAGAAAAAAAAGTTCTCACTACAATTGGAACCCTCTTGAAAACAGTTTCGTATGTTTTTAATACCTTTTTCCCTCACACTCATGCACCTTCACTTCAAGACGTTTGATTCACTTGGGCTTATTTTTCCTTTCTAAACCGATTTCTTGATTTAGATGAAATTAAGTGTAAGTTAACTTAAATGTTTACCTGCAAATGTTAGCTTGCCATCTCATCTTGTACTGTGACATTACTTTGAGATAACAAGCATGGGGCTGGATGAACACAGCAGGTCAAGCAGCATCATAGGAGCAGGAAAACTTGACGTTTCGGGCCTAAACCCTTCATCAGATGAAGGGTT
>JAHRHZ010000019.1:41050864-41207481 GCA_024137785.1 Ginglymostoma cirratum | reverse complement strand
GGCCTAAACCCTTCATCAGATGAAGGGTTTAGGCCCGAAACGTCAAGTTTTCCTGCTCCTATGATGCTGCTTGACCTGCTGTGTTCATCCAGCCCCATGCTTGTTATCTTGGACTCTCCAGCATCTGCAGTACCTTTTATCTCTGATACATTACCTTGAGATTTACTTTATCTGGCCGTGCTGTTCATTTTTCTTATACCTTTCTTTTAATTAGTTAAATGTAGTTTTCAATTAAGTATTTTTGTCCGATAGATAAATACATGTAGAGAGCCTTCAGTAAGATGCATACCTATGCCATGAGATGGGGTCCTGACCTGAAACATCAATTTTCCTGCTCCTCTGATGCTGCCTGGCCTGTTGTGCTCTTCCAGTTCCATACTTTGTTATACCTGTGCCATGCCGTGTTAACTCCATGCTATTACAATTATACAGCTCTTTCTCAAGGTTTCTTCCTGTTTGGGTGATGCTTCGAAATTATGCTCTGTTATCATCCTGGCTGATGGCACTACTGGATAAATCGGAACCCAGAATAAAACCTGACTTAACTTTTTGTTTGTTTATTTATTTGAAGTGGTGGTTAGTCAGTGAAACATTTCACAAAAGCTGCATATGTTCTATTACTAGAAGACATAGATCTATTACACAAAAGAAAGAAAATAAATAAACTGAGTATACATACACATATATAAAAAATGTTCAAATGATCTTAAAATAAACATCAAACCAAACTTTCAGCCCGTTGCCCTGGACTATTCATTACCCAGACTCAAATCCAGAGAGGTTATACCCCTATCTCAACCCTTCAGATTTCCACTTCAATGAATCCTTCCAGCTTCTTTCCCAAGGATTATGGAGATAGTTTTATGTTTCCTTTTTGAGTCGTCTGTCACAAACTTTTCACAAATCTGAGGCCCAAATCTTTTTCAACTTTAATAACATAATTGATTTCAATCCAAACTCTCTTGACCTGGAAGCTTCTCAAACAAGACACATATACTGAGGCAAATGGCTTGCTTGCCTTGAACTGAACTGAAAAGAAAAACTCATGCATGAAGAGAAATTGAAACTTGCTTCTGAACTCAACTCTAATGTTTTCTGAACTGAACTGAAAGACTTGTTTCAGAGCTCAATCCTTGGTGCTTCTGAACTGTAATGGAAACAAAGTTTATGGCTTTAACATGTTTTCATTGCCTGTCATAAACTCAAAAGTATAAACATCATTCTATTAACATCAAAAGGGACTGCATTCTTCTGCTTTCTGAGCAATGCTGGAATTAGGTTATTGCTCCAGAATAACTTGCTGATCTTTTCCTTTCAAAAGACTTCATAGAACTGACCCACATCAATCAGCCTCTCTTTTTAAAACTATCCAAAATCCAAACCAATGACGATATATTAGATACCTTCTATCGTAAAAACTAAAAATACAAAATTGTTTTTAGTAACAGCTTCCATCTCACTGAGGAAGCTTCAAGCCAATCCACATTCAACAAACTGCTGTGAAAACTCTGCTGACATTTTGACATTTGCAACAATTTCCACCACAGCAGCTGAGAGACAATCCATAACAAAGTAAAACAATCATCAATATCCTAAAAATAGTCAGTTTTTCCCATATTAACAAACCTTTCAAAAGTAGATCCATACTTTTTTCAAAAATCTAACCAGTTCTTCCTTGAGCAATATACACAAAACTCAGTGGAAACCTTCAAACGTTACCTCAGCTCCCCTCACACTTTCAATACCCCCCTCAGTCTCCTGCTGCTCACTGGCTCTCCTGCTGTTCTGCTCTTTGGTCCAGTTTTACTGATTGTTCTTCTGCTCAGTGTCCTGCATGTCTACTTTAAGACTTCCCTTTCCTATCACTACATCTCTTATTCTCTCACAGGCTTTCTCAGGCCGCCTTTATCAATTGTATTTCTCATTATTTTGATGCTTCTCTTACTACCTTGAAGGGCTGCTCTTACAACTGGTTTTATTTCCTGTTACTCCGCCCACTCCTTTGCATGTCCACTGATTTCTATCCCATTCCACTCCTTTCTTTTCAGCAAACAATCATGAAATATAAAAATAGATTCTGGGAGCTTCTATAAGTATGTAAATAGGAAGATAATAACAAAAAGGAACTTGGGTTGTCTGGCAGGTGAGACCAGAAAATTCTATTGGGAATAAGGAAATGTGAGAGACATTAAACAAATACTTCATGTGAGATTCCATTCTATTATAAAAACATACACATGTACAACAAGGAGGCTCATTATATCTCCAGCTTATTCCAAATTTTCAGATTTTGTTTGTAACTTAGTAGGGATAATGGCACTTTGATTGTATATTTATTTTTTAAAAATTGCACTGAGAATTTCTGCATTTATCATCTTTTCAGGCCATGTGTTCCAGACTCCACCACCGTCTGGATGAAAAATATTCTCCTACTTCTCTCAAACTTTTCTGTCAATTACTTTAAATCTATGTACCTGGTTATTGATGTTTCTGTGAAAGGGAACAGGTTCTTCTTATCCACTTCAACTAGACTTTACACAATTTTGTGATTCTCAGTCAAATCTCATCTTAGCCTGCTCTGTTCCAAAGAAAAGAATCCCAGCCTACCCAATTTTCTTTTAAAGAGTATATTCGTAGCTCAGGTTGTGGATGTTGTGGTTGGTTGACTCGCCGAGCTAGTTTGTTGTTCTGCAGAGTAACATCATCAGAGCAGCCTCCGATGAAGTGCCGTTGTACTTTCTCGCCTGTTATTTGAACTCTGGTGTCCATTGCGCTGGATTACCCCACTTCCAGTTTTTCTTTGCAATGGAGTGTATATGGGGTCGAGCTCTTATGTGTTTGTTGATGGCTTTCTTCATGGAGTACCAGGCTTCTAGGAATTCCCATGCTTGTCTCTGCTTTGCTTGTCCCAGGGTCTTGGTGATTGGTGACGGAGGGTGGTGGTGGAGGGTTACTTTTAGGACTGGAGGCCTGTGACCAGAGATGTGCCACAGGGATCGGTGCTGGGTCCGCTGCTGTTTGTGATTTAAAAATTGATTTGGGTGTGAATGTAGGAGGTATGGTTAGTAAATTTGTAAATGACGTCAACGTTAGTGGTGTAATGGACATTGAAGAAGGTTACCTCAGAGCAGAGCAGGATCTTGATCAGATGGGCCAATGGGCCAATGGGTCAAGGAGTGGCAAATGGAGTTTAATCTAGATAAGTGTGAGGTGCTACATTTTAGTAGGGCAAATCAGGGCAGGACTTATATACCAAATGGTAAGGTCCTGGGGAGTGTTGCCAAACAAAAGGACCTTGGACTACAGATTCATAGTTCCTTGAAAATGGAGTTGCAGGTAGAGAAGATGGTGAAGAATGCATTTGGTACATTTGGTCTTTATTGGTCACTGCATTGAGTACGGGAGCCGGGAGGTCATGTTGCTGCTGTACAGCACATTGGTTAGGCCACTTTTGGAATGCTGCATTCATTTCTGGTCTCATTGCTATAGGAAAGATGTTGTTAAACTTGAAAGGGTTCAGAAATGATTTACAAGGATGTTGCAAGGGTTGCAGGGTTTGAGCTACAAGGAGGGGATGAATAGGCTGGGGTTATTTTCTCTGGAGTGTCGGATGTTGAGCGGCGACCTTATACACGTTTATAATATCATGAGGGGCATGGGTGGGGTGTATAATCAAAATCTTTTTCCCAGGGTAGGGGAGTCCAAAACAAGAGGACATAGGTTGACGGTGAGAAGGGAAAGATTTGAAATGGGCAACTTTTCCACGCAGAAGGTGGGTGATATGTGTACGGAATGAACTGCCAGAGGAAGTGGTAGTACAATTACGATTTTTAAAAGGCATCTGTATGGGTACTTGAATAGGAAGGGTTTAGAAGGATATGGACCAAATACTGGTAAATGGGATTAGATTAATTTACAATATCTGGTCAGCACGGATGAGTTGGAGCAAAGGTCTGTTTCCATGCTATACATCCCCATGACTCTATGATTTTTGTCAGATTGTTGTCAGGGCCAGTAGCTGTTGTAGTATCCAGTTCCTTTTGCTATTTCTTGACATTCTAACTTCATGTTCTGGGGATATGGAATTGAATCCCACCACCCAAATAATGAATTTGAATTCAAATTTTAAAAGATCTGGAATCAAAAAGCAAATTTAATAATGACCACGTAATCACAGTCAATTTTGTAAAAAACCTCTCTGGCTTACTATGACAAAATCCCATCTTCACATTTATGACATCCTCTACCTTGTGTGGTACTACTATTATGCTAAATTGGACAGACTTTGTACAATCTAGCAACTCAAAATTGGGCATTCATGAGGCACCAAATGTTTTCAATAGCAGCAGAATTGTATTCAACCACAATCTGTAACCTCATGGCCACATATTCCTCCCACTCAATCATTACCAACAAACTGTGAAAGCATATTTGGTTTAATGAAGAGTTCAGGAAGGCATGCCAGGAGCAGTACCACCTAAAAATAAAGTTTCAACCTTGTAAAGCCCTATTACAAGACTGCTTCCCTGCCAAAACATTGGAAGCAGCAATGCAAACGACAGGGCTAAGCTACCTGATAACATCAGAGCAATGTGATATCCTGCCACATCCAGTCATGAATGGTGGTGGTCAATAAAGAATTAACAGAAGAAGGTGACTCATAAGTATTTCCATCCTCAAAGATGGGGGAGCCCATCACATCAATGCAAAAGATAAGGTTATAGCATTCATAGCAATCTTCAGCCAGAAATTTCATGTAGATGATCCATTTCAGCCTCCTCCTGAGGTCTCCAACATTGTAGATGCCAGTATTCTGCCATTTCAATTCACTCCTTGTGACATTGTGCACTGGCTGAAGGCATTGAATACAGAAAGGCTATGGGCCCCGACAACATTCTGGCAATACTACTGAAGACATGCTAGAGAACTAGGCATGCTCATAGCCGAGCTGTCATAGTCTAGCTACAAAACTGGCATGCCTCCAACAATGTGCAAAATTGCTCAGGTAAGTCCTGTGAACAAAAACACAAGCTAAATCCAAACCAGCCATTTATCAATTTACATTGATTATCAGCAAAGTGACAGTAGGGGTTTTTGACAGTGCTATTGAATGATGCCTTCAAAGGAATAAATTAAAACAAAATAAAGAACTGCAGATGCTCAAAATCTGAAAAAAAAATTGCTGGAGAAACTTAGCAGGTCTGACACGGGATTCTGAAGGGTCATAGAGTCATCCAGCATTCCCTACATCTTGGCCTCCAAACTGACAGGGACACACTGGACCTGGACTCTTGTTATTTCATTTTTGAAGGCTTCCCATTTTCTTCCTTTACCTGTGAATATCCACCCCCAATCAACTTTTGGAAGTTCTTGCCTAATACCATCAAAACTGGCCTTCCTTCAGTTTAGAACTGTAACTTTTAGATCAGGTCTATTGTTTTCCATAACTATTTTACCGAAACGCTGCCAGACCTACTGAGTTTCACTTGCAAAGACTCTCAATGACACTCAGTTTAGGTGCTCTGTTCCTGACTTCATTACAATCTTATTATAAATATGGACAAAAGAGGTAAACTTCAGAGGTGAGGTGAGAGTGACATCCCTTGACATCAAGGAGCATTTTGACCAAGAGTGGCATTAAGTATACCGAGTAAAATCATTAGTTGGTGTCATACCCAACAAAAGGAAGACAGTTGTGGTTGTTGGAAGTCAATTATCTTGGTCCCAATGCAGCACTACAGGTGTTTCTCAGGGTAGTATGCTAGGCCCAAATGTCTTCAGCTGATATGTCCTCCATGAAAAGGTCAGAAATGGGGATGTTTGCTGATGATTGCATAAAGTTCAGTAACATATGCAGCAACACAAATTCTGAAGCAGTCTGTGTCCATAAACAGGAAGGTCTGAACAACATTCAGGCTTGAGCTGATAAGTGGCAAGTAAAATTTGTGCCACACAAGTGCCAGGCAATAACCATTTCCAACAAGAGAAATCCTAACCATTGGCTTTTGATGTTCAATGGCAAAACAATTGCTAATTTCCCACTATCAACATCCTGGGGTTACGATTGACCAGAAGTGAACTGGACCAGCCATATAAATAGTGTGACAACAGGATAAGGTGAGAGACTGGAAATTCTGTGACCAGCAACTCAATCCCGCCTCCCCAGTGCCTGGGCACCATCTACAAGCCACAAGTTAGGCATGTGTTGGAATACTCTTCACTAGCCTGGATCAGTGCAACTCCTATATTAGTCAAAAAACTTTACACTGTCCAGGACAAAGCAGCCCACTTGACTGGCACCCCATGACCCACTTTCAACACTCACTCTCTCTACCACCTAAGCACTGTAGCAGCAGTATATACCATCTACAAGATGCACTACAGTAAATCACCAAGGCTCCTCTAAAGGCACCTGCCATGTAGAAGTACAAGGGTACCAGATATTAAGGACACTAGCACCTCCAAGTCCCTTCCAAGCCACACACTATTCCTGATTTGGAACTATATCACCATAGCTGCATTGTTAATGGGTTAAAATCCTGGAACTCCCTTCATAATAGCACTGTGGGTATCCACATCTTTCCAGGGCCATTAGAGATGGACAATAAATGCTGTCCTAGCCAACAAAACTCTCAATACATTAATGAATGAAAAAGGATATTTTCTGTGTATCTAAAAGGAAAAATAAATAAGTGAATAAGTTTGGTGAGGGAAGAAGGAAAATTAAGTACAGCCGCAGAAGCTTGTAAATCACAAGTGATTGTGGAATGAACAGAAAGTGGGATATGAAAGGGAGGATTCAATTTAAGAACAGTCTGATTTGTGCTGTCTGCGCGGCAATCATAAAATCTCATGTAGATATTATGACGATGGCAGTGTCATGGGGAAAAGAATTCCAATTTAGATTCTCTCTCTTTTAAAGAGAACTGTTGATAGTTACATACAAAATGTTTCTGAGCATCACAATTACTAGGCTGGTTAGTCACCACTCTGACAATGATTAATGATAAACTAAAGTAATTTAGCATGGCAGCCTTAACAAGGAAGGATCACATAATGTGATCATATCTTTTACGGTTACTGACTTTCAGCTTACAAGGCCCTTAACTCTGTGCTGGGAACAGTTGCGACTGAACTTAAGGAAAGAACTTTTCATGGTAAATGAAACACTCAGATGAAGGTTGGATAACACAGATAGAATCTGCACAGGTACAGATTGAGTGAACAAAAAAAATAAAACTGGTAATGACTAAAGGTCAATGATGATCATGTCCCAACCTACAGTAAACCAGTAGTAAAACACATTTTGGGTAGTGGAATCAGTTTAGGCTTCAGTTTACATTTTAAAGCAGCCAACATTATGGAGTTTATCTGACTTTTTTTTTATATATGTTTAAACAGCTCTCCAAGCTGATTTCCAGACTGCACTCTCCATAATCTTGATCTTTTCTAAAACATTGTAGTCCGTATCCTAAATCATACCAAATCCCATTCGTGCCTTACTCCAGTACTCATTGACCAACATTGACTCCCAATTTAGCAATGCCTAGATTGTAAAACTTCCAATTATGTTTACAAATCTTTCCATGGTCCTACTCCTCCTTACCTATATAATCTTTCTCCAACCCTGCAAACCCACTTCAGCTCACACCCAAGAACTCAACATTTTTCCCCAATCAAGACTCATGCACATCCCTGATCTTAATTACTCCACCATTAACATAATTTAGTTACTCCATTTTCATCTGACAAGGCTCTAAATAGTGAAATTCCCTCTCCAATCATCTCCGTATCACTATCTTCCTTTACGATACTCCTTAAAATCTACTTCTTGGTCACCTATCATATCTACGCTGTAGTTCACAGCCTAAAGAGATAGGAGAGGTCCTTAATGAATACTTTCCTTCAGTATTCACAACTGAGAGGGACCTAGTTGTAGAGGAGGACAGTGTGAAACAGGCTGGTAGGCTAGAGGAGGTCGATGTTAGTAAGGAAGATGTACTAAGAATTTTGAGGAACTTGAAGATAGATAAGTCCTCTGGGCCTGATGGGATTTATCCAAGGATTCTATGGGAAGCAAGGGAAGAGATCGCAGGGCCTTTGGCAATGATCTTTTCGTCCTCACTGTCCACGGGTATGGTGCCGGAAGATTGGAGAGAGGCAAACGTCATTCCCTTGTTCAAAAAAGGGAATAGGGATAACCCCGGAAATTACAGGCCAGTTAGTCTTACGTCAGTGGTGGGCAAATTAGTGGGAAGGGCTCTGAGAGATAGGATTTATGATCACGTGGAAAGGCACAGTTTGATTCGTGATAGCATGGATTTGTGAGGAGTAGATCATGCCTCACAAACCTTATTGAATTCTTTGAAGAGGTGACCAAACTTGTGGATGAAGGTAGAGCAGTGGATGTGGTATATATGGATTTAAGTAAGGCGTTTGATGAGGTTCCCCATGGTAGGCTCATGCAGAAGATAAGGAGGCATGGGATAAGGGGAAATGTGGCAGATTGGATTCAGAATTGGCTGACCCTTAGAAGACAAAGGGTGGTAGTGGACGGAAAATATTCAACATGGTGCTCAGTTACAAGTGGTGTACCACAAGGGTCTGTTCTGGGTCCTCCTCTATTTGTGATTTTTGTAAATGATTTGGATGAAGGAGTGGAAGGGTAGATTAGTAAGTTCGCGGACGATACGAAGGTGGGTTGAGTTGTGGATAGTGCGGTGGGCTGTTCTGGGTTACAAAGGGACATTGATAGGATACAAAGCTGGGCTGAGAAGTGGCAGAAGGAGTTTAACCCTGAAAAGTGTAAGGTGATTCATTTTGGTAGGACAAACTTGAAAGCAGAATACAGGGTTAACGGAAAGATTCTTGGCAGTGTGAAGGAGCAGAGGGATCTTGGGGTTCATGTCCACTGTTCCCCGAAAGCTGCCACCCAGGTGGATAGAGTTGTTAAGAAGGTGTATGGTGTGTTAGCTTTCATTAATAGAGGGATTGAGTTCAAGAGCTGTGAAGGTATGCTCCAGCTATACAAAACCCTGGTTCGGCCACATCTGGAGTATTGTGTCCAGTTCTGGTTGCCTCATTACAGGAAAGATGTGGAAGCGTTGGAAAAGGTGCAGAGGAGATTTACCAGGATGTTGCCTGGAATGGAGGGAAGGTCTTATGAGGAAAGGTTGAGAGAGCTAGGGCTTTTCTCTTTAGAACGACGAAGGATGAGAGGTGACTTGATAGAGGTGTACAAAATGATCAGAGGTCTAGATAGAGTGGACAGCCAGAGACTTTTTCCTTGGGTGGAGGTAGCTATTATGAGGGGGCATAGTTTTAAAGTGAGTGGAGGTAGATATAGGGGAGACGTCAGAGGTAGGTTCTTTACTCAGAGTGGTCGGGGCGTGGAATGCATTGCTGGAGAGGGTACTGGAGTCGGCCTCATTAGGGGTATTTAAGTGGCTATTAGATAGGCACATGGATGATAGTATAAGGTAGGGGTGGAGATTAGGTAGACCTTAGGATTAGGGTAAAAGTTCGGCACAACATCGTGGGCCGAAGGGCCTGTACTGTGCTGTACTGTTCTATGTTCTATATGTTCTAAATTTAATTTGATAACATTGCAATGAAACAAATTGGAATGTTTTACTGAATTAAAATGCAGATAGTTGATGTTGAAATATGTATCAGCATGTAGACAGTGCTACCAACAAACTGAAATCTGCACCTCTTATTTTGCCACAGCAGAGGTTATTCTAGAAATTGGAAAATGGAGTACAGTTTTGTTCTGGGCTACAGAAAGGCGGTGCATGCTTGTACAGAGAGGCTAAAGGATGGCCCAGTCCAATGCAATTCAATGGAAGCTTATGCAAAAGCACCACATTTTTTGATAAGGCACTTATCTAATATTCCAGATTTAAGAGTTCAATAATTTTAGATCATAAATACTGCTCTCATTTTTGTTTGTTTTGGATCCGGTGGCTAGTATTGATGTTGTACATCATTTAATCTACCCTGCCTTTCTCCCTACCACTGGCCTTCCCTTTGGTTCTTTCTTCTTGCCTCCATTCCCTACTCACCTTCTTTCCTCTGTCTTTGCTTAAAACCTGATAATCATCTATAAGACTGTCATATCTGATGAACAGTTACACATTTTTCTGTCTCCAAAGTTGCCAATTCTGCTGAGTAACAGGCGTGTAATGCAAGTGCCAGGCAATGACCATCTCAAACAAGAGAGAATCCTACTACCGCTTCTTGACATTCACTGGCATTGTCATTGCTGAGTACCCAACTATCAACATCCTGAGGTTGCTATTAATCAGAAACTGAATTGGAATAGCCATATAAATGCTGCGGTTGCAGAGCAAGTCAGAGGCTACGAATCCATCTCCTGTCGCCTGTTGATATTCAATTGTGTTAGCATCACTGAAAACCCTGTTATCAGCATCCTTCGGATTACCATTGACCAGAAACTCAACTGGACTTGTCACATAAACACAGTGACTATATGAGCAGGTCATAGGCTAGGAAACTGCAGCGATTAACTCACCTCCTGACTCCCCAAAACCCGTCCACCATCTACAAGGCACAAGTCATGAGTGTGTTTGAATGCTCTCCATTTGCTTTAATGAGTACAACTCCAACAACACTCAAGAAGCTTGACACGATCCAAGATTAAGCAGCCTGTTGATTTTGGATATGTTCCCAATCACTCCCTCCACCACTGATGCAAAGTAGCAACAGTGTATATCATATATAAGATGCAATGCAGAAATTCAAAGATCCTTAGGCAGCACCTTCCAAACCCATGACCACTACTGTCCCAAAGGACAAAGGCAGTAGAACATGGGAACACTGTTACTTGCGAGTTCTGCTCACCATCCAGATTTGGAAATACGTTGTCATCCCTTTCCTGTCGCTGGGTCAAAATCCTGGAATTCCCTGCCTTGAACTGCAATCAGAGAAGCCCACATCACCTGGATGAATATAGAAGAAGTTTCACTATACTTAGTTTTAGCTTACAGATTTTCACCATCGACAATATTTTGTTTTCTCATTTAAAAATATCCCACAATTTCGACCAGGATTTTCTTGAAATTTGGTCACACATATCCAAGGCAAGCAGGTAGAATGGCTGCAAAATTAAAATTTTTGTTCATTAAACAGTATTAAACAATGACAGAAAAAATGCAGATAGCTAGATCATAGCTGATCAAAATCTTAATTTTAAGAGAATGATACATCAGGTTTGAGAGGCAGAATGGCTGACACCTGCTTTTATCGGCATTATTTTACCACAATCTTTTGGATCCCAACTGTAGGGCAAAAAGTAATTTCTATATTGCCAGCAACAGGACCAGAATGGCCATTTTATCACATGGCCGCCCAATTGGGCTCACTGTCCAATTAAAGAGCCTGCCAGGCTATAGGCTGGAAATGTCAGGATGCCTACAGGTAATAAAAATAACAGAAACTCAGATGATGGAGGGTCAAACAGGAAATCCCTATGGCAAGACTTTTGGGCCATAAGGGATATCTTCCCTGCTCAAAGTTCCCTATTTGAAGCAGGGCATGAAATCGCCAATGTTTCCATGGAGGGTAATTGCTTCTGTGACCTAGACCTCAGTGCGCAGACCACAATTTCAAAGTTTGTGGATGATATGAGGCTCAAAGGAATTGAAAATGATGAGGAGGATGGGGGATAACTTCAAAAGAACATGGATAAGAGTAGAATGGACCAATAGTTGACAGATGTTCAAAGTGGAGAAATATGAGCTGATACACTTTACTAGAAAAAACACGGGGAGACAATATAAAATGAAAGAGACAAAGCTAATGGAGTTGCAGGAGTGGAAGGAACTGAGTTTGAATGTGTTTAAGTCATCGAAGGTGGTAGGACAGATTAAGAATATGATTAATAAAAGCATGGATAGTGTACGGCAAATAGCTTACCTCCTCATTCCCCACATGCTGTTCACTACTTACAAGGCACAAGTTAGAGATACGATGGAATAATCACCACTTGTCTGAATGGGTGAAAATTCCACAACACTCAAGTAGCTTGACACCATCTAAGTCAAAGCACACCACCAACCACCCACCACCTAAGTATCACTTCCTTCTTTACCAGCACATCACAGTTGTTGCGTATACCATGAGATGCACTGCTGCAATTCACCAAGTCTTCATCAGCGGCACCCCACTGTAGTCGTGATGTGGAGGTGCCGGTTTAGCACTGAGGTGGACAAAGCCTCTTTGTAAGGTGCAGTGAGAGGACAGCACACACACGCACAAACACACACACACACACAGTTCATCGGCAGAGAGATCAAAGGATCATACAACTGGTGTGAGTTGTATGATCCTTTGATCTCACTCCCCTTCGTCTCTCTGTCAATAAACTCTGTGTCTGTATGCTGTCCTCTCACTGCACTTGATGAAGGGGCTGTACTCCAAAAGCTTGTGATTTCAAGTAAACCTGTTGGACTATAAGCTGGTGATAACGAAGTGTGGAGCTGGAGGAACACAGCAGGCCAGGCTTTGTTATCTCTGAGCCTGGCCTGCTGTGCTCCTCCAGCTCCACGTTTTGTTATCTCTGACTCCAGCATCTGCAGTCCTTGCTATCTCGGACTATAAGCTGCTGTTGTATGATTTTTGACCTGACCCCACTGTAGTGATTATAAGGAGGCCAGCCAACTAGACCTTATAGAATATACATTCCCTGATTGGACCAGATTAACAGCCCCAGTCAGGGAGACTTGGCTGACATAAAAGGATATGGGTGCAGTAACAATGTTGGGGCTGCACTACAGGTCTCCCAACAGCGAGCGTGAGATAGAGGTACAAATATGTAAACAGATTATGGAAAGGTGTAGGAGCAACAGGGTGGTGGTGATGGGAGATTTTAACTTTCCCAACATTGACTGGGATTCACTTAGTGTCAGGGGTCAAGATGGAGCAGAATTTGTAAGGAGTATCCAGGAGGGTTTTCTGGAGCAATATGTATGTAGTCCAACTCGAGAAGGGGCCATACTGGACCTGGTGTTGGGGAATGAGCCCGGCCAGGTGGTTGAAATTACAGTGGGGGACTACTTTGGAAATAGTGACCACAATTCTGTAAGTTTTACAATACTCATGGATAAAGATGAGAGTGGTCCTAAAGGAAGAGTTCTAAACTGGGGGAAGGCCAACTATACCAAAATTCGGCAGGATCTGGGGAGTATAGATTGGGAGAAACTGTTTGAAGGTAAATCCACATTTGATATGTGGGAGGCTTTTAAAGAGAGGTTGATTAGCGTGCAGGAGAGACATATTCCTGTGAAAATGAGGGATAGAAATGGCAAGATTAGGGAACCATGGATGACAGGTGAAATTGAGAGACTAGCTAAGAGGAAAAAAGAAGCATACATAAGGTCTAGGCAACTGAAGACAGACGAAGCTTTGGAAGAATATCGGGAATGTAGGGCGAATCTGAAAGGAGGAGTGAAGAGGGCTAAAAGGGGACATGAGATATCTTTAGCAAACATGGTTAAGGAAAATCCCAAAGCCTTTTATTCATATATAAAGAGCAAGAGGGTAACTAGAGAAAGGATTGGCCCACTTAAGGACAAAGAAGGAAAGTTATGCGTTGAGTCAGAGAAACTGGGTGACATTCTTAACGAGTACTTTGCATCAGTATTCACCAAGGAGAGGGACATGACGGATGTTGAGGTTAGGGATAGATGTTTGATTACTCTAGGTCAAGTCGGCATAAGGAGGGAGAAAGTGTTGGGTATCCTAAAAGGCATTAAAGTGGACAAGTCCCCAGGTCCGAATGGGATCTATCCCAGGTTATTGTGGGAAGCGAGAGAGGAAATAGCCGGGGCCTTAACAGATATTTTTGCAGCATCCTTAAACACGACTAAGGTCCCGGAGGACTGGATAATTGCTAATGTTGTCCCCTTGTTTAAGAAGGGTAGCAGGGATAATCCAGGTAATTATCGACCGGTGAGCCTGACGTCAGTGGTAGGGAAGCTGCTGGAGAAGATACTGAGGGATAGGATCTATTCCCATTTGGAAGAAAATGGGCTTATTAGTGATAGACAACCTGGTTTTGTGCAGGGAAGGTCATGTCTTACCAACTTAATAGAATTCTTTGAGGACGTGACAAAGTTGATCGATGAGGGAAAGGCTGTAGATGTCATATAAATGGACTTCAGTAAGGCATTTGATAAGGTTCCCCATGGCAGGCTGATGGAGAAAGTGAAGTCGCATGGGGTCCAGAGTGTGCTAGCTAGATGGATAAAAAACTGGCTAGGCAACAGGAGACAGAGAGTAGTAGTGGAAGGGGGTTTCTCCAATTCTCAAATTGGAGACCTGTGACCAGTGGTGTTCCACAGGGCTCTGTGCTGGGACCACTGTTGTTTGTGATATACGTAAATGATTTGGAGGAAGGTATAGGTGGTCTGATTAGCAAGTTTGCAGATGACACGAAGATTGGTGGAGTAGCAGATAGTGAAGGGGACTGTCAGAGATTACAGCAGAATATAGATAGCTTGGAGAGTTAGGCAGATAAATGGCAGATGGCGTTCAATCCGGGCAAATGCGAGGTGGTGCATTTTGGAAGTTCTAATTCAAGATCAAACTATACAGTAAATGGAAAAGTCCTGGGGAAAATTGGTGTACAGGGAGATCTGGGTGTTCAGGTCCATTGTTCCCTGCAGGTGGCAACGCAGGTCAACAGAGTGGTCAAGAAGGCATATGGCATGCTTTCCTTCATTGGACGGGGTACTGAGTACCAGAGTTGGCAGGTCATGTTACAGTTGTATATGACTTTGGTTCGGCCACATTTAGAGTACTGCGTACAGTTCTGGTCGCCACATTACCAAAAGGATGTGGATGCTTTGGAAAGGGTGCAGAGGAGGTTCACCAGGATGTTGCCTGGTATGGAGGGCGCTAGCTATGAAGAAAGGTTGAGTAGGTTAGGATTATTTTCGTTAGAAAGACGGAGATTGAGGGGGGACCTGATTGAGGTCTACAAAATCATGAGGGGTATAGACAAGGTGGATAGCAGGAAGCTTTTTCCCAGAGTGGGGGACTCAATTACCAGGGATCACGAGTTCAAAGTGAGAGGAGGAAAGTTTATGGGAGATATGCGTGGAAAGTTCTTTACGCAGAGAGTGGTGGGTGCCTGGAACACTTTGCCAGCGGAGGTGGTAGATGCAGACACGTTAGTGTCTTTTAAGATGTATCTGACAGGTCCATGGATGGGCAAGGAGCAAAGGGATACAGACCCTTAGAAAATAGATGACAGGTTTAGACAGAGGATCTCGATCGGCGCAGGCTTGGAGGGCCGAAGGGCCTGTTCCTGTGCTGTAATTTTCTTTGTTCTTTGTTCTTTGATATTGGGACTCCGAATGCCTGACTTAGTGAGAAGCAGTGTTTTGTCAAAGGCTATGCTTTTGTAAATAAAGGGTGATTGGCGATGGGTTGCCGGCATCTGAAGTTATTTCACCACAAGCTCACAATATTGGACTCCTGGAAAGAGAAGGCTGATGGGTGCATGGCAATGGCAACAAGCCTCCCTGTTAATTGCACATCTTCCTATTTGCACTGTCGCTGCTCCAGATTCAAGAATTTACAACCAAACTTCACCACAGAGTGGAAAACTCACTAACACATTCTTAAGCGTAAGTAGGAGTGGGCAATAAATGTTGCCTATTACTCACAACTTGAGAACAAATAGTTATTTTTTAATTGAACTGATTGATGCATTTTAAAAAAGCCACAAAGTCTGGCACAATTTGTTATGAAACATTAGAATGCTTTAAGACTTTATAAATGCTGTAGGGCTTATCCTGCAATTGCTGTGACTCCATTTTACACAGGTAGCTTCAGATTTCTGGTTTGAAAGAAGTATCTGGTTGATTCTGGAGAACAGGTTCATTCATTATCCTTCACAGTGCTTTATATTTGTTCAGATGTCCACATCATCTTCAAAAGAAGCAGAACGGAGCCGGTTCTAAACACGTGGCATAGACCATATATCAAGGGCACATTTTTTGGGGTGATTCTATTGTCTACATTATTCTGGAGGTATTTTGGAGTATACTGCTCATAGAATCTCAAAATGTTTGCGGCTTGCAGTGTTCTTCTCAAATATTTTGTGGAGAAAGATTGGTGAAGGATATCCCTGAGTAGAAAGGTAAATCAGGAACAGGATCATGGCAAGAAAACAAATAAAGCTGCAGAAGAGAAATCAGGCTCAGGAACAAAATAAATTTATTAATAGCTTATTAAAAATACTCTTTCGAATTAGTAATTGAAAGGAAAACATCTAAGGCTTAAGAGTGCCAAGAAACCTCGCCCTCTCTCTTAAGCACCACTGAATACTATTCTTGTAAGGAACCCCAAGACAATTCTCACTAAAAGATCAGACTCCTGTGAACAGTTGTAATCACAAAACTGCTTGAAATTCAATGTGGAGCTGGAGGAGCACAGCAGGCCAGGCAGTATCAGAGGAGCAGGACAGTTGACATTTTGGGTCGAGACCTTTCTTCAGAAATGGGGGAGGGGGAAGGGAGCTGGGAAATAAATAGAGCGAGGAGGGGGAGGTGGGGTAGGTAGGTGGGATGGTGATAGGTGAGTGCAGGTAGGCAGTGGTGGGGATTGGTCAGTGAAGTGGGAGGAGTGGATAGGTGGGAGAGAAGATGGACAGGTTGTGTCAGGTCAAGGAGGTGGGGATGAGAGGGAGGGTTGGTCATGGGATGAGGCCCGGGGCGTGGGGAAGATTTTGAAACTGGTAAAGTCCACATTGATACCTTTCCAGGAGGAGCAGCACCTCATATTCTGCCATGGGAGCCTACAACCTCAAGGTATTAATGTGGACTTTACCAGTTTCAAAATCTCCCCATCCCCAGCCTCATCCCATGGCCAACCCTCCCTCTCATCCCTGCCTCCTTGACCTGACACAACATGTCCATCTTCTGTCCCACCTTTCCGCTCCTCCCACCTCACTGACCAATCCCCACCACTGCCTACCTGCACTCATCTATCACCATCCCACCTACCTTCCCCAGCCCCACCCCTCCTCTCTGTTTATTTCAGGGTTCCCTTCCCTCTCCCCCATTTTTGAAGAAGGGTCCTGGCCCGAAACGTCAACTGTCCTGCTCCTCTGATGCTGCCTGGCCTGCTGTGCTCCTCCAGTTCCACAGTGTGTTATCTCGGATTCCAGCATTGGCAGTTCTTACAATCTTTGCTTGAAATTCAATTCTTTTTCTGAACAACTGAGGCTGGAGAAATGCCTTCTTTCTCTAATCCTGTTACTCCATGGGTAAAAGGCTTTTTTTTTTTTAACAAATACGATTGGTTTACAATCCTAACAAACTTGCTCATTAAAGGTTGAAGTTCGTAATATGGAAGTATAAATTCTTATCCCTTGAAATAACCCAAACCACGTACTCTTCAGGAAAGGATCAGAAAAAAACCAAATTTCTCTCTCTGTAGAAGTTCACTTTAAAATAAAAGAAAAAACACCTTCTAGTCATTATGGTCATTCCTGAGACAAAAGGCTAAAGATAAATCTTACAATGTTCTGAAGTCTGTCACTCTAATGTTCTAACATGTGTGGTCAAATCACAAATCAGGCACAATTGCATCTGGAGCCTTGGCACACATAAGTTGTACAGGACACAATTTTAGGAAACTTTCCCAGTCTCCCAGGGGAACAAATATATTTCACGTTAAACTCAACAAAAGTTTTTTTTTCAGAAATAGGACAGATCAGCTGGGCAGCCATTCCTCACACGCTTTGTTTTCCCCAGCCAATTCCAGATACCAAAGAACCCTCTATTCAGTCACTGTTTAATCAATCTCAGCAGGATCCTGAAACATCCATTTTCCATAATTCTTCAAACACTTTACACTGATTATTTCATTTCTCTCAGTACCCTTGAAAGCCATCTTTAAGCCCAGTTTGTTACCCTATATTAGCGCTGACATCCAAGGTTAAGTGGTTAAGCCGCATTATAGTAAAACTCGCCCTTCAAAACTTGCATTGTACTTTGTCAAAGCAGCTCAGCCCCAACCCTGCTGCAGCTTCTGTCTCCACTGGTCCAGAATAGGCAACATCTTGTTTTGGCAACATGAAAGGCAACCATGACCAATTGCAATCAGGAGTGAGAACAAGATTATGTGCACAGAATTCTACACGCCATTCGGACATGGTTCTGCATATTTTACAAAGCAGAGAGACAGAAAGGAAACCCCAACAGTAAATCTCTACAACAACTTGTTCTTCCAGTTTATCGAACTGATGTCAACAGATCAGTTGCATCAGCTACCTAATGACCAATTGGGAGACATTCCTCGAATGCCAGCTCCAACCAAATTCTTTTTTTATAGAGTCATAGAGATATAGAAACAGAAACAGACTCTTCGGTCCAATTCATCCATGCTGAACAGATATCCTAGATACATCTAGATCCATTTGCCAGCATTTGGTCCATATCCTCTAAATCTTTCCTATTCATATACCCATAAAGATGCCTTTTAAATGTTGCAATTGTACCAACCTCCACCACTTACCCTGGCAGCTCATTCCATACACTCACCACCCTCTGCATGAAAAAAAAGTGCCCCTTAGGTCCCTTTTAAATGTTTCTCCTCTCACCTTAAACCTATGCCCTCTAGTTTTAGACTCCCCCATCCAGGGAAAAGATCTTGTCTATTTACCCTCTCTATGCCCCTCATGATTTTATAAACTTCTGTAAGGTTACTCCTCTGTATCTGACGCTCCAGGGAAAATAGCCCCAGTCTATTCAGCCTCTTCCAATAGCTCAAACCCTCCAACCTTGGCAATGTCCTTGTAAATCTTTTCTGAACACTTTCAGGTTTCACAATAGCTTTCCTATAGCACTGTAAGAGAAAAGTGCACAAATGCCAATGAGAAGCAAAATGGGGAGGGGGGATTCTATGAAGCAATAAACAGACAGAGCTTTAAAACCCGATTGATTCCTTAATCCTAAAGGGATTCACACATTTGAAGACACTGTAGAACATGGTCACAAAGAAGAGTCAGGAGTAAACTTGCCTCTGTTCTTCTTTCCTAATGCCCTCAATGTCTCACCCTGCATCACACACTTTTTAAGCTACTGAGACCAAGTTCTAAGGAAAAGAAGTACAAAACAAAATAAAAATAAAAACAGGCTGCAACTGACTCAAAATAGCCATCACCTCCAGTGTTTAGACATAATCCTGATCAAGACTCCACTTTTCATCCCTCTGTTGATTTTGTTGCCAATATCTTTTTGTTGCCCAGGTCAGTGAGGGCAAAAGCATTAACAACTGCTGAAATCTGGCAGATGACACTATTCAGGAAACTTCATCTCACCAGCCATTTATAGGGCAGATGGTAATTCCTTCTGGGGATAGGACAAGTTGAATATGGAAGCTGACACAGACAATAACACAGGTTGGACAAAGAAAGAAGTATAAGGTACCAGGCACCAAATTATCTCAAAAAGTGATAATCTCTGAAATACTACCTGAACTACATGCAAATTGGCATGGCGCAAATCAGATTAGAGAGACAAACATATGACTTGAAGAAGGGTGTGGAAGAAATGGGTTCCAATGCATGGGCCCTGGTAGCAATACTGGGAAAAGTATGGAGTTTTACATATGGGACAGTATATATTGAACCATCCAAGGACAAGTATATTTGCTAGAAAAGTAAACTAAATAGTGAGAGCAAGGAATCAAATTTGGAAAGACTTGGTAAATCAAAGGGTAGAGACAAAGCAAGAGAAGACGATATTAATGTGGGAAATGAAAATTCGGTCAGAACAGTAAGTGACAGAAAGTGCTAATCTAAGAGTAAATAAGCAGTTAAGACAAGAAGTTGCAAAAATAATAAAAGTACAAAATAAGGCTCTGTATCTGCCTACAGATCGCATTTGAAGCAAAGCAGACAAAGATGATGGATAATACTTTTTATGTCAATTTGCACTAATGGCCATTAGTGACGTGGTTCCAGGATGATGTAGGTTGGGACCTACATATTGTAGAGTATGTAACATCGGGGGTAGGAAGCTGTAAAAGTTGGAGAGGTGGATCTACTAATTAAAGATGATTTTAGCACAATAGAGATGGATGACCTAATTTCAGGAAACCTGATTTGCAAATGGTCCAGATGGAGAAGAAGAATGATAAAGACAAGAGGTCTTTTGTAGGACAGCTCGATGGACCACCTTAGAGTAACCACATAGTAGAAAGGGGTATGACAGAAGGAGGAATGGGAGTTTGTCAGAAGTGTATGGTAATTATCATGGAGGATTTTAATCTACATATAGCCTAGAAAAATCAGATGTGTAAAGGTTGCCAAAACAAGGAATTCATAGAATGTTTTCAGGATAGTTTCTTAGACCAACATATTCTGATACAAACCAGACAGCAGGCTATACTGGATTTGGTACGAACCAAGGAATAGGACTAATTAATGACCTTACACTGGAGATGTCCCTTGGTTGAAGAATGGGTCTAAAACTAATAGTTTAAACTTAAATAAGGGCAATTATGAAGACATGAAAGTAGAGCTAGCAAAAGTGAACTGGCAATTTAGGTTAAATGACACAGTGGCAGACATTTCAGGTGTAGAATTTCATAATGCACAGAACGGATATATTCCAACAAAAAAGAAAAATTCCAAGCAGAGGACCCGCTATCAGGGTTCTGACGAAGGGCCATCAGATCCAGGACATTAACTTTGATTTCTCTTCACAGATGCTGCTAGGCCTGCTGAGCTTTTCCAGCAACTTCTGTTTTTGTTTCTGATTTACAGCATCTGCAATTCTTTCGGTTTTTACTCACTATCAATGATTAGCTAAATGAGTGAAAGGTGGTAACAAACCTAAAGAAAAAGCCTATAATTGTGCAAAGATAGGTGGCAGGTCAGAAATTTGGACAAAAGATAAAAAGTGATGAAAAGATTAATAAGGAGGCAAAAATAGAGGATGAGAAAAAGCTTGCAAAAGAATGACGGATCATCAGAGTTTCTACAGCCATTTTAAAAATAAAATAAAGTGAGCTTTGGTCCTATTAAAGCAGAATCTGGGGAACTAATAATGCAAAGTAAAGAGATGACAGATGAATTGAACTGGTATTTTGCATCAGTCTTCACTGTAGTGGCAGAGGCAGGTACACATATAACATTTAAAAGACATTTGGACAAATACATGGATAGGAAAGGTTTAGAGGGATATGGACCAAATGCTGGCATATGGGACTACTTCAGTTTAGGAAAGCTGGTTGGGTTGGACAAGTTGAGCCAAAGGGCCTGTTTCCATGCTGACTCTATGACTCTCGTGGATACAAATAACAATGCTTCTTACAGCACAGTGGTGGTGTCCCTACCTCTATACCAGAAGGCCTCGGTTCAAGTCCCACTGTTCTGGAGGTGTGTCATAACTTGCCTGAACAGGTTGATTAAAAAATATTCACAAATAATGTTCCAGAAATAGTTGCCAGCCAGGAATTGTAAGGGAGAGAGAGAAAAAATCCTCAAGAAAATTACAATCATTGGGTAAATAGCACTTAACAAATTGTTGGAACTGTGAGCTGACAAGTCTGCAGGTTCAGATGGTTTTCATCCTGGGTCTTAGAAGAAGTGGCTACTGAGATATTAAATATGTTGGTTTTAATTTTTCAAAATTCCCAAGGTTTGGGGGTGGTTCGATTAAATTGAAAAGTAGTGAAAGTGACTCCTTAATTTGAAAAGGGAGGGATACAGAAAGCAGGAAACTGTAAGCCAGTTAGCTTAATAGCTGTCACAGGAAAATACTAGAAGCTATTTTTAAACATGTTCTAACAGGGTACTGAGATAAATTTAAGACAATAAAGCAGAGTCAACATGGTTTTGGGAAAGGGAAATAATCTTTAACCAATTTATAGAAGTTGCTTGAAGAATTTGAATTGAATTTGAATGATTTATTGTCACTTGGATTTTACACTGAATAATACACTAAAACACTGTGAAAAGCTTCAACTGTCACCATTATCCGGGGCCATTTTGAATAGTTTATGAATAAAAAAAAAGAGTAAAAAGATATAACTGAAAGACAGTCTATCTCTGTTCTACTGCCTCCACCACGAGTCTTGAGTCAGCTCACCAGTGACATGACACCCGTTCTGTCACCCCTCCTGCACTGTCTCACCGCCGAATGAACTGAACCCACCACCATGGCAGTTGTCACTCTTCAGATGCCATCTCTTTGGCACTGGGCCCACCTCACCGTCAGTCAGTCCTGTGCTGAACCCACACTTGCCCCACAACCAGGAGTCTCCGGCTCCTCTGCTGCCTCACTGATAACCAGGAGCCCCGGCTCCAGGCCAACTACAACTATGAATCCCTGGCTCTGCTGCCGCTGCGCCAAAAGTCACACACCGGCTGCCCTCCTCTAAGGTATAGCCTTGCCGGCTCACCATCTTTAAGAGTCTGCTGCTGCCACTGCCTCCAATCGTTCAATGAGCTTTGTCACCACTGCCGCTGTCTGCTTCGAATGCCAGAAGGACGTCCTTGCTGCTGCCTCCAATTGCCAGGAGGTGCTGTGTCCACTGCCGGGAGGCTGCTGCCTCTCCGCACATGGTCCACTTTTGCTGATGCACCGATGCTACTGACTAACCCACCAAAGAAGACAAACGAAAGAAAAAACATGAAAGTAAAAGAGCAGAGTGGCAGATGCTGTTTAATTTAGTTAACGTGAGGTGCTGCACTTTGGAAAGGCAAATCAGGGCAGGACTCATATACTTAAGGGTAAAGTCCTGGGGAGTGTCATGAACAAAGACACCAAGGACTGCAGGTTTATAGTTCCTTGAAAGTAGAGTTGCAGGGAGATAGGATAGTGAAGAAAGTGCTTGGTATGCTTTCCTTTATCAGTCAGTGCATTGAGTATAGGAATTGAGAGGTCATTGGTTACACCACTTTTGGAATACTGTGTGCAATTCTGGTTTGCCTGCTGTGGGAAGGATGTTGTGAACTTGAAAGGGTTCAGAGAAGATTTACAAGAATGTTGCCAGGGTTGGACAGTTTGAGCTATAGGGAGAGGCTGAATAGGCTGAGGCTATTTTTCTTGGAGCGTCGGAGGCTGAGTGGTGATCTGATAGAAGTTTACAAAATCATGAGGAGCATGGAAAAGGTAAATAAACAAGGTATTTTCTCTGGGGTAGGGGAGTCTAGAACTAGAGAGCATAGGTTTAAGGTGAGAGGGGAGAAAATTGAAAGGGACCCAAGGGGTAACTTTTTCATGCGGAGGGTACTGCATGTATGGAATGGGCTGCCAGAAGATGTGGTTTAAGAGGCTGGTACAATTATAACATTCAAAAGGCATCTGTATGGGTATATGAACAGGAAGGATTTAGAGGAATGGACCAAATGCTGGCAAATGGGACAACATTAATTTAGGATATCTGGTTGGCATGGACGAGTTGGACCAAAGGGTCTGTTCCCATGCTGTACATCTCTATGTCTCTATAACTAAAAAGAAAAGAAAGTAAATGGGAGCAGATGAGCCCTGGGTAAGAGTGTGCACATAGCTCTGCTGCCATCTTGGACAGAAGTAACATATCCTGTGGATAAAGGGAAACCAGTGGGTTTACTGTACTTAGATTTTCAGAAGGCATTTGATAAGGAAAATTATCAGAAGTTTGTAGAAAATAAAACTTTATAGTGTAGGGGTAGCATTTTTTGTATGGACAGGAACATTGGATGGCTAACAAAACATACAGAATAGTCATAAATCAGTAAATTCCTGGTTGGCAACTTGGATATAGGATCCATAGCTTGATTTGTAAATGCTGAAGACACAAAGATAAATGAAAAAGTAATTTGTAAAAAGGACACAAGGAGGCTACAACAGAATTTGGTACAGGTTAGGCAAGTAGGCAAAGATCTGGCAAATGCAGTATAATGTAGAGAAATGTGAAATTGTTGATTTTGGGAGGAATAGAAAAGAAGCATATTATTAGAATGGTGAGAGATTGCGGGGCTTCAGGGTGTAAAAGGATTTGGGTGTCTAATTAATTAAATTGCAAAACTTAGTATGTAAGTACAACAAAGTAATTAGGAATGTATATCCAGCATTTTAATTTATTGCTGGGCACTTAATACAAACAAAGAAAAGTTATGCAGGGTACTGGTGAGGTGACTTCTGGAGTACTATATACAATATCACTTTCTCTATTTAAGGAAGCTTACAGATGCGTTGGAGGCAGTTTGGAGGAAGTTTACAAGACCAATACCTGGACTGGGCGGAGTGTCTGGTTGGATGTGGAAGGGGTGTTTTTATTGGTGAGAGACTCTAGAACTTGGCAGGAGAAGGGCATTGTTTCAAAATAGTGGTTCTCTACTTAAGACAGAGATAGGAATTTTTTTTCTCTCAACGTGTTGTAAGTCTTTGGAATTCTATTCCTCAAATAGCTGTGAAGCATAAACTTTGAATATTTTGAAGGTAGGTAGATAAGCAAAGGCGTCAAAGGTTTTCAGGGGTAGATAAAAATATAGAGTTGAGGTTAAAATCAGATCAGCTATTATCTTATTGAAAGATGGAGAAAGCTCGAAGGGCTGGTAGCCCACCCTGGATCCTAACTTGTTTGTTTGTATACTGTATCCTATTCTGATGTAGGTATGCCTTGTGGAAACTAGCTTCACTACATAAGTAAGATTTTAGACTTATAAGTGCAGATAGGTACGACTGCTCTAGTGTGATTGTATTATAGAAACTAATGTTGTTTCTGCTCTATTTGGATTCAGCAGCAAGGATATGGAGGGTGCTGTTGGGTCTTAAATTTTGGGTAAATCAGAAGCTTGGCACTTAGTCACCTTGTTTGTTCATGTCACCTATGCTGTACAGGACTAACCTACTAATCCCATGCAATCTAGCCTTGCTGCTCTCAGGCACTTGAAAAGGCAACTTGAACAAATGACCTGGGCCCACGCTAGTAGTAAAGTAAGTCTGTACTCCGACAGTTAAAACACTAGAAGGAAAGGCTGGTAACTTAATCTTGCAATACTCGATTTACCTCTTCATTTTTCCACAGAAGGCAATCATGAAACCAAACTACTTCTTTTGTAAAGGTGAACAAAGATATTTGGCGGGTAGGCAAAAGTATGGAAAAATTAAATCGAAGAGTGTACGGATTTAAGTAGCTTCTGTGATCCTGCAAAGATCTAAGACAGCATCTTAAATATACATTACTAGAATGTTAACTTGAGAGACTGTAAATGCAAATAATCATAAAGAGGCTGAACTTCACAAGATTGTAGGTAATGGAATGACCCTTTTAAATAACATAACAGATATTTGAGACATTGAAAGCAACATTTGCTAACTGGACAGCGTTCTGAGAATTGGATCATACCAGACAGAGAGGTATACAGCAAAAACACAAGTTTCTGGAAAAGCTCAACAGGTTTGGCAGCATCTGTGGAGAGAAATCAGAGTTTGCGTTTTGAATCCAGTGGCCCTTCCTCAGAACTGCTGCCAGACTTGCTGTGCTTTGCCAGCAATTTCTGATTTCCAGCATCCGCAATTCTTTCGGTTTTACTTTGACAGGTATGCAAACCAATTACCTTCAGCATGAGATGGGGGAGATACTAAACGAGTATTTTGCAACATGTTTACAGTGTAGAAGGCTATGGAAGATAAAAAACATAGGGAAATCGATAGCGACATTGTGAAAAAATGTACATATTACAGAGGAGGATGTGCTGGGCGTCTTAAAACTTAAACAGGTGGATAAATCCCCAGTACCTGATCAGGTGTACCCTAGAACTTTATGGGAAGCTATGGAAGTGATTGCTGGACCCCTTGCTGAGATATTTGTATCATCGATAGCCAAGGGTGAAGTGCCAGAAAAAGAGAGATTGGCTCATATGCTGCCACTATTTAAGAAACACAGTAAGGAAAATCCAGGGAACCATAGACCAGTGAGCCTGATGTCGGTGGTGGTCAGGTTGTTGGACGGAATCCTGAGGGACAGGATTTATATGCATTGGGAAAGACAAGGGCTGATTAGGGATAGTCAATATGGATTTGTGCGTGGGAAGTCATGTCTCACTAACTTGATGGAGTTGTTTGAAGAAGTAATGTAGAGGATTGCTGAGGGCAGAGCAGTGGACGTGAGCTATATGGACTCTAGTAAGGTGTTTGACAAGGTTCCTCATGGCAGACTGGTTAGCAAATTAGATCACATGGAATACAGGGAGAACTTGCCATTTGGATACAGAACTGGCTTAAAGGTAAAAGACAGAGGGCGATGGTGGAGACTTACTTTTCAGACTGACGGCCTGTGACCGGTAGTGTACCAGAAGGATCGGTGCTTTTCATCATTTATATAAATGATATGGATGTGAACATAGGAGGTATGGTTAGTAAGTTTGCAGATGACACCAATCGTGGAGATGTAGTAGACAGTGAAGAAGGTTACCTTAGAGGATGATGGGATCTTGATCAGATTAGCCATTGGGCCAATGAGTGGCAGATTGTGTCTAATTTAGATAAAGATGAGGTGCTGCATTTTGGAAAGGCAAATCACTTAATGGTAAAGTCCTGAGGAGTGTTGCTGAACACAGAGACCTTGGAGTGCAGGTTCATAGTTCCTTGGAAGAGGGGTTGCAGGTTGATAGAATAGTGAAGAAGTCATTTGGTGTGCTTGCCTTTATTGGACAGTGCATTGAGTATAGGATTTGGGAGGTCATGTTGCAGCTATACAGGACATTGGTTCGACCACTTTTGGGATATTGTTTTGCAATTCTGGTCACCCTGCTATAGGAAGGATGTTGTGAAACTTGAAAGGGTTCAGAGAAGATCTATAAGGATGTTGCCAGGGTTGGAGGGTTTGACCTATAGGGAGAGGCTGAATAGGCTGGGGTTATTTTCCACTTGATCATCGAAGGCTGAGTGGTGAACTTACATAGGTTTATAAAATAATGAGGGGCATGGATAGAGTACATGGACAAGGTCTTTTCCCTGGGGTGGGGGGAGTTAAAAACTAGAGGGCATAGGTTTGAGGTGAGAGGGGAAAGATTTGAAAGGGACCTAAGGGGCAATTTTTTTATGCAGAGGATTGTGTGTGTATGGAATGAGGTGCCAGAGGAAGTGGTGGAGGCTGGTACAATTACAATGTTTAAAAGGCATCTATATGAGTACATGAATAAGAAGCGTTCAATGGGATGTGGGCCAAATACAGGCAAATCCAAATCTAGGATATCTGGTCAGCATGGATGAGTTGGTCCAAAGGGTCTATTTCCGTGCTGTACATCTCTATGACTCTATTGTTGATTATATTGTATATGTGTTAATGAGACAATGGAACTGAGATATTAAGCCAGGAAGATTGCAGCACTCACTGTCAAATTGAATCAAGCCAGATGGCTATGCAAGGCATTAACTTTGATCGACTATTGAATCAGTTGTTGATGAGACAATGCTGCAAGGTTTCAGGTGGAACAATTGATCTAGGTTTCTGTAGATAACACAGTGTGCATTTCTGAAGAAGGGTCCTGACCCAAAATGTCAATTTTCCTGCTCCTCTGATGCTGCCTGGCCTGCTGTGTTCCACCAGCTCCACACTGTTTTTATCTCTGACTCCAGCATTTGCAGTTCTTGCTAACTCTGAGCAAGTTTCTGCAGAACTGTCTTTGAGACAGTTTGTCTCAATCAATAGGGGAAATTACAATATCCAATACTGCCTTTGAAACACCCTTCCTGAGATACAAACTCATTTTAAAGTATGCTAATTACATTGTTTCATCAAACTACTGTACTCAGAAATGACCTGGATAACTAGTTAAGAGAAGCCATTCCAATCAGGGGGTGTCTCACACACACTCCAGAAAACACCAGGACCAAGAAGCAGGAACCTTGGGAGCAGAAGAATAGCCTCAACTCCACTTCGATCAGCTGTAATCGAAGTAATATACCCTTTTTTAACATCTTGTGCTCCCAAAGCAGATTTTAAAAAAAACTATTAGTTTAATAGTAAACTAGTAAGGACAAGAAAGTTACTCAGGATATGAAAAGGAAAGACTGGTTTTGTAAAATTGTATAGCAATCTGATGAAGGGTCTAGGCCCGAAACGTCAAGTTTTCCTGCTCCTATGATGCTGCTTGACCTGCTGTGTTCATCCAGCCCCATGCTTGTTATCTCGGATTCTCCAGCATCTGCAGTACCTTTTATCTCTTGTTTCAATGATAATAAACCATGTCTCATGGTAAACTGTGTTTCACTATTAGTGTAAAATGAGTTCCACTCGTGTAAGCAAATAGATCAGACTATACGAAAATGAAGCTTACAAGATACTGTGACATCTTTTTGCTACCACTGGTAGATTAAAACATAAACATATCTTGACATAGTTTGAAACATTCAGATATGAAAAAAAATATGAAAATGAATAAGAAATTGGTGAAGAACATTAATTAATATTGTTCTCATTAGGGGTGTCATTTTGGGGTGAAGGATAGAGTAATAACAGTGTAATAGAAGCTCATAACAGAATCCCTACTAGTTCAAAATATGCCTCAACCTAAACTCAGTGTAAATGGGTCAAATTTAAATCAATTGAGTCTCAGGAGACTGTTACAGTAACTTTCAAAAAAAATCAGGCAGAATCTTAAGTGAGTGGGATTTCAGCAAGTGAAATTCAACACGCATAATTTTAAAGCATTGCAGATGAGAAAAAAGCCAGTGTTTGTACACAATGACATTGATCACTTCCAACTTCACGTGTTTCAAAGTGCATTATGAGTGTGGGACAAGATGTACCATCATTTAGATTAGCACAAAACAAGTGTAATATTGAACTTTATTATTGGGCATAAGTGAGAGGATGTCATGTTAATAACATGGCTTTCCTGAGGTCACAATTTCAGGTTAAATACTCGGCTTTCTGTTACATCACATCAAACAGCAGCTAAAGTTGATTTTAAAGGAATTTTAAAGTAAAGATCCAGCAATGATTCGTATAAAGTCTGCAATTCTGCACTTTTCCATCACTAATGTATATACCTATATCATAAGTCTCCGAGGCCCAGATTTGGCACAAAAACGTATGAATCGGTACCCCTCAATTTCCCACAGAGCCAAATTTGCTTTTTTGTGAGAGTATTTAAAAGAGTGATGAGGGAGGTTCCATAGGTGAAGTTCTTAAATAGCCTTCAGAACATCTTTTATTTTATTTTTGGAATAATTACAGTTAGGTGCACAATACAATGTTCTTGGTTCGACATTTCAAAACACCCCAACTTTGGGAAAAAAATTGACAGCTATTTTAGCTCATTCTTTTAAGGTAAGCTTGCGTTTAAAAAACTTAAATTTCTTGATAGATACGAAAGCAGAAGATGAAAGTAAGGACATAAAAGATCTGAAAATCAGAACTTTTATCGTACGTAGCAACTTCACTGTTGACTGTGTGCCTTGCCCACTTAGTGGTGCACATTGGAAGCAGTGAAAGACTACTAGGTTGCATCAAGATGAATGTGGGTGAAAAATAAACACCGAACAAATTGACAAATTACATTTTCCATTATAGAGTCATAAAAATATACAGCACGGAAACAGACCCTTTGGTCCAACTCGTCTATGCAGATCAGATATCCTACTTAAATCTAGTCCCATTTGCCAGTATTTGCCCATATCCCTCTAAACCCTTTCTATTGATATAATGATACAGATGCTTTTTAAATGTTTTACTTGTACCAGCCTCCACCACTTCCTTTGGCAGCCTCATTCCATATACGCACCATGCCGTACATGAAAAAGTTGCACCTCAGGTCCCTTTTACATCTTTCCCTTCATTGTGAGTGATCTAACCAACGGGCAATGTTGGTGGTAGTTTGACACTGTTAGAAATGTGGTATAATTTTCCAAGTCTGTTACCAAATACTGTTAATCATGGACTATGTGCAGGTAGAAGGGATTAGTTCAAAATGGCATCATGGTTGGCACAGACATGGTGGGCTGAATTCTATGTTCTATATTCAATCTCATCACCACTTCCTGCCAAGCATGGTATGCAGTAAGAAGAGTATTCTAAGGTACAAAAAGACCCAGCCTCATCATACCTACCTCATGTGGATATTCACTTTACCAACTATACATGAAATAAGTGCCATGCCACCTTATGATAACTTGCACATCGGCATTAATTCACCTCCGATTTCTCTTCCCGTATAACCAATTGTACACAGTCTTTCTCAATGTTTAGTCCACTCAACATCCTCTAGAAATACTAAAGCTTATTCCTGAGAAGAAGCAAAAGTCAAAAGTCTTTGGACATGCTCTCCAGGGATTTTGTGTTGAAATAATTGCATTTTAGTACAATTAGTATACACTTGGTGAATGACTGGAAATTCAGTTCTACATAACAGCTATAGACTATGAAAACTCAGTTTATCTCTGAAATCTATTGAGTGAAAATTTGTTCCCTACAGTGTGTATTTAAACAATCCTTAGTGCTTCAGTGACAAAAATAATTTCTGGCTGCTTGAACAGTTGAGGTGTCACCTCTGCATACTCAGATTTTTGCAACAGCATGAATTCTACTGAAGCACATTAATAAAATCAAACCAACAGTATTATTTTGTCCTCCTGCTTTTCACGCATTGTGAATGGGATTTGTAGATGTATCAAACATTATTCAACCTTAAGCAATGGACTTTTCACAGATCACCCCCAGTTCTTCACTTGTGTGCAGAGTTCAAAATCCAGCAATGTCTTCTGTTCCATGTAAGACCCCAGCTTTAAAATCTGTTATAACTTTGTTTGGCAAAGGGGTCAAAATTTTGGGTGCATGGGCAACAATTCATAATTTGCCCATTCCTGATTCTATTGAGGGAGGCAGCATGCAAACATCATTCTGCTCTTCACTTTCAGCTCAGATACTAGCACTGAGTAAATCTGCGAAGATAGTGTATGATTAGTTCTGCCAATGGTGATTTATTACACACAAATCGACTACAGCAAAGTCAAGTTCAAAGGATAACTAATGCGTCAGCTGAGTTAAGGTGGGTTTGCAAGTACGTACTGCTACCGGAGGTGACAACACCAATGAAGTGGCACGTAGGCTAATGTTGTAGAACATGTGCACTGAAATGCTTGGTGAAGATGTAGGCTTTCCAGACAGTTTTTTTCCAGGCGCATGGAATTATACAGATCCAGTTTGGCACTGGGCATTGTGAAAAGTCGGGAATTCTTCCTTGTCAGTGTGGATGTGGTGGCCAATTTCATAAATGAACTTCGTGCATTCCAGTCATACACCAACAACTAAGATAACATTGTGTCGAAGCATCAGGCCAGGTAAAGTAGCTTAAGAGGTAGGCACAAAGGTACAAATAAATAGTTCAAAAATGTTTGTTCCATTTCACTGACACCAACTGTGACCAAAAATGTTCTTAAGTGATGAGACCACCTTAGTAATTGTTAATTTCCCATCAACAGGAAGCAATCTAACAGTTTATGGAATACTGAATAGGGGGAGGTTTTGATGTCACAGTAATGTCATTGAATGAGTGACACAGAGAATGAGGTTAATGCGCTGGAGACAAGAGTTCAAATCCCATCATAGCAACTGTTGGACTACAAAAATAGTCTCAGTAATGGTGCCATGAAATGATTATCAATTGTTGTAAATATCATCTCTTCAACAATGCCCTTGAGGGAATGAAACCTGACATTCTTATCTGACCTGACTTGTGTGTCATTCCGTACCTATGGAAAATGGTTGACTCTTAGTTGTTCTCTGAAATGGCCTCGTAAGCCACTCAATTCAAAAGTAATTGTGGATTGAAAATAAATAAATAAATCACCTTGCTGGTGATGCGAAGTCCCATGAAAATCTAAACAAAATCTACATTTGTCTTCCCACCAATTTTACTTGAAAAATTTAATTATTTCTTCTCTCATTCCTATCCCTCACTTCATTATCTTGAATAATCTCTAATTCCACATTGGACATCTGTTTGCATGACTCATGAAGACACTATTTGACACAATATAACGAGTGAGAGGATAGGGGAGAGAGAAAGCGAGTGAGAATTTGGGAGTGAGAAATATTAAAAACAAAGTCATATTTGCAAATCTAATTCAACACATGGAGGTTGATCTTATACTCGCCACACTCCATGACTAGTGGGAGTGTGTGGAAGAGGCAGGTGTGTAAAAATTACATATTACAAAATGTGATCTCAATCTATTGTTTATATATTTGCTGCCATTTTTGTAGCACATGTTACATTCTGCATTGGCATCCAATCTTGGAAAGACAGCAATTTTCATTACAGTTTTTAAATCAAACTTCTACAGTGCCATTGCTAGCCTGATTTAAATTTAATAGCTGCCGGCTGGATTTCTGCAGGGCTCAGGAAACCTGGCAGCTAAATGCAGACATGAGCAGATGGCTGCAGAAGGTAACTGCTTTTTAGAGCACTTCCTTTGAGTCAGGAGGAACAGTAGTGCTCTCCACCAGTTTATATAAATGTTTCTCATCAAAAATAAACTTCAGTACACTAACATTTGATTTTATAATCATTTTAACAATATTGATTTCAATGGTGCGTGTAGTGTTAACGGCACAATATAAAGATTTAATATACACTGGATCATACACAAATTCAGATGCAATATCCGGTTATAAATTTAAAAGTAAAATACTGCAGGTGCTGGAAATTTAAAATAAAAACAGAAAAAGTTGGAAATATTCAGCAGCTCAGGCAGCATCTAAGGGGAGAAACAGAGTTAACATTTCACATTGATGACTTTTCATAGACCAAACAAGGCAATTCATGTCATTCTGTTTTTATTAAGAATACCTAAAAAGATGAACCTTGTGCAATTCAGTGAGGCCGGGCTGTTACTCTCATCCCTAAGTGCATGCAGAAATTGGGACCATTTTTAGACCAAATAACATAGAAACACAGAAGATACGAGCAGGAGGAGGCCATTCAGCCCCTCGAGCCTGCTTCACCGTTCTTCATGATCATGGCTGATTGTCCAACTCAATCCTACTTTCTCCCCATAACTTTTGATCCCATTTGCCCCAAGTGCTATATCTAGTCGCCTCTCTAATACATTCAATGTTTTGGCATCAACTACTTTCTGTGGTAATAAATTCCACAGGCTCACCATTCTTTGGATCAGCCTTTAAATGAGGGCTTAAATGGATTAAATGAGGTGTACAAATCTTATCATGGTCAAGAGCTCTGGCAAAGCTGTCTGTACAGTCATACCGTATTGACTTCCTTGTTACTGCTGTGTTGTTTCACTTCTTTTGACACCAACACCAAGATTCAGAGGAGGCGCTGGCCTAGTGATATTATTGTTAGTCTATTAATCCAGAAACTCAGCAACTGTTCTGGGGACCCAGGTTTGAATCCCGCCATGGCAGATAGCAATTCAAATTCAATTTAAAATATTTGAAATTAAGAGTCTGCTGATGACCATGAAACCATTGCTGATTGTTAGATAAACCCATTTGGCTCACTAATGTCCTTCAGGGAGGGGAATCTGCCATCCTCACCTAGTCTGGCCTACTTGTGACTCCAGAGCCACAGCAATGTGGTTGACGTTCAACTAGCCTCTGAAATGGTCCACAAGCATCTGCTATCAACGCTCGGTAGCAGCACTGTGTTCTATCTACAAGATGACTGCAGAAATTCACCGAAGATCCTTAAGCAGCACCTCCCAAACCCAAAACCACATCCATCTAGAAGGTCAAGGTCAGTAGATTCATGGGAACATTGCTACCTACAGGTTTCCCTCCAAGCCAATCACCACTGTG
Source organism: Ginglymostoma cirratum (assembly GCA_024137785.1). Classification (NCBI taxonomy): domain Eukaryota; kingdom Metazoa; phylum Chordata; class Chondrichthyes; order Orectolobiformes; family Ginglymostomatidae; genus Ginglymostoma; species Ginglymostoma cirratum. The sequence goes on along the minus strand of JAHRHZ010000019.1, from coordinate 41,173,686 downwards.
ACTTGGAAATATATGACCATTCCTTCACTGTTGCTGGATCAAAATCCTGGAATTCTCTCCCTAGGGGCATTGTAGATCAATTTACAGCACGTGGGCTGCAGCAAGTCAAAAAGACAGCTCATCATCACCTTTTCATGGGCCACTAGGGACGGCCAATTAATGCTGGCCATCCAGTGATGCTCACACCCCACGAGTGAATAAAAAAACAAAACTCTAAGTTCTAATCTTTTATCCTTTTCCCTATTTCTGCATTCTGGAACCTCTACCAACTCCAGATCTTTAATCAGGAGCAAAAACAAAGTTGCTGGAGAAGCTCAGCAGGTCTGGCAGCATCTGTGAAGGAAAAAACAGAGTTACCGTTTTGGGTCCGGTGACCCTGCCTCAGAACTGAGCAGTAATGTGAACTTAGCCTTGTGGCAAGTCTGATGTCTCACAAGCGACCATCATGTGTCTCAGATGCAATGTAACTGGTTATTAAGTAATTTGACAAATCTATCTGCTATTTATCAAAATTGAACCTATCTTCACCTGAAGATGTTGTGTGGGCATTCTTCCCAACACAAATTCAGTTGAATAGACTTATACAAGCAAGAAGGGCTGGTAGCAGAAAATCCACCTGAGACATCCTAGATGGTTTGAGTGTATGACCATAAACAGGACAAGACAAATGAGTGCTATTTGACAAGTCATTATCTTTTTTATCCCACTGCCAATTCCACAACTTCAATATTTCTCCATGCACATGACTTATCTTCCAGCTACCGACATGTTTTCTGCACGTCAAAATTTAAACTGGTATGAACCAGCAAGTAAGCTAACCCACTGGATTGCATTGAATCAAGGGCCTGAGCCAGATTTTAACTAAACTATGTACATCTACATAAGTTGAACATACATTTGACATAAAGTGGCACTTTTATTTGGAAAGGGAGAAGAATGTAAAGATACATCATATGTCTGTAAGTAATGAATTGCCGTATTTGTGCAAATAGATAAGAATTATGATGAAGCAAACTTTGTTCAGAGTAGTTTGTATTAAAACTGGAGCAGTTGGTAAAGCATAACCAAAAAAGATGTTGCTATGAGCTTGCCCCAGTTTATGCAAGAATGCCAGTCATTTATTTTTGCAATCTTCTGTTTGGGTTACCTTTAATGACAATGACTTCCTTCTTAGTTGTGTGTTATATGATATTGAAAATGTAATTCTCTTTGGAATGGACAGCCTCAATGTGCTGGAATAGATTACAAATTAAAACAAAACACGCCCCACAGTTTTAATGTATCCAATGAGAATTTTGCTCACAGATGTGGTATTTCAATCAAATAATAATTATTTACTCTTGCTCTTCAGATGTAGATATTTAGTCAATATAGAATGTAAATGTATTGAATTTTGGAGGAAGCACTGGCGTAATGATATTGTTGCCAGACAAGTAATCTGGAGATCCAAGTAACGCTGTATTGGTAGCCTGTGGAATTTAAATTCTTAAAAACTGAATAGAAGTCTAATAATAACCATTAAGCGATTGTTAATTGTCGTAAAAACTAATCTGGGTCAATAATGTACTTTAGGTAAGGAAATCTATCGTCCTTACCTGTTCTGGCTACATGTGACTCCAGACCCAAAGCTATGTGGTTGACTCTCAATGCCCTCTGAAATGACTTAACAAGTTGCTAAAAAGTCTCAAAGCAATGAAACTTGACAGATCACCCAGCATCAACCTAAGCTCCACATTCAACTATTGCAAATGTAGCTCTGTTGGCCCTGAAAACTCCCCACAAGATCTTGGGTCTGTTGCTGAAATTGGAAGAGCTGTCCTACAATTCAAACAAGCAACAGTATGATGTTGTCATAGTCATAGAATTGTACCTTAGAGACAATGTCCCAGTCAACCCCATCATCAAGACAGCATTTGACTGCATGTGGCGTCAACGAATCCATGCAAAACTAGAGTCAGTGGGAATCAGGGTGTAAACTCTCTGTTGGTTGTGGCTGCTGGAGGTCAGTCATCTCAGTTCCATGATGTCTCTGCAGGAGTTCCTTAGGGCAGTGTACTGGACCCAAATATCTCCAGCTGCTTCACTGATCTTCCTTCCATCATAAGGTCAGAAGTCAGGATATTTGCAGATGATTGCATAATGTTCATCACAATATAGGGCTCCACAGATACTGAGGCAGTCCATGTCTAAATGCAACAGGACCTGAAAGTAATGCATATACCACACAAATGCTAGGCAATGACCATCTTCAGCAAGGGAGAATTTAACCATCACCTTTGACATTCAGTGGCATTACCATTGCTGAAAACACCACAATCAACATCCTGGAGGTTACCACTGACCAGAAACTGAACTAGACTAGGCATATAAATATAGAGGCTACAAAACAGGTTATAAGCTCAGAATCTTGCAACAAGTCATTTATCTACTCACTCATCAAAGCTGTCCACTATCTACAAGACACAAGTCAGGAGTGAGATAGAATATTTCCACTTGCCTGGGTAAGTACAGCTTCAACAACACTTAAGAGGCTTGACACCATCCAAGACAAACCAGCCCTCTTGATTGTTTGTGGGTGTGTTGCCATTCATGCCCTGCACCATCAATATACAGTGGCAGCCATGTAAGATGTGTTGCAGAAATTCTCCAAAGCAACGTAGGCAGCACTTTTGAAACCCAAGGCCATTATCACACAGAAGGAAAAGGGCAGCAGGTACAGGGGAAAATCCTTTGCAAGCCACTCCTGACTTGGAAATATATTGCTGTTTCTTCACTGTGGCAGGGATCATGCATGTTGATCATCCCAGCACCACTCGTTCCAATTCCTCCATTACCTTTATATCGTCCAACTTCATGGATATTGCCAGGCCAATGGGGGTCTCCCCTGTTGGTTGGAAAAGCAGCAGGGAACCCTAGTCAGTTTCACATGGGCAGGTCTAACAGAATCGTGCCTTTTAGGTAATGAGGGAGCCACTACCAAGCCTATCCTGGTGGCAGAAGATCCACCCACTGAGGCTGGCAGTGATCCAAGATCAGCATAGCCATCCTCTAAAGCAGGTCAGTTCCACATGTATGTTACTGACCTTGGCATTACCTCTCCTGATCCTTTGATGGACCCCAAGCCAAAGATGAATGAGGGCATAATGGAGATTTCAAGCTGGTGGTCATGAAAGGTGGGGGTGGTAGTGAGGGTCAGACGCAAGACAGGATTTGAGCAATCAGCTCCCTGCTCAATTATAGGTCCCTTATTTGGAAACACTGCACTGGCAGATGGGAATCCTGCATCAGCCCCTTCACCATCCCAATTAATTGGGCTACTTTTGATTAAGTCAGCCTGACTGCCAGGGATCATGACTCAAGAGTCACCTGTCCTCTCAGTTGAACTAGCCTGATTGGTTATGAACATGTTGTACTGCCCAACCTGATGGTCCTTGGAATCAGTGACTTCCTTTACATAATAATGGACCATTAACTGACAGATGTCACGTGGATCTCGAGACAATCCCTGGAATGGACAACTGATGAAAAGGTTGAATGTCAACATTTTCTTTAAGACTTGCTATCTGCCACTTTCTGCATATATCTCATAGCTTCACCATGACCTCTGTAGGGAGAAACAGTCTTCATAGATTGGACATTTCAATAAAGCTGAGCCTCTGATGATACACCCTGGAGGTACTCACAGATGTGCTACTCACGAGGCTTTCCCTTTCCGCCATGCACTCATCTTGACCTGGCTTCCTCAGGTTGCTGGATTTCCCAGGGCTGTTACACAGGCACCCCATGTGGATTTATGTATATCTCTGTACCACCTTTATTTTCACTGGAGGAGTCAAAGCATTGGCCTCCCGAGCAAGATGAGCCTCTCAAGAACTTTGTCCTGCCTTTAATGCCTGCTGTGGACCTCAAAGACAGCTATCCACAGCAGCATTCACTTGAGTCCTACCTTGTGCAATACTTCCAAATGTAACGTTTTGTTTCTTCAATGCACAGCCTGCGAACAACTACACAATATAACTGATTCAGAGATAGTAGGAACTGCCGATGCTGGAGAATCTGAGATAACACGGTGTAGAGCTGGATGAACACAGCAGGCCAAGTAGCATCAGAGGAACAGGAAAGCTGACGTTTCGAGTCTGGACCCTTCTTCAGAAAGGGGTCCAGACCTGAAACGTCAGCTTTCCTGCTCCTTTGATGCTGCTCGGCCTGCTGTGTTCATCCAGCTCTACACCTTGTTATCTCTACACAACATAACTGCCATTCAGATATTACCTCATGAATGAGTAAGGGACTGAACCTTTGTAGGTCCTGTACACTGTTGTTCATCAGAACCTATGATATTTGGCTGTTTAATTACCTCAATTACCTGGCTGCCACGTGTCTGGCATGTCAAGAGCAGTCATGATGTGGAAGTGCCGGTGTTGGGCTGGGGTGGACAAGGTCAGAAGTCACACAACACCAGGTTAAAGTCCAACAGGTTTATTTGAAAACACAAGCTTTCAGAGCCTCAGTCCTTTTTCAGGTGTTATTGAGAGAGGTAGTGTCAGACACAGAATTTATAAGGAAAGGGTCAAAGGTTCACACCATTGATGAGGATGTACTAAACAAACCCAAGATGCTGTTAAATCTTTAATCAGGTAGAAGGTTTTAATTGATTAATATGTATATGTAAATCCCCAAACTCCTTTCAAGTCACGCGCATGGCAGATACTCATGTGACTTGGCCAATGTTGTCTATCTCATATGCTGCAGGCAAGGATGCCCCGAGGCATGGTACATTGGCGAAACCATGTAGATGCTATGACAACAGGTGAATGGACACTGTGCAAAAATTGCCAGACAGCAATGTTCCTTCCTAGTGGGGGAACACCTCAGTGGTCAAGGACATTCGCCCTCAGATCTTTGGGTAAACATCCTCCAAGGCAGACTTTGGATATACAATGCAGAGTTTCCAAGCAGAGATTGATAGCCAAGTTCAGTACCCATGACAACGGCCTCAACTGGGACCTTGGGTTCATGTCGCAGTAAAGGTGACCCCACTACACCTCCCACTCTGACACACACACACACAAATCTATGGGTTGAATTTGTATTTGCCGATACATTTTAATTTGTTTGAAAAGCACACAATTTATAGACAGTCAATCAATATGGCAATTTATAAATTCCTACTTTAGAAATAAAACCAGTCTGACTCTAAACTAAAACAAAATCTTATTCTAAACAAGGTCTCACCCCTAACATGCATTGTCTGACCCAAAATGTTACCTTTTTTTTACACTGATCAAACCTTTATTTCTATCAGGTTTGTGACTAGAAAGGAATTCGGGGATTTACGTGTACATATTAATCAATTAAAATCTTCTAACCGATTAAAGATTTAACAGCATCCTCGGTTTGTTTCGTACATCCTCATTACTGGTGTGAACCTTTGATCTTTTACTTATAAATTCTGTGTCTGATACTACCACTCTCACTAACATCTACAGCAATCAGATCTGCATGTGCAGTATAAAACTTGGAGAACATAGCCTGGCAGTCAACGTCCAAAATCAGAATCTCAGAAATGTTCTGGTGAAGGAGGCATTGATTCCATTATGTCAGCACTGGCTCTCTGAATGAATATCATGACTTTGTGCCATCCTCCTACTCTTTCCCTTAAACTTCACATTATCTCTATGTTATTAATCGTCTAATGTCCTTTTGAATGCCTGTGTGGAACCTGTCTCAACTACATTTCCAGGCAGAGCATTCCAGACCTCAGCCACCTGCTATGTGAAAAAGAAAATCTAACATTGCATGTACTTCTTCTGCAAATCACCTCAAATCTGTGTCCTTGTGCTTTTATGAATGGGCACAGTTTCTCCCTATCCACTCTACCCAGGCCTCATATGATACAGAGAACTTCTAAAAAATCTCCTCTAAACCTTCTCCTCTCCAAGGAAACAGTCCCAATTACTAACATCTACCTTCCTAACAGAAAAAAAGCTTCTCATTCTTGGAACTATTCTTTTAAACCCTTTCTGTACCCTCTCCAGTGCATTCACATTCTTCCTAAAGTGTGGCACCCAAATCTGTATACGATACTCTAGTTAAGATAAGCATAACGCCCCTGTTCTTGTAATCCATTTCCCTATTAATAAAGCCTGGAACACTGCATGCTTTAAAGTAAAACAAAGAACTGCAGATGCTGGAGATCTGAAACAAAAACAGAGTTCTGATGAAGATTCACCAGACTCCAAATGTTAACTTGGAATTCTTCCCACAGGTGCAGCCAGACTTGCTGAGTTTTGCCAGCAATTTCTGTTTTTGATACTGTATGGTTTACTCACTGCTTTCTCCACCTGTCCTGCCACCTGCAATGATCCAAGCACATACATACCCAGACCTCTCTGCTCCTGCACACCCTTTTGAGTAGTATCCTGTATTTCATACAGTCTGTCTTACTTCTTCTGAAATGTATCATCTCACTGTTCGCTGGATGGAACGTATCTGCCACCTATCCAGCTAATGCACCAATTTGTTAATATCCAATTGAAATATTACACTATCTGCTTATAGTTGACAATGTTTCCAAATTGTGTATCATCTGCTAACTTTGAAATTGATCCCTGCACACCATGATCCAGACCATTGACATAAATCATAAAGGCAAGGGTGCCGACACCTGGGAAATGTCAGTACAAACCTTCCTCCAGCCTGAAAATATCCATTAACCATTACTGTCCATCTCCTATCACTCAGTAAATGTTGTATCCACATTGCTACTGTCTCTTTTATTCCATGACGTATAACTTTCCTCACTGTTGTGTGGCTCTGTATTGAACTCTTCTTGGAATCAGTGTGCCCCATATTAACGGCATTATCTTTCCAACACTGTCTGTTACCTCTTCAAAAGAACTCCAGCAAGTTAGTTAAGAATGATTTTCATGTAAGGAATCCACACTGATTCTCACTAATTAACCCACATTTTTTGACATGACTATTAATTGTCCCCCAAATTACTGTTTATGGAAGTTTCTCTCCACCAGTAAACTGATTGGATGCAATTGCTGGGTTTATGGTAACAAATGTTTTTGAACAGGAGCATAATGTTTGCAATGCTCCAGTCCTCTGGCACCTCGCCAGAGTCCAGAGAAGACTGGAAGATTCTGGCCAGTGCCTCTGCAATTTCCATCTTGCTTCCTTTAATAACATTGGATGCATGTGGTTCTGATGCCTTGTTGACCAACAGCTTATCCAATACCTTTTTCTTAATCATTTTTAACCTTTCTAATGACATCATGGCCTGGTTAATATCTGCTTCCTGAGTAACTACTGATGCAAAATATTTATTTAGCACCACAGGCTTGACCTCTGCCTCCATGTATGTGTCCATTTTTGGTTCCTAATTGGCTCTACACCTCCTTTTATTACTTTTACTATTTATGCATTATTAGACATATTTCATTTGGGATTCTCCTTTATTTTAGCTGCCAGTTTTTTTTTTTTTAAGTCTTTCCTCTTTGATTCTCTAGTTTGTGTTTTCAAATCCCTTCTGAACATTGAGTACTTAGCTTGTTTCTCAGTTTTTTTCTACCTGACACCTGTCATAAGCACATTATTTCTTCATTATCTTAATTTCTTTATCCTTTTCCTCCAAGGAACTCTGGATTTGCTGGTCCTACCTTTCAGTTTTGAGGGAGTAGAACCTTGACTGTCTTAACCATCTCTCCTTTGAAGATAGCCCACTTGTTCCAGAAAAGCTTTGGCCCCAGGATGTCCAGCCCAGCTTTAAGTTGATTCTCCAGCATTTAATTATTCTTCCACTGGAATGTCCATTATCCTTTTCTACTATCTTCGCAATCCTACGATACAATTATAACTTTCCCCCAAATGTTCCCCCACTGACACCTGATATACTTGGTGCACTTCATTCCAAAGAATCACATCCAGCAGGAGCTCATTTCTTGTTGGACTGGACATATACTGCTGTAGAAATATTTTCCCGAAGATAATCTAAGAACATTTGTTGCTCACTGCTCTTAACATTACAATGATCCAAGGTTATATTTGAGTAATTGAAGTCCCCTATTGCAACTATTTAAGTTACCAATTAAGCTCCCTCTTTGCGTCTGTAATTTCTGTTTTAATTTCACGCCTGCATTTTCCAAATTCTCCTTGGATTTCTGCAACATTTGAGTTCTTAGTATTTGACATACATTTTCATTTTTTGTCTTATCCTACCCCACACGCACATTAACGTCATTGCACCATTAGATTTAGGAGTCCAAGCTTTGCAGGAACATATTTACTCTGAATCCTCTGATCAATCAGACCCTGATTTACTAAGTAGCTTGGTCAGAAACAAAAACAGAAATTGCTGGAAAAGGTCCACAGGTCTGGCAGCATCTGTAGAAAGAAATCAGAGTTAACGTTTCAGGTCCAGTGATCCTTCCTGCTTGGTCAGTGTAGGTTTCAAGTCATCCCTTGAGGAAGGAAAGCAAGTGGAGGTGGGGAGATATAGGACTGAGAAACCAGAGGTAGAAAAGCCAAGCAAATTAATATTAAATTATGAATATAGAGGCTGGTGCTGTTGACAGTGAGGCTCTTCAGAGTTGGGTGCAGACTTGATGGGCCGAATGGCCTCTGTCTGCACTTCCAGGATTCTATGAATAGGAAGAAGTTTTTAATTTTATGACCGTCATAGCAATTTTTTTCCTAACTAAACATTTTATACACTACTCTCCAAAACAGTTTTTTTTTGTTTGGAATTTACTATTGGCAAAATTTACCTCTGGAAGTTAAATGATTACATTTTTGGGAAGACCAATGAAATATGGTGCTCATGTAATAGAAATTGCATTTTGGGTGCAGCATAGGTTAAGCAAGCTAATTGGATATGTGTAAACAATGTCAATAACCAAGGGGAAACAGCCTCTCAGCATTTGACCTGTCAAGCCCGTTAAGAATACAATATGCCTCAATGAGATCACCTCTCATTTTTCTAAACTCCAATAAATACAGTCCAAACCTGTTTAGCCTTTGCTTATAAGGCAGATGATTCATACTGGGAATCATTTTAGTGAACCTTCTCTGAACTACCCCAAATGAAATATCTTTCCCAAAAGATTGGGACCAAAGCTGCTCACAGTAATCCAGATGTGGTTTACCAGCACCTTGTACAGTTGCAGCCAGACTTCCCTACTTTTACACTCTAACGCCTTTGAAATAAAGGCCAAAACTCCATTAGCCCTCGTGATTACCTGCTGCAACTGTGTGCTAACTTTCTGTGTTTCATGCACAAGTATCCCCAAATCTCTTTAGGTTCCATTAGTTTCTTTTTGAAAAGATTGGATTCCTAATCAAGGCATACGATGTGCTTAAATTTGTATTGTTGTGTGAGGATCAATGGTAGAAACCCAAACATGCTCTCTTCTTCACAGATGCTACTAACGTATATTTTCAGCATTTTGGCTCAATTTCACATATTTCCTTCATTTCATAAGAATTGTAAATACTAAAGAAACTTCTACAGATACCAGAAATCTAAAATAAAAACAGAATATGGTGCAAATTCTGTGGTCAGGTAACAAATGTAGACAGAAAACACATTTAACATTTCGAGACAATAACTTTTCATCAGATTAATTCTAAAAGATCATTGACTGGAAATGTTAATTGTTCTTCTCCACAGATGCTAGCTGAGCAACCTGAGTATTTCTGGAATTTTCTGCTTTTGTATTTTATATGTTGTTATCCAGCACAATAGTAACGTCAATTAATAAAAATTTTCAGCTGGCTATTATAACTACGAATCTGAACTAGCAAGTCATCAGTGCGGACATTCAGTTAATTCTAAATGAACCTCTGCTAGATTTATTATTTTTGTTTTGTGGACTTCCTAAAATAAATCCAGTTTTAAAAAAGCAATACTTTATACACTATTAAAGTATCTTTAATTGTAGTTTTAGAAATAAAAATTCAACATTCTAAATATAAAGTTAATTCTCTACCAAAGGTCACCTGAAATTGGCATACACTTTAAAAGTCACCTTGAATTCTCTATCAAATGTAAATAATAAACAAATAAATATTCCGTGCCTGTGTTCATCAACTATTTTTCAGCTATTTGTTAACTGTTAGAAATTAATTTTCAGAAGTCACAAACATCAGCAATATTATATTTTGAAAAGGTAAAGTATATGAATCTGATACAGGAAATAGCCAACAAGGCATCACAAGTCTGGGATGTCATAAGTAAACAATATACTGATGCAGATTTGTGCATTTTTAAAGATTTAACCTTAATCAGTGATAGCAATAAGGATGCTGTTCATAAATATGGTGCAAAATACATTAGCGATTAAAAATTTAACAGACGGAATAATGTCAAAACACTATATTTAAAGTTGAAAGGGGAGAAATACGTTTCCTCCTAAAACACAAATACCTTCACATACCCACAACAACACAACACGGTCACACGCGAACAACCAATCACGTCAGCCTTCCTTATCACCTGCCCTAGAAGCAATATGGCCTCCGTCAACTGAACATGGTAGTTTGCGGTTCGGCCCGCCCCTGGAGCACTTTGATTGGTCTGATGACGTCAACGACACCGGCAAAGTATTTGAGGCCGTGTCGTTTTCCGCTTTATGATTGGTCAGCGGCACGCCAATCAAAAACAATACCCCGACATTTCCGCTCAACTGTATTAGTTGAGTCCAAACTCAATTGGTGTGTTTTGGAGAGCGCGAGGGAGGTGGCGACAGTTGGTGGTCCCCCTTTTTTTTTTAAAAAAAGTGTCCGTGTTTTTAAATTTAAAGCCACGATCAACCTTGAACGGTTTCAGCCTATTGGAAAAAAATTATCATCGTCGTCGTCGTCGTTGTTGCGGGAGGCGCCTGTTGGCCCGTCTGTTGATGGACGCACCGAGAACGGCGGCGAGTGAAGGCGACAGCGGCAGGTTGCGGGGTTTGACAACGTATTAGCTCAGGCTCTGAGGAGGAGGGGGAACGACCAACAGCCACTCCCCGGGGAGTGGGGAGGCAGGGGAGGTGGCGGCAGCGCTGCTGAGCAGGCCTCGAGGGGGCTAGAGGACAGAGCTCCGGCCCTTGCCGCCAACACTAACTTCATTCACCGTATCATCGACTTCACTTATTTAAAAAAACGTATAATTTCACCCCCACGCTCTTCAATCCCCCATCCCTTTCCCTGACGGTTACTTTAAATCCTACATTGGATCGAATTCACAAACACGCAGCTCATCGCTCGCTGCCACTAATTTTTCTGCCGGTGTGATCGCCAGTGTGTTTTCAAGAAGATGTCGGCAGCGGCGGCAGTGGTGACAGCGGCGGAAAAAGTAGATGGTTTCACCAGGAAATCCGTGCGGAAAGCGGCCAGGCAGAAGAGGTCGCAGGGATCGTCGCAGTTCAGGAGTCGGAGCAGCCCGGTCGAGATCCTGCTTCTTCCACCCCTCAAAGGTACCTAGATCCCTGGGTTATCCTTGTTGGTTTAACCATGCAGAAAACAGTCTTTCCCACCGGCATCCATCAAAATGTCCAGTTCCCGTCACCAGCTCCATTCACGTATTAAAATATTCGGGATGGAATTTACCCAATGTTCACGCATTGAAATACCAAGGTTCAAAAAATGCCCCGTGCTCATCAATATAGAGCTTCAGATACTCCTGCTCACCACCTGCCACGCATCAAAAATGCCGAGTTTTGGCGATAATCCCTCTCGCTCTCCTCTTCCCTCCGCCTCCCAGCTGACTCGTCAAAATACTGACCTTTAGAATCACTTATCTGTTCAAGTATCTGGGTTCAAAGATTGCCCCTGTTCGCCCATCAAAACAATAAGGTATAGAGCCCTTCTGTAGTCACACATCGAAGTATCACGCTGCATCTGTATTCATCTGAAAAGTGAGGTTGAGGTCCAGAGATCACCGTGTCACCGATCCAAGTGTCCGATTCTGAACAGCAGCGAATTGACAGACCAGCAAAAACATCGGCGTCAAATTTCAGATACCACTTTCGTTCGTCCGTGAAAGTATTGAAGTTTACACATCGCATATTCACACATGTACATACCGCACTCTTCAATCTTATTCCCATTCGCTGGTAACAATTTAATGATGTACCCATCAATACAAAACTGTTGCACCTTATTTGTCTGTAAATCTTTTATTATTTAGAAATAATGCCCAATCCCCTACTTGCTAATCAAAATTTATCTTTCGCAAACATGAAATTCAGATTATTTTGCATTGTGTCAAACTAATAGCACCAGGGTGAATATGTTAATTCAACTTCTATAAAATTAAAACAGTTCAAAAGTGATTTTGCTATTCACAAATTTGGCCTCTGTGTTCAATAAATTTAGCTCCCAATCAATTTGACTGATACCAAGGTTCAGAATTTGCTCTGAAAAGTGTTGATTTTTGCGACTTGATGCCCTGAAGTATTATCGTTAATAACTCTTCACTCCAACACTTCAATCAGGTATTGTAATCCTTCACCCATCTAGTCCACAGTAGTATTGAAGTTCAGGAAATGTATTTCTTATTCTTACTGAGGTATTGAAATTCAATGATTTCTCTAATTTCTCTCACTTCTGTTTCTGGTAATTTTAAGCTTGCTTTTCATAGTAAAGATGTTGATTTAGTGTTGGTTCACCTATGAAGATCCAGTGATTTGAAACATTTGGCTTCTTTGAAATAAACTTAGTCAAGCAGTCTTCAACATCAAATTCGTTAACTTTTATATTCTTAATATTCAAATATATATCTGAACAATAAAGTACTGGGGTTTCAATTTATGGTGAGCTATCATGACACTATGTCTGATATTCAAATACGCTTATGGTAGAATTGATGAATTGTTTTTAGTTTGTTGCTTCTCATTCTGTTTTGTATGTTGAGCCATTTGATGTGTACCAGATGTTTTGAGTAATTGGAAGCAGCATAGTTTTGCTACACAGGTGAAAGCTCAGTGTAGCGGAATTTAAAAACTGACAATAGTGCATTATTACTTTCTTGATTTTCATTTAGTTTTATAAAATTCGTTATCATATTTGATGCTGTTGTCACTAGGAGATTGATCTGTACCTATTTTGCTAAAATTGCCAATCTTGAAGTTGGAGATTTACTTGAAAAGCATGTACAGTACATTCTACTTGGTTTCAATGGGTGGGAGTGGGAAACCATTTTAAGTTTTCAAAAATGCAATTTAAATCTACAAGTTTGGACAACCTAAGTGCTATTTCCTCTGTATTTGTATGGTACTAGTAGGATAAAAATATTTGACCTTTGGTTGTCAATTAGAACAGCAATGTGGTAGAAATGAATTCATATTTCCTTGTTGTAATTTCAAGTAAAGCAGGTTGTATGTTTCATTAACTTTGTATGGATGAGCTTTCACTCATCATTTTTGATTTCGTATGATTGAATGGTCCCACAATATTTCCTTTTCTTATGTATTTGCATTGAAATTGCTGACAGCAACAGTGCCTTGGAAAACATTCTGATAAAACATTCCTCATATTAATCTGCTTGACTTTTCTATCTTAACTCTCTTGGTCTCTCATCTTTGGTCCTATACCTTTACTAACTTTCCATATTTTAAGAGTTGACTTAATAACTACCTCTTTGACCAAGCTTTTTGTCATCTGAAATAATGCTACCTTATGTGACTCAGTGTCAGATTTTTGTCTTACGATGGTCTTCTGAAAATGTTTCAGAATGTTCAAGATTCTGTACGAATGTATGTTGGTGTTCTGATACAGCCTGTACTACATGCTTTCACCTTCATCACTACTCCTATCCACTGTGGTGCAGCAGAGCACTCGCCAGTTTTGAGGAATTCTCCCCCTTGAACACTTCCTAAACTTAATTTCCCACATTCAAAAGCCTCAATGCTGATCTCTTCAACCTCGTTAGTAGTCAGCTCCAAAGCTCTTCTGTTGTTGCTTAGCATTGGTTTCTGCTCTGTGATATGAGATATTTATTATTTCAACGGCATTGTGTAAGTACTAGTAATTTGAAATGATTCCTATTCCCATTTGGAGTTTAAAATGTATTATGATTTGCTGTTTTTATGTTAGTATTGAAATAATTTTGATGCTTAAATACTATAAATATATTCATCTGAACTTTACACTTAAAACATCTTGAGTAACTAATAATATGGTCTGAATATGTGTGCAGTATCCACAGTTACCATAATACATTTGTATAGTAGTCATGGAATATGAGAGACAAAATTCTTGGCAATCTAATTGTGCACTCTTAGTAACTTATGTGACTGTTTCACACAGTATTATTCCACATTGGTATTATGCATGCTATCAAATATCACTGAATCGTTGGCATACAGAACTCTAATTAATAAAATTGTCTTTAATATGGTAAAACAGCCTGAAGGTCTTAGACTATTTATGTCCCCCTCCAGTTAAAATTGTTTTCAATACAGTTCCCTTTGCTTTGTAATGCCCTGTGCATTATTTAATTCAGTAACAGACTTGCAGATCATTTATTAATTTGCTGTTTTGTGTTTAAGTTTCTGAAGTATAGAAGTGTTACCTTATTATGCAATGATAGTATTTTTGTTAACCAGTGTTCTTTTATCAAATGGTAGTCTTTGAGATTATTCAATTGCTTTAAAGATTCTCCTGTACTTGTAGCGTGGAGTTGGGATTGCTACTCCTGGTAGGAACACTTAGCAGTAGTTCTTAAATTTCTCCCCAGTCGAAGTGTTAATAGAGAAAAGTTGAAAAAAAATTCCCTCCCTTATTACATTCCTTAAATTATTTAGGCTAAATAATTGAAGTAATATATGTCCTTGATCTAGCCTAGAGATTTGTCATTGATTTTGAAGTGATTTTGGATGTACGGAAGACAGAATACTAAATCAATGCAATTTTGCCTTTTTTTGTTGCTGTACAGTGTTAAAACTGCTGGAAGTATTCCACAAATTTATTGTTTTCTTTAAATCTGTATATTATTTTGGTTGCCATTGTGGAACATTATATTAGTTTAATTTTCAATATCCATTGGTGATTTTTTTTTTTTTGAAAAGTTGGTAATTGAGCTAAGGAATCCAAGACTCCAACTTCATATTAGGAGATATTTCTGATTTTTGTGAATGCAGCAGTTGTTGTCCAAATCTGATAGAAATTTTCTTTTCTATTCCCTGTATTTCCTCTCTGGCTTGCTGTTACTTGCGCTTGTCTTGACACCTGCATGGCTCTGTCTTTCTCTGTCTCCTTCTCTGGCTGGCTGGCTGTCTGCCTGTCTGTCTGTCTCTCTCTTGCCCTGTCTGGCTGGCTGGCTGTCTGTTATGATCATGGGTGCTTTCTCACCCCAGCAAACATGCATGCTTGTCAAACCTCCTCTTTCCCAGCTCTTGCCTCCCAAGCCCCTTGTATATGTGCCCTTCCCCATCTCTTACAGGCCCTGTGTACTTGTGATACTAGGTTTGTACAGTCCTTGCATCTGCGCACCCTTCCCATTTATAGCCCTTTCCCTTCCAGATAACTCTTACGTGTACACCCAACCTGCACCCACTCCCATCTCTAGTGCATTTGCTATCCAATCTCCCCACAAGGTATCCCATTCCCTTTCCCCTCCCTATCCATTGCTGTCAGCGCCAGCACCAGCCCCACCATCTCCTGTTGCACGCATTTTCCCATCTCCCTGCCCAGATTCTTCTTTTCATTCATTATAGTTTGCTTGTCCAGGCGGCTCACTCACCCTTGATCCTGCAACATCCTTGAACCAATGCTGTTTGTCTCCTTGTCTCCAGCTGTCCTGTTGCATCCAGTCCCCTAACTCGCATGGTGAGTTGTTCATGCTAAACCTCATTTCCTACTATGCAGAGTGTGGTTGTGCTGACCTGTGTACTCCTGTTGCACTTGTCTCTCCGTTGTCTTCAATCCCTGCACGTTCCAATCATCCTGTAATGCATATCCATCCATGATCCATCTCCTCTGGCTTCTGGCTTGCCTCCCAACCCATGCTGGCTCTCACCCACAGTCTGCCCCTGCCCCTGCCCCACCTGTGCACCATCCTCCTGTCTCTTCCCTTTTTTTTTTCCCCTAAACCCAATCATATGCCTTTTTCATCTAAATTTCCAGTAGCCTACTGGACTCTGTATCAGAGAGGAAAATAATTGTAGTTTTGTAAAAACGATTTTAGCTTTAAAAAGTTATGTTTTCTTTTGTTGAACAGATTTAGTTTCCGTAGAGAATTTCTTGTTAGGTATGAGCTGAAAGAAGACCTTGAGTATATGCAGGAAATGATCTGGGATAACAGTGATTAATCATCCATCTGGTTTTGCTGTTGAGGCAGGCGCTGAAAAGTAGAGAAATTGAACATAAGCTCCTGTAGTTGGGAATTCTTTGGCTGCGGTGACAACATAAGGATCCAGGTTGCGTTGAGTTAGTTGGTAAGCTTGTACTTTAGAGCTGAATCATGTTCTGCAGTGTCTGTACCCTTTTTTATATTGTTAAATTCCAATGGAGAGAAGAGTGAATGTTATATTTGTGTTGTTCCCCTGCTGCTGTTCTCACTCCCTCCAACCCAACCTCCCAAAGGCATGATGCAACTGGGTGGTGGTTTGCACCAGATGCCCCTGGTATACTGAGGAAATAAAAGCAGAGGCTTCTTAATAATCATTAAATAGAATATTAATGTTTGAGAGACAGGATGTCCTGATGCAATCAAGGTGAAAGTTGGGCACTTTTGCAGCTAAGAAATAATAGAAGTGTCATTGAATTACTGTATGCATTCCATTGTCCACTAGCTACCGGGGAAGGTCTAGTGGAGAAAGTTTGCAGGGAAATTATAAACATGGAAGACTGATGGAATAACAATCTTGGAGGACCTTATTGATGTTCCAGTTTCAATTTGAGTAATTAATGTGCTGAACAGCGAGGGGAATCTGTTTCTGAAGAATGTTGAGGAGAAATTTCAGCATCAGTCTCTTTCTGATCAAGATCTTGGGATCTGGTTCTAGAGATTGAGACAATGAAGTGGTGTAATTGTTAATAGGGGGATATTTAGGAAACAATAATTATACTGTTGTAACATTTGAATTAGCTATGAAAATAAAAGGAACAATTTAGAATAAAAATACATAATTGGAGAAGGGCTAAATTCAATGCAGTGATAACAGACCACTGTTGAGCAAACGGGAACAAAGGATTGGCAGGTGAAATAATTTTAAAAAAAGGTATTGCTATCAAAAAGGAGAACATTCAAGTAGAGTAGAGGTACATGTGGGGTAGAGGTGAGCCACCAAAACCAGGGCCCAACTGGATGATGAAAAAGATTTGAGAGTAAGGTGATGCAGGAAAAAGGAGCCTGTGATAGATGGTTGACAGTACAAATGAGAACCAGTTGACTGAGGTTCAGATTGCTAGTGAGTAAAGAAGTAAATGAGGTGAAGAGAGACTGAGAAGAAACTACCACGTAACATAAAGGGGAAACAAATCTTTTTATAGGAGTGTTAGGCTGATTGGGGACGGAAGATATGGCTAAGTACTGATAAAAATACTTTGCCTCTGTGTTTATCAAGGAAGGAGATGCTGCCAAAATTCTAGTGAAGGAGGTAGTGATTGACATTTGCACAGGCTGAGACTTAAAAGCAGAGGTATTAGAAAAGTAATAGCAAATAAATATAATAACCCAACAGGAGCAATTGAGATGCTCCTGAGGAAGTTGAAGGAAGTGTGGATGGAAATTGTGGAAGTACTGGTCATAATATTGTAATCCTCCTTACTGGAGAATAGCACATTTTTCACCTCTTTTGATAAAAGGGTGTAAGGATGAAACACAGGAACATGGGCTGATCGATTTAACCTTGGAGATGTGAAAACTTTTATAAAACAGAAACTTAGACAAAATTAATAGTCACTTGGACAAGGAGGAATTAGTTGTGGAAAGTCAGCAAGTATTTAAGACAAATTGTTTGAAGGAATTGAGACAAAATTGACAGGAGAATTTTTTTTGGCAAAGTAGTCGAAAAATTGAAAATGCTGATTTAAGATGATTTGCAGAAGCAGCAAAGGTGGAAAAGTCTTTTTTTTTTTTGCATGGATTGCTTAGGATTTCAAATTTCTGAGAAGCTAGTGGAGGCAAATTCATTGTACAGGGTCTTGGGTGATGCAGGGGAATGGGACTATTTGTGGTGCCATTGCAGAGAGCTGGTGAGAATTTGTCAGGCTGTTGTTCTTGAGGCTGATTGGCTGTTTCCTGTGCTCTGTTTGACAATCATTCTGTGATAGTCTGAAGTTACCCGTCAGATATTTCGTCTTTTGTGCAGCCACCCTTCATAGCAGTGGAATAGGACTTCAGAGAAATTCTGACTGTGTTTTCAGTAGGAAAATTTACAATGACAGTCTTAATATTTAAACTGAAGACGAGTCACTTTATTCGGAAGTGAGATTAACAAAGTGTGAGTAAAACAAGCAAAATGTTCTAGTCAGTTTATAAAACTTGGTGTTTCTATCGAAGCAATAAAATCATGAAACCTTCACCTTTTTGGAATCGTGTAAACAAGTTAGACCACATGTTCTTGATCAAAAGCTTCTACTTTAGAAATTAACCCTACAGAGTCCTTTGTTGGCCTTTGTATAGCAGTCTGGTCAGAAGGAAAATGAAAAAACTGATGCAAGGGAAGACCAAATTATATTCCTTCAAAGTGAATTTCAAGGGCAGAAGGGTTTTCATTTAAAGATAGTAGGAACTGCTGATGCTGGAGTCTGAGATAAAAAGGTGTGGAGCAGGAGCAACACAGGCCAGGCAGCATCAGAGGAGCAGGAAAGCTGACGTTTCGGGTTTTCTGAAGAAGGGCTTTCATGTAGATTTTCTGGTTTAAAACATTCATACACCTACAATGAACTAACATAGTGAGTTGTGGATGAGTGATTTTCCCAGTGTCAAATTGTAAAAAAAAAATTGGTTTGCTTCCAGTGCTGCTTAAGCAATGCACATAAATGAGGTTGGACAATTCTGTTTGAAATTCTATTTACATACCATCCAGGAATGTAAAGTTTTTGAGACCAAATGAAGTCAAATCTGCTGAGCTATAAAACAAGTTTAATTAATTAGCAATTGGATATGGTAAAATATTCTGAAAACAAATATAATCTAAAAGGATCTAGAACTGTTAGAATTCTGTCGCAATTTACTAATAGCTTGTAACGTCTCACAGTTTCTGTGTACATCTTACTAATATCTTACTAAATTTTTAAAAATTTACTCTTAACTTTAACCCTAGTGTAGTGGGCAGGCTGCGTGATCACCAGTCCAAGTAGTTGTGGGTTAATTTTATAGCCCTGAACCATGCATGACATAGCAACTGTTAGCAGAGAAGCAATTTAATTTATTTACAGTAACCGTCGTTGTGGCTGGAATACAAGTTCAGAATGCTGGGAATAGTCCATAATACTCAATTAGTTTTGTCAACTTTACATCTTTGGCAAAAATGGTAAAATTTTAGACAGTGCAGGCAGTAAATTCTTCAAGTGGTGTTTTTCAGAGTCTATAGAGTTCTCAAAGTCCTCATTAGCTGGTTGACTCTTAGCAGCACAAAATTATTAACTTTTACATTGACTTATGTTCAGATGTTTTTACAAGGGTAATGAGAATTATCAGTTTTCAGAGGATTGTGCGGTTTTCTTGGATTGTTCGTAAGGGAGGATTTAAATGGGTTTTGATGGAACAGACCAATATAATTTGCTATTGCTCTTGTGCAAGTTTTGGAGATCTAATCCAGCACTACCCTTAATGGTTTTGCTGCAAAACATCCAATGGCTGTTGGAATTTGTTCTTTCTGTTATTGTCTTGATTAATACATAATGTAGTTCAAGTGTATTAAATGGAAGGATGGATGCTGTGGTAGAATTTTCAAGAGCATTTTTTTCAAAATCATCCACAGAACGTGGGCATCACTGGTTAGGATAGCCTTTGTTGTTTGTCCCTAATTGCCCTTGAGAAGATTCAGGTGAGCTGCTGGCTTGAGCAATTATAGTCAGCAATTACAGTTTCAAGTCAGGATGGTGTGTGGCATAAAGGGTTACTTGCAGTTTGCAGTGATCCCATGCATCTGCTGACCTATCCTTGAGGTTACACATTTAGAAGGTGTTGTCTCAGGAACGTTTGTGAGTTGTTGCAGAGTATTCTGCAGATGGTACACACTGTTGTTACTGAATCTGGTGAAAGGAGTGAATGTTGAAGATGTTAAATAACATGCCAATCAAGTGGGTTGCTTTGTTCTATATGGTGTTGAGCATCTTGTGTGTTGTTGGAACTGGACCTGTTCCAGACAAGTGAAAAGTACTGCATCACACTCCTGACTTATGTCTTGTATATGGTGGACAGATTTTGGAAAGTCCAGAATTCTCAGCCTCTGATCTGCTCTTACAGCCATAGTATTTATGTGGCTGGCCCAGTTTAGTTTGTGGGCAATGATAAATTGCAGGATATTGGTAGTGGGAGTGAATTCGGCAATAGTAATGTTACTGAGTATCAAGGCCATGGTTAAATTGTCTTGTTGGAGATGGACATTGCCTGGTGCGTTTATTGTTATGAATGTTACTTGCTGCTTAGGAGCCTAAACCTGAATTTGTCCAGGTCTTCCTGCAATTGAACATGGACTGCTTAAGTATCTGAGAAGTCAAAGTGGTGTTGAATGTTGTGCAATCATCAGTGTACATTCCTGCTTCAGAACTTTATGATAGTGGGAAGGTCATTGATGAAACAACTGAAGATGTTTCAGCCGAGGACACTACCCTGAGGAACTAGGGGTCTCTTAGGCACCTTTAAGCCAGGAGGCTGGGTTCAAGTTCCACATGCTCCATAGGTGCATCTCTGCACAAGTAGATTAGAAAATATGTACCTTGAGGAACCCCTGCAAAGATGTACTGCGGCCGAAATGACTGACCTCGTAATCACACTCATCTCTCTTTGTACTAGGCATGACTGCAGCCAGTGGAAGTTTCTTCTCCTCCTGGCTCCCATTTACTCCAGTTTTGTTAGGGCTTGTTGACGCCACACTGAGTCAGATGCTGTCTTGATGTTGAGGGCAATCACCTTCACTTTCCTCTTTGAGTTCAGTTTTTTCTCTTCTGTGGCCCATCAACAAATATCAGAAAGATGAGCCTTGTCATGCCAGTAAACATTTCAGGAGGAAAGTAAGTTGATATTTAAATGAGTATTGAATAAAAATGGCTATTTCCAAGTGCCAAGTTGCAGAGCTAACCAATAAAGACATTTCTTCCCTTTTTTGTTTCAGAAGCCAACTTCTTTTCACTAGAAAGCGTGAGGAATCCTGGAGAGCCAAGGGGTTGAGTTAAACTGATACTGACCTTGGTTCACTTCTGGACATGCTCTCAACATGTGATACAGGTGGAGGTGGGATAGGGTAGATGTGTTCAGCCCAATCCAGCTTGCTCACCCACCACTCTAGTCACTTCCAAGCTTTGGGACGTTTATTAATTAATACCTTCAAGGAGTGAGATCCATAGTTATAAAGGGAGCACATCCCTGGAATTTGATTAGCCAACTGGCAATGCTGCAGGCAATTCAAACATGGTAGTGAAAAGATGTTCAGTCCAAAAGTAATCAGGGTAGTAAAACAGTTTCTGGAAAATGAAATTTCATAAAATCCCTACAGCCTGGAAGCAGGCCATTTGGCCCATCAAGTCACACTGATATTCTGAAAAACATCCCACCCAGACCCACCCTCTACCCTTTCCCTGCATTTCCCAACCTCGACATTATGGGCAGTGTAGCATAGCCAATCCACCTAACCTGCACATCTTTGGACTGTGGGAGGAAACCAGAACACCCAGAGAAAGCCCAGCAGACATGGGGAAAATGTGCAGACTCCACACAGATGGTTGCCTGAGGCTGGAATCAAACCCAGGTCCCTGGTGCTGTGAGGCAGCAGTGCTAACCACTGAGCTACCGTGCTGCCCCATTTCATTCATTCTCCTAAGACTGACACTCACTCACTGCGTGACCACCCCGATCAATGGCCTGAAGCTGATCACCGCTGACAACTTGACTCTCTCACCCTTGTCCACAGTCAACTGTCAACCTGTCGTGCCCTCCCCACCACCATTGCCTGACTCACTACCCCATGTTCCAGCGCTTACTCAGTGTGCTGTACTCTACCCCACCACTCCCCAGGCAGTGCGTGCACAGGCATGCACACCCCGACTCTCATTCTTGTAGTCAAGCCAATGTATCATTGAAATTTTCCACTCACTCATTGCTATGGCATCAGACCGCTGGCTCAGTTTAAAAAAAAAAATCAATCCTCTGTTTGCTGCTGTTCCAATCTAAGACTGTTTCTCTGTTGCATTTGCTTTGATGTATTCACTGGTGAGCTCCATGCAAAACATACTAAAATTTATGTCAAACATTAGCCTGGTATGCTGCTCAGGACCTTTCAGTGGCCCACATTCTGGCTTGCAGGCTCCCTGCTGGACAAACCTGCAGTCGAGGGTCTATAGATAGATTTCATTTTCTGCTCAAATGAGCTAATCATAACAGGCAATAGAAGCATTTCTAAAAATTCTGATTTAGTTTTAGTGATGTTAAAGAATTATTTACTTGTTATCACAGCTAAGTAGTGATAACACACTATTGCAGAATGAATGGGATTAAGAGTATTTAAGTTAGTTCATTGTAAAATCAATGGGTTCCAAAACAGTGCCGGTTAAATCTAAGAGCACAGTTTTGCTACGTTTTATGCAGCCTTTGATCAGGCAGACAAACAATGGGCCAGTTCACAAAGTGTTCATTAATGTGTATCAATAACTTCAACAACTATCAACTGTTCATTTGACCTAAAACCACAAAACACATGGAATGCATTAATTTCTTGGACACCACAACATTTTATTTGACACAAGGCTACAAATGTAAGTTAACAACGAATTATTTTTTCTAAGAAATGGGCACCTACCTCTGCACACACACAACCAGCATCCTAAACACATCTGCAGACTAATGAGATCAAGTGAATGCATTTGCATTGCCTATGGGCAAAGCTGGAAGATTTTAACCAAGATTATTACCCTTTAAATTGCATCTCAGATCTCAATCTCAATGTAAATTGAGAAACATGCTCTTCATGACAGTGGTGTCCACTGCATTTTTTTGTCATAGTCTAACTCCTGAACATTTGCAGTCTTAAGTTAGAATTGTGCTACTCCCCGCTCTCCCTTGCAGCTTCCTCTCTTCCCACCCCTTTTGCTGTCATCTCCATCTCCCCCACAGCTTTGGTTGCACCCATGATGGTGTTTTCCAGGGCATTTAGGAGCTTAAGATTACGAACATGCATTTTTCTATTTTGAGCCTTTTATCCCATCACTGAGGTTAAATTGTGTAGCCTGTGATCGATTGACTTCTGTTTACACTCTTATTCTGAAAAGGTTGAAATATTTGCAATTCTCTAATCCTATGACACACAACCTCCCCAGTGAGTTTATGAAAGACTGGAAAATCATGGCTAATAATGCCACAATTTCCACTCTCACTTCTCTCCATATTGTTAGATGCATTGCATCCAGTCCTAGTGTCTTGTCAATATTAAGTACAGAAAGGCAGAGGTATTGGGTAGATTATCAGCTTTGAACCCCTCAAGCATCTCAACTACTTCCTCTTCCTCTGTAATCTATACAGTAGGTTCTTCCTTGTGAAAGACAAGTGCCAAGTATATTTCAAATCTGTTTAATTCCTCTCACAAGCCGCATGTGTAAATGTCCTTTTTAGTTCTTAATTAGTCTAATTAGGTCATTGTCATACAGCATGGAAATGGGCCCTTCAGTCGAACTTGTCCATGCTAACCAACTTTCCTGAACTGAAGTAGTCTCATTTGCCTGTGTTTGGCCCATATCCCTCTAAACCTTTCCTATCCATGTACCTGCCCAAATGTCTTTTAAATGTTGTAATTGTACCTGCCTCTACCACTTTATCTGGCAGCACCTTCCAGATATGCACCACCTTCTGTGTGGGAAAAAGTTACCCCTCCGGTCCCCCTTAAATATTTCCACTCTTGCCTTAAACATATGCCCTGTAGTTTTGGATTCCCTTACCCCCTGGAAGAGACATTGGCTAGTCACTTTATTGATGACCCTTATGATTTTATAAATCCTTATAAGGTCACCCTTCACCCACCAACACTCCAGGGAAAACATGTCCCAGTCCATACAGCCTCACCTTAGAACTCAAACCTTCCAGACTTGGCAACGTCCTTGTAAATCTTTTTTACACCGTTTCCAGTTTAAGAATATCCTTCCAAGAGCAGTACTCCAAATGACATCCTGACTCCTGTACTCGATGTGCTGACTGATGAAGGCAAGCATGCCGAACGCTGCCTTCACTATCTTGTCTACCTGTGAATTCACTTTCACGGAATTATTATCTTCACCCCTAGGTCTCTCTGTTTGGCTTATGCTTTTATCACTCTTTTCTGTATGCATTAAGGTAGGAAGATTTTGGATGCCCTTTTTTGTAAGCTGTCTTTTTGCTTCTCTGATTTTACTCCACAGTTCCTGTCAACCTTCTGTAATCAGCCTAATACTCATATGAATCAATGTCAGATTGATAATAAGAACACCTCTCCTTATTCATCTGAATCACTTTCTCTTTTGCCATCCAGGGAGCTCTAGATTTGTTTGTCTTTAGCTCCACCTTCCTGGGAATTACATGTGCTCAAACTATCTCCTCTTTAAAAGCAGCCCGTTGGTCAATGCATTTTTTTTTTGTCAGCATTGACTCCAATTTATCTGAACCAGGTGTGCTTTTTACCTAGAGATAAAAGGTACTGCAGATGCTGGAGAATCCGAGATAACAAGCATGGGGCTGGATGAACACAGCAGGTCAAGCAGCATCCTGCTCCTATGATGCTGCTTGACCTGCTGTGTTCATCCAGCCCCATGCGTGTTTTTTACCTAATTAAGTTAGCTTTTCCCTGTTAATTATTTTTACTCTGGATTTTCCCTTGACTTTTCCAGAGTCAATCTAACGTCATGATATAGGTCATACAGTGATCACTACTGTCCTAATCGCCTAATTTCTATGAACCAGGTCTAGCAGTGCCTCCTTTCCAGTTGGACTGTGACGATACTGTGATCTGAAATTCTCCTGAAAACACTATAGGAACTCCTTCCTGTCTATGCCCATTACTGCTATTCCAGTTTATGTTTGTGTAATTTAAGTCTGCTACTGTAAGTATCTAATTCTTTCACTTCTGTATAATTATCTTGCCATTTTTCTCCGCTAGGTCTTTCCTTTTAGTTGGTAGTCTGTACACTATACCAAGTAATGTAATTGCACCTTTTTGTTCCTTATTTACAACAAAATAGGTCCTGACCTTGGCTGATTTTGGATATTCTCACTTTCTAGTGCTACAGTGTTCTCCTCATTCATTCTGATAATCCTCTCTCTCTATTTTCTGATCTTTCTTGAATACCTCACATACACGAAAATTTAATATCTGATCCTATCCTTATTTGAACTAGATCTCCATTCCAGCCACTGTAGTATACTTCCATGTAGCTATATTGGTCTGCAACTCAACAATCTCATGGAACAGAGATAGTAGGAACTGCAGATGCTGGAGAATATGAGATAACAAGGTGTAGAGCTGGATGAGCACAGCAGGCCAAGCAGCATCAGAGGAGCAGGAAAGCTGATGTTTCAGGCCTAGACTCTTCTTCAGAAATCTCATGGAATACACTCCTATGTTTACAGTGTTCAGCAGAAAACCTAGATGTATATGCCACCACCATCACCGACTTCAGTAGCAAATGCTTGGAGGATTATGTATCAAAGAAGTCAATCAGAGTGTTCCCCAACCGCAAACCTTGGACGAACCAGGAAATCCACTCCCTACTGAAGAGCAGAAGTGCAGCTTTGAAGTTGGATGACTTAGACCAATACATAAAATCCAGATATGACCCCCACAAAGCCATCAGGGAGGCCAAGAGGCAGCTCCAGACCAAATTAGAGACCCAAACCTATCAAACAGACTCGTGCCACCTATGGCAAAGCCTAAAAGACATAATCGAATGCAAAATGAAACAGTGTAAGATAGTGGACAATAACACATCCCTCCCTGACCTGCTCAGTGCTTTCTGTGCTTGGCTTCAGCAGAATAGCCCCAGTCAGGCATTGCCTGCCCAACAGCCCCAGACCGACCTGTTCCGTCTGTCAGTGCTTCAGAAGTCAGACCAGTCTTCCTGGGAGTCAACCCAAGGAAAGCAGTGGATCCGGACGGTGTCCCTGGCCGATCACTCAGATTTTGTGCAGTCCAATTGGCAGAGGTATTCACTGACATCTCCAAACTCTCCCTCCTACAAGCCGAAGTCCCCACCTGCTTCAAGAAGACCACCGTCATTGCTGTACCCAAGAAAACACAGGCAGTGTGCCTTAATGACTACCGCTCACTAACTCATACTTCAGTAATCATGAAGTGCTTCGAGAAACTGGTCATGGCCCACATCAATTCCAGTCTCCTAATCTGCCTCAATCCTCGGCAGTTTACCTACCAACATAACAGGTCCACAGAGAATGCCATATTCCTAGCCCTGCACTCATTCCTGGAATGACAGGAGAACAAAGACGTTTATGTCAGACTCCTGCGCTTTGACTGCAGCTCTGCCTTCAACACCATTATCCCCTCCAGACTGATCTCCAAACTACGTGACCGTGGTCTCAGCTCCGCCCTCTGCAACTGGATCCTCAGCCTTCTTACCTGGAGGCTGCAATTAGTGACGATAGGTAACTGCACCACCTCCAGAATAACACTCAACACTGGAGCCCCCCCAAGGATGCATCCTCAGACCCCTACTGTACTCCCTGTACACCTATGACTGCGTTGCCAAACTCCAAACGAACGCCATCTACAAGTTTGCTCATGACACTACCACTGTGGGACGGATATCTAATGACGAGTCAAAATACAGAAGGAAGATAGAGGGCTTGATGATGTAGTGCAATGAAAACAATCTGTCTTTCAGTGTTGGCAAAACTAAGGAACTGATCATCGACTTTCGTAAAAGAAAAAGGACAACACACCCCCATTCACAGCAATGGAATGGAGGTTGAGAGAGAGAAGTGACGACTACTGACGAGCTGTCCTGGACTTCCCATGTGAATGCGACAGTCCAGAAGGCACAACAATGCCTCTTCTTCCTTCGGCAGCTCATGTGATTTGGCATGTCTATAAGGTCCCTCACCAACTTGTATGGATGCACCATTGAAAGCATACTGTCTGGGTGCATAATGGCCTGGTGTGACAACTGTTCTTCCCAGCACCGGAAGAAACTACAGAAGATGGTGTGCACAGCCCAGACCATCACTGAAGCCAACCTTCCATCCGTGGACTCCAATTACATGGCTCACTGCTGCAGAACGGCAGCCAACATCATCAAAGACCCATCGCACCCTGGTAATAACCTCCTAATACCTCTTCTGTCAGGGAGAAGATACAGAAGCCTGAGCACACGTGCAAGCAGGTTCAGGAACAGCTTCTCTTCGGCCTTTACCAGACTGTTGAATGGACTTCAGCCTAATGTAACCTGTATGCCTCAAAAGTCTTTTTGATCTGTACCTCCTTTGCTTGCTGTGATCTGCCTGTACCGTTTGTAGACAAAGGTTTTCACTGTGTTTCGATAGACATGACGACAAAATCAAAATCAAATGTATACATAGTCAAGATAATTTAGATCACTACTTTTGCCCTGACTGGAACCTACTTCATGGCTGAGTATTTCTTGTTCTAACACTGTATATCTCCCCAGGTAGACTGTACACTTTAATACTTCTCTTTAATATTGTCTTCTAGTTCCCACATCCTTGCCAATTTAGTTTAAACCCTCCCAAATATCACTAGCAAATCACCCACAAGGAAATTAGACATAGCCTTATTTACGTGTGACCAGTCTGGCCTGCACAGGTCCCAGAGCTTGTGCCAGGAAGCCCACTATACTGTACCATCTTTGCAGCTGTGCATTCACCTGCTTTATCCTTTTGTCTCAATGCTCACTTGCAAGTTGCACCAGAAATAATTCAGAGATCAGAGTTTTTTTTTTTTTGTTTTAAAATTTCTGTTGACTAATATCCTACCAAGCTCCCTAAATTCTGACTTCAGGACCATTTCACTTCCACCTGACCCATGCTGCTGGTATCACTGTGGATCATTACTGCTAGTTGTCCACCTTCTCTCCCAGGGATGTTTGCAGCCACTCATTTATATGCTTCACTCTTACACCAGGGTGTCAATGTATTACATTGAATTTTTAGTTGTGGTCAGAGAAGTGCTTACCTGTTACCCTAAATGCCAAATCTGTCATCAGCATTGCTCTGTTAGTCTATGTTGTGACCCCCTGTACAGCTGAACCAACTCTGGTGCCCTGGGCCTGACTGGTTGCACTGTACAAATGCTCAATGACTTCCATCACTGTTAATTTACGTGCGATTCAAAATCAGAAGCAGCACGGAGTATATATTCTTATAACTGATAAGACAAAGAACTGTGGATACTGGAGGTCTGAAACAAAAACAGAAATTGCTTGTGAAACTCAGCAATTTTGGCAGCATTTATGGGGAGAAAGCCTACAACATTTTGAGTCACGTAACTTTTCATCAGAATTGATAGTGGATGGGAATATGTGGTATTCGTGCTGAAGACAAGATTGGTGGGATGGGAGAAGAGGTGAGCGGATCAGTGGAGACGAATCCCAGAGAGAGATGAAAGAGGAAGGCAGACAAAGGGATTATTGGTAGTCAGTTAGGACAAGAGAAACTGAATAATTGATGCTGAGAGCTGAGTGTGGGAGAGAATTGGTAGGCTGTGCTGAAAGCCACCCATGTCATGTAATAATAGGGCTGACTGTGGGTTGGCTGTGCTGTTTCATGACAAGTCTAGATATCAGAAATGAAGGATCAAGCCATTTACCCTCAACAACAATCTGAAAGATACTCAGGCCTCAGTGAATGGCTAAACTGCTGCTTATTTAAAGTTCCTCTTTCAGTTGGCATAGCAGTTCTTGGGTTTTTTTTCTGGCCAGCACGTGCATGGACTCAATGCTAGGTTTTTTTGGTAATGTCTTTTCATGTATTTCATGTCCAGACAACTCAGATCATAAATCCACCATGTAGTATTTTGAGGGAGAGCTGCATGGTGCCTTGTGTATATTTAGGAATTGGGTTCTGCAGTCCAATTCGTTTGTTTGGCTGCTTGTTACCTTATTTGGGCTCCTATGGGCTCTGAATGTCACTTCTGTTGATTTCTGCATGAGACCAGAGTTGGGGAAATGTTTTGTTTGGAAGTTTCAAGAAGAGATAACATTTTTCCTCTAATAATATACCACTCCTTTTTGGAGGGCCTGATATGATATTTGGAAGCATTTTGGAAGAAAGGTATTTTTTGTTGATGTCTCATCATTGTGCAGAATTTTGTTCCTTAAGCTTTAAAAAAAACAACCGGGTAGTTATCTTTATGTCTGCAACCTTAGAATCATAGAATCCCTACAATGTGGAAGCAGACCATTTGGCCCATAGTGTCCACACTGACCCTTGGAAGAGCATCCCGTCCAGGCCCACCCCTCTATGCAATCCCTAAAACCCTGCATTTCCCATGGCAAATCTACCTACCCTGTACATCCCTCGACACTATGGGCAGTTTAGCATGGTGTGTTCACCTCCCCTGTACACCTTTGGACTGTGGGAGGTAAATTGGAGCACCCAAAAGAAATCCACAGGGACAACGTGCAAACTCTACACAGTCAGTTGCCCGAGGGTGGAATGGAACTCGGGTCCCTGGCATTGTGAGGCAGCATTGCTAACCACTGAGCCACCATACCATGCTTAGTTGACATCATCTGTGTTTTGCCCTACAACATCTGAAAGCTGTGTTTGATTTCTTGTATGTGTATCATTACATGACATAGTGGCTAGTTTTTTCAAATGTTCATGTCTTTTTTTTCCCTCATGTTTATGCATATCATAAAATCCAGTTTGAGTGTCGTCTTCATGTTTGTTTTTATTTAATTCTTTGAACTATGATTTGTGAAATTTTACTTGTAGCTCTATAGTTGGAGGACAAGATGATTGCATAATGATATGACTTGTAGACACCATTTTATGTTGAATAGAAGATTAGCTTTCTTAAAGCATATTGATTGCAGTGAAGTTATTATTCATTCATGGGATGTGAGTTTCAATGGCAATCGTTGCCCATCTGCAATTGTGCTTACGAAGATAGTGATAAGCCACATTCTTGAACCATTGAATCTACATGGCAAAGGTACATCAATTCTCATGTAAGAGAGAGAATTAGACAGGGAAGTCTGCATTTTAAAATCTTTCTTTTTAAATATCTGCTGATGCTGAATGAGAATCTTCAGGTTTCTGTCAGTCAGCGTGTATCTGTTGGTTGGCTTTCTGCCTGTTGGAAGGACTTTGCTGCTTGCTATACAAAATATCGCTTCAAAGACAGATGATTATTTTATCATGAAACATTACTTAATCTGTGCTGTCTAATTATTTAGAATAGGTAACCAAATACAAAAATATGGTTTATTTAGAGATGGAGCTCGTAAATCGTTATTGTTCATCTCATCAAGAATCCTGGTATCTATGGTATCTCAGAGTTTAGTGTTACCCTTGGTGTAAGTTAAAAGCCCTGAGGAAAGGGCCTTGTAGCCTTTTACGTCTGTTTGGCAGGTGGCTGTATACCTAGCCTTGTTAATTCTGTGTCGAAAAGTCAACTTCTTCAATGCCTTCTGCCTTCTTCAAGTGGAAAGCTGGAACAACCTTGGCAGTGTTCGGTTAACATCTGTTTTCTGAAATAGGCTTCCAGAGTGCACTGATCTTTGGTGAGTATTTTCTCAAAAGTCCTGAAATTCTTAATCCTGAAAAGCCTTGGGTAAAATTCTGGATGATAGATGGCTATCCAGGTATATTATTAGTAAGTAATATAGGGAGCAGTTTCACTCCCTTTATTTTGGCACCTGAAGAGGTGCAAGTTATATATTTTGTAAGTCAGAAATGTGTACTGACTTCACATTAATATTAGAAGCAAAACGATAGTAATATGATGTGTAGTTTAGTTCATGCTTTGCCATCAAAACGTGGATTTATGAGTTACTAAAATTCTTGATGTCATCTTGCTGTTGAAGATGAAGATTGATGAGCAAACGCAAGTTACTTGCGGCAAGGGGACGCTGAAGGTTTGGTTATTGAGAGATACCCACAATGTTTATGGTTGGGCAAAATCAGGTAGTATGTGTTGACTGTGTGCACCAAGTATATTCATGTTGGAAACTCTGATTAAGCCAATGATTGTGGGCACTGCTGCAAGATAGTATAGGTAGTTGATCAGGATCAAGGATGTGAAAAGCTGACAAATTGTGATGGGGAGAACTAGGAATGGGGAGTTTTTGTTCATATTTAGGTGGAAATGAATAAGATTGTAAGGGGGCCAGTGTAAAAGGTTAATGTTATGGAGAAGAGATGAGAGAGCCTGGTAATGGTGAGATCTGTAGTGGGGCACCATGGTCATCTTGCCTATCCTTCCTGCAATTCTTGCACTTGGCTACACAAATTGCAAGAAACTTGGAATTTGTTATATAGTTGCAAGCTCTAAGCCTCCTCTATTGCTGCCTTGTAGCCCCCTACACATCTCACTGTCCATTGTACCTCTGTTCTTGATCATGAACGAGATCTGAAATATCCAGTCTCATGGGTGTTATTGGCTGTTGGAAGTAAATGTCCAAGGAACATAATGCGCCACTGTGTTTGAAGCTCAGACTCCAGCATATCAAACTTCAGAGCTAAAGTCCTTTGAGTTAGAGAGGATCACACTGGTGACCACCATCTCTTACATGTCACATAGATTTTTCAGTCCCGTTCCATTATAAAGAAGAGTCGTATCAGAGTTGAAATGCTAACTCTATTTCTGTCTTCAGATATGCTGTTGAGTTTCTCCAGCACTTGTATTTCACATCTGCAGTAGTTTGCTTTTGTTGGAGCACGGGACCAGGCAGACCTTGTGTTGTTGTGGGCATTTAAGCTTTGCTGACCCACGCTGCCTATTTTATTAATTATTTGTTTTTGCTCCCAAGTACTATCTGGTCCCTAACTGATGTGTTGTTGCTAGGTTACTGTAACCATAGTGATTTTTATGTCATACCCTGCCCTTGTGGCATTTTGCCACAATATTTAATCTAAGCACATTAAAAACTTGAGCAGTCCAAGTTTATTCTCAGAACAAAAACTCTGATATCTCAGATGATCAATATGAGCAAACAGGTTCATTGTTATAAGGGATGTTTAATCCCAACTCAATGTATTAGTATTTAAGGTATTTAATCCCTCTCTTCTTGACTCCATTTTGAAGACACAGGGAGAGGATAAGAAGGTTCAACTTGATGACAATAGTCATTGGACTATGGAGTGATTAAGCATTGCATTAACCTCCAGCACTTCCATTTGAAATAATCTTTCTGTTTTCAAGTGTAAAATATAATTTCAAATTAGGGATCTGCAGTCAAATGATCCACTTCTGGAAAATACTTTGGAGCTAACAGTGGGAGATGAGTGTAATTTGCCATCTATATTGTATACTGTCTAAACAGCAAAGCTTCAAATGAAATCAGCTTTTTTTTTTCTTTTTGCTGCTTGTTTTTAAAGCTCTTGTGGTTTGTAAAGTTGCCTTTCTCTGGAATTTGTAGAATGTGAAGTGATCCCATTGAATCATATAAAATTCGTACAGGGTATGAGGGGATGGATAAAGAACGGATGTTCCCCTGGTTGATAATTTTAGAACCAGGGATATTTGAAACTGAGGTGACGAATTTCTTCATTCAAAGGATGGTGAATGTTTTAAATTCTATCTCCCAGAAGGCTATGGAAGTTCAATCATTTAGAATGTTCAAGATAGAAATCAGTAAGTTGATGAAACACAGGTTCATCTGGTTATGGGGAAAACAAATGGACTGTTGGCCTATTTTGAAAAGGGTATGGTGTATAAAAATACGCAAGTGTAGCTCAAACTATACAGGGTACTAGTCAAGCCACACCTAGAAGAGCTCGAACATTCTCAGTTCCCTTACCTAAGGGAAGATATACTGGCATTGGAGGCGGTGCAGAGAGTGTTTACTAGGTTAATCCTATATATGGAGGGATCGTCTTAGAAAAGAGGTTGAGTCTTGAGCTTTTATGCATTGGAGTTTAGAAGAATGAGAGAAACCTTATTGAAAATCATAAGATTGGTGCAAGGCTTGAAATGATAAATGTGGTAAGGTTGTTTCTGTTGTGAGAGTGTTTAGGACCAAAGGGCTTCATCTCAGGGAAGGGGTCACCCATTTAATATAGAGACAAGGAAGATTTTTGAGGATAGTGAATCTGAATCTGAATCTGCGGAATTCTTTATTGTAAAGGGCTGTTGAGACTGGATTGTTAAGTATACTCAACATTGAAAGATATATAATGAGTAAGGGAATCAAAGGCGATGGGAATAAAGCAAGAAAATGGAGTTGAGGATTATCAGATCAGTCATGATCTTGCTGAATGGTGGAGCAGACTTGGTCAAATGGCCTCCTTCTCCTATGTCTTATGGGCTGGACTAATGATATGGTATTAAGGGGTGTGGAAAAATGGCATTGAGGAGATGGTCAGGCATGTTATAGAATGGTATGGGAGCCTCGATGCCTGAAATAAAACAGAAGCCTGGATTGCCTTCTGTATCTGTATTTCCAAGTTCTTTTGCTGGGTAATCCTTGATCTTGCTTTCTATTTAGGCATGTGCAATGGAAAATACATTGTGTTCTGAGGATGAATGCACTTTATCAAACTTGTAAGAAAATTCAAGAATATGTGCATGTTTGTTTTAGCAGAACTTATGTCCAGCATTGCCTGAATTCTTGATCTCAGTTCTTCTTAAGGGCGTTCTAGGTGATTGGTTATCAATCACTTCAAATCTTAAACTTGACCATGTTATCTGAATTATGTGTCAGTCTCTTTGTAAATGGTGAACTGTTTTAAAAAAAAAAGAAAGTTGTAAATTAGCATATCTCCTCATTACCAATTTCACCAGGTTAAATTTCAGTCATGTCTGGAAAGATTTTAAAGTTTAACAGAAATTATATTTTAAGAGTCATGATTTGATTCATTTTTTGTTGTATTACAAGTAAAGTTAATTGTGAAGGGTGAAACAAGTTAACATGGCTGGGAAGAGACTGCCATCAGTTGAAGTAGCTGTTTCAGGCACCAGTGTTGTCATGTAGTGAGCTACTTTTGCAGTATTTTGAGCAAACTCAATGTTATGAATGATTGTCATGCCTTGTAGTGACACTGACCATATGACTTAAAAATATCATGGCCTAGCAGTTTCAGAATTGATAAAAGTATGACACCTGTAAATATTAACTAATACGTACATTATCCCTGCCTCAGCTTAAGAAAGGAGTATCTGTTGCTAAAGAAAATTACCAAGAACGGCAGAAAACCTTTGCCATGGGCAAAGTTTTTCGGTCCATTTCAGGTTACTGCCTGTTATTGAGCTTAAATATAGTTTAGAAGCTTGTTCCATGGAGCGAACAGTTGCTGACCTGGCCAGTTAATGGCCAGAGGATGGGCTCACTTCAATTCAGGATGGTGGTCAGGTAGGCTCACAAAGCTGAAGAGCCAATAAGAGGCCCTCCAGCTTTAAAGCAGCAACTGGATATTGTGGCAGAGATGTAAGGCATAGTGTCCTCCAAATGCAAGTGCACTCTTACTAACTTGTTTAAAATATAAATTTTAAAAAAAAGCCTTTGTAGTCAATCCACTACTGTTTTGGGAGGAAATTTTGTCCATAGGATGGGCTGCTGTTGCTGTTGGTCTCGGGCAGGCAGGGAGGGAGAGCCTCAGAAACTTGAAGAGTTGACTTCGAGGAAGCTATGCCCGACACTGCCTCCGGTGGGGTACTTTGAGCTGGCATAATGTCAGAGGCAACTGGAAATCACAATCCGCATCTAACAGTGGACCTTAATAGGCCCTTAAGCAGGCTCAATTGGCTGTTTGCTGCTTGGAAAATGGCCTGAGGAATGATGGTGGTGGGAACCGATATCCTGTCCGGTGGTGTGAAGAGGTAATCTGACCTGGTGATGTGAAATTCCATGCCTTTGTTCTTGCCTCTGATAAGCTAATACTTCAGCCTAGAACGTCATTACGGCACTTTTTTGTTCTTTGGAGGAGGCTATTTGGTCTGTTCTGGCTCTCTGTCGAGGAATCCTGTTTGTTCCATTCCACCCACCCCACCCCTAACCCTTGTTCCTGTAGCCCTGTAATTTTATTTTCTTAAAGCATGTCCAATTTTCTTTTGAAATCATTGATCATGTCTGTTTCCACCACACTTGTAGACTGCACGCTCCAGGGCATTACCACTCGTTGTATTTTTAAAAAATATCTTCCTTGCATCCGTTATATCTGCTATCTTAAACCTTAAATCTGCATCCCCCAGTTCTTGTGTGACCAGCTAATAGATACAACTTTTCTTGTCCTCCTTACCTGAACAACCAAAATCATGCACACCTCTGTTGGATCCCTGCCACAGTCCCTCGCTTCAAGGAGAACAACCCCAGATTCCCCCACCATTAAAAGATGCACACTGAACTAAACCCCAAGCTAGTGTTAACCTGGAGGTTGGTGTTTCAGTCATGGGATGTTTTGGAACATCAAGTGAAACTATTTTCAGAGTCATGAAGTATGAGGTTTTACTCACCCTAAGTTGTTCTCTAAAACAGTTTGAATTTACTGCTGGAATCAAGTTCGAGTTTTGATTGAAATTTGATCTTCTTAGGGTTTGATGTCACAATTGTCAGCTGTTATGAGTGGAAGTGTGATGCGCAGTTTCAAATAACTGTGTGCAGTGTGACAAGAAACTGACTAATTGATAAAATACGTTAAAAATTTTATGTTGCAGTCCTTGCCCACAAAACTGGCCTGCGTAGTTCTCTCAAATTTTAGGGTTGACTTCAACTTTAATTATAAGGCCTACATGAGTTACACTTAGATATTTCTTTTTAAATCCCCCTGTTCGGAGGGGTTCTGACACACCTCTGGAGCAGGCAGGATGTGAATCTAGGTCCCACTGTGCCACAGGCAGCCTTTCAATTGCAGTTATAGACTGGCTCTCAAACTCAATCAACTAGTTTACGCCTTGATCAGATGCAAGACTCACTATGGGCGCAAAAATGTTTTCAGAAGTTTTATAGAATTTATAAAGTTTATCATAACCAGTGTCCAACAAACCAGTGCCACAAACTGTTTTCCTAAAGTGAAGAACTATTTTTATTAAGTAATTGTCATATTGATTTTTTTTTTCCCCTTGCATTCCAATTACTTTGTAACATTGAGATAACAAGGTGTAGAGCTGGATGAACACAGCAGGCCGAGCAGCATCAGAGGAGCAGGAAAGCTGACGTTTTGGGCCTGGACCCTCCTTCAAAAAAGGTTTCTGAAGAAAGGTCCAGACCAAAACGTCAGCTTTCCTGCTCCTCTGATGCTGCTCGGCCTGCTGTGTTCATCCAGCTCTACACCTTGTTATCTCAGATTCTCCAGCATCAGCAGTTTCTGCTATCTCTGAACTACTTTTGTAACATTATTCCTTTGTAACAGTTCATCTCTCTGAGGTTGCCAGCTCCATAGAGGAGTTCTTGTGGTGTGGAGGTAATGTCCCTAACTCTGGGCCAGGAGGCCTGGGTTGAAGTCCCACCTGCCCCACAGGTGTGTAATAACATCACTGAACAGGTTGATTTAGAAAATATCTACTGATCTTTAACGAGGCATGATGGCACACATGAACAATGTATGCATCTGCTTAAGAGTATGTAATATCACCTCCTAATTTTTAACTACCTTCCCAAATGAAACACCTAAAAAGATGCAAAAAACAATAGGGCTATGAAACTTTTACAAAAGGTAATTCCAGTGTAATATTCATATGCACACTTAGAGGTTTGCTGCATATTTTAAGTTACAAAACTAGTTTAAAACATCACTGTATCCTTAAGTCAAGTCTTTTGCCTTTTTGATCATTTTATCCTCTTAACTGATGCTTAATCAAGTCAACCCGATCAATTGTTGGAAAACAACGGAATCGTGCATCTTGTATCTCTGTAATTTTTCTGTTATGAATTTCTCCATCCACAATTACGCTGAAAGCCACCTAAGTAATACTTGAATTATACCTTTGTACCAGAGGGATGTTGTTGTAGTGTGTCAGCTTTATCTTTACCACATCTTTAAAATGTACTAGAGAAATTTGTATTCTGGAAAGCTGTACTCCTGTACTTCTGCATGTTTTATGATTCTATATATATGTATTTAAATGCGTAAACAGATGTATGCTGTTAACTTGGTACTGATTTGTGCCTAAAACTCTGCTCTAGTTGTCTTTCCTACCCATTCAATCAACGTTTTCGGAAGTCTGCACCTCGTTTCAATTTCCCTGTGTGCTGTGCTTTAGGCCATCTACGGGTTCTTCTGCTCTGGAGGTGTGTGATAGCATGTCTGAATGGGTTGATTTGAAATATTTGCTGAAGGTTATCTGGGGACCGCTGTGGTGCTGTGCTCTGAGTCAAGAGGCATAGGTTCAAGTCCCAAATAGATTGATTAGAAAATATTTTACAGCTTATCTTAACAGTTTAATTTAATACAGAAGTAATGATTTGAGTTTATTCTTTGCAATTTTACCTTTTGATAATGCGCAAGTGTTGAAGGTCTGGTAGAAGACTCATAGCAGGGATCTTTGCTGTGGGCAAAGAGTTTTTGGTCTGAAGTTTCATTCTCTTTGCACATTACAATTTGAAGATGTATCTATTTCCAACTCCAAGTTTATAGTAGATTGATAGCTCAGAGTTTAA
This sequence comes from Ginglymostoma cirratum, assembly GCA_024137785.1. NCBI lineage: Eukaryota > Metazoa > Chordata > Chondrichthyes > Orectolobiformes > Ginglymostomatidae > Ginglymostoma > Ginglymostoma cirratum. Next base: position 41,135,775 of record JAHRHZ010000019.1, on the reverse strand, counting down.
AAACATAGTCAAAATTCTCATGTAAGGCATGTTGTTTGAACTAAAAATGTTATAAACTTGTAACTACGTTTTTAAGCTACATTAGATAATCTGTTTATAATTAACAATTATTCTATTAGTATGGGTAAAGATGAGTCAATCATCGTGTTTCATCTTTATTTCGGCTAAAGTAAGCACATGCTTCACAGCTTTCCTAATCAGGGTCACCAGGTCATTTTCGAATTAAGTCATGAGAGTTCAAGAGCCAAGCAGTACCTCAAACAGTTATGTTTTCTGAGATCTCTCCTTTTTAAAAACAAACTGCTTTTTCTAGGTTAATGTCATTCTAGATGAAACCAGATTTAATTTTCTATTTTCTGAATTCAAAATATTCATGCAAATTCGGGACATTATTGTGTCTTTATGCTGGTTCCTGGGGCATTTCGCACTCACTGACATTAACTCCTTTTAGTAATTCTGATCAGCTGATGTACTTGTTTCCTGAGCTTTTCCTGAATCCTTTTTGTATTGAGCTTAACTGTCAGTCCTTCATGTGGAATTCTGTCACGGGCTTTTGGAAGCTTTTGTACAACAAGTTGAGGCTTCCATGGTCTGCTTTAGTTATCTCCATCTGAAGCAATGCAGGTGAATGTACCCAATGGACATACCATTTGTGTTCTCCTTGATGCTTGGAAAAAGTAATAGTTTAGAACGTTAAGTATGTACTTTTATGAAATTTTAAATGTAAAAGTTTATTGAGTTCTCAGCTTTAACTTAGAATGCTAAGTGCTAATGGGAAGAGACAATAATTTAATAATTATTCAAGATAATTAAGACAGTAAAGATGGCAGGACAAGTGTTGTTTTGTGATTTTGGAATGTGGGAGTTCCTGGATTCCACTGTAATCAGGGCAAATGTGCATTAGGGTTTGCAGCTTGAGCAACTTTGGCATAGTTTATGATCTGAGCACTGAACTGCATATACTGCAACGGATCAGAAAGGGGGGGAAAGTTATCTGGACACTTTATTCCAGGGGGCAGTCACATCCCTTTGAGTAGGACTTCTGATTTAATCACTGATCAGACAAAGGTGGGTGTTACTGTAAGTGAAGTGAGTAAGGGGACTCAGAGATTCTTTTAACTTTCTTGTAGAAGAATGAGGGCTACCAGACTATGACACTGTGGTTCAGCAAAGTAGTGGCATTCGGGTACTGTGTTGTGAAGGCAATTTGACAGTGTTTTCTGCAACACAGTGAGAGACAGCAAGGTATCGGGACTAGAGAGGAACTTAGTGGTAGGGGGAAGATTCATTTGTAATGATCTGTGTAAGTACTAATAACATACATTGTACAAGCGGAGGTTCTGCCGAGTTAGCGTAAGAGCAAGGCACAAAATTGTGAATCAGAAGTTCAGAACCTCCATAGCCTGGTCCACTTGTTCCTCCTTCCCGTTTTTCAACAGCATTATGTCCACCATTTTATCAGTCCCCTTCACTTGGAAAGGGGACTTGAAAAATTAATTCTTGCTTTTTCCATAGATGCTGCCAGACCTGTTAAGTTTCTCCAGCATTTTCTTTTGTTACTTCAAATGCCCAACAACCGCAATACTTTGCTTTAATTAAAAAACACTTTTCTATACTGGGTGCTTTTCTGGGTACTCATGCACGTAGCCAAGTCCAGTTGTTTTTGTTTCTTTAATGATGCGAGTGTGGAGGATCTATCAATGAAGGTAACAAGAACTAACCTTGCCAATGAAAATTGAGACATGCATTCAAGTGTCAGGCTGAAAATTCAAGGCAGTCTTGAACAGCAGACAGCCCTAAAGGGATCTGGCAAATGGTCATTTAATTAGGCTTCGTTATTTGGAAAGCCTGAGGGCACTTCTGACCTGCAGTAATATTAATGCTTATCAAGATTAATTTTGGCAAATTAACAAACGGGACAAGGGGAGGAAACCTGACAAAGGCAAGAAAGAGCATGAATTTCAATTCTAAAATTTGTTTCAGGCGTTGTTCTTGATCCGGCAGACATCTAGTCAACCAACAGGGGCACTTTTCAGGAGAGCTCTTGCATTACTATCTCTAAACACAATGACACACTAACCTTAGAATTAGAAGCCAGAAAAATTATGACTGAGAAAAATAAATTATAAAAGCTGCCAATCGCATTGAAGCCACCAGCAGTCACCCTCACGCACCAAAAAGACTACATATCACTTCAGTATGGAAGTATTTTACTCCCCAAAATCCTATATAAATGCATACAAGGTTACATGCCAAGTGCAAGAAAATGGGATTAGAATACTTTGGTGCTTGTTCTTAACTAGTGCAGACTCAAGGGCCGAAGGCCTTTTCCCTGTGCCGCACGTCTTACTCTAAATACCGGAAATTTAGCAGTAAAGAGTACGTTTTTGACTGTTAAATCAGTTTTAAAACTAGTGAGTAAGAAAAAACACAATCAAACATACAAGCACACCAATCAGGAGTAAAATACTCTGTCCTTCAAGTCTGCTCTGCCATTCACTAAGGTCATGGCAGATGTAATTACATTCCTAACTACTTTTCCTCTTCCCCCTACCACTGTTAAGTTCCTCTCTAGTCCTGAGCAAATATACTGATACCTTGATAACAAGGTGTGGAGCTGGATGAACGCAGCAGGCCAAGCAGCATCATAGGAGCAGGAAAGCTTGCTGTTTCGGGCCTAGATGTCAAGCTGTCAAGCTGTCAAGCTTTCCTGCTCCTATGATGCTGCTTGGCCTGCTGTGTTCATCCAGCTCCACACCGTGTTATTGCGGATTCTCCAGCATCTGCAGTACCTATTATCTCTTATACCGATACCTTGCTGTCTCTCACTGTGTTACAGAAAACACTTTCCTAACAATAAATTTTCACCCCCATACACATCAAGAATTTATCTACGTCTGCCTTAAAAATAATTAACTGCTCCCTTCTTCCTGGGAAGGTGGTGGAAGCAGAATTCCAATGGCACTCAATCCTCAGAAAAAAAATTGTCTTCATCTCTGTCTAAATTGGAGGATTCGAGTTTAAACAGTGAAACACAGTCCAAGATTCTCATGAAGAAACGTCCTTTCCACATCTATTTTACTGAGACCCCTCACGCAACCTTATACTTTTCAATCCAATACCTCCTAGGCTTCTAAACTCCAGTGGATACAAGCATAGGCTATCCAACCTTTTCTTGAAAGATGATCATTCCCCATGCAGTTCCAGATTTTAGTTGAGTAAACTTCCTCTGAACTGTTTCCAACAGACTTGCATGCTTTATTGATTAAGGAGACAAATAGCATTTTTTCATGAAAACCTTAGTGTGGAAGCAGGCCATTGGGCCCATCAAGTCCATGCTGACCTCCAAAGATCATCCCACCTGGACACCATCCCCCCCACTTATCCCTGTAACCCTGCATTTCCTATGCTAATCCACCTAGACTGCACATCTTTAGACTGTGGGCGGAAACCCGAGCACCTGGAGGAAACTCACTCCAACATGGGGAGATGTCATGCTGTTGAGAAAAAGGAAGGAGCAGCAAGTTGAACAGGCTGTAGAGGTTCCCCTGAGCACATTTTAAGCAGTTTTCAATTTGTATAAACTTATTTACACTTACAAGTGTATACAAATCGAAAAGTATACAAGCTAAAACTGAGATATTTGGTGAATGAAATTTAGATGTTTGATCGCATGTAGAGGCTTATCTCCGAGTGTTTTTGTTTGTTATGATAATACTTCCTTCTTGATTATTTCAGGGTTTCTCAATCTGGTGGTTGTGCAGATCTAGATTTCTTTCAAATGAGTTGAGGATTTCCACCTCAAACTCTGAAACCAGCCAGTGAATTGCAAGCACTTACCTTCCCCAGTAAAAATTAGGTCATTCCTGTAAAGTAGTGACCAGCACTGTACTAAAACCCCAGCTGTGACTACAACAGTGAATTAACTAGTTCCAGAGGTACATCACTGCTTTTTGGAGTCCGGCCTGGTCTGCACCTTGCATCTTCCCTCCCTCCCTCTTTCAGTTAGTATAGACATGATGTAGTCAAGTCTGGAGTGACAAAGAACCCAGAGTCTGAAAAGCAAAGGGGGAATAGTCTGAAAGGTCCAGCTTTCCCTTTGATAGACAGTTACATTGTCTAATCAGAATGCATATTATTTTACAGAAGCATTTTGAGAACAAGTGAGGACTTGGCACATGTTGAAGCTGCATGATTGTCTCAGGTATGTTAAACGTTGGCCATATTCGAGTTTCTTACAAGGCAACAATGCCTTCGTTGGTACAGGTGTTGCCAGAAAAGTAGTTTGGGCTTTGCACTCACTTGTGCGTGGGGCATGTCTGTTTACAGTATGCTTAAGAGAGGTTAAACAGGAAGGAACGTTTTCTCTTGGTAGAGGGATCAATGACTGGGGTAATAGATTTAAGTTAAGGGCCAGGAGATTCAGAGAGGGCACGAGGGAGGGTTTTCACCCATAGGGTGGTGGGAAATCTGGAACTTGCTGCCCATAAGTATGGTAAATGCAGAAACCCTCATGATATTTAAGAAATACTTCGATGTGCACTTGAATGCCAAGGTATACAAGGCTATGAGCCAAGTGCTGCAAAATTGGAATTAGAACAGGTAGGTGCTTGTTTTTGACTAGTGAGGGCTCAATGGACCAAAAGGCCTTTTTCTTTGCTGTGGACATCTGTAAACTCTATGAACTCTCTGATCCAAAAAGTTTATTTCATGCTTGTTAAGGACTGTGGGGCTGCTTTTGCAAGCTCTATAACTGTTAAGTAAAGCAAAATTAATGAGTGTAATTGCATAACTAATTTTAACAAAGAAGATTATTTGTCATTATAGATGTTTGTGGAGTTTATAAAATATAGGCAGGAAGCCTGGGAAAAAAGCTTGTAAGCCCCTGGCTTTTTGAACATAACGTAGTGAGTGAATGTGTGTGTATGCTGATGAATATATGAATATGAAATATGGATATCATATCATATATGGATATATGAAAGGATGATCCTTGTGGGGACTTTTGTTCTTTTTAAAAAAAATTCATACTTCTGTATTTTCACTGAGCTGCATAGAAGCAATGTCTTATGTGAATTGTCTATCTGCTTATGAGTTCTAAATTTTTATTGTCAGTTCATGGGTCGTCATAGTAACCATTGAAACTCCCTTATGATGAAAATGGAGACATGGCTGTTTATTTCTTGTAGAGTTATGCATATTGAACAAAGCTCCCTATTGATATGTTTATTGTGTCTCTTTCTGTCTGTTTCTTCTAGCTATTTGCAATGCTGTGGTTGTTGGTGCATTTTGAATTTTATCTGACAATGCATACTGATGAGTTCGAACGTGCAGAACTGAGATACTACAGCAACATTCTGGAAGGGAGGGTGTACTCTCAATGTGAAGCCACTTTCCATTGTGTCAATATGGGAATTTATAAAACAGAAATTGTGCACAGGTCAGATTTTTGAAACATGTTACCACTGTCTTATCAAATAGCTGACCTGTGAAGCAGAGGCTTTTATGACAGCAGTGGAGTCATGTTGAATACTATCACTGAGTGCACTAACTTAGCAACATTGAAGGCACCAGTGAGAAGCTGTCCAACAGTACTAACATTTGGTCTATGAGTGTAATACTTTAAGATGGGTCTTGTAATTCACGAGTACTAGACACAGGGATTTTTAGGTAAACAATGATAAACCCTAAAATCCAAGGTCACTGGAAGAGCCATTCTGGAATTTTGGAGTATTAGGTTGGAATGTCTTAGGATTTAGGAGCATTGGACACTTCTGTAATGAGGAATTTGAAAATAGGATGCAAAGGTTATTTTCTTACTGAGGCAATTCGTTTCGTAAGTAAATTATTGTCAATTAGAAGATTTCATTTTATTTCAAATCTTAATTTGCATGCCAGAAATCAGAAACATTGGGGCGAATTACAGCCAGACTTTATTTCAAAAATAGCATAAGCAGTTTGATCAATGCAAGGGAAAAATTAGAGTAATAGAACATAGAAGCAGGAGAAAGTCTATTGGTTCATCCATCCTGTATGGTCATTGCAGTTCCTCTATCTAATTAGGATACTCTCACCTTTTCCCTTTGCACCTTTAGTGTCTAGAAATCTATTTATTTCTTAAACTTATTCAGTGACTTAGTCTTCAATGCCTTATGTGTTGGAGAATTCCACAGATTCACCACGCTCTGAGTGAAGAAATTTCTGTTTTTCTCAGTCTTAACTAGCCAATCCTGTATCTTGAAACTGTGACCTCGTGTTCTAGGCTCCCCAGACATGGAAAACAGCATAACTGTATCCAACCTGATCAGGACTTGGAGAATTTTATCCCTCACCAAGATACCTTTACATTCTTCTAAACTGCAGTGAATACAGGTCTCATTGACCGAAAATCACTCCATATCAAACAATCCTGTCAGCCCAGGAATCAGTCCGGTGAGCCATTTGCTTTGCTCCCTCTGACAAGGAAATCCTTTTTTAGATCAGGAAAGCTAAAACTGTCAAAGCTCTGTACATCTTCAGTAAGAAGACGTCCTTGTTCCTGTATTGAATTCCTTATTAATAGAAACTAAATCAATTGAAAGCCCAAACGAAGGAATTTGCAAAAGGAAGTACTGATGCTGGCAATAATAAAAAGGCACGAATACAAAAGGAGTGAAACTTTGTGAACAGGAAAATGACTGCATAGATGCTTATGAAGAGATTTATCTCTCAAAGCACATATGGGGTTGTACTTAAAAGAAATTTGTGCAATGCTAATTCAGTAATCTGGAAAATTTTATTTTTAAAATAGTTACTAATAATGTCAAGCTGCAGGTCTGATTACTATAAATGGATAATGAAGAAAGTAAATATTTAAGTTTGATACCAAACAGCTGACTTGGGAGTGAAGGATTTGTGAGCAGGCTGTCAACCTAAAGAACAGAGCATTTTTCTGTGGACAATTCCAGAAACACCTTCTGTTCATGATCTTTATTTTAAGCTGCTATATCCTAATTGACTTACACTAATTTTACCACAACTTTCAGTAATAAATTAAAAGTCTGAGATTTTCCTTTACTAAAAATAATATTTTAGAACAGCCATTTGTATGCAGCCAAATGGCACCATGTGTATAAACAGTTTCCCCAACATAATTAATGCCCTTAGTATGATCTAAGTGCATGACTGGACTTAGACCACTACAGCATGTCTGAGGAAGTGGCAGTACCATTTCTGTTTGCCTCTGTTAGACCACTTTTACATTTCCTCCTAAAACATAGAAAGTAGGACCAGGAGTAGGCCATTCAGCGCTTCAAGCCTGTTCTACCATTCAGTATGATCATGGCTGATCATTTAACATAGTACCCCGTTCCTGTTTTCTCCCCACACCTGACAGAAATACTCTACCCTTCATTATGTTCTTCCTCCATCTAAATCCCTCCCTTTTAGCGAAAGGAAGAAACTACAAATTTACATGTAGCTGCCGTATAACAAGTGAACATTATTCTGCTGACTGCATAGTTTCTCAGTCATTTTTTTTTCAATTCAGCATTGAGAAATGGGTGTTTTTAGGAAGATGATGATTATCTGTCCTTTGAAATTGAGAAAGTGGTGGTGGACAACTTTCCTAAATTGTTGCACCTCATGTGGGGAAGCTACTTCGCAATGATGTTGACTCAGTAGTAATGTGTCCAAACCATTGTCGTGTGTGACCTGGATGGAAACTTGAAGATGCTTCTTTTCACCTACTTCTCTTAGTCACGTAGGTTGTGTAAATTATGAATTTGGGAGATGCTGCTGAATGAACTGAGATTTTAGCTGAAAAAGTTTCTATCCCTCATGCAAATTGTCACCCAAGTAACAGAAACAAATGGATGTTATCTGTAATATGCTGTTTGTTGTCAAGTATGCCTTGTATCTGGCTGATGTCATATATGCAAGAGAATCACCAAAGAAAAGTAATTTGGGAAAGATAACCTTGTGTATGAGTAAAAGGCTACCAAACCGTGAAAGGAGAGAAAGAATCACACTCATGTTTGCGGAAGATGATATGCTTGGCTTATCTGCTTTGGTTTCCACATATGTAGAACTCAACTGATATTTTTACGCATGCGTAATTTTGTAAAACGATCTATGGCAGTTTGAGATATTTTTTCTTTCAGGAACTTAGGTTTTTAATTGAATGGTTATGTAAAATGAAGCAAAACAGACAAAAAGCCCTTTAATGTTGCATCTAATTGAAATAAGCCAAGCTTGATTAAGTGTGAATTTCTTGTATTTTTTTGTACTTCTGAATTAAAATTTGGCCCATAATTTACCAACTTCAATTTTTTTGATGTCATACCATTTTTTGTTTTGCTTTCAGTTCTCTACAACACATTTTCTAGGTCCAAACCAGCCCTGGATAAGCGTTGTTCTGTAATAATTTAAGTAGAGTTTGCGAGAATTGCCTACTTTACCCATCCCTTTCATTAAGTTCAGACTGTCTTTGCACTTATCCAAACTGAGCCATTCTGTTTATGTATTCTTGTGTTTCATCACTCATTAATCACTCTACCAATCTAGTCTTGAATAATGTCTATTTTGCTGAGTCACTAATCCTGATAGTAAATTCCTACAGTCTGATAATTTTCTGTACAAATTTCCCTTGGTCTCAGTGCTAAATCTTGAACATTTAAATGCCTTTGTAGTGCCATGTCCTAGACTCCTCAAACTAGTAGAAGTAGTCTGTTGGTTTTCCTGGTTCATTCTTGCATAATTTTAAAGAAATTATTTATTGACACCAGTGAAGTCTGGGCATGTGCACAGATTGTGATTTTATCTTTAATTAGTATTTGTAAACATTTTCAACTATACCTGTAGTGTAACTATACTAGGGGGGTGTGGGAACCATAGCAGCAGGTCAGTAAGTATAGAGATTGAGGAAGAGCTGGAGACTAAGTCAAATATAGTGAAGAGGAAGAGCAGTCAGGGAGAGGTTGCTGAACTCAGTGGAACTGGAGGCTGAGACTGTACCTTTGCTTCAATGCAGGAAGTATGACAGGTAAGACAGATGGACAGGATTGGCAGCTTAATGTTATGGGATATTGCTGTTTTAAATAAGACAGGAGGACGCAAAAGAGTTGGGGGAGTTGCATTCCTGGTTAGGGAGCATATCACAGCTGTTTTGAAGGACGACACCCTGAAGGGATCTTGCTGTGAGGATTTTGAATAGAGCTTAGGAATAGGAAGGGTGCAGTCACAATGCTGGGATTGTACTACTGACCTCCCAGCTGCCAGATGGAGGAAGAGATACCTCGTCAGATTCTGGGAAAGATGTGACAATTGCAAGGTTATTGAGGTGGGTGATTTTAACTTCCGCCATATTGACCGGGACTCCCTTAGGGCCGGGGTTTGGATGGAGAGCAATTTGTTAGAGGACAAGAGTGGACCTTGGATGAAGGTGTTACATTGGGGGAAGGCTAACTGTAACTGCATTAGGCAAGAATTGAAGAATGTGGATTGGGAGTGGCTGTGGGAGGATAAATCCACATCTGACGTGGGAGTTTTTTTAAAAGACCAGTTGATTAGAGTGCAGGACAGGCATGTTCGTGTGGAAAAAGAAGAACGGGAATAGTCGGATTAAGGAACCTTTTATGATGGGAAAGCATCAGCTTAGTCAAAAGAAAGGAAGCATATCTAAGGTCAAGGCAACTAAAAATAGACAAGGCCCTCTAAGAATACAGAGAAAGTAAGATGGAGCTCTAACAGAGTTAGGAGGGCTGAAAGGAGATATGAAGTGTCCTTGGCCAGCAGGTTTAAGAAGAATCCCAAGGCATTTTATGCATATATTAGGAGCAAGAGGGTAGCTAAGGAAAGAGTAGGCCGACTCAAGGATAAAGAAGGGAGGTTATGCATGGAGCCAGAGGATATGGGTGAGATCCTTTAATGAATACTTTACTTTGGTATTCAGCAAAGAGAGGGACATGAGGGATGGTGATGTTAGAGAAAGGTGTGTGAATACTCTTGGACAGGTTGATGTAATGCAAGAGGAAGTGTTGGGTGTCTTGAAATGTATTAAGGTAGACAAGTCCACTAGGCTACGTGGAATCTATTCCGGGATACTGAGGGAGGCAAGGGAGGAAAAAGCTGGAGCCTTAACAGATTTCCTTGCATCCTCTTTGGCCTCAGGCGATGTTCCAGAGGACATCCAGAGGAAGAATGTTCCTTTGTTTAAAAAGTGAAACAACGTTGACCAGAGATAATCCAACTAATTACACGCCGGTGAAACTGTTGGAAAAGATACTGAGAGAACAGATATATCCACATTAGGAAGCTAATGGACTTTTTAGTGATAGACAACATGGGTTTGTGTGGGAAAGGTCTTGTCACACCAACTTGATTGAGTTTTTTGAGGAGATGACAAGAATAATTGATGAGGGAAGGGCAATGGATGTTCTTTACGTGGACTTCGGTAAGGCACCTTTTGATAAGGTACCCCATGGCAGGCTTGTTCAAAAGGTGGAGTTTCATGGGCTCCAGGGTGAGCTCACTAGATGAATACAGAACTAACTCTGTCATAGAAGACAGGGAGTCGTGGTGGAAGGGTGCTTTTCAGAATGGACATCAGTAACTAGTGGTGTTCCGCAGGGATCGTTGCTGGGACCGATGTTGGTTGCAGTATATATAAATGATGTGGAGGAAAATGTAGGTGGTCTGATGAGTAAGTTTGTGGCTGACACCAACATTGGCGGAGTTGCAGATAGTGAGGAGGATTGTCAAAGGATACAGCAGGGTATGGATATATCGCGGATTTGGGCAGAGAAATGGTAGGTGGAGTTTAATCCGGATAAATGTGAGGAGATGCATTTTGGAAGATTAAATTCTTGTGCGAAATATACAGTAATTGGCAGAACCCTCAGGAACATTGACATGCAGAGGGATTTGGCGATAAGGATCACCTGAAAGTGGCAACACAGGTAGATAAGATTGTCAAGAATGCATACAGCATGCTTTCCTTCATCGGCTGAATATAAAGCTTAGCAAGTTATGTTACAGCTGTTGAAAACTTTAGTTGGACCACATTTGGAATATTGTGTGCAGTTCTGGTTGCTACACTACCAGAAGGAAGTGGATGCTTTCAAGAGGGTGCAGAGAGAAGGTATACCAGGATGTTGCCTGGTCTGGAAGGTTTTGGATATGAGGGGATGTTCGATAAACTTGGATTGTTTTCACTGGAAAGACAGGCTGAGGGGCAACCTGATAGAAGTCTACAAGATGATGAGAGGCATTGATGAGGTGGATAGTCAGAGGCTGTTTCCCAGGGTGGAAAGGGCAACTACAAGAGGGCACAGGTTCAAGGTGAGAGGGGGAAAGTTTAGGGGGGAAACGTTTTACCCAGAAGGAACACAGTGCCAATGAAGTTGGTCAAAGCAGGCATGTTGGCAATGTTTAAGGCATACCTTGATAGACACATGAACGTGAGGTGAACAGACGAATAGAAGCCGCACGTGGGCAACAAGTAACGGGTCTAAATAAGGACAGGGAATCAGCGCAGGCTTGGTGGGCTGAAGGGCCTCTTCTTGTGCTGTGCTGTATTGTATTGAAATGAGATAACATTCACAATGTACGTGCTTCTTGGTGTCAGCAAGCACAGATTTTCTAATGTTACACAGTTCAGTTGAAAATTAGTAGTTTGTGCCGTTTTCTGAGAATCTCAAGTGTCACGAGGGCAGCACCCATTTCTAACTACTGTATCACCACAATATTTAATATCACATTTTCAACCCAATATGTGTTTCATAACCTTAATGCTCTGAAGGGTTAAATTTTTTTTTTTTGCTTACTAAGTTTGAGTATTTAATGTCTGTAGAGTTCGAATGAAATGGCGGAGTTTTTTTTTATTTTGAAGTGAATGGAGCACAGTTTCATCCAACAACTGCACCTTTAGTTGATGGTCAGGAAAAATAATACTTTCTAATCAAGTCTTTGTAGATTTGGGCAGATCTTTTTATGGTGGACATTGCTATTGTGTATTGACAAAACGAAACTTAACATGGTTGAGCATATCTTGCGGCCCAAAGCCTTTTCTCCTCCAGGACATGTAAACCTAAACCCTGTAAAATCTTGGTGCTCCTTTCTGGATTGTTAACCTTTTTACACTAGCACAGTATTCATCTTTTGTCACAGACAGTCCTTTGGAATTGAGGGTGATTTCTTTCCATTCTGGTTTGAAGTTTTATGAGATGGCTGATAGATCCAGTGTGCAATTTGCAGATTCTGTCATATTTAGGGCAGGTTGTGTTTGGGAGGTTTGGTAGATGAGTTGTTGGGATGTTTGTGTTCGCTGTTGGATTTTGCCTCTGCTTGTCCCCAGAGAAGTCTCCAAATGTGATTCGTGCCTTTCAGATTGAACCTTTTCTATTTCGGTCTGTCAGAAGTTATGTACCCTTGAGTGCATGGGAATGCTGCTTGTTATTGTAATGATACCATCTCGAATTGGACTACTTGATTAATGGCAAATTGCAAAGGTTTTGCAGTGTCCTATCACGTTCTCCACCCTTCCAAAAAAAACTTGTTGCCTCTCTCAATTGCAAGTGTGTGACTGTTGTAAATCTTTCCATCTTGCTCAGTCAATAGATTCAGCTTTATTCATTAAAAATTGTCACAAAAATACTATATGCACACTTAATAGGTTGTTTTAAAGTCGATAAGCGTGTATAGTCATTTGTCATGTTCTGTACCATGATGACACTGTGACCAGCAACCCCTGGACAGCAAAACATTTTGTCATCACTTTGAACATTTCCAGTAGCTTTCAGCATTTCAAGAGTTAGAGGAATGGTCAGAAAATTGAACAATGATGGGGCTTTTGTGATTAAAATAGCTTGGTTTAACTTTTGTGCCCTTTTTTTAAACTCACTTCAATTCATTTCTTTCCTGCCCCATTCCTCCATTAAGGAGACAAAGTAGGAATAGATGAACTTTTTTTTTGTTTGTTTTACTCAGAAGTACCTACCTCCTCTGTTGACAGTTGCCTAATAGACTCTTCATTTATTGAGAAAGTCTGATAAGTACTGCATATTAGTATGCTGAAGAGTCATCTAGACACGAAGTTAGCTTCCTCTCTCTCCATGGATGCTGACTGACCCACTGTGCTCTCCAGCATTTGTTGTCTTCAGTACAGATTTTAGCATCTGCAGTAATTTGCTTCTACTATTTTATTAATGATTGTTGTGCAGTGTTGAGTACCATTCACAACTCCTGAGATGGTTGAAACAGTCTATGTTCAAATGCAGTAGACTGACTAGTGGAAGTAACATTTCCTCCACCCAAGTGCCAGGTCTTGACCATCTCTAACAAGAGAGAATCTAACCCCTTGAAGTTAATTGGCATTACCATCACATACCTCACTATGCATATCCTGGGGGTTGTCATTGGCAAGAAACTGTTCTTTGACCAGCCATATAAATATTGTACCTGTAAAAGTAAATCAGTGGCTAGAAATTCTGCAACGATTAAAGTACCTCCTAATTTCATGAGTCTCTGCACCATGTACAAAGCACAAGCTAGGTGTGTGATGAAATACTCCCCACTTGTCCTGATGATTGCAGCCCCAACAGACAAGGCAGCCTATTTGATTGTCACCACATCCACAGTCACTCCCTCCCCCACTGGTGTCAGTAGCAGCAGTGTGTACTGTCTGCAAAATGCAATGCAGAAAAACACCAAAATTCCTTCGATAACACCTTCCAAACCTACAGCTGTTACCATTTAGAAAAACCATGGAAACAGATATGTGGGGACACCACCACCTGCCATTTCCCCTCCAAAACACTCATCACCCCAAAATGAAGATATATTTGCGTTCCTCCAGTGTTGTGGGTCAAAATCCTGGAACTCCCTCCTGAGTTTAGGTCGTTCATGTTTCTCATCTATCCTATGTACTTCTTCTGTACTCAGCAGTACTTTGCTCCCATCTCTGTTGTAGTTGATGGAACAATTTGATTTGTGGCCTTTTCCTTCTGGTTTTTGTTTCTGGACTTATTTCTCATAAGCTGCATTAAGTTCTGTGGGTCTCCCACTGAAATTCCAGCATCCTGAATGTGCCCCACATTCTTATAAAGCAAACATTTCTGCTTTCAATTTTCATCTCCATCCTCAGTACGTTCTCTTTGCATCTGAGGAGGAGAGCTTGGGGTATTCCCAGCTATCATTCTTTACTCTGGCTGCTTGCCTTCCTTTCTCTCTGCTATGTTCTGTCTGTTTTGAATTCGTGGGTAGCGGTTAAAAAGATGTAGTTTTATGGATTACTACTGCCTATCCAACCGTTGCAACTCTTTGATCCTCCGCATGGATCCATATTATGGCAGATACTGAGATTTTAAATTCCTCTGAGAAGAAGCTGTCTGAAGAGCTTCATATGTTGTTGCAATTTCTGTCCACCTGTCCAAATTTCATTGCTTAACCCTTGAGTTCAATATAATTTTGTCTTGGCTGTTCCCTTAAATTCTGGAACTTATGCCTATTTGCTTCAGGCACTAAATGCATATGCAGCCAATATAGTCATCTTTATTGTATCATTAATCTTGAAGAATCTCCTGTGATAGTGAAGCGTAACTTTTCTGTACTGCACCTGTCAACTTAATTTGCATGAGTTTTTGCCCAATAGATTTTTCTAGTCAGTTTCTCAGATGACATTAAGACTGCCTCCATATCCTTTTCATCAAATTATGGTAGGCCCTGTACAAACTTAGATTTTCCTACTGTGTTTCAAATTGTGGCTCAGATTCTTGCCACCAGGACTTGCATCATCCTCTGATGTCTCCAGTTTCAACTGCATCATTCTAAGCTGGTACTCATTGCCTCAGCTTATTCCTCTCCACTCTCAATTCTAATTTTAATTTTCTCATTTCCCTTCCTTTCATTCTCATTTCTTGTTTTTGTAACTCCGTCTTGTCTTTTACATCCCTTTGGAATTCCATCTCTTCTGCTCACTTGGGGGCCTGTTTTGGCTTTCCAGGTGGCCAATTAGTTCTAATAAGGTGGTTTGAAGAAATTAGTCCTTTTCTTGTATGTTGTGGCTTTAAATTCATGGTGAATTGTAATTATTGAGGATTTCGATAACTATTTTCTCATCCTGCTTCCATTGCAGGTCCAAATATCTCATACATGAATTGCATCACCTCCTAAATGTGTTAGGGAGAATCGAAAAGGAGTCTCTCAAAGTTTGAAGAATAGCCACAAAATACTGCCCTGTTTAAATCCCATTGTCCTGGCCCCAATTCATTTCTCTTTTTGCCTTTTTCTTGTAACAGATTTGTTTTTCTAATTTTGTTTTGCCACGGTCAATAAATCCTTTCTTCACCTTATGCGATTGTTTTATTCATAAGGTTCGGTTTAGATACTTTATTTAAAAAAAATTGAAAACAAAATGAAAATCCAAACTTGTAAATTAACGGTTTGCTGCTTGCAAGAGGCATATTGTGTTTCTGTATGGATTTATTCCCTAATAAAAATCTGTAACAGGCTAATCTTAACAAAAAAAATCAAAGTAATGTTAGCTTCTTTGGTAAGTAGTACCATCAAGCCTACTGGAGAGTTACTTGCTAGTTTACAGTGACCACTGAAAAGGTTCAGCCGTTGTATTTTAGATACTTGTAAATCATCTATTTGTAGTCAACCTATTCGGAGATGTTATGACACACCCCTGGAGCATGTGGGATTGAACCTGGGTCTTCTGACCCTAACGTAGGGGCACCACCACTTTACCACAAAAGCACCTCAGATGTATGTAAGTATGTATTTATATGTTTTTCAATCAACACGTCCAGATATGTTATGACGCACCGTTGGAGCAGCTAGGATATAAACCCAGATCTTATGGCTGGCCCACTAGGGACATGACTGCTGCAGCATCAGGGGCCTTCAGCTGTGTTTTATGTTCAGAAAAATTCTCAAGATTTTGTTCTAATGAGTTCATTAATTTGGGATTCACTGAAATCTCATCAGCATTAATTGAATCTTAAATGGTATGCAAGTTATTTCTCTGAATTATAAAATGTTACCTCTAAGGTAAAATGGTGGTTAGCAATTAGTTCTATTGAAATAATTTGTAACAAAGCAATACTATGATAAATTGGACATAATTGGGAACAATCGCATTTTAGAAAGAAACCTATAGGAATGATGATTTTTGACTGGATTAAATGTATTATTTGGATACCTGCATACATGTTTTTGAAGTGCTAAAATAATGCAGCAATTCATTGGATTAGTATATTGCTAATTTATCTTTCATTTGGATCCTGGGGACTTGATATAAAGCTGTTTGTGCATTTACAGTCTCCTGGTAAACGGATTCCATTTAGACCTTTTTGAAAGTATTATTTTAACATCTCATGCAAGCAATGGCATCTTAATATAGTGCAGTACTCTAGGGAGAGTGCAATATTTTGCCAAAAGCATTACATGCACAAGTCCTGAAATCTGATTTGGCCCATAAGCTTCTGACCAAAAAGCCAATATGCTACCAATGAGCCACAATGGCTGACCTGAAAGAAGAACCACTGACTTCAGTTGTTTGAAACTGGCTTTCTGTGACAGGTATGCAAAGTCTCTGTTGGTAAAGGAAGCAGGGGAGCAAAGTCTGGATGTACTGAAGTTCAGTGGATGCCAACATGAAACTTCTGGAAAATTATGCAGGTTTTGTGCCTGGTTTGTAAAGGGGTAGTTGTTGACTAGATGCTATTAACTGCGTTTTATCAAGAAATGATCGTTCCTAGATTCAGTTAAGACTTAACATGAATACTGTAGATTTAAAGCTCTATTTATTGTACAGCTGTATGTCACTTGAGTCTGGGCAAAGTTCAAAACTTAGCAATTATCAGTTTTTTTTAAAACGGTTTTTACTTTTACCAACCCATTTCGTTTATTGGACAAAGAACAACTAGTTTAGAAAGCAGTGGAGGAGTTGGCGCATTGTAATTTTTTAAAAATACTTTGTGATTGCAATATCATTTGTATCATGCATGCCTAAACAAAGGCTGTGCAACAAAACATTGCTTTAAAGCTCCTTTGTATCATTTTATTGTAACACTAGGGAAAATGATGGATAATTGTTTTAATCACTCTTGCCAACAGGTTTGTGAAAGTGGCAGCACTTTTAAACCATGTTACTGAGACAGAGTTTACCTTGGATATCGCAACATTAACACTCGAAGGCAACCGTTTCCAAAGAACTGGTATGTTGAGCTCAGAAATGATACACTAAATAAGTGGCTTGAAATGCTAAAGGATTGCCAACATATTTGGAGTCCTGATGTCTGCTCAACTCCATGCATCAAGGGCAAATAATCTCTTTAAATAATTCTTCTAACAGCTGGACAAGAAGGCCTTGGGCTACTATTGAAAACTTCTGTCAGATCTCCTCCAAACCACCACCTCTCCAATATATCTCATTCTTGGAACCATTCTTATAATTTCTTATGTACTTTTTTTAGTACATTCATGTCCTTAAGGACTGTGCATAATGTTCCAGTTGAGGTCTGAGGAGTGTTTAGCATAAGATCAACATAACTTTCTTGCTCTTGTACTCTGCACCCTTGTTAATACAGCTCAGATGCTGTAGAATCATATAGTATAGAAGAGGTCCTTCAAGTCTGTACTGCCAAAATGTATTCCTACTTACACTAGCCCTGCTTTCCCGCACAAGGCTCAGTCTTGAATGTTATGACATTTCAAGTGCTTAACCAAGTAACTTTTTGAAAGGTTGTAAGGTTTCCTGCTTTAAGTACCTTCCCAAGCAGTGCATTCCAGACCCCCAGCACCCTCTGGGTGAAAACAATTTTCCTCAAATCTCTTCTAAACCTCCTGCTTTTCACTTCAAAATTCTGCCCGCTCATTATTGACCCTTCAACTAAGGGGACCAGCTGCTTTTTATTCACCTTGTCCATGCCCCTCATAATCCTATAAACCTTTATCAGGTTCCCCCTCAACCTTCGCTGCTCCAAAGAACATAACTTGACGGTATCCAGTCTCTCTTCCCATCCCAGGCAACACCCTGGTGAATTTTGCACCTCCTCCGTACAATGACATCCTCCTTATAGTGTGGTGACCACAACTGCACACAGTATTCTAGTTGTGACCTGACGAAAGTACTGTACATCTCCAACACGACCTGCCTGTTCTTACAATCTGTGCCACGACTGATAAAGGCAAGCATCTCGTATAGCGCCTTAACTACCCTATTAATCTGTCCTGCCACCATCAGCGATCTGTGGACAAGCATCCCAAGATCCCTTTGTTCTTCTGAACTTCTTAGTGTCCTGTCATTCAATGAGTATTTTTTGTTTTGCTTCTTTCAAGATGCACCACCTCACACCTTATTATGGTTTAATTCCATCTGCCACTAATCTGTCCATCTAACCAATTAGTTTATGCTCTGTAATCTAACACCTTTCTTCTCGCTGCCAACAACCAGGCCAATCTTTGCATCATGTGCAAATTTGTATATAATCCCTCCTGCATTCTCATGTACATTTATGAATATCGCAAACAGGAAGGGACCCAGCACTGATCCCTGTGGTATGCCACTGCACACAAAGCTCCAATCGCACAAACAGCCTTGTACCACCACCTTCCTTTTCCTATAACTAAGCCAGTTTTGGATCCATCTTACCAAGTTACCCTTACTCTTCTCAAATTCTCCTGCGTAAAGACCAGTTTTGAAGTGCTCATTTAACACTCTACCAGTGTCCTCCAGCTTCATGCACTAAAAGCCTGCATTCCTTCCATTTGTGATACTTATGGAGTATCTTGGGATTCTCCCTAAATTGCATGCCACCATTTTCTCATGCCCCTCATTCCGCTCTTAATTGCTTTGAGTTTTCCCCTGGATTTCTTATGCCCCTAAAATCTCCGTTTTGCTCCCTTTGTACCTGTTATACATGCCTCTCTTCCTTTTAATGCAGTCATGAATATCTTAGATATCCATGATTCTCTGGGCTTACATTTCAACTCTTCCTCCCCTTGTCCCTCCCCACCCATACGTTTTTGAACATCTCTCACTGTTCTGCTGTAGATTTACCCTCAAGTAGCTGATTCTAGTGTATTTAGGCCAGATCCTGCCTTGTTTTAATAAAATATGTCTTACTCCAATCTAGAACTTTTTTTTTTTGCAGACCATCTTTCTCCTTTTCCATAACAAACGTAAAATGTAGTGTTGTGGTTGCTATCATTAAAATGTTCCCTCACTGTCACCTCAAACATCTAGCTTTGTTGACCAGAATTAGCTGCAGCTGTGCACCATTTCTTGTAGGACCATCTGCGTGTTGACATAAAAAGCTGTCCTGTATATGTTTCAAGAAATCTGCCCACTCTAAACCCTTAATGTGATATTTATCCCAATTAATATTAGGGTAGTTGAAATCCGCTATTATAATTACCTTACTATTTTTACACCCCTTAGCGAATTGACTACATGTCTGCTCCTCAGTTGCCTGTTGACTGTCTGAGGGCCGATAATACGCTCCTAACAGCGTGGCTGTGTTTTTATTCCTAAAGTCTACCCACAAAGCTTCATTTGGCCCTTTTCAAGGTATCATCCCTCCTTACTTCAGTAAGTGAGTCCCCGCTTACTAATGTCACACCACCTCCACTTTTGGTCCCTCCCCTGTCCTGCCTGAATATCCTATACCTTGGAATGTTAAATTGCTAGTCTTGTCCTTCCCTCGTCCATGTCTTTGTGATAGCAGCAACGTTGCATTTCCATGCCCGTAATTCATCTACAGTGTTTCCTCTGTTACACCTCAAATTGAAGTAGAAGCCATCCATCCAACCTCTCCTTACTCCCTTGAGACAGCACGTGGCTGAACTCGCTCTGCCTCGGTTCCTTTTGTAAGTTGCACTATGTTGTTGTTGAACTGACACACTATGTATCCTGCCCTGCTGAACTAGTTTAAACTTCTACCAACAGCACTAGCAGATCCTCACAAAAGGATGTTGGTACAGATGCAGACCGTGCTGCTTATAGGGGTCCCACCTTCCCCGGAAATGGTTCATGATCCAGGAACCTAAGACCGTCTATCCAGCACCAACATAAGCAACACGTTCACCTTTTCAATTCTCCTATTTCTGTTCTTGCTAGTCTGTGGTACTGGGAATAATCCTTAGACTGCACCATTTGAGCTCCTCCTTGTTATTGTACTGCCTGGCTCCTTGAACTCTTGGGACCTCATCCCTCATTCTACCTGCGTCATAGGACATGGAATACATTGGTACCAATCACCCTCCCTTTTCAGGATGGCCTGCAGCTGCTCAGTGACATCCATGACCTTGTACCAGGGCCGCAACATACCATCCTGGTATAATGTCTACCGCCAGAGACATGCTTGTCTGTTCCCCTAATTAATGAATGCCCCCTCACTATTGTGCCTGCTTCCTTCTTCCTGCCTGACGGTACAGTCAGGCTGCTTGTGACGCGAGAAGTCTGGTTCTGACTGTATTCCCTTGAGATTCCAGCACTGCCCTCACCTGGAAAGCCAGTTTGAGGTGGGACCACATGGGACTCCTGTAGTACTTGCCTGTTTCTTCTTAACTACCTGATGATCACCAATTCCTGTTTCTCCTTCAGCCTCTTCAGATGTGCTGTGACCACCTCTCTAAACATGCTATCCACGTACCTCTCAGCCTCGCAGATGTGTCAAAGCTTTTCAAGCCACCATCAGGTTTGTGGATTTTGGAGTGCTTTCTGCACACGTGGTCATCCTGGATGCTGGTAATGTTGGCAACTGTCCACATTGGAGGGGACACAGATTACTCTCAGCTGCCTTCACCTGCCATGATTTAGTCTTTCTAAGTCCTCCGAGCTAACTTTAACTTTATCCCTAAATAATTGTACACTTTCCTAAATAACTGTGATTTGGGAGAGTTTGGCTGGTAAGAGAAGTACATATACAATCAGATTGCTGCTTTCCTGTGATATCTGTCCCATCTTTTTTTTCCCCTTAGTTCAGAATGACTGAATTTATCGTCAGCTGTAAAGCTTTTACACTCGTTTCTCCATGCACCTCCCCATGTGTTCTGGTGCTGTCCTGGCTCCTTAGTAAGTGGGACCAAATCCTCAAATGTAAAATTTTTAACTCACCACTCCTTGGACCTCCCCTACAGACTCTGAGGCTGTACTGAGGTCCCTGGTGAGTTGGCCTGAATCCTCGGGTGTACAGTTTTATACTCACTGCTTTGTGTACCTACTTCCCTCACAGGCTTCGATTCCCAGGTAAGACGCTTTTATAGCTGTATTAGATGGTATCTCTGCCTGCCCTGCCACGTTCAATGATCTGTACCATTATACACCAGGGTCTCTGTGCTCTTGCACTCACTTTAGAAATGTTTCTCATCTATTGTCTGGTCATGTTCTTTCTACCAAAGTGCACGTGGACTTCTTTGCAACTTATCCATCCATTCCATCAACTTGTCTCTGTCCTTTCAGAACTCTCCATCCTCTATGTGCAATGCTTCCAAGTTTTGTATAATCCACAAACTTTGAAGTTGTCCTCTGCACACCAGGATCTAGATCATTAATACATATCAGGAAAAGCAAGCGTCCCAAAACTGACCACTGGAAAATTCCACAACAGACCTTCTTCCAACATGAAAAGTATCCATTGGTCATTACTGTTGCCTATTACATAGCCAGTTTTGTATCCATGTTACAAATGCCCCTTTAATTCCATGACTTAACCTTCTTTCTCAACCTTGCTGCATTTTTTTCTGAAGAGGTAATAGGAAATTAGGTAAACCGGATTTTCCGTATTATGAACAGCCAGCTTGTAATTAACCTACCTTTTTCCTTGAGTACTAAATCTATCCCAAATAATCATTTGTGAAATCTTCTCCCACTGAGGTATACTATGAGAACATAAGATGCAGGAGAAGAAACAGAAATCATGCGTCCCACTGATTCTGCTCTGCCATTCAAACTGGTAATAGCTCATTTGGTAACTCCCCTTTCATACCTTATCCCCATAATTTTTGATTCCTTTACCGATCAAGAATGCACACAGTCAAGGCCATATGAGACAATAGGCCAGACTTCTCATGCTAACTGTTTTATGGTGTCACACACCTCACCTCTCCCACATGCACAGCATAAGACATCGTAAGCATGAGCAACCAACAATTTAGTTTTATAACTTACTCTGTTACTGTCGCAACATATAACTGTGAGATTGGATTTTCAGCACTTGTGGGGTTAGGAAAAAAAATGGTTTATCATGTAATTCATCACAAGATTGAAATTCTGCAGCTTGGAAAAAGAGTTGGTGTCACATAAAAAAACAATGCTATTCTTGATAATTGATTTTTTTTTGTAATGCAAGCAGGTGAGGTGATTTTCATAATTGTTAGGTAAAGTCTTTTGATACATCTAAGTGGTCTCCAGATGAAAATGAAAACCTCTGGTCTACAATGAGGAATTGTAGTGTCAGGATGAAGAGCTAACAATTGAGACTGAGATGAGAAGAGAACTTTGCGCATTTTGAGTGTTGTCACTCTTAAGAATTCACTATGTGGCGTTGTGGACATTTTATCATGGTGGATATTCAGGATGCAATAGGTAAGTTTTTGGATATCCTGAATTGTACTGATTGTACTGAAAAACTGAGTCCCTATAACCATCTATTCATGATCTGACTGAATTGCAGAGGAGGGTTGGCAAGCCTAATAAGCCATTACAAGTCACAAAATGGCAAAGGTATTGCACTATCTTAAAGCCTGAGTTATTTTCATTCCTCAAGATGGTGAAGCAGGAAGTTTCACGACTATATCCTTTCCAGATTTTGTGAGAGTACAACTTCGTCCAGAAATTGAAAATGGCATCTGTTGCAACTAAGGTTTTCTTGGCTAACAGCAAAACAATGAATAAACAATAGAGTTTACTTTGAAATAGGATTTAATTTTGTTTACCTTATTTAGGAATCTAGAATTCATTTGGAATATTAATTAGTTTGGCAATTGTTTGTGTGCCCATGCATCTGCTACCTTGGTCTTCTAGCCAGAATTTGTTGGTCTGGAAAATGTTATCTGTGAAGTCTTAGCAAGTTGTTGCGTTGCATCTTGCAGATGGTACATGCTGCCACGGTCACACATGGTGTAGAGGGTGAATGATTTAAGTGGTTGATGGAGTATCTGTCAAGCCAGTTTCTTGGTCCTGGATGGTATCAAGCATCTTGTGATGTTGAAGCTACACTCATTCAGGCAACTGGAGAGTAACTCACTACATTTCTGACATGTGTCTTGTAGAAGGATGGTGGGCAGGAATATCCTTCATTGTGAGTTATTCCCTGCAGGATACTATTACGTGACCTTTTGGAGCCACAATATACAGCTGGTTTAGTTAAGTTTCTAGTCAGTGGTGATCCTCTGGATATAAATGATGGCATTTCAGTGACGGTTTGTCATTTGGGAGTTGGTTAGATCTGTTTTGTCAGTGATAATCTGACAACGTTGTACTGTGAATGTTACTTGTTGAGGTCAATAGTACTTTTTAAAATTAATTTTCTGAGTGTGAGTGATCTTGGTTAGACTGGCATTAAGTTCCAGTTCAGTCTCTCTCTTGGGTTGGAGGATAGAATAGGTACACATAGGTACCAATGACATTAAGTAGAACCAGGAAAGATGTTCTCTTGAAGGATTGTGAGCAGCTCAGGGCTACGTTAGAAAGCTGTACTGGGGGATGAGAGCTGTTCTGTTGCGATGGGCTTCATTGGGATGGGCAACAAGTAACTAGGAAGGCAAATGGAATTTTGTCCTTCATTGCTAAAGGAATTGAGTTTAAAAGCAGAGAGGTTATGTTGCAGCTGTACAAGGTGCTGGTGAGGCCACACCTGGAGTACTGTGTGCAGTTTTGGTCTCCTTATTTGAGAAAGGATGGACTGGCACTGGAAGGGGTGCAGAGGAGGTTCACTAGGTTGCTTCCAGAGTTGAGGGGGTTGGCTCATGAGGACAGACTGAGTAGATTAGGATTATATTCATTGGAATTCAGAAGACTGAGGGGGGAAATCTTATAGAAACACAAAATTATGAAGGGAATAGATAAGATAGAAGTAGAGAGGATGTTTCCACTGGCAGGTGAAGCTAGGACAAGGGGGCGTAGCCTCAAGATTAGAGGGAGCAGATTTAGGACTGAATTGAGAAGGAACTTCTTCACCCAGACGGTTGTTAATCTATGGAATTCCTTGCCAAGTGAAGTAGTTGACGCTACTTCAGTAAATGTTTTTCAAGCTAAGGTAGATTTTTTTTGAACAATAAAGGAATTACGGGATACAGTGAGAGCGTGGGTAAGTGGATTTGAGTCCACGAAAAGATCAGCCAAGATCTTGTTGAATGGTGGAGCAGGCTCGAAGGGCCGGAAGGCCTACTCCTGCTCTTAGTTCTTATGTTCTTATTTGAACCAGGCTGGGACCAGTGTCCTGGCAAATTGTACAACTAGGGTTGTAGCTGGAGCTTTAATTGAGGGTTTAATTGAGGGAGGATGGGGGTTCCATTGAGGGGAGTTGTAAAAAATCAAAAAGAAACGAGAGAGCATGGTACAGGGTAATGAAGTAGCAGACACAGTCCAAGAGTGACAGAGATCAGAGATGGGTATATGTACTTGCAGAAGAGTGCAACAGAAATGAGAGAACGTAACAATGGTAAAATGTCAAAGTTTAAGGCTGTTTATTTGAATGCCCACAACATTTGTAGCAAGATACGCAAGTCACCAGCAAAAACAGAAATAAATTACAGCTATTAGAGATGTGGTAACAGGGTGACACGTACTCAATGTTCAAAGGTAGTCTGTGTTCCAGACAATAGGCAAAAAAGGAGGTGAGGTAGCTTTCTTAATAAAGGAAGGTAGTGATGGTGTGGTAAATCATGATGTGGGTGCAATGATCATGATGTGGAATCATTTACTCAATCATTATAATCTGCACGCTGATTGGACTAACAGATGGGTAAGATGAATTTCTAGAATACATTGGGGATAGTCTCTTGGAGCAGGATCTTGATATTAATAAAAGATTTCATGGTTGAGGATTCTCTAGGGTAGTGGCTTTCAAATGATGGTGTGCAGTGTAAATTGTCCAAGTGTGCTGTCAATTTTGTATGAAGATGAGGAAATTCTATGGATCATAAAGAACTTAAACGAAAATTAAACTAAAACTTGGGAAAATTAATTATCAAATTAAAAACGGGATATTGGTATCTCGATTCTAAAACACGCAAACATTCTAAATGCAGGGGGAGAAGTAGGCCAAGTGAGATCTTGTGATGGTTTAACCTAAGGATCTTGCAACAGAGGGCACAAACTTCTCTTTTGTTGAAATGAGACAAAACAAGCTAATGATCAGAGGGAGCGCTTCTTAGTGGAACAAGATTTGTGTGTGGCCTTCTCATCAATTCCTTCCCAGATCTAAAGGCTCTGCACCCACCAGCAGGTGCAGGTTTCTAACCCAGTGAACTGCAATTTACTTTGCATTTTGCTCTGATCTATTGAATTTCAGTTAGATATTGGTCAGTGCATTGTGTGGGACAGATTTGAGCCATGAGTAAGTAGTTAGAAATTGCTGAGTTGAGTAGATTTTGAAAGTGTCATTATGAAATGTGAAACATTTATCCATTTGATCCTTCTTTAGCATGTTGTGAGCACTATGTTGCAAACCTTTCACGTAAGACTGTAACCATAATAAATTCAAGTAAACGTGACAAGTAAGAGCAACAAATTCAGCAGAAAAAGTGGGCGTGCCATGGAATTGTTTTTCTCATTGAAGTATACTGTGCTACTGAAGAGGTTGGGAACAACTGCTAAAGGTGGTACCGATCACAACATGATGGAATTTCAAACACAGTTTGAGGGAGAACAATTCTGGTCTCACACCAGTGTCCTCAATTTAAATAAGGGCAAGTTCAGAGATCTGAATGAATAATTGCCTAAAGGCACTAAAGGGAAAGTCTATAGATGAGTAGGAGCAGACACTTATGCAGATATTTTATAATGTGTGGCAAATATTTATTCTAGTCAAAAAGAAAGCCTGGATGAGGAGGATGAACCGCCTATGATTAAGAAAGATGGTCAAGGAGAGTATCCAATTAAGAACAAAGGTCTACAAAGCAGTAAAACTAGTGGTAGGCCAGAGGATTGGCAATTTTTTTTTTTGGGAATGAACTATAGATGACAAAGCTTCTATTCTGGTGGTGTTTATGAAAATAAGTTGGTAGGTTGTATATAAAAACAAACAGCAAGAGCTTCTGTGGCTATACAAAAAGAGAATATCTAAAGTAAGTCTGGGAATTGATAGTGGGGAACAGGAAATTGGCATATAATTTAAACCAGTATTTTGCATTGGTGTTCACGCTGGAGGACACAATGAACATCACAATAATTGTAGGTAAGTAAGGTGCTAAAAAGAGGAAAGTTCATTTATCAGTCACTTCACAAGGGCCGAAGTACTTGACAAACTAATAGGACGAAAGGCAGACAAGTCACTAGGACCTGATGACCTTTATCCAAGGATTTTAAAGGAAGTGGCTGCGGAGGTAGTGGAGGCATTGGTTGAAATATTCCAGAATTGACTGGATTCTGAGAGGGTTCCGCTGGTTTATTGGAATTAATGGGTGGTTTTCAGATTGGAAAGATGTAACTGTTGGAGTGTCACAAGGATCTGTCCTGGGGCCTCAATTATTTACTGTGACTTGGAGGAGGAGCAAAATTGAATGTACCCAAATTTTTTGTTGATAGAAAAATAGATGGTAGGGCATGTTGTGATGAGGACAAAAGAAATCTGTAAGGGGAAATTGGTTCAGTGAGTGGGCAAAAACTTGGAAGGTGGCTATCAATGTAGGGAAGTGAGAGGTAATGGAATTTGGCGGAATATTATTTAAAAGGAGAAAAAATCCAGATAGTTGCTATCTAAACAGATTTTGGTGACCTTCTTCAAGAAAGCCGAGTTAACATGCTGGTGTGGCAGTAATTAATGCAAATGGCAAATTTTGTTTTTTATTTACAGGGTTGTTGGTGAGGATGTACCTATTGTAATGATGCTGTGGCTTTAAGAGGTTTTTGTCTTGATTTCTTTTAATTGAATGAGAGGTGCAGAGCTGTCTGTGGCCATGTAAACAGTTTGTGAGGCCTTGAGGTTTTTCTTAGAAGTTGGAACAATAGAAGTAGCCTGGGTGGGTGTGGCCTCTCAGACTAAGATATCGAGTTTTTAGTTTTGTAGCTTTGAGATTCAGCATCAATTGCTGTTGGAATCTCCTCAGAGTTGGAAGCTGCAGTAAAGGTCTCCTGGCTGTGACTCTGAGTTTTTGTTTGATATGTTTTTGTGTCTCTGCTGTTGGATTGCATGTGAGAAAATCACATTTCTGAATTTGCCTTTTTGCGAAGCGATGCGTTTATGGGATGTTACTTTATTGGAACAGGTAGTTAATAATATTTACTGTATTTATTATTCTGCTGAGTTTTCCAGTAGGGTTAGGTTATTCTAAATTCCTTTAATTTCTGTATATATTATTTCAATATTCCTATTATTCTGTAATATAGTTGTGAATATATGGTGTTTGGTTAACGTCGACTAGTTAGATCAGTTGAATTGCATCTGGAACACAGCATGTTACATTTGCCTTTAAATTAAGAAAAATTTAGGGTCTAGGCTACCTTAAAATATTTTTAAGGGGTCTGATCCATAACATTATGTCCTGTGTACGGTTTTGGTCTCCATATTTTAAATGAGGATATATTGGCATTGGAGTTAGTTCAAAAGCGATTCACTCAGCTAATTCTTGAATTCCAGGGTAGATATTGGAAAGATGATTCCAGTGATGGAGTCTCTCAAACCAGGGTTTGAGAGAAAGAGTTGAAGCTTGGGGCAAGATCAGCTATTATCTTGTTGAATGGCTGGGCAGGCTCGACGGGCCGATTTGGCCTACTCCTGTTCCTATTTAAGGTTCTTGAGTAGATTTGTAACTCAGGCAGTGGATGCTGTGGTTGGTTCGCTTGCCAAGCTGGTTCATTAGTTTGCAAACATTTCATTACCCTGCTGGGTAACATCATCAGTGCAGCCTCGGATGAAGCATTGTTATGTTTTACCGCTTGTTATTTAAACTCTAGAGTCCGTTTTAAGTTGTTTACCTCATTTCCAGTTTTTCTTTGCAGTGGTGTGTATATAGGGTCTAATCCTACATGTTTATTTATGTCCTTGGTGGAGAGCCAGGCCTCTAGAAGAGGACAGATAGGAAGGAAACTGGTTGCGAGAATACATGAACATCAACTGGCAACAAAAAGACACGACCAATACCCACTCTTCACCATACACACAGACAAGGAGAACCACCAGTTTGATTGGGTCAATAACAGGATCCTAGGACAAGCCAAACAGAGACAAGCATGGGAATTTCTAGACGCCTGGTTCTCCAACAAGAAGACCATCAATAAACACGTAGAATTCGGCCCTACATATACACCACTGCCAAGAAAAACCAAAAGTCGGCTAATTGATTTCCACAGACCTCCAGAGTTTGAATAACAAGCGGAAAAACACAAAAGTGCTTAATCGGAGGCTGCACTGATCACATTACCCAGTATGGTAACGAAATGTTGGCAAACTAATGAACCAGCTCGGCAAGTGAACCAACCACAGTCTGTTCCTATTTCTTAGGCTCAGATGTAATTTTTATCTGCCCCTTAAAAAACTAAATTGTAAACAGCATTCAGATGTCTGGATGTGAAAAGCATTACGTAAATGTACATTTTTTTTATATATGGGAATAAAGTGGATATGGAAATTGATAATTTGAGTGGAATTTGGAAAATTAACAGATTGGAATAAATAACTGGGTTGAAATCTAACTCACTGGTGTCATAATTTTCTGTGGCTGTATCACAACAAACAAGTGTTAGAAGATACATCCTTTAAATTAATTTTATAGTATGTGGTTTAATGAAGGCTTTTTATTTCATTGGAAGTTCACAAGGTAATGAAGCAAAGAGGTACAAATGCACTTAACTATAGTATGGCGAAGCTAAATCCTGGCAGTGGATTGAGTTTAGAGAAGGTAGGATGGAAAATGCAGCTGTGAATGAATAATCAGTATTGGCCATCAGAATGCATCCTGTGGCTTACTGACATCCAACTATGTGTATTAAAAACACAAATATTGAAGTAGTGTTTCCCGATTTTGCTAACTTTTTCTTACTGTATTCATCTATGTTCAGTTTTGTTTCACTGTATAGTTAAATGGCTTTTTGCTGTCAGTGTCATAAAAGTGTTAGCTGGTTTTTATGGTGTAGTTTTTGGCAATTTCAGAGGAAGTAATATGAGCTTTACAGTCCCACACTGGTTGGGATATAGCAAGTTGATAAAGTCAAAGCTGTGTATGTATGGCCCACAGTGGGTGTGGGTTAATGTGTTTCACTGGCTCAATAGGTAAGGAGTATATAACTCCTCAGTTGATGGCCACTTTTTACACATTTAGAACCTTGTTGATTTCCACAAATCCTAGCATAATTTAGAAGTTGGGTGAACTGGAACCTACTGGTCACTTGGTTTCTTGCTCTGAGAGATTAGTTCTGTAGGAATGTTTTGGTAATGAAGCCATTCAAGCCGGTGATTCTCATACTATACAACTACAATGTAACAAGCTCATTCCACGTGCTTTTAGCCAATTTTTGAGCTAAAGCAAATGGGTGGTTTTGTAAGATCATCAGAGACCAAACCTCAAATCTTCAATGACTTTTTTCAGAGTTGTCTTCCAACCATGATGAAATTTAATATGTGTGATTAGTTTAAGATTTACACTTAATAACAAATTAAATGAGAATGCAAATAACATAGC
Source organism: Ginglymostoma cirratum (assembly GCA_024137785.1). Lineage (NCBI taxonomy): Eukaryota > Metazoa > Chordata > Chondrichthyes > Orectolobiformes > Ginglymostomatidae > Ginglymostoma > Ginglymostoma cirratum. Next base: position 41,105,946 of record JAHRHZ010000019.1, on the reverse strand, counting down.
TTAATATTTAAAAAAATTGAGTTTGTGACACAGCGTAGAAAAATTTCTTAAGGCACTTTCACAGAGACTTAATTGGGCAAAAATCAATGCAGTTGAGGAGACGTTAGAAGTGGTGATTTAAAAACTTAGACTCTTGTTATAACATATTGCTTTGCCTAAGAGAATGATTTAGAGAGCGTCTTAGATGGCTAAAAGCATTATACTAATGGTATGAGTGAGTGAAAAAGAGGGAGAATCAAGAGGGGCTATCCAGTTATCTTTAACTTTAACCGGGAAGCATTTACAGAAAAAAAGCCAGAAATTTTCCTTTTTTGTTGGTATGGTCATGCACAAATATTTTGCAATTTTGAATTTTTCAAGTATTCAAATATTTAACTTTAGAAAAGTAGTATTTGTATTTGTTTTTTACTTAGGCATGTGGTCTTTGCTGACTGGGCCATAATTTATTGCCCATCCCTAGTTGCCTTTGAGAAGATGGTGGTGAGCTGCTTTCATGAACCGCTGAAAGTTGCTGAAAACAGGCTGAAATCCATTTGGCCTAGGTAGACTCCCGATTGTGGTAAGGAGAGAATTCCAGAACTTTGACTCAGCAGCAATAAAAGAATGGCAGTAAGTTGATGACGAATGCCTTCGGAGGGAATTTGCAGGTGATGATGTTGCTACCAGTTTCTGTTCAGATGGTTAAAGCTGTATCGGGACAGCAGCAAGCCATTTGGTACCTCGAGCCTGTACCGCCATTCAATAGGGTCATGGCTGATTCAACACTCCTTACATCCACTTGCCTGCCTTTTCCCTTTAACCTTTGATTCCCTTACTGATCAAGAGTTTGTCTATCTCAGTCTTAAATAACACTAGGATGCTGCCCCCACAACTCTGGCGAGCAATTCCAAAGACCCTCCAGCTCCTGAGAGAAGAAATTCTTCCTCATTTCAAACTTAAACTGGCTCCCTTTTATGCTGAGACTCTGCCTTCTAATCCGAGACTCTCCCATGAGGGGGACATTTCTTAGCATTTACCCTGCTATGTCCCTTCAGGATTCTGTATGTTCCAATGAGATCACCCCTTTTTTTCTAAATTTCTATTCTTCAGTGAGCAGAGTCTGAACCTGCTTAGCCTTTGCTTGTCAGCCTCCTCCATTTTTGAGATCATTTGTGTGAACCTTCTCTGAACTGCCTCCAGTGAAACGATACATTTGTTTAAGTAGGGGGATCAAAATTGCTCACTGTCTTCCAGACAATGAGACCAAAACCGTTCACAATGGTCATGGATTTAGAAAGTACTGTCTAAGGAGCCTTGGTGAATTTTTGAAGTGCATCTTGTAGGTGGTACATACTGCTGCTACTGACCGTCAGACGTGGAGGAAGTGGATGTTTGTGGACATGGTGCCAATCAGTTTGTCCCAGATGTTGTCAAGCTTCTTGAATGTGGGGAGTATTCTCTCACTCTCCTGACTTGATCCTTGTAGATGGATGCTGAACAAGGAGTCTGAATTCCTAGCCTCAGACCTGTACTTGCAGCCATAGTAATTAGATGGCTCATCCAGTTCAGTTTCTGCTTAGTGGTAACCCCTAGAAGTTTGATGTTGATTTTCCTTTAGTCATCAATAGGTCATGAATATTGGGTAGAAAGGTCTAGTCGTTTTAATAAAGCTGGAGTTAGAATTTGTCATTATTGGGCCATCTTCTTTATTTGCCTCATGCAAGAAAAAAAAATCAGCACTTTTAAAATAGATGGTGGTTCTTAAGGTTTTCATGTTGAAATTTCTGATCAAGTAGGTTGCTATAGGAACAGGAGTGGGATGCCAGTCAGCCCATAAATTGCCCTATCATTCATTGAGACCGTGGCTGATCATCTACCTCTGTGCCACTTTCTCAATTATTTCCATCCCTTTTTCATGTCATTGGTCTCCAGAAGCCCATCACTTTCTATCTTAAACATGCTCAATTATTGAGCTCCCACGGCTGTCTGGAATAGGGAATTCCAAAATGTTGCTACCCTCTAGGCGAAGAAATTCTTCCTTATCTCCAAGTTAAATGACCTACCCCTTATTCAGAGAATATGTTCCCTTATTCAAAGATTGTATACCTTGGTTCCGGAGTCAGCAGTCGGGACAGGCATCTTATCAATATCCATTTTGTCATGTCTTTAAGATTTTTAAAAGTTTCAATGAGATTGCCTCTTTTTATTTAAACTCTCAGGAATGCAAACTCCGTTTCCTCATAAAACAACTTCACCACCCCAGGTACTAATCTGGTGACCTTCCACTGAACTCTCTCTATGGCAAGTATACTCTTCCTTGGATAATGAGACAAAAACTGTCTCACCAAGGCACTAAACAACTGCAGCAAGACATCCTCTGTGCTCCCATTCCTTTTGAAATGAATTCGGACAAATGCTTGCTTTTCCTAATTGGTTGCTAAACCATCATACTAGTTTTTCATGACTTCTGGACAAAGACACACAGAACCCTTTGTTTTTCGCACTTCCCAACCCCTCACTATTTAAGAAATGTTCTGCCTTGAATAACTTAATGCTTAAATCGCATTATATTGCATCACCTATGTAACACATTCATTTAGCCTGTAAAAGTCCTCCTGAAAGCTCCTTGCATCATCCTCATAACCTATATTTCCACCTAGTTTGGTGTTGTCTGCAACATTGGAAATATTGCAATCGGCCTCCATGCCTATGTCATTCGTAGATATGAACAGTTGCAATGTCACACTACTAATAACCAGCTATCCTGAGAACGTTTATTCTGACTTTGACTTCGGTCTATTAATCAATTCTCAATCCATGCCAGAGTACGATAATCTCATGCTTGAATTTTATTTACAAACCTGTGTGGATCTTAAAAGCTTTCTGAAAATCCAAGTACAACCAAATCCACTGGGTCTCCTTTGTCGATACTACAAGTAACATCCACACAAAAAACTAGTTTGTTAAATGTGTATTTTCTTTCTTCAATCTATATTATCTCTGTCCAGTTTCCCCATTTACTTTCTAAACGTTCTGTGTCACACTCTTAAAACACATTGAGGAATAGACTATTCAACCACCACAGGCCCCCCAAAAAGTGGAAATGAGTCATCCTTGACCCTGAGGGACTTCTAGAGAAGACGATGATACGTTCCAACTGGTTATAATATTAAACCAGTTTCTTTGTTCCCAGAATATGAGGCAACAGAGTTTACAGCTTCAAAGGTTACTTCTATTTGGAGGGAATATGTTACTAAAGGATTATAGAGTCTTAGAGCTTTACAGCATGGAAACAGACCCTTTTGTCAAACTTGTCCATGCTGACAAGATATCGTAAGTTAATCTCGTCCTAATTGCCAGTATTTTGCCTAAATCCCTCTAAACTCTTCCTATTCAAATACCCATCCAGATGCCTTTTAAGTATTGTAATTGTAACAGCGTCCACCACTTTCTGTGGCAGTTCACTCCATACATGCAGAGAAAGTTTTGCAAATCTACAAATTAGCAGAGTTGAATAATGCAGTTGTAAGAATTGGACAAGATAATGGATATATCAGTGAAGTAATATAATTTTCATCAAGTGTTACTTGATCTCATTGCCACACAGTTACATTTCAAAATCCAGAACAACTTGGTTCACCTTCTAGGGGGCCGTATCATGATCCAAGATATATATTAATAAAGAATATATAAATATTGCTGTTATTTCTGGAGAATTTCTTAAGATATGTAAAGGCTTAACTTTAGGGCTGTATAAAACCTTAAAACCTCTTTTTTTTGGTGAGGTGGGGTGGGGGATGGTGATCAGTTAGGTAGCCAGAGTGCGATGCAGAATGACGTCAGCATCAAGAGTCCAGTCCATAAACAAAGATACCTTGGAGTGCACGTTTATAGTTCTTTGAAAGTAGAGTTCCAGATAGACAGGACAGTGAAGGCGGCGTTTGGTATTCTTGCCTCAATTGGTCAGTGCATCGAGTATAGAGTGTGCCGCTCCAGTGGCGTAATTGGTCAGGGTGTGTTGCTTATATGACAGTATAGAGGTGTGTGTAATGCTGAGGTTGTGAGTTTGAGCCTCACCTGGAGCAGTTTTAATTTGTTGTTGGACAAGAGGGTAAGGAGGAAAGGCACTTTTGAGCAGGGCGGCCAGTGGTTAGTACTGTTGCCTCACCGTGCCAGGGACCTGGGTTTGATTCTACCCTCGGGCAACTGTCTGTATGGAGTTTGCACATTCTCCCCTTGTCTGTGTGGGTTTCCTCCCACAGTCCAAAGATGTGCAGACTCGGTGGATTGGCCATGCTAAATTACTCGTAGTGTTCAGGGATGTGTAGATTAGGTGGGTTTATAGAGGGATGGGTCTGCATGGGATGCTCTGAGGGTCGGTGTGGACTTGTTGGGCTGAAGGACCTGTTTCCGCGCAAGGGATTCTATGATGCTATGAAACTCCCAATTGATATAAAAATAGGTCAAATTTAAGAATTATCAATATTTACAGCAGTTGTATAAGCCCCTGAAAGTTTTGTAAAATAACTTTTAGTCAAGTACTGTTGATGAAATGTGTGTCATGTAAGTGTTGACCCTCATTTAACATTTGCATTAATAGATGGGCACTGTTTGCATTGTGTCCAGACGTCTGCCTCGTGCATGGTTTCTACTCAGTTAGCAGGGAGCTAAGCCTGAGAGCTGGTAGTTTCAATCCCAGGGTCTTGGGAACCCTAATTGATAGCCAAATGGGAGGTCATGTTGCGGCTGTACAGCACATTGATTAGGCCACTTTTGGAATATTGTGTGCAATTCTAGTCCCCCTTCTATAGGAAGGATGTTGTGAAACTTAAAAGAGTTCAGAGAAGATTTACAAGATGTTGCCAGGCTTCCCATGGTCTCGTACTGGTGTTGAGATCACAACTGTTTGTTAATAAATTAATAAACTGAGCTGAGATAAATTGGACATGATTTCAAAGATTGCAGATGACTCAAAATTTGGAAATCTAGCAAACTGTAAGGAGGATAGTCATAAACTTGAAAAGCATGTAGACAAGCTGGTGAGACAACTGGCAGTTGAAATTGAAAGCAGCAGTGCAGACTCATGCTACTCCTCATTCTTCTAATGAAAATGCAATGCAAAGTTAATATACAGTTTTAAAGAAACAGCATAGGCTCCTATCCTGTAAGTGGGTGAAAATATCTAACAACATACCTGGGTTTGGCATAGGTAATTATGGCATTAAAGAACAAGTGAAGGATAAAATTGTCTTGTTGAAATTCTGATTTGGCTATTGCAAAAATAAGTGATTTATTTTTATTACAACTCCATACCAATTTAGAGTAAGATCCACAAGTTGAAAATCCCTACACAAGCTGTGGTTGTACCAGAAAAATTCATATCTTCTGATTTACCAAATAAATTTGTCTCAGAACAGTTATCTAAGTAAATGTAAATAAATGGAAAACAATAAATGATATTTTTCATTAAACTTTGAGATCATGAAAGTAATCAAAAATGTAGCAGTCAGCTCCATGTTGAATTTTTTTAAGGTATGCATTAATTGCTGCTTTACACTTTTTTTGTCAGAATATTTATCGGTGATTTATTGGCCACTTATTTAAACTAGTATTATACGTTTAAGGGTTCGTGTGGCCATAGAGGTGGGAGAAGTTGTCAGGGAGGTGCTCAAGTAGCTGTCATAATGTTTTTGGGAAGGACATTTTGCTTTCTTTTGTCTTTGCTCGCGACAGCTGCAGTTCCATTTTCTGTCATGCATCACTCCATCCCTACTGTGTTCTCAGATTAGTAGTAGTAGTGAGTAACTTTAGGATTCCCGTTTAGATCATGAATCCTTCAGTGTGGAAGCAGGCCACTTGGTCCATTTAGTCCACACCGACTCTGAGGAGCATCCTGACTAGACCCGCCCCTTACCCTAGACAGTATGGGCAATTTAGCATAGCTAATCCACCTAACCTGCGCATCTTTGGACTGTCGGAGGAAACCCATGTAGACGTGGGAAGAATATGTAAATTCCACACGCAGTCACCTGAAGCTGGAATCGAATCCTGGTCCTTGGCACTGTGCGGCAGTAGTGCTAACTACTGAGCCACTGTGCCTCCCAATTTTCATGTCCAGGATTTCCATTTATGCTTCATCCATTGTGCGTGAGCGATGCACGTCCAAAGTATCTCCAGCATGCTTGTATTCTTTGGAAAGTGACCAATTGACAGGAGATTGTGTCTGTAGAACAATCTTAATGTTTATCAGATTCTTTGTGGTACCCTAGAAAACTGCTCAGAATGTTTGCCTTTTGTGACAGGAGTTTGCCTTGCCATATCTTTAGATATTACTTCTTATATTGTCAGGACCCATTGTTAATCAATTATGTCATTTGCTTTTAAATATTTAAATACCATTGTTTTAGGATCTACTGTTTACTTATTAATTATCAACTTCATTACAATGTAAGTTTGTTCTTGTAATCTTTGCTTGCTTTGTATCATTTGCTTTTTGGGTTAAACTTTAATACATTTTCAAAATTAAGGCAGGGAATCACAGTTGTGTATATTGTTTATATCAATGTTTGAGTAATTTTTTTTGCTTTCTAATTACCATCAGTGCCAGCAATCTATGAAATGCTGACTGTTTGATTTGAAGAGCAGGAATGAACATGAGGAGTACTTCAGGAAATTCTGTGTTTAGTTACGTATCTTTAAATCTGTTCCTTTTGCGAATCAAAAAAATAGCACCTGATTTTTGTTTGAGCAATGTCAAAACTATTTTAGGTAATCCAGAAGGAAAAAGGAAAGACATGGTTTTCTAGGAGCCAAGTTTTTAAATTGGAGCGTTCACCTTCATTTTGGAAGAATGATTTATTTCTTCTGACATGAGGAATTTCCACTGTTGACATACTAACTAAAACTTCTAAGACTTTCTACAGTGTGCAAACAGTATCCCTCTTTTGTACTGGCTTTATTTTACAGGACAAATTTCCTTTTCAAAGATTGAGAACTACAGTCAGTCTCTGGGTTACGTTTCTGAATACTTTCATTTGATTTGTACACAAGTTGGAACACAATGCAGTATAATAAAACAACAGTTCGTAAGTACAAGCGAACATTCATGTGTCGAATCCGTGAAATGAATTGTATTATGGGATCTCATTCATAACTACAGCATTCATTAGTCGGGGACCCGCTGTAATGCAAAACATACAGTTGTGATTTCTGCCTGTGAAGAATGTTTCTCATCTAGGAAGATTTGGGGTTTATTGAACATGCACACCATGCATGTAAATCTGCATTTGTACCTTTCTATGAAAGTGTGATTGTACTCAAAATTTCTTCAATTAGTTGTGGTTGCAGAAAATGGAATACTGCCAGAGAAGGGAAGGATCAGATATTTAGGCCTGAATTACAGACAGTTAGTTTAGAGTAATGGCTATTGTGACTAAGTATTATTAGAAAGGAGAAACTGCATTTTGGGATTATTTTTTATTGGAACTGGGAGCTATGTACCAATTTTACGTGAGCCAACTGAAATTGAAACTGCCTTAGCCTCTGTTGAGCTGTTACTCAGCGACACATCGGCATCATATTTGGAGAGTGCTTGTTGTTAGGCTTATGCAAATCAAGTACTGCATTTCAACAATTCTGGTACTCCATGGCTTCGAAATATTCTGTTTTCTTCTGAGATTGTGAAGCATTGTCGTCTCCAGATTCAAGATTTCCTCAGTTTCCTGACTTGACCACCTCTTGTCCAACTTCTGTAAACTTTACACTTGTGCAAAACTTTGCTGCTGATATTTGTCCTGTGCTGCATTGTGTCCACCCTCATTACAATTTGTCTCAAACATCTCTTATAGATGGTTTTGTAAGTATTTATGTAAAAAAATCCCAGAAAATGTTAGAAGCACCCAGCTGGCTGTCCAGAGATGAAAAAGAAATTTAAAAAATACATATCATTCAAGAAAAGTCATTTAAAAGCTTGAAAAAAATTAGCTTTCCCTAATGTAAATTTAGTTGAAGACCCCTATTTTCATTATCAGATACACCTTTTAATTTGAGAGTGTGCCATTGTTCAACTTTTGACAGTGCTTTTCCAGATTTTAGTGGGGTCTGTTGGGACGAATAGTATGATTGTTGTTTTTAGTGCATGGCAGTAAGCCTTTGTGGTAGCATTCTGCGTCAGAGACTTTGAGTCACCAATTAAACTAAAGACACAAGTAGATAATTTTGAACTGCACTGTAAGACCAGGGCAAGTGCATACTGCACTGTTGGAAGTATGAACTGTTGCCCTTCTCTGGGAAGTGCAGAAGATATCAAGGACGTTTGTCGTGCCTTTCGCAAATGACTTTCACTCATGCAGACCAATACAAGACTAAGTTCTAGTTTATTCAAGCAAATAAATAACATAAGCACTTAGACATTGAACAGGATACTACCTGCTGTTAAGATAGAAAGTGATCAGTCTTGGCTTTGCCATTCCTATTCCATCATTGGGTCCCTGACTATTCCACAAGTATTGGTCCTAGGTTCCTGCTACCGATTTGACTTTTGGCTGCAGGTTAATTCTGATCTCTAAGATTCACCCCTGTGCTTACTCATTTTCAGCTGACTCATTCCTGTGTGCTTCTGTTGCTGTAACCATCCAGATGTTTCCAACTTTAATTCCTGCTTCCATTGCTTTGCGATTTCCCCATGCTGAAGTTTATGCAGTTTCAGGGCATTCCATTCTTAGAGCCCGGTTGCTGCTTTTTGCAGGCTCAACACGCTTCACAAGTGTTGACCATTTTAACCATAGTTGTTCTTTTGCTCAAATTGTTCAAGTTCATAAGTTTTCCACTGCTCTTCCCAACAATTTATTTGTCAATATTCATAGTACAAGTGCTCATTCAGCCGTTTATCACCATATTGTGTGCATGAAGTTGCCGTGTGAAAATTGGTTGTCATATTTTGTATTATTACAAGAGTGACAGTTTGGCTGCAAAGTGCCTTGGGACATCCTGAGATTTTGAACGTCACAATACAGACTCCAGTTCAGTTTGTTTCTCGCTGAGTCATTATTCACATATTGCTCCTTTCCTACATTGACTTCCAGTTCCTCAACTTCTTCAGTTTATAAATTGCATTATTTTGTTGAAGGTCCTCAATGACCTTTCACCTCCTGACCTCCACACCCATTCTAGAATTGTTTATTTGAACTCTTGATGTCTCATGCATTTCTCCTTTATCTCCAATGGGAGCCTTAGCTTCAGACGGCTCAGTTCAATACTCTGAAATTCCGTTGCCAAACTTTCCTGTACTGTCTACTCCTGCTTTAACAACATTCTTAAAGCCTAGGAACAAAACAGAAGTTGGTGGTAAAGCTCAGCAGGTCTGGCAGCATCTGTGACGAAAAAAATCAGAGTTAATGTTCCGGGTCCAGTGACCCCGCCTCAGAAAACCTACCTGTTTGACCCAAGATTTTGGGCCCTGTGATAACTCAGGATGCTCGATTGGAAAGGAACATCATTCATTGTTGAACACCAAAATAGAACCAGCACTCATGGCATAAATTGGCTAATCCCAACCCAGGCCAAACCCTTCACTGAGTCTTCTTCTTGTTCTTTTTCATTTTTTTAATACCCAGAAGTCCTATTGCGCACAACTTAGTGACTTTCCCACCACCAAAACACCCTTTTTTTTTTGTTTCTTTTAAACCACTAGCCACCACCAATAAAACACTCATGTAGCTAATGCTTACAAGCAAAGCCCATTATGGGCAATACGAACAATCAAAGGTGACATGGGGAGTGGGGAAAGTGGCAAGGGACCTGCGTCTGCATTTTTAAATACTATTTTCTAATCAATGTGTTCAGAGATGTTATTGCACACCTCTGGAACAGGTGGGATTTCCATTCAGGACTCTAGACCAGGGATAGGGACACAACTATTATGCCGCAAAAGCCCTTCAACTGAGTCTGCTTTATCTTTTTTCCATACTCTGAAGAACTATCACACATTACTGAGGGACTTTCCTACCACCATAATCACCATTCCTTTTATTTTTCGCTTTTTTTTTCTTTTAACCACCACCAGTAATGACCCATTTACCCAGTTAAATATTTACATGCAAAGCCCATTATGGACAATGCAAACCATCGATAGTCAAGGGGAGGTAGGGAGAGAGGGAAGGGGCAAATAAGTCTGCTTTTTATTTAATCAACCTGTCCAATGATGTAATTGTTATAATAATTTCTGGAGTAGGTGGGACTTGAACCCAAGCCTGGTTTAGAGGTAGACACACTGCTACTGCAGCAGGAGAACCCAATAGCCTGCTTTACTAATTTTTTTTATTTAGCCTATTTTTCTGATCAACCTGTTCAGAGATGTTGTGACACCTCTGGAGCAGGTGGGACTCAAACCGGTGTCACTTAGTCCAGGGGCAGGGGCACTGCCACTGCACCACACCGCTGCTTTATTTCCTTTTCCCCATTGACCTATTTTCCTCATTAACATGTTCAGAGATGTTATTACACACCTCTGGAGCAGGTGGGACTTGTACGCGGGCCTCCCGGCCCAGGTGTAGGGTCAGTACCAATGCACCACAGAGAGCCCAACCGTTGCTTTATTTTTTTTAAATAAAGACACTGTTGTGAATAGACTTTATTATTTGTATTTTTCCACCACCAGGAAAACACCCATGTGGCCAATTGTGCATTAACAAGCCATGCCTGTTAAGGGCAGTGCTGACATCAAAAAAAGTGAGGGGTGTGTTGGGGGTTGGGGGGGAACGGGGTGGTGGGGGTGGTGAGATGGTGGGGTAGTAGGGAGAGACAGAGGGGACAAGACCAAAATGGAGTTGAGAGGGAAATAAAACAGTCTGTCCCCCATGTTGGCCACCACTTTTAAAGGCATTTGGAGCATTGGTAGACACAACATGCTCCCTTTCCAGTGACACACAGGCTCAAACATAACTGCAGAAGAGGGGCAGGCAATTGGCAGGGATGGCCCTCTCCACTGTCTGGACCTGTTTACTTCCAACCAGGCCAAGCCCAGGAGCAGACCCATGAGGAGGTCCTCCAATTTGCCCATACCCGTCTGCACTGGGTGCTCAATGATCAGGAGCGTGGAGCCAAAGTGCAGCCAAAAACGCAACGAAAACGTCTTCATATAATGAAAAAGAGAGTGCAAATGTCTACATCTAATTTATTCATGGACCGTAGACTCCACAGTGCCACAAAATAAACAGTTGTTCTGGGAGTCTGTGAACCACTGCAACCTGCAGTTATAAGGGACTGCTATGTGCATCACTCCACCCCAGATCCTGATGGAAAGAAGGAAAACTCCCACAAAGGCAGCCTTCCGCTGGGGATCGCTGCTGCTAATTGTGCTAAGACATGTCCGGACAGCAGACGTAAGATTCGAGGTCAATTGTGTGTAGCAGCAGCTTGTACACAACAAAAAATTGGTGTTTTGTGAGGGGAAAAGAGCTTAACACATATCCAGGAGGCAGCTCAGGTCATGGGGTACAGGATCCTGAGGAAGGTTTAGGACCTTGGGGCTAATGTGAAATTCCATCTGAGCAAGGGTGACTGCTGCTTTTTACCCATGGCTGTGATAAGTTTTTTTTTTACAGCGACTCAGTAAAAAGACTCCATTGTGTAGAAACTTGGATGTTTTCCTGGTGGTGGAAAAACGAACAACTATGTGGCAATTAAACAATAACAAGCAAAGCCTATTAAAGGCAATGCTATCGTTAAATTGTGGAAGTGTGGTTAGGGAGGGAAGGAGGGGATTAGATCAAAATTAAGTTGGAGGGGGAAATAAAGTCTTCCGTCCCTCGTGGCACCACCTCTCCCCAAAGGTGTAGAGCACTGGTGGACACTGGATGCTCCCTCTCCAGTGTCTGCTCAAACATAACCACGGAAGAAGGGCAGACAATCGGCAGGGATGGCCCTATCTGGACCTGTTCATTGACAGCCTGGAGGAGCAGACCCACAAGGAAATCGACTGCTCACATTGCACTCTTCCGCACTAGGTGCCCAAAGATCAGGATAGTGGGGCTAGGTACAGTCTGAACAACAATAACGGTTCTTCACAAGTCTAAAACATGAGTGCAAATAACCGCAACCAATGCATGCATGGTCCACGGACTCCACAGCGCTGCAAAACAAACAGTTGTGCTGGGAATCCGTGAAGCGCTGCAGTCTGCTGTTATAAGGGACTGCAGTCCCTGGGTCTCCACCCAGATGCCAATTTAATAGAGGGAGGACTCCTGCATAGAGAGTCCATTGGGGTTCCCTGCTGCCCGGTAACAAAAAAGCACGCCAACGTGTGTCCGGACGGCAGGGTGGAAGTGTCAGTAGATGGTTTGCAGCATTAGCCTGTACAAAAACCACTGTCTTGCAAGGTGAGAAAACAGACAACGCGTTCGAGAGGTGGCTCAGGTTCCAGAAGGAGTTCAGGACCTTGGAGTCAATGTGAAATTCTGTCCAAGCAGCAGTAACTGCTGTTTTGTAAAGGATTCAGGTGCTGAATTCCATCTGGTTAGGCAATTGCCTGTTAGCAAGGGAACTTGTACTCAACAAGCTCCAAATATTGGTGATTCCTTATTGATCTGGCACAGTTTATTACATTTTTTCCCCCTTCTCCAGGTCTGAGGGCTCCCCATTGCTCCTGTGATGATGGAACCTCTTGTGTCGCTTTGCCCTTGGCTCCATTCCTGTTGCTTCCTGGGTCTGGTTGGGAGGGGGCATATAAGTAAGCAATGTCTCTTCTGTGAACACTGTTGAAGAAGCACTGCAGAATGCACATCCTTGATGGCGATCTCCAGCTAAGTTTCTGCCACCTCTGTCTCCATCTCCAAGCCTGAATAGTTGTAGTCCTCAGGACAGGCTTTCGAATTTTTAGTGGACAGAGTTTCCTGTTGGCCGATTGGTGTGCAAGAGGCTATAAGAAGGCATGACCTTCAAAACAGTTGCCTCTGTAGAGGGTCCCCCCTCACAGAGGTGGTCTACGGTTTTTTTTTACTTTTGCAGTTGTCTCCCCGTTTTAACCATGTACGATACCAGTCTGATTTTTGTTTAAAAGGGTAACTCCTGGAATCTATGGAGAGCTATCGCTGAAGGGAAGCAGACTCTATCTTCTGGTTTCAAGCCTTTATTTGGCCTGTGCGCACCTGTGGCCACTTTTTTGGGGCTTCTTGTTTTTATTCAACCATATAGAATCATTTGAATCCCTCCAGTGTGGAAAGAGTCCATGACTTGCTGCCCAAATTTGGGGAAGTCAGGCTAAGCCTAATCCAAAGGCTTTGGCCCATCAATAGTTCTGCTGGGCCTACTGCTGACATCATATGTCCTATAGTTGAAAAGGGAACCTGCAACCTTTTGTTTCCAAAGAATATGCAATTTGTTTTCTCATGCTGCATTTGAATACCTGGACCACCTGTTCAGCCAGACCATTTGAGGATGGGTGGTAGAGTGCAGTGCAGATGTGCCTTCCTCAGTTTGTCTTCATAAAGGTCTGAAATTCCCTGCTGGTAAATGGGGTCGCATTATCTGTTACAAGGACTTTAGGTATACCACAAGTAAAGGGTCGGTGGAGGTTTTATATGGTTTTATTAGAGCTAGTAAAGGCTATTCAATGGAGCTCAGTCCATTTCAAATGGACGTCAATAATAATGAGGAACCTAGAGTCCATAAATGGCCTTATGAAAATCTATGTGAACTTGCACCCAGGATTTCCCCGGCCATTCCCATTGGTGTAGTGAAACTGCTGGTGGGGCTTTCTGGTTTTCCTGGCAAGTTTTGCATTTCTTCACCAGATTTTTGATTCCTCGTTCATGCCAGGCATCACATGTGCACCACCTTGCAAACATTTACATTTTAGAAATTCCTGGATGGTCATTGTATGAGTTTTGGAGGATTAGTCGCAAGCCTGGAAGCAGGCCAACCACCCACGCTCTCCAAAATAGCACCTTCTATGTCAACCCCCTGATATTTTGAGATAGAGGGTTTCAAATGTTCCATCGGACATCCTTGTGTTCCACCACTTAGGATGATATCTTGTAGCTTTGCCCCAATGTAGGGTCCTTCTGGGTCCAAGCCTTGATTTGCTTAGCAGATACAGGTAGAGTGTCCATGAATTTCAAAGTCATGATGACTTCATTCACCTTTTTGGAGGTAACCGTAGGCTAGTGGGAAGCGGTAGGCAGTTCAAGGCATCCATATTGGACATATGTCTCCCTGGATGACATTCCAAGAAATATTCATAGACACCTAATAAAAAGGCCCAACATTGTTTCACAGCTGATGCAGTTGGAAGATGCACCTGGTCTTTGTTGAAGATGCCCAACAGAGATTTGTGATCAGTTATTATGGTGAAATGTCAACTGTAGACATAGTGTGGAATTTTTTTTCACCCTGTATACCTTGGCCAAACCTCCTCTTTCGATCTGGGTATACTTCGTTTCTGCCTCCACCAGGGTTTACAATGCATACGTGATAAGGTGTTCTTTCCTGTGATCCCAACGGTGTGATAATAACATCCCTATCTGTTAGTGGGAGCGTTGCAGGTTACAGTGGGCTAATTTCAGACCTTTATGAAGACAAACTGAGGAAGGCACATCTGCACTGCACTCTACCACCCATCCTCAAATGGTCTGGCTGAACAGGTGGTCCAGGTATTCAAATGCAGCATGAGAAAACAAATTGCATATTCTTTGGAAACAAAAGGTTGCAGGTTCCCTTTTCAACTATAGGACATATGATGTCAGCAGTAGGCCCAGCAGAACTATTGATGGGCCAAAGCCTTTGGATTAGGCTTAGCCTGACTTCCCCAAATTTGGGCAGCAAGTCATGGACTCTTTCCACACTGGAGGGATTCAAATGATTCTATATGGTTGAATAAGGTTGTAATGGGCTAATATATTTGTTAATAGTGGCAGTTGTTTGCTGTTTGTAAAAGGTTTCTCTTGTGGCATTTGCCATGACCATTTCAGATTTCTTGTAATGTAGAACATGGACGAGTGCTAGCAGGGTTGCCAGGTTAAGTATAAATTTCCCATAGTAATTTGAGACCTAGGAAAGGCTTCAACTCCTTTGTTTCTTGGAATCAGAGCTGTTTTTATCGCCTTCATCTTCTCTTCGACAGGGTATAATCCGTCCTTGGCAACCCTATAACCCGTCCTTGTCAATCCTATAACCAAGATATGTTACCCTATTTACCGGGCGAACATGTTTTTCTGTTTTTAGTCAGAAGCCAACCACAAATCCTCCTCCAAACTCACCAAGTCTTTCTTCGCAGTAGCTCCTGAGATTAAAGCATCATTCAAATAGACTGCCACTCTGGTCACGTCTTGTAGGATGTTCCCCATCACCCTTTGAAAAATGGCACAAGCCAAAGACACCCCAAAAGGCAAATGAGTCTACTTAGTCCTTTGTAAGTATTTAGCGGCATACTTCCTGGATGACCCCTCAAGCTCCAGTTGGAGGTTGATGTTGCTCATATTCAATTTGGATAATAGGTGACCCCCAACCAGCTTTGCATTCAAATCTTCTATGCATGACATATAATGTCTGTCTAAGTGGGAAGCTCTGCTGTCCGTCAGTTTATAATCCCCACAGAAACTGACCGAGTTGTCATATTTTAAAACTGGGACTGCTGTGGGGCCCATTTAGCAAATTGTCCTGAGCATATGTTGCCAAGTTACTCTAGATGTTCCCATTTACTTATGCTAGTAGGCCATATGTGACTAGCTGTGCCTTGAAGTGTTTAGGTTGGGTGTCTGGGCCTGCATAAATCTTGGCCACGGCCCCTTTTATATTCCTGAGGTCCTTTTGCAACATTTCAGGTTATTTCTGAGTGATTTCATATCGATTGCCAGTACTTATTTTGAAGATCTGTTACCAATCCAGGTGGATATTCTGCAGTCAGTCCCTTCCCAAAAGGTTGGAACCTGGCCTTCGCTCCACTTTTAAGGGCGGTTGGACTGTCTGTTCCCATGTGTAACGGGAATCACAGTGGTCCTAGTCATGCGTAAGGCCTCCCCAGTGTTTGGCCAATCTAGCCTTGCTGTCTTGCAGACTTAAAGGCAAGATGTCCCATCAAAGTTTCCTAAATGTTTGCTCCCCATCAATATATACAGCTGTGTCTACCTCCATGTCTAGAAGGTGTACATTTACCTGAAATTTTAATTTAATTGGGACCACTTCAGGAACAGTGATGCAATTTAGCTGTATTGACTTCCTGTCCCTGGGTTTATTTGCAAAGCCATGTCCTGAAGTGGTTTTGCTTTTGGCCTGTGTGGTACTTGTTTCGCTTGTTTTGGTAGCCTTTTCTGGGCAAACTCTGACCACAAGTGCAGCATGGATGTTCTTGCTTCTCGCTGTATTGTGGAGAAACTTCCCACCCTGTTCTGGAACCTTGTGGCCTCCGATTCTAATCACCATTCCTTGGCAACAAACAGGAGCAGCAAGTTTTATCCACTGGGGTCTTGGCTGTGTGGCATGGGCGTTGTCAAAAGTTGAGGATGATACCGTCTAAGTTCCCCAGCCCCTTCTACTCTGCTTTCACATGAAAGGGTTAGTTCTGTGGCTTTGTTGATTTCCGGATCTGGTTCACTCAGCAGCTTCTTTTGGGTTGCACTATTATTTCTTCCACAAACTGAGTGATCCCTTACCCTTTCCTGAAATGCTAACCTGTACTGCAGTGTTCCACCAATGCCGCAGTCTCGTCAAGAATTTACTGACTGGTTCCCCAGGAAGTCTATGTGCTGTGTTAAATCTGTGGTGCAGTAGTGTAACAGTTGACTTGAGATTGTCGTGGTCTGCTGCCATATCTATCAGCTCATGAAAGATTTTGACTGTGGGACTACAGGGTATGTTAAACTTCAAATGATGCTAAAAGTTGGAGCCCCACAAACGGTTAGGAGGATGAGCTTTTGCCTGTGGTTGTCTTCTATCCTGTTTGCTTGAAAAGAAGTGTTTTTATTTCTGTGTACTAGAGCCAGTCCTCCACACCTGCATCATAAGGTTCCAGTTTCCCAAAAGTAGCACTTTCAGTATTTCCCCATCACGGTCCTAACGAGCTTGTTGAGAAGCAAGGCTGTCTGAAACTTACCTTGGCTCTCGCCACCGATATAATAACTCAGGAAAACCGACTGTAAAGGAACATCGCTTGTTGTTGAACACCAAAATAGAGCCACTACTCATGGTATACAGCCCAGGATGGACAGTTCTGCAGACCCACCCATGGGGCAAACTCTGACCTCAAACGCAACATGGATGTTCTTGCTCTTTACTGTATTATGGAGAAACTTCCCATCCTGTTCTGGAACCTCGTGGCTTCAGATTTCAATCACCATCATTGGGTCTGCTTTTATTTTTATTAAATCAACCTGTTCAGTGATGTTATGATACACCTCTGCAGCAGGTGGGACTTGAACCCAGGCCTCCTCATTCAGAGGTAGGGATACTACCATTGCACCACAGGAACCCTCCCTTGACCTGCTTTATTTTTCTAAGTAACCTATTCGGAGATGTTATTACACACTTCTGGAGCAGGTGGAACTTGAACCTCAGGCCTCCCGGCTCGGAGGTAGAGACATCACCACTGCACCAGAAGAGCCCTTTGGGTCCACTTTTGTTTTATTTTATGTCCAGAAATGCTGTAAACGCAATAGAATGGCTTCCCACCATCACATCACTAACTTTTGCTTTGTTCTTGTCTATTAACCGCCACCAATAAATTATCTGGGTGGCCAGTTAAATATTTACACGCAAAGCTCATTACAGGCAATTTGGATCTGCATCTTTTCATTTTTTTGAACATAGGCCTCCAGGCTCAGAGGTAGGGATACTACCACTGCACCACAAAAGCCTTACTGGTTCTGTTTTTTTTTTGCTTTTTTTTAACATCGGGAATTGTTATAGTATACAACCAAATGGCTTTCCCACCACCTAATCACTGACTTTATTTTTGTTCTTAAACTATTAACCACCACTAGATTGGGTCTGCCATTTTTTATTTTTTAATCAACCTGTTCAGAGATGTCATGACGCACCTCTGGAGCAGGTCGGCCATGAACACAGTTTTCCTAGTTCAGATGTAGCGATGCTACCTTACGCCACGAATCCACTGGGTCTGCTTTTTTTGTTTTGCCCAATCAACCCATTAAGAGATTATTACACACTCCTGAAGCAGGTGCGACTTGAGCCTGGGTTCCCTGGCTGAGAGACTGGGACAGTGCTACTGCATCGCAAGGGCCCTTGTGAGTCAGCTGCTTTTTATATACTCAAGTGATATTTCCCACAACTGAGCAACTTTTCCACCACCAAAATCACCGTGACTTTGTTTTTTTGTGAATTACTAACTGCCTGTGTAGTCCATTGAATATTTACAAACAAAACCCATTATGGGCAATGCAAGCCATCGAAATTGAGGGAGAGAGGGAAGGGCAAATGGATATGCTTTTTTAATCAACCTGTGTAGAGATGTAATTACTATATTACTGGAGTAGGTGGGACTTTGAACTCTGGCATCCTTGTTCAGAGGTTAAGACACTACCGTTGCACCATGTGAGCCCTGTGAGTCGTTTTTCTTTGCATCAAGACTAGGTGTTACTGTAGATGTATCTAATCAAACTGTTCAGAGATGTTATGACGCACTTCTGGAGCATGTGGGACTTGAACCTGGGCCTTCTGGCTCAGGGGTAGACACTCATGGTAGTGCCACAAGAGCTGTGGATCTGCTTTGTATCTTTTGTGTCCAAAATATTCCTGTTTACATTCGCATGCAAAGTTTCACCTTTTCCCTTGTGTTGTGAAGGGTAGAGTACTTGTGGATTGGGAGGTAGGGGGTTAGAATGTGGTGTTTGTAAAATGCTAGAGGGGTAGGGGGGAAGAGATCAAGTGCTTTTTCTGTGCTTAAAGATTTAAAATTGATTGCTGTGAGCAGCAGCTTGACAGTTTGCAAGTACACCCGAATTGAAAAGCTGTACAGGGCGTTCTGCTATAATGCGATAGTTGCTTTCCTGCTCATCATCACATTAAAGAAAATCGGGCTATCAAAATAACCTCCATGGGATTATAGGAAAAGTGGGGTTAGGGGCAGCCCACCAAAAAAAACACTCAAAAGCCTAACACACAGGATAGCACAGTTTGAATAAATGTTTAATTCATATCTGATAATGAAGTAAAATAAATTTAACACCTTATCTTGAAAAAATGTCAAGGTGACTTGATGGGGGAAGGAGATCTTGAGGTTGCTCCCTTGTTCATGCAGGGGCTGAAAGTTGTCGCCGTTGCTGTCGAGGTTGTCATCGTCATCATCATCATCACCATCACCACCACCTTCAGGTGCAGTTGTGGTTGCAAAGTAAGGATGAAAAATAGTCAATCCACAAGTGGATGGCTGTGGTTCATTATCTTCTGACTGTTTCTTGGGGGTTGGCTTAAAAAAGACATCCAGATTTTGCTGCTTTGCTGTTTTTCTTCTTTTATGTAGAAGCTGTTCAGAGGGTGCCAAATAAGATCTTATTCCATGAACTGCAACCCTGCTACGTTCTGCATTGCAATTGTTGTTCTCTAAGAGCTGCACTGCTTCTCATTCCCACAGGATAGATAACAAAACAGAAGTGGAAAGCTCTTGTGGCGCTGTGTCCTGCTTGCACTTCCCCCTCATGACAAGTTGTTGTGGATCAGCTGTAGAGAGGTCTTCGCAGTGGGACTCAAGCAGCTGTTCAATATCCTCACTCTCTACTTCTTCAAATTCAACATGCTTTACAAGATCAACACAATGTTTTTTGATTCTTAGGAGCTCCTCTAATGGATCAAAGGGTTTAAAATCTTGGGGAAAAAAGATCTAGGCCTCCAATTGCGTTCTTGATGTTAAAGCTCTTCCAAAATTGAAGAACAGTGTCCTTATCCCCCTCAGTGGCTGCAGTCAGCCTCTTAAATGTGAGCCTTAAATAATAAGCTTTAAAAGCTGCTATTGCACCTTGGTCCATGGGTTGAAGGAGAGAGGTTGTGTTTGGGGTTAGCAATCGCACTTAACTTTCTGAAAACATCAAACCAGTGATGGGAGGATGGCTTGGTGCATTATCCAGGATGAGGAGAAACTTGAAATACAAATTTTTTTCATGTGGTACTTTCTTAAAACATCTTCCAGAACATCAACAATAAGGTCAGAAAAAAAATTGCCTTGCCATCCAACCTCTTTTGCTTGACCTAAAATAGATGCCTAGAGTGGACTTAAGGTAACCTTTTCAAGGCTCGTGGGTTGGCAGAGTAGTACGCAACCACAGGCTGAAGCTTTAAGTCTCCACTGGCATTGGCTCCCAGCAGCACAGTCATGCAATCCTTTGTCACCTTAATGCCTGGAGTGTGTGCTTCATTCTTGGAAATGTAGGTTCTTGATGACATTCTCTTCCAGTATAAACCTGTCTCTGCTAAATTGAAAATTTGATCTAAGCTGTAACCTTCTTTGTCACTTAATTCTGTACTATGGGAGGAAATGCCATTGCATGCTCCTCATCTGCACTGGCAACGTCACATAACTTTACGTTATGAAAAGTATACTGGTTTGTAAAACCAGCAAACCAACCATTGCTAGCACTAAAGGCATGCACATCTGCAGGATTTTCAGCTTTTTTTGTTACATCTTCATAAGTTGATAAGGCTTTCTGTTTTATGGTGAGAAGGGTGGTCCCAGATTGCTGTTTCATGTGATCTTCTATCCACATGTGGTGTCAAGACGTACTCCTCCGCGCTCAGATGGAATTGCGTAATAGCCAACACAAGGTTCAAGTTTTAGAAATAGTGTTCCCCTGTTTGTCGGTCACGTTGCTGGAACGCATGTGAAAGCAGACCCCCCCCCGTACAGTTAGCAGGCCAACAAGCAATTTTTACCAACAGAACAGGCTTTTGCATTTAGGCAATAAATTTGAACCAGGCACTTCGACCCCAAAATCCAATTAAATTTAAACCTGATGGTTTTGACAACAGAAGACTACTTCTATTTTAAGAAATATTGATATATCATCAAGGGTATTAAAAGAAGAGGCAGTTGCGAAAAGCCCCAGAGCTAGCAGCCCTCAGCTCTCAAGAGAGAATTGCTGGCTGTCTCAGTCTCCTCTATGTCTTCGAGAAAGCACTATCTAAATAGCAACAGTACCAACAGCACAATGAGTTAATATTCCTGACAGAAGAGGCACAGGACATTCTGGAAGACATGTAACTTGCCTGTAATTTTGAGAGACTAAATTCTGTATTTTTTATATAAGTGGGACTTATATTTATTGGAACAGCATGCCATTAAAATCTTGCTTTATTATAGTTAGTGGTTGGAAGGGATTTATTCTGTTTCTTTAATAGTTTAGTTAATTTGTTCACTGTTAGATAAATAAATTGTTACTTGTTGATTTTAGAGTGAGTGTCAGGGATTTATTTTATGTAACCACTAGAAGTTGCTTAAAAGCTGGTTACACCACTTCTCACACTCCTTTTACAAATTCTGGGTGAGGTGCTCCTCTTTGGGTGTTTTGGTTTTAGTTCTCAGATGGGCCCCGACCTCTGCTTTATAACACTTGGCAGTTCTTTGTCACTTTGCAAAGAGATTATGAATTCTTATATGTATACCAAATTCAAAATTTCTTCTAAGAATGAGTAAGATTTTATTTATGGCCATTGGTCTAATATTATAATCCATTCGGAAAACTTCCACAACATTTTCTACAGACTATAATCCTAATTGCATCTTGGATAAACTGAATAATTGTATTAAAGCTGACGACAAATGGAAGGTATAAGTTAGCATTTGATATGCGATAACATTTACAGTGTGTCAAACCACTACAAAACAGTATAATAAGAACAAAAATAAATAGCTTCAACCTAGACATTGTTGATAGCATGAGACACATCTTCATCAATCTTGTAAAACATTCCTTGCTAATGGCTGTGTACTTCGGCCAAAATTGGAACAACTGTGCCACAGGCTATCCAATATATTAACAGCCAGCATCCGATGCTCCTCTCCAGGATGTATGCTGTCTCATCAGGACAGATCCACAGAGGTGGAGTACAGTGGAATCTGAAGAGCATGTTCCTGGCAATCCTCAACAGTCTAAGCCCCATGACGCCTGATGGTGCAAGGTCAATGTTGGGATAGAGTACTCCTGCTCTTCTCCAGCATATTTGATACCACAAGTAAGAAGCATCAAAGGGAATAATGGTACACAATGGATGGGAAATCCTAAGAGTCCTTTACCAAGCATGGTTTAGAAACATCCTTATTGATCGAGTCCTAAAGGACATAATTGCCAAATTGGCACAATCACAGGTGCTGAGAGAGCTAGCAGAAGAAAATAAGTCTACTTGGCTCCTTCCTCACTAATCTTCCCATTGTTAATGTGTTAATCCAACTCAAAAATAGACACCCACAAAGCATGGTGGACAGAATTGTATTCCACTACAAATTTTAATCTGGCATATTCTCCATTCCGTAATTAATATCTATACAGGTGACCAAACTGATTGAGGAGTTTGGAGAAGAGCATGGCAGGAGCAGCACCAGATCTGTCTGAGAATGAGGTACAATACAGTGACGTTAAAACACAGGACTACATACTTGCTAATCGGTGGAATTAACGTGTCAGTTCCAAGCTAAGCAATCCAACAGATCAGATCAGGGTTTTGCTGTTCTGCTGCATCTGGTTGTGAAGGTAGTGGACAAACTAATCTTTTAGCACTATGACACCTGGCATGAGTCAAGAGGAATGTTTCCATTCTTGTATTGGGCTGCGCCGTTATGGAGCGCACAAGTCAATCTGAACCATCTTCATCCGGAAGCCTTGGAGACAATGTTCACTAGCCTTCTCCTACAGTCCCCATCATCATGGATGACAATCTGTGCTGTCAATTCATTCTTCCTGTAACAAGAAATGGCTTAGGTCATTAGATACTCTGGATCATGACAGCATCGTGGCTGTAGTGCTGAAGAACTGTAATCCAGAACAAGCTACATTTCAGACCAAGGTGTTCCATTATAGCTACAACACTGTCAGCTACTGAACAATGTGGAAAATCATCTGGGTATGATCTGTTCACAAAAAGCAGGTCAAATCCAATTCAGTCAATTACTGGTCCATCTATCTACTCTTAATCAGCAACCTGATGCAAGGCGCTGTCAACAGTGCTGTTACATTGCACTTAACTTCCTAATAATCCAGTCATTGCTCAAGCATTGACAAAAGAGCTGAAATCCAGCTGTGAGGAAAGGCAGAATTTGATGTGTTGCATTCAGTCCTTGTGAAACTGAAGTTAATGGAAAGGGGAGGAAGGTCTCTGTGTTTGGTGTCAGGCTTGGCACAAAAGAAGATGGTGCTTGTTTCGGGGCAGTCATCTTGGTCTCAGGATATTGGTGCATGACTTCCTCAGCATTATTTTTGACCCAAAAATTTTTAGCTTCAGCTATCGCTTTCTCTCCAACAAAAATGAGTGTATCCACTGACTGTTCATATCTTGCAATTTCTTGATTAATGGAACAATCTGTGCACACGTGCAGCAGGACCTGAACAATTCTGGACTTAAACTGATATCATGCACATCTCATAAGACTTAGGCAGTGACCATTTCCAACAAGAGAGAGCCTAACCATATTTACTGGCATTGCCATTAATGAATCTGCCCCATTAAAATCCTGAGGTCACCATTGATCAGAAATCTAACTAGACACACCAGATGAATTCTGTGGGTGCAAAAACAATTTATAGATTAGAATGGTGTGCAATGAGTAACTTGGCTCCTGACTGTCCAAAGCCTATAAGACAGAAACCTGTCCATCACCTGTAAGACAGAAGCCAGAAATGTGATGGAGTGACCTGTGCTTATCTAGATGAATGCAGCTCTAACAAAACTCCCGAGGCTTCTTCTCACCCAGGGCAAAGTATGCATGTGTTAACACCCTCTCCAGGTTCCTCTGGCTGGAATGCATAAAATGTACAAGATACAGTGCAACTCACCAAGGTTTCTAAACTTATGACTTATATATGTTAAAATCAAAAAGGGCAGCAGGCACATCGCCAACATCACATTCCCCTAATAGTCACCCACTATTGTGAACTTCTATAGTTTTTCATTGTTACTTCATTGACCAACTTGGCAAGTAGCATTGTGGGCATACCTTTACTACAAGAGCTCTGTTATATATTAGTTCAAGAAGGCAAGTCACCACTACATCTTCGAGACAAATAGCATGGGCGGTATATGCTTGCTTTGCCAACTACATCTAAACCCTGTGAATGAAAAACAATTAAACTTAAGATATGCATAACTGTAGCTCCTGGATAACAACGTCTGACTTCTTAAATGTTAGTTCAATACATCTGCCTCTCAATATCACAGAGCATGTGATGAAATTGAATTTGTTCATGTGCTATTGATTTTTGAAACAGCACAGCCTGTTTACAATTTTCACTGATATCACTTCAAAATGAAAGATTGTGCTTCAGTAAAAAGAGCAAACCTGGAATGTGCATCTTTGTAAGCCTAAGAACAGGTTTTTCTTCTGGCATGTAAGCAGTTGTATTTTCTGTTTATTGGTTACAATTTTGAAAATTGAAAGGCAAACCTTTTAAATGGCAATTCTGCAAAGATTGCAGAGTTGCACTGAGCTGTCAGGAACTAATTGCAGAAGTTACTTTTTTAAAAAAAAAGTTCCCTGAGAAAATGTTGCTCCAATTGTATGTTTGCAAACCGCGGTCTTTAGGTTCACCTTACAGATCCCTAAATTTCTAATTTCTCATTCTTAAATATTTAGTTTTCTATTATATTGCTGTAACTTAAAAAAAAACTTGTGTAATAATAGCCTTTTTGAAATGAAGGTGTGGTGTTTACAACTGTAATTTTTAAAAATTTCCTTGCGTTGAGATTCTGGCAAAATTGCGGCCTGTATAAGTAGCTGTTAAGAATGTTTAGTGACTTCATTCTGTCTAATCAAGCTGTGTATGATGTTACCTCTGGAGGTTGGAGTCATCATGGAATTCAGATTCTTAACTGCACGCAGTATTTCTCTTTTCAAGAAAGTTAATGGATATGACAAGTTTTATAATAGTAGCATTTATCTGGAATTTGAATGATAGTGCTGTTAGTAAGGTTTGATCAGTTCCAGACTTCACTTTCATCAATATTTATAGTACACATGTCTTTAAAGACACCAATGTAGTGTAAGTAGTTACATTAATGAAATGGTAGATAATCTCTGCGTTTCAATTTGGACCATTGAATATAAAAATAAGCATGCAGTGTAAAATTGATTTAAGACACTAGATGAGCCCCAACTGGATTTCATTGAAAGACTGATTTGCCCACAGTCGTTCCTATGGCCTCAAAATCAGAAAGTATCGTGCAAAGAGTTTTGTTGTGACTTGAAAGATAAGTCAGTTGAATTCCCTGTAGATTTTGTTCTGCTTACACAAAAGAAAAGCAATATGAGTTTTAAGTAATCCCTTAGAAAATCTAGGCCCTTTAATGATGAAGTTAATTGCTGTATTTAGTTATATTGGACCAAGCCATATTGTAATCAGTTATGATCAGTGTTCACAACATTGCAGTACTATTGCTGCTAAAGTATCAAATGAAACCAAGTTTGATTGGAAAACAGATGAGAAATGAAATGCCTTAATGCTTAATGAGTGTATCTTTTCTCTGTCTATAGATGCTCCAAATGCTGAACAGCATGATCTCTTCTGTCAGAAACTCCAGCAGTGCTGCGTGATTTTTGATTTCATGGACTCTGTTTCGGACTTAAAGGGTAAAGAGGTCAAAAGAGCAACGCTGAATGAATTGGTGGATTTCCTCACCTCAAATAGAGGTGTGCTTCTTGAACAAGCCTATCCTGAAATAGTGAAAATGGTATGTGACCTGTGCTCATAATTGGTGTCATCCACTTATTTGTTCTGGGTCATATTTCAATGAAAAGCCACTGTCTATTGGTATTCATTATGATTCTCATTCTTGTTGGACTGGACAGAGAGCTGATTAAGTACAAACCTGTAAGTGCATTTTAAACAATTTGAGATTCACTCTGAGATAATACCCACTGTAGCATTGCATTGGTATCAGAAGCAAATTTTGTAGCTCCTAAAAATATAATAAGCTCATATTTTGGCATACAGATACTTAGGTCACAGTGATAGTTGACTAAATATGAATGAGTGAATCCATATTTTTAGTAACTTTTAAGAATTTTACAAGTGAGCAATTGGTAGATCAGGATTTCCTTCACCTGATTGTAGGAGGGTAATAGAGGTGATAGTGGGTGAAGTAGCTTCATAAACATGTAGAGGTGGCTTCAGATCAAAGTAAGAAAGTATTGTTCTGAGTTAACCTAAACAGGGCAGCAGCTAGCATTGCTTACAAATGGTGTGAGCTTTATTTTTGCACGTGTACTCTTTGTGCCATCTAGATGTGGATTTTGTACAAGTTGCAGTTTTACAGGTCACATTTCTGCTTCTATGAGATACAAGCTTCAACACAAATAGTGGACACTTGCGGTGTTGCCAGATCCGGCGGGGCCACATAAAGCACGATAGATTCCTGTTTTTCTCTGTTAAAACTGTTCATTATAACTTCCAACTACTTTTTGCTACAACAAATCAGCTTTCTAATTCCCTATAATTCTAACAGACTCCTCCACCTTCATCTCCAACAAATCTGAGGATCAAAACAGCAAGAGCTGGAGAAACTCAGAAGTTTGGGAGCATTTGTGGAGAGAAAATCTTTGTATCCACTTTAGACACAGGAGATGTTCCAGAAGATTAGCGAGTGGTTAATGGTGTCCCTTTGTTTAAGAAGGATAACAGGGATAGTCTGAGAAATTACAGACCAGTGAGCCTTAGGTCAATGAAGTGTACGTTATTGGAGAAGATTCTTAGGGATGTGATTTACTCACATTTGGAAAATATGAACTTATTAGTGATATGCAGCGTGGCTTTGTGTGTCGGGGGGTGGTGGTGTTGGGTGTCATGTCTCAAACTGGATTGAGGTTTTTGGGGAAGTAACAAAGATCGCTGAGGGCAGGGTGGTGGATGTTGTCTACATGGACTTTACCAAGGCCTTTGACAAGATCCCTCATGACAGTCTGATGCAGAAGGTGAAGTCACATGGTATCTGTGGTGAGCTCATAAGATGGATACAGAACTGACTTGCTCAAAGAGGACAGAGCGTGGAAGTGGAAGGGTGTTTTTCTAACCACAGATCTATGACCATTGGTGTCCTGCAGGATCAATGCTGCGGCCTCTGTTGTTTTCAGTTTTTTATTAAAGGATATGTATATCCTCTATATGTTGATATAATATATGTTATACAAATAAATATATGTAAATAAAATATAAATAATTTGAAGGAGCGTGCAGGTGGTCTGATTATTAAGTTTGAGGACAACACACAGATTCGGGGAACTGCGGAGTGTGAGGAGGATTGCCAGAGGATACAACAGGATAAAGATAGGCTGGAGGCTTGGGTGGCAAAATGTCAGATGGAATTTAATCCAGGCAAATGTGAGGTGATGCATTTTGGAACATCTAATGCAGGAGGGAAATATACAGTAAATACAGATCCCTTAGAAGCTTTCCCGTACAGAGGGATCTAAGCATACAGATCCACAGTTTTCTGAAAGTAGCATCTCAAGTGGATAAAGTAATCAAGAAGGTATATGGCATGCTTGTCTTCATTTGGGGCATAGTTTCAAGATTGGCAAGCCATGTTGCAGCTGTATAAAAGTTTAGTTAGACCACATTGGGAATATTGTATAGTTCTGGTCACCACACTACCAGAAGAATGTGGAGGTTTTGCAGAGGGTACAGAAAAAGGAGGTGTGGAGGGTATTAGCAATGAGGAGAGACTGGACAAACTTGGTTTGTTTTCACTTGAATGTGTGAGGCTGTGGGGTGACCTGATAGGTTGGATAGAATGGGGAGTTGGAGCCCTTTTCCCAGGGTAGAAATGTGAATTATTAGGGGATGTAGGTTTAAGGCAAAAGGGTGAGGGGCAAGTTTTTTTAAACAGAGGGTGGTAAGGATGGATATGTCATAGGCCCATCCTGGGCTGCCTCCAGTGTCACAATGACGCCACCTGCAAACTGGAGGAGCAGCACCTCATATTCTGTCTCGGGACCCTACAGCCCAATCGCCTAAGTGTGGATTTTACCAGTTTCAAAATCTCCCTATGGCCTCATCCCATAACCAACCCTACCCCTCATGCCCACCTCCTTGACCTGACACAACCTGTCCATCTTTTTTCCCACCTATCTGCCCCCCCCATCTCATGACCAAACCCCATCACACTCTACCTGCACTCACCTATCACTATCTCACCTACCTTCCTCAGTTCGACCCCTCCTCTCTCTATTTATTTCTGAGCTCCCTTCCCCCTCCCCATTTCTGAAGAAGGGTCCCAACCCAAAACGTCAACTTTGCTGCTTGGCCTGCTGTGTTCCTCTAGCTCCACACTAATTAGCATGTTTCTTTTAATTCCTTTATAAGTTTCTCCTTGTTTCTTTCATCTCAGGAAGCAGTTTATTCCAGAAAGAGTTTTTACTGATTCTTTCAATTCCTGAACAGTTAAAATTTTGAAGTTTACAGTACCAGTATTAATAGAAATTGTTCATAGCAGAGAAAGATCAGTTGTGTTAAAAGCAAAACCATATAAACAAGACACTGCGTGGGAGCAGCGGCAGGGGGAAATGAAAATGAAGGAGAGTCCAAGGCTTCAAGTTGTTGAATGTAATGTTGATTTCAGGAGCCTGTACAGTGTGTAAGTGGCAAAACTGTTTTTGTTACTCCAGTTTGGCAGCTTTATTTTTATCCCCACGGATGCTGTTAGACCTGATTTTTTTTTTCCAGCATTTTCTGTAATGTTTCAGAGCTTCAGCATTTTGTGTTTTGTTGCAAGTCTGTGGTGTTCTTTCTGACTGGGATTGAGACTATCTGTTTGGTTGCGTCTGTTGCTTTCTTCCTTTCATTGTTCCTGTAGCCCAAAGGTTATTATGCTGAGCTTGCATCTTTCTCTACTTTGACCCCTATCTTTCATTGTATCTCTGAGCTCGTTTATCTGTGAGTCTACATCCTTCTCCTTCGACCATTTTCCAATTACTGACGCACTGTTTCCTTTCTGGCCCCAGGTTGACTGAAATTGTTAAGATGCAGTCTTCTCGGGTACTCTATACTCTCAAATCTGACATCAAGGCAGCATTTGACCAAGTGTGGCTTCAAGGTATTCTTTCGAAACTCGAGTCAGTGGGAATCTGACCAGGAAACGCTCCACTGGTTAGAGTAATTCCAAGCATAAAGGAAATAATTGTAAAAACCAAAAGAACTGCAGATGCTGTAAATCAAGAACAAAAACAAAGTTGCTGGAAAAGCTCAGCAGGTCTGGCAGCATCTGTGAAGGAGAAAACAGAATTAACGTTTCGGGTCTGGTGACCCTTCCTCAGAACTAAGTAATTGTAGTTGTTGAAAGTCAACAATCACAGCCACAGGTTATCACTGCAGGAGTTCCTGAGGGTAGTGTCCTAACACCAACCATCATTGGCTGCCTTGGCTGCTTCATCAGTAGCTCCATCATCAGTTCAAAAGTGGGGTGACGTTTGCTAATAACTGCACATTGTTCACTACTATTTGAGACTCCTGTGACATTGACATAGTCTGTCCTGAAATAGCGCACAATATTCAGACTTCGTGGGAGGGAGGGGGGTTGCGATTGCAGCCATCAGGTCTGGTTTCATTTGCATCCTGACAACACAGTTGTATTTTACTGTCACCTCACTGGGCCCCTTCACTATCCAACTGCTCGGTAGACATACAGTATCAGATGACTAGAAATTACCTACAACTAAATATTAGGAAGACCCAAGCCATTGTTATTGGTTCCTGCTACAAATTCCATTTTCTGCCCGTCCCTTCCTTTGGTATCTGTTTGAGTTGAGACAGATTGTTCTCAACCTCTGTGTTACATTTGATGAGTTTCCAAACACATCTGGTTTTCGTTGATTCTATCTACTTGTATCTTTGTGACATCACCCATCTCTGCTTTTGCATCAACCCATCTGCTGTTGAACCCCTCATCATTGCTTTTATTACCCATAGTTGTGATTATTTCAAGAGTTCTGGCCAGCTCCGATTTTTCACCCTCCACACAAAATAGTTCATCACAACTCCCTGTGCTTGCTGACCTGCATTGGCTCCTGGTTGAGAAGCTGTTCAATTTTCAGACTTCATGTTCTTCCCTTCAGCTCTCTCTATGGCCTCACTCCTCTATCTCCTTGCAACCTCCTCTAGCCTTACAGTTCTTCAGTATATCCGTATGCTTCCAGTTCTGGCCTCTTGCCTTTCCCGACTTGTAATTGCTCCACTGTTGACGGTGACACCTTAGCTCCCAAGAGCATGAACTGTACCTGGGAAAACTATGACTGTGGACCACATCAGGCCCTTAGGAGCTTCCACATTTTCCCACTGTTGCAGCAGGGGAAGTATGCAGTGGCAAATGAAGTGTGTGCAATCTGCAGGTGCTCGGTGCTCCTGGTGTCGAACATTTGAGCACTAGCAGCTGTAAAAGTAAAATGCAAAACCTCGAGAGCACCAAGACCAATAAATGTAATTGCAAGTAAATTGGAGTTGGTCAATGATCGGAGACCCATGCAAGCTTTTGTTCAGTCGTGTGTGCAGCTGTCGCATTTAAGACACGAGACATAGGGCAGCACAAGGCAATTGTGCACTTATGATTAGTTATTAGACTCCTTCAGTTTTGATTTATTTTTGGTTTTTGCAAGTATATAAACTAATTTCAAAACTTCAATGTATCAAATCAACTCATACAGTTTCAGTACTCCATTTTTCTCATTTGCTCACTGAAGGGTTTGCTTCTTGTTGAGACCTGGTGGCACGAGTGCTGGTAGTCGAGGATTTGAATCTGGGTCATTGAGATCTGCATTGGCACATTTATCTAGTGCATTAAAGTGTACCTTCACCCAGTAGAATGATTGTCTTTATAGAAAGAACCTTGCATCTATCTAAATGCCCTGTCAACTTTTTGTATCGTTCATTCCTATACTGAAATTTGTAATGGTACCTGGGATATGGAACTTCCGCTAAAAGAGCAGACTCCGCATTGTATATTTCCTCCCTCCCATCCGAACTCTTATCCACTCCCGTGGTCTAGTCTTGGAAGATGAAACTACTTAAACCTATATCTTCAAAAAAAATTCTAAAATACATCTGAAGTCTGAAAGTGTTCAAACTAAAACACAACAGACAAGTTTCTGAAGTTTACATTGAAATTGGCTCCAACAGTATTTTGTAATTTATTCACTTGTGGGACATGGACATTGTGGCTGGCCAGCATTTATTGCCCATCCCTAGTTGCCCTTCAAAGTGGTGGTAAGCTGCTTCCAAGTTGGGATGGTGAGTGGCTTGGAGGGAAACTTGTGGGTCATGGGGTTCTCCTGTATCTGCTACCCATGTCCTTCTCGGTAGCCATGGGTTTGGAAGGTGTTGCCTAATGATCTTTGGTGAATTTCTGCAGTGCATTTTATAGATAGTATACTTTGCTGCTGAGCGTCGGTGGTGAAGGCTGTGGATGTTTGCGGACATCCACAGACAAGGAACCAGCCAAAATGCAAAGGGAGTTGAAGTGTTAAACCATAAAAAACATTTGTGGACCCAGCCCTTTTTGGATTGACAGCCAGCCGAGTGGTGAAGATTGCATGCGGTCACATTTCAGTAAATCTCATTCTCCAGCGCATACCCAAGTGTCTTCCTGTGGCATACTGTGAAAGTTCCTCTGTGTCAGCAAATGCACCGTTTGAATTTAGTGCTGAGATTGTCATGTTGCCTGTGCAAAACCCGTGTCCTAGTTCTATCTGTGTCATTAGTACCTGCCAATATTCCTTCTAATTTTCTTTTTCAGTGCGCAGACTTCTGAGGTCCGTGCATGGTATCAAGTTCCAAAACTGGAAGTCTGCACTGGCGTGCCGTTTGAGTGCAGATAGGCCGCACAGATTCAAGGGAATGGTGGTACCACATGGATCATGACCACTGGATCATTCCCCTTCCACTGCAAGTTCCTTTCCAGCCCTGAGCAGGTGTTCCGAACCTGACTCGCGCCGACAGTGCAGCCGTCAGTACTCAGCATTTTCTGCAAAGTAGTGTCAGTTCCGTGCACTACACCATTACCAATCACTGTATTCCTTGTTGCTTGTCCAACTTGAATTGCTGGTGCCATGTTCAGTTTGCCCATCCACCCTGCAGCCACTTGCTATCATTCAAATAAGTCGTGAGATCCTCAAACTTATTGAACAAGTACAGTGGCTGTCACTCATGTACTCCTGTTCTCTGGGTCCTCATATCTGTATCACAGTCACGCACTCATGTCCCTGATCAAATAAGAAGCCCTTGTTATGGTGTGGCTGTCTCCTGGTGCAAAGAATGCAGGTAACCATCCCCCTCCAATGCGTTTGTGTCTGTAGTTCAACCTCCAGTTCTCAAACACTTAATGCAAACATGTTAGCTCTGCATTAGAGGTATATATTTTCTTCACCACTAATCTGTATACTATGTTAAAAAGTGGGAATAGAAGAACTTGACCAATTATCAGAGAATAGCCAAACACCTAACTCATTTCTTTGTAGTAGCACACGACTATGTTCCAGTTAGCTCTGACTCATAGAGCTATGTTAGAGGCAAAATATTGACAATACTGGAAATCTGAAACAAACACAAAATGCTGGAGAAACTCAGCAGGTCTGACAGCGCCTGTGGAAAGATAAACAGAGTTGACAGTTTTAGTCAGTTTTATGTTTCTCTCTCCACCTGACCTGAAAGTTTCTCCAGCATTCTGTGTTTGTTTAACATAATTCTGTCTGCCAGCCAAAGGGCTCTCTCTTTGTTCACTCTTCTTGGATTGCAGATCAGCCAGTTTAAGTGTGGTAGCAGGGAAGTTTGGGAAACAGTTATACAAAATAGAATTAATGATCACATGGAAAAATGTGGGTTGATTAGGTACAGCCAAAATGAGTTTCTTCAGGGAAAGAGTAAGAACTGCAGATGCTGGAGTCGGAGACAACACAGTGTGGAGCTGGAGGAGCACAGCGAGCCAGGCAGCATCAAAGGAGTAGGAAAGTTGACGTTTTGGGTCGGGACCCTTCTTTTCTGAAGGTCCACACTGCACTATCTATTTCTTCAGGGAAAGTCTTGTTTTTAACTTGCTGGATTATTTTTAAAGAGATAACTGAGAGGTTGAATGTCATTCTGTTGATGTGCTGCACGTGGACTCCAAAAAGCATTCAACACATTGCCATATCGCAGACTTAAATTTATAGCTCATGGAATAGAAAAGACAGCAGCAACGTGCATACAAAATTGTCTGTCTGATAGGAAACAGCTTAGTAGTCGATAGATATTTTTTGATCTGGAGGAAGGTTGTAGTGGAGTTCCTTAGGGGTTAGTATTGGGACCTTTGCTTTTCATGATCTGTAAAGTAATGGTCTAGTGCTTTACGTGCAAGGAACACTTAAAATTTGTCACGTGCAAACTTGGAAACATTATAAACTGTAAGGATAGTGTAGAACTTCAAAGGGACGTGGATATGTTGGTGGGATTGGGCAGATAGGTGGCAGTTAAAGTTCAAAGCGCAGAGCTGTGAGGTGATTTGGTCAGAAGAACATGGAGACACAATATAAAAATAAGTACGTTACCAAGGGAGATAAGGGAGCAGACAGACCTGGTTGTACATGTACATGGGTCACTAAGGTGGAAGGATGGAAAGAGCAGTTAATAAAGCAAACAAAATTTTGGGTTTTATGAACAAGGGCATAGGGTGTAAGAGCAAGGAGGTGATATTGAAATTGTATAAGTCACTAGTTAAAGGTGCGTACAATTCAGGCTGCCACACTATTAGAAGTATGGAAATGTGTTGGAGAAAATGCAAAAGAGATTTACAAGAATGGCTCCAGGGATGAGTAACTTCAGTTATGAAGACCGATTAGAGATATTGGAACTTTGCTCTTTGGAATGAAGAAGGCAAAGAGAAAATTTGATAAATGTTCTCAAAATCATGAGGGGACTAGTTTAATCAAAGCACTAAAGAGGACGTAGGTAATTTTTTTCAATAGTGTGTGGGATACAGGGAAAAGGCAGAAGATTGGCATAAGGTCAAAATGCTAATTCAGTCATCAGCTGTGGTCATGATGAGATGAATGGCCTTCTGCACAACAATTTTGCATGTGAGTTCAAGTGCAATTTACTTTCCTGCCTGAGGTTCATCAAAGATTTAGGATTTTAGATGAAAGATAACAAACAGAAAGTGATTCATGGCTTTCAATTAGTCTTTGTGTTTTAAAAAGGTTTGAAAATTAGGAACCTGTGTCCAAACAAGTGTGAAAAGGTAAGTTTGCCATAGTCCCGGTGGACAATTGGCTGCAGTCTCATTAGAGGGAGATGGCAGATAGTAAGTTTAATCTGAGAGTTTCCTTTCTTCAGGTGAGGGGCGAGTTTGAATTGGCAGGACATGTATGGTAACTTTATCTGGTGTGGGAACAGATTTTCAAAAGCAATATGCTGCAGATGCCAGAAATTTGAAATAAAGATTGGAAAACACACTGGTTATTTGGCAACAGTTGCATCTATGGAAAGAAAAATGGACTTAATGTTTCAGTTCGTTGTCCTTTTTAGTTGAACTGTAGGATGTGATTTTTTTTTTTAGTCAATTGAAGGGAAGTCAAACCTACCTCTCAGAACTTGATCCCTTTTTCTCAGGTCAAACGTTACCTTTGTCATCCAATCTAGTGACAAGGGTGGGCCTGTTGAGTTGCTCACGAGATTCTACCAAACACAGGCTGGATACCAACCCTCCAGCACTTTCTCCTACCTCCCTGGACCATGTCCTCATTGCTGGACATCAATTCCTGGATCATTACTCACCCCATATCTGGAGATCTGCCCTCCTCGGCCTCCAACTTCAGTCCACCAACCCTGAACAGCCCAATTCAAGCTCCTTCCCAAAATCTACAAACAAGACCATTCTGGTTTATTCACTGTTTCAGTTTTACTTGCCTTGATGAACGAACTTCCAATCTCATTTCCTTTTTCCTTTCATAGTCCGGTCTGTCTGTACCTACATGTTTAACTCTTCTGATGCCCTGTGTTAACAGATTGCTGTTGCCTGGCTCTAACCGTTTCCTCTTCACTAATGGCTTCCAATCCTTCTATGTTTACGTTCAAGTGCCCCACTTCTCTCTCGAACAGATGTCCAAACGTTTCTCATCCGTCACTACTGTCTTCCACCTAAGCTTGTTCTCACTCTGAATAACTTACTTTTCAAGTTCACTCAGCTTCTTCAAATGAAAGGTGTTGCTGTGGATACTTATAATGGATCCTAGATATGTCTACCTTTCTGTGGAATACGTGGAACATTCATTACTGCAGTCTTACTTGGCAGAGATGAGACTCTCCCTCATCACTTTATCTGGCATGTTAATGTTGAAACCGGGAAATCCTTTGCTTTCTGAAGACCAGGTGTGCACCATTCAAGTCAAACGACCCAGACCTTTACAGGAAATCTAGATACGACCTCTGCAAGGCCATTCGAGATGCCAAGAGGCAGTACCAGACCAGTTAGAGGCCCAAAATAACCCTACAGACATCTGGCACCTGTGGCAAGGCCTACACGACATAACAGGATACAAAATGAAGCAGAACAAAATACCGGAAAAATACGCATCCCTCCCTGATGCGCTCAATACTTTTTTACACTTGGTTCGAGCTGAATGTCAGTGGTGTGATATCTACTGCCCTGACAGCCACGGACACACCTGTTCCCTCAATTACTGCTGCAAAAGTCAATTGGCCTTCTTGAGAGTAAACCTGGCCCAGATAGAGACCCCGGCCTTGCACTCGGATCCTGTGTGGACCAACTGGTGGGAATATTCACTGATGTCTTTAACATCTCCTTGCTACAATCTGAAGTCCCCATCTGCTTCAAGAAGACCACCATCACCCCAGTACCAAACAAAACACATGCAGCATTCCTCAATGACTGCTGCCTGGTTGCTCTGATGTCCATAATTATGAAATACTTCAAGATGTTAGTCACGGCTCATGTCAACTCTAGCCTCCCAGCCTGCCTCGATCCCTTGCAGTCTGCCTATTGGCACAACAGGTTCATAGCATCAGTCATTTCTCAAGGCGTATGATCACTCCTCGAACACCTGGATATTAAAGATACCTACATCAGGCTTCTACTTAACAACTGTAGCTCTGCAGTCAACACTATAATCCCAACTAAACTAATCTCCAAACTGAGACCTAGTTTCAGTTTCACCCTCTGTAATTGGATCCTCAGCTTCCTGACCCACAGACTGCAATCAGTGAAGATAGACAACAGCACCTCCTCCAAGATAATCTTCAACACTGCCCAAAGGATGGGTACTCAGCCACCTACTTTACTCCCTGTACCGTTATTACTGGCCAAATTTCGTCTGAACACCATCCGCAAGC
This sequence comes from Ginglymostoma cirratum, assembly GCA_024137785.1. Taxonomy (NCBI): domain Eukaryota; kingdom Metazoa; phylum Chordata; class Chondrichthyes; order Orectolobiformes; family Ginglymostomatidae; genus Ginglymostoma; species Ginglymostoma cirratum. Next base: position 41,069,452 of record JAHRHZ010000019.1, on the reverse strand, counting down.
TCACTCACGACACCACCGTTGTAGACCAGATATGAAACAATGACAAGTCAGAATACAGAGAAGAGAGAGAATGTTTGGTGTCATGGTGCAAATATAATAATTTATCGCTGAATATCAGTAGAACTAAGGAACTGATCATTAACTTCAGAAAGAAAGGAGGAGGACACATCAGTGGAGCTGGCTGGAGAGAGTCGAGAACGTCAAGTTCCCAGGCGTGGTGATAACCAACAATCTGTCCTGTACATTCCATGTAGATGTAACAGTCAAGAAGGCACAACAGCCTTCAGGCGGTTTAGGAAATTTGGCATGTCCGTAAGGACCCTCATCAACCCGTACAGATACACCATAGAAAGCATTTTATCTAGGTGCATCATGGCTTGGTATGGCAACTATTCTGCCCAGGACTGTAAGAAACTACAGAAAGTTGTAAACATAGCCCAGACCAACACTCAAGCCAACCTCCCATTCATGGACTCCGTCTGCACTTCTCGTTGCTGCAGAAAGACAGCCAGCATCATCAAAGACCCTTCCCATCCCAGTTTATATTCTTTCAACCTCTCCCATCAGGCAGAAGATACAGAACTTTAAACACTTATCCTAACAGGTTCACAAACAACTTCTTGCCATCTGTTATTAGACCACTGAATGGGCCTCTCTAATTTCACATCTAATGTTGATCTTGCTTTTGTGTACCTCCTGTGCAGCTGTAACCTTGTATGCCTTGCTCCATCTAAACACCCTATCATCTACATGTCCTTCAATGTTATGATCTGCTTGTACCATAAGGAAAACAAAACAAAGCTTTTCACTGTACTTGGGTACATGTGACCACAGTAAATCAAATCAAATCAAATGATATTGGTGCAATCATTTCTTGCCATGAACTGGAAACTTTTGTTGAGTTTGTTTCCAACTTTTCATCACCTTCATCTGGTCCATCTCTGACTCTTCCTTTCCCTCCAACTTCTGTTTTTCTATTTCTGGAGCCAATCTATCAACTAATATTCAGTATAACTCATGGACTGTTACACCTGTCTTGCCTATATTTAATTACACTCTGCTTCTTGTAAGGATTCTGTTTCATTCTCTTCAGTTTCTTCATTTTTGTCACATCTGTTCCGATGATGTAACCTTCCATATCAGTGCTTCTGTCATGTCTTCCGTTTTCTTCAACTGAGCATTTGCACCTGCTTTGGCTGACAGGGTCAGCACAGTTGCTATCTGCAAGCCAGGATGGATTGGGTCTCCCTAAACTTCACCTTCCTCCCTATCAGCCTCTGTGTTTTCAACAGATCATGCTGTGTCATTTGCCAGTTCTGGTGATGTCACCACCAAACACATTTTGCCCTTCCCTTTGTGTTTCCTTCACAACATCCTACTTCATTCCTTACTCATAGAACATAGAACAGAAGAGCACAGTACAGGCCCTTCGGCCCACGATGTTGTGCCGAACTTTTACCCTAATTCTAAGGTCTATCTAGCCTCCACCCCTACCTTATACTGTCATCCATATGCCTATCTAATAGCCACTTAAATGCCCCTAATGAGGCCAACTCCAGTATCCTCTCCAGCAATGCATTCCATGCCCCGACCACTCTGAGTAAAGAACCTACCTCTGATGTCCCCCCATATCCACCTCCACTCACTTTAAAACTATGCCCCCTTGTAATAGTTACCTGCACCCTAGGAAAAAGTCTCTGGCTGTCCACTCTATCTAGACCTCTGATCACTTTGTACACCTCTATCAAGTCACCTCTCATCCTTCATTCTAAAGAGAAAAGCCGTAGCGCTCAACCTTTCCTCGTAAGACCTTCCCACCATTCCAGGCAACATCCTGGTAAATCTCCTCTGCACCTTTTCCAACGCTTCCACATCTTTCCTGTAATGAGGCGACCAGAACTGGACACATTACTCCAGATGTGGCCAAACCAGGGTTTTGTATAGCTGAAGCATAACTTCACGGCTCTTGAACTCATTCCCTTTATCGATGAAAGCTAACACACCATAAGCTTTCTTAACAACTCTATCCACCTGGGTGGCAGCTTTCAGGGAACAGTGGACATGAACCCCAAGATCCCTCTGCTCCTCCACACTGCCAAAAATCTTTCTGTTAACCCTGTATTTTGCTTTCAAATTTGTCCTTCCAAAATGAATGACCTCACACTTTTCAGGGTTAAACTCCATCTGCCACTTCTCAGCCCAGCTCTGCATCCTATCAGTGTCCCTTTGTAACCAAGAACAACCCTCCGCACTGTCCACAATGCGACCCACCTTGGTGTTGTCCGCAAACTTACCAATCCACCCTTGCACTCGTTCATCCAAATCAATTACAAAAACTCACTTGAAACATACTTTCATTTCACTCATTATCTTTGCGTTTAAGTGCAGGAGATGCATAGTTCTCTCTTTTGACCTTCCTTTATCACCATCCAAGGCCCCAAACACTCCTTCCAAGTGAAACAGCAGTTTACCCATACTTGATTCAATTTAGTATATGGTATTTAAATAGTTCTTTTTCGTGTTTGAGAACTTGAGCATTGTTTTAAAAAATATACATTTTGTTGAAGTCAAAAAATGTGGAACTGGAAAAGCACAGCAGGTCAGACAGCTTTCGAGGAGAAGGAAAGTCAACGTTTTGTGTTGTAACTCTTCCTCAGGACTGGTGAGGGGGAGGGAAGCCCAGAAACAGAGGGAGCGGGTTGACACTGGGTAGAGAGATTTTGAAGCTAGTAATGCAGTTGGGGGATATTGTGGTTGGTCAGTGGAAGTGGACAGGTGAGTTAGAAGATGTACAGGTGGGGGGAGGGGAGACTTTAAAGATGGTGAAGTCAATATTCACACCATTGGGCTGTAACCTACCAAGGCAAAATATGAAGTGTTGTTCCTCCAGTTTGCATTTGGCCTCAAGTGGATAGCAACCAGAAGGTTGGGCTGATTGGTGCGTGCAGAGTGGAGATGCACTGTGAACCGGTTCCTGAGTCTGCATTTGGTCTTTCCAATACAGAGGAGACCTCATTGGGAGCAATGGATACAAAGTAGATGAGGTTAGATGAAGTGCAAGTGAATCTCTGCTGGATTTGGAAGGGTTCTTTGAGGCCTTGGATAGAGGTGAGAGGGCAGGTGGGGGAGAGGTGTAGCACCTTCTGCGGTTGCAGAGAAAGATACCGGATGTGGTAGAACAGTTGGTGAAGAGTGTGGAGCTGACGAGGGAGTTGCGTAGTGAATGGTACCTGTGGAAAGTAGACAGGCATGGGGAGGGAAATAATCTTTTTGTTGGTGTGGTCCGATTGAAGGTGGCGGAAATGTCGAAGGCTGATGCATTGTATTCAGAGGTTTGTGGAGTGTTATGTGAGAACTAAGGGGAATCTATCCGTATTGTTGTTGAGGGGAGAGACTTTGAGGGCGGAAGTGCGGGAAATGGGGGAGATGCAGTCGAGGACATCCTTAGTAAAGGAGGGGAAACAACGGTGTCTGAAGTAGGAGGATATCTGCAAAGTCCTAAAGTAGAACGCCTCATCCTGGGAGCAGATGCAGCAGAGACAGAGGAATTGAGTATGGAATGGTATTTTTACACTACCTCTCACCCACCTTTCTGTAATTAAGGTGATTGTGGGAGTCAGTAGGTTGGAAATGGATATCAGTGGTGAGTTGGTTGCTAGAGATGGAGACAGAGGAGCCCAGGAAGGGAGGGAGGTGTCAGAAATTGTCCAGGTGAATTTAAGGGCATGGTAGATGTTGGCAAAGTTGATGAACTGTTCAAGTTCCACGTGGAGCATGAGACAGCAGCGATACAGCATCAGTATAATGGAGGAAGAGGTGAGGGATAGTACCAGTGTAGTTGTTGAAGCAGGACTGTTCCACGAATACTACAAAGAGGCAGGCATAGCTTGGGCCCAACTCACCCCTTTTGTTTGTAGGAAGTGGGAGGTATCAAAGGAAAAATTGTTGAGGCGACCAGTTCCGCCAAGCAAATGAGAGTGTCGGTGGAGGAGGACTGGGTGGGCCTACGTGAGAGGAAGAAGCGGTGGGCTTTTAGGCCATCCTCATGGGGTATGCAGGTGTCTTGGGACTGAATGTCTGAGGTGATGATGAGGTTTTGGGGGTCAGGCAGTTGAAAGTTGTGGGAAAAGTGGAGGGCATAGGTTGTGTCCCGAATGTTAAGTTGGGAGCTCCTGGACCAAAGGGAAAAGAATGGAGTTGAGGTAAGAGGAGATGAGCCTGGGGGGGCAGGGGCAGGAGCAGGAGCAGGCAGAGGCAATGAGTCAGCCGGGGCAGTCAGGTTTATGGATTTTGCATAGGAGATAGAAACAGGCAATGTGGGGTGGGGGAACTATATCAAGTTGGAGGCTGTGGACGGCGGATATCCTGAGGTGATGAGATTGCTAATGGTCTGGGTGATGATGGCTTGGTGATCAGAGGTGGGGTCGTGATCGAGGGAACAGTAGGAAGAGGTGTCGGATAGTTAACGTCTGACCTCTAAGATGCAGAGGTCAGTTTGCGAAACTACCACTGTACCTCCCCTTGCTGGGCGGGTTTAATGATGGGGTTGGGGTTGGAGCAGAAAGAACAGATGGCTACGTGTTCCCATGGGGAGAGATTGGAGTAAGTGAGAGGGGTGGAGAGATTCAGGGAATTGATGTCATGGTAACATTTGGAGATGAAGTGTTCAAAGGGAGGGTAGGAGGCCAGGAGTGGATGTTCAGGGAAGATGAAGTTTGCTGGAGGTGGGAGAAGGGGTCATCAGAGGGTGGGTTGGATTCTGTTTCAGAGAAATAGGTGCGGAAGCAGAGGTGGTGGAGAAAGAGCTTGATGTTGAGGTATGTATGGGTGCAGGGGGATGAAGGTGAGTCCTTTGCTGAGGACTGACCGTTCAACCTCACTGAGGGGGTGGTCTTGGGGGATGGTGAAGACCCGGCAGGGCTTGGGGCTGGGGCTATGTGTAGAGCTGGAACTAGGAGTGGGCATGGTGTTGAAGTCACCCAATCATCACTGTCTCATTACAATATAAATCAGTGGTTCTCAACTTTTTCAGTATCAAGGAACACTTCAGGAGGAGATCAGAAGCACAGAAATGGCCTCGATGCTCGGGTATGCAGCCATGGCATACTGGTTGAAAACCCCTCATGTTGATTTTTCCCTGTAATTTTGTAGGATAGGCTCAGACTTTTCTCTCTGGAGCGTAGGATGTTGAGAGGTGACCTGACAGAAGTTTACAAAATAATGAGAAGTGTAGACGGAGTTAATGGTAGTTGTCTTTTCCCTAGGATGGGCATTTTCAAGACTAGGGGGCACATTTTTTTAAGGTGAGAGGAGAGAGATTTAAAAAAGGCATGGGCAGATTTTTTACACAGGGCATGGTTCATGTCCAGAATAAATTTCCTGAGGACGTGGTGGATGCAGGTACAGTAACAATGTTTAAAAGATATTTGGATAAGTCATGAAGAGGAAAGATTTGCAGGGATATGGGCCAGGAGCAGGCAGCTGGTAGTATTTTAGTTTGGGATTATCTTTAACATGTTCTGATTGGACCGCAGGGTCTGTTTCTGCACTGTATGACTCTATGGTTCTTGGAAAAATGCAATACCAAAAGCTTTGACAATATGTAACTTTTCTCAGTTTTGTTGTATTTGTTGTTCCTCCTGTACACAGGAATGCCAAACATAGCCAGGGTAGGCATTTTACAAAACATCTTTGTTTAGTTCACAAACGTGATCCCAAGCTTCCTGTAGCTTGTCATTTAAATTCACCTTGCTGTCACTCACCTTCAGTCTAGGGTGTGCTACAGTTTTGGCAACTTTCCTTGAGCTTCGTTGCAAATGTTATCACTTCACACTTCACCCTCTGGACTTCAGCTTTAGATCATAACCTTTGCCTCCATCCTCAGTTTGTTTTTAGTTTTTTTTTGTTTCTTTCCTTATCCCTTCATAACTGCATTCGTATGGCTGCTGTGTAGCCATTTGAACCTCATTTGGACATGAGCTTTGTTTTCTTACTTGACCCATTGCCAGTGTCTCTGAATTTTGCACCTCAAAATGTTTTGTTAGTTACTATCTTCTGCCCTCACCCTACTCCACATATTCAATTTGTTCTGCTAGCACCCCCTCCACTTCCACTATCTTGAATGTTTCTGTTTTTCTTCAATCCTGTTGAATGGAGTGACTGGGAATTTCAGTTCTGTTTCTTGGCATATGTATTGCATGTCCTGCTGAATAGAACACGTTAGATTAACTTGTTACATCTATGTGCTATAATATGTACTGTGGTTATTAAATTCTAACTGAGAGTACAGATCAATGTACCCAAAAATATTGGGACTGTCTTTGAGATGCCATTTGGTGTCACTCACTTTCTTTTTTGTTACCATTTTCCCCATCAGGGTTCTTAAGTAAATAGGCCATTTGAAAGCAGCATTTGTATACTGGCAAGACGAAAGAAAAATGCTGCAGATGTAACACAGTGTGGAGCTGCAGGAGCACAGCAGGCCAGGCAGCATTAGAGTAGAAGGAAACCTGACATTTTGGCTTGGGACCCTTCTTCAGAGAAGGCTCTGAAGAATTGGTCCCAACCCGAAACGTCAGCTTTCCTGCTCCTGTGATGCTACCTGGCCCCCTGTGCTCCTCCAGCTCCACACTGTGTTATCTCTGACTCCAGCATTGGCAGTTCTTACTATCTCTGTTCACCTACACATCCGCTAATGTGGTCTGCTGCATCCGCTGCTCCCAATGTGGCCTCCTCTACGTCAGTAAGACCAAGCAGAGGCTCGGAGACTGCTTTGTAGAGCACCTACGCTCTGTTCACGACAAAGGACAACACCTTCCAGTCGCGAACCACTTCAACTCCTCCTCCCACTCCCTGGGTGACATGTCCATCCTGGGCCTCTTCCAGTGTCACAGTGATGCCACCCGGAAACTGGAGAGCAACACCTTTATATTCCGCCTTGTGAGCCTACAACCCAATGGTCTCAGTGTGGACTTTACCATTTTCAAAATCTCCCCCTGCTCCAGCCTCATCCCATGACCAACCCTCCCTGTCATCCCCACCTCCTTGACCTGACGCAACCTGTCTGTCTTCTCTCCCACCTATCCGCTCCTCCCACCTGACTGACCAATCCCCACGAATCCCTATCTGCACTCATCTGTCACCATCCCACCTACCTTCCCCAGCACCAACCCTCCACTCTATTTATTTCAGAGCTTCCTTCCTCCTCTCCCATTTCTGAAGAAGGGTCCTGACCCGAAATGTCACCTTTCCTGCTCCTCTGATGCTGCCTGGCCTGCTGTGTTCCTCCAACTCCACACTGTGTTATCTCTGACTCCAGCATCAGCAGTTCTTAATTTCTGTGATATATGGGAGTTTTTTTTAAAGACCAGTTGATTAGAATGCAGGACAGACATGTTTGCATGAAAATGAAGAGCTGGAACGGCAAGATATAGGAACCTTGGATAACAGGGGAAATTATCAGCTTGGTCAAAAAAAAGGAAACATACTTAGGGTCCAGGTAACTAAAAAGATGAAATCCTTTAAGAATATAGAGAAAGTGGGAAGGAGCTCAAACAGGGAGTTTGGGTTAAAAGGGACAATGAAATGTCCTTGGCCGACAAGGTTAAGGAGAATCCCAAAGCATTTTATACATATATTAGAAGCAATAGGGTTAGCTAGGGAAAGAGTAGGCTGACTCAAAGATAAAGGAGGGAGGCTATAAGTGGAACCAGAAGAAATGGATGAGATCTCAACTGAGTACTTTATGTCGGTATTCACCATACAGAGAGGCATGAGAGATGTTGAGGTTAGGGAAAGCTATGAGAATACTCTCGGACAGGTCAACATAATGAAGGACTAAGTGTTGGGTGAGTTGAAATACATTAAGATAGACAAGTTCCAGGACTAATGGGATCTATCCCAAGATACAGAGGGAGGTAAGGAAGGGAAATAGGTGGAGCCTTAACAGATTTCTTTACATCCTGTTTTGTCCCAAGTGAGTTTTCAGAGAACTGGAGAATGGCCGAGCTTGTTCCTTTGTTTAAGAAGTGAAACAGAGATAATCCCGCTAATTACAGGCCAGTGAGCCTGATGTGGGGAAACTGTTGGAGTAGATAATGAGAGACAGGACTTACTTACATTTGGAAGTGAATAGACTTGTCGGTGGTAGGCAGCATGGGTTTGTGAGGGGAAAGTCATGTTTCACCAACTTGAGCTTTTTGAGATGACAATAGTTGAGGGATGGGCAGTGAATTTTCTTCAGATGGACTTTAGTTAGACGCCTTTTGATAAGGTACCTCATGGCAGGCTGGTACAGAAGGTGGAGCCTCATAGGATCTGCGATGAGCTGGCTAGATGGACACAAAACTGGCTTGGTCATAGAACACAGAGTAGCAGTAGAAACTTGCTTTTTAAAATGAAGATCAGTAAGTAGTGGTGTTCTGCAGAGATCAGTGCTGGGAGCTTTGTTTGTTTAATCATCTGGAAGAAAATGTAGGTAGTCTGATTAGTAAGTTTGTGGATGACACCAAAATTGGCAGAGTTGCAGTTCATGAGAATTGTCAAAGGATACAGTAGCATGTAGATTGCAGATTTAGACAGAGAAATGGCAGTTGGAGTTTAATCCGGACAGTGTGAGGTGATGCATTTTGGAAGATCAAATTCCGATGCAAATTATACGATAATGGGCAGAACATTTAGGAGCATTGACATGCAGAGGGATCTGGGTGTATAGGTCCACAATCCCTGAAAGTGGCAACATAGGTAGCCAGGAAGGCATACAGCATGTTTACCTTCGTCAGCTGGATTTTCGAATATAAAAGTTGGCAAGTTAGTTGAGGCAACTTTTGTTTGGCTACATTTGAAATATTGAGAGCAAATCTGGTTGCCACACTACTAGAAGGACATGGATGCTTTGGAGTGGGTGCAGAGAAGATTTACCAGGATGTTGCCTGGACAGGAGGGTTTTAGTTACGAGGAGAAGTTGGATAAACTCAGTCAGAGATAGTAGGAACTGCTGATGCTGGAGAATCTGAGATAACAAGGTGTAGAGCTGGATGAACACAGCAGGCCAGCCAGCATTAGAAGTGCAGGAAAGCTGATGTTTCGGGTCTGGACCGGAAATGCCAGCTTTTCTGCTCCTCTGATGCTTCCTTGCCTGCTGTGTTCATCCAGCTCTACATCTTGTTACCTTGGATAAACTCAGATTGTTTTCACTGGAAAGACAGAGTCTCAGGGGTGACCTGATGGAGATCTACAAGATTTTGAGAGCATAAATAAGCTGGATAGTCAGAGGCTTTTTCCTAGGGTGGAAAGGTCAACTGCAAGAGGGCAAAGGTTCAAGGTGAGAGAAGGAAAGTTTAGGGGAGAAGTGTGGGGCAAATGTTTCATCCGGAGGATAGTCGGTGCCTGGAACACAGTGCCAGTGGAGTTGGTGGAAGCAGGCATGTTAGCAAAGTTTTAGACATATCTTGATGGACACGTGAACGTGAGGTGAACAAAAGGATAGAAACCACGCATGGGCAATAAGTAGCGGGTCTGAATAAGGGGAATCAGCACTGGCTTGGTGGGCCGAAGGACCTCTTCCTGTGCTGTGCTGTGCTGTATTATACAGTTGTATAAAAGCAAACTGAAGGAGGAAGGAATAACATTAAAAATATAAACTTAAGGGTTTGCATGATATACGTGTGAACACAGGAGAGATTGCAAATAAAGTGCTTGAACCAGAGAAATAAATTGTGCAAGAATTTGATTTAACCATACATTTAAAAAAGGTTCTTGGTTTGTAGTTTGGAAACTGAACATTCCTGGAGTAGGCATAAGTTAGTATAGGAAAAAAGGGGAGCAAGTTGGAAAAAGTTACATGCGACTGAGACGGACCATTTCAGTGATATAAGAAGGTAAACAGCAGAGAAATGTAAATAAAAAAGAAATTATGGTCATCTTGACTTGAATATAAAGGCAGATTGTCAAAGTATGTAGACAACCCAAACAAAAAGGGAGCATCCTTAACTATGGAGAAGAATAAAAGCGACTTATGAAGGACATGGACAAATTAATATGTTTGTGTGATGTTAGATGAAATATGACTTGGAGACAGATAAAATTTTGGACAGAAGAAAAAGAATAGGAAAAATGTAGTTTAACTTTCTTTAATTCAATATCCTTTAAAGTTAATGTTTCAGATGTACAAAAAGTAGAAAAACAAGTTTATAAAGATGTAAAATGTATATAGGATCTTAGATTTGATGAATAAAGGCATTGATTACAAAAGCCAATAGGTCATGATAAACCTGTCCATATGGTTTAGTATAATACTTTTGTAGCTATAGGCATCTTGCTTTAAAAAAAATTTGAGGCAATGGAAGAGTGCAGAAGAAATTCACAAAGATGATATCAGAGATAGAAAGCTTTATGACAGTAAAGTAGATAATCTAGGTCTCTAATTATTAGAGATCAAATAAAGGTTGAATAAGTATTTTCACAAAGTAATGGCTTCTGTTCATTGGGCAGAGATCTATTAGAGATTGTGATGAATCAATTCAGGGGACCTGTTTCCACCTGGTGAGTTCGTAACTATAGACCCTAACTTTATCACCATTTGAATGGATGAGGAAATAGAAGTGGACAAACATGTGTAAAGCAATGTTACTAGAAAGAAAGAGCAGGAGGATGGAACAAAATAGATAACGTTTTTGGAGCATAAGCACAGGCAGGATAGGCTGAGTGGATTTTTTCTGCTTTATAATATTATTTGATTTATTAGGCATGAAAGACTGTTAGTACTTGAAAATAAATCACTTTATGTTGTTGTGAAACGGGTTGAGGTACATTAAAATGTCCAATGTAATCATAATGTTTAGCCAGGTAATTATATCATAGTCCAGGGAATAACGAGAGAATTGAAATTCAATCAGTTAAAGTAAAGAAATACAAAGCTGCTGTCAGCAATGGTGTCCATTGTCATTAAAAAAAATCACCTGGTTTGGTAATACCCTTCACTGAAGGAAATCTGCAATCTCTATCCAGCCTAGATTTGAATTCAAACTGGCAATGTTGTTCATACGTTGTACTCTGAAATCATATATTGTTAGTGAAGAGAATAGTCTTAGAATTTTTTCCTTGTTGCCTGTTCTGCGTTCTTAGTTGTGAGACTCTGCATTGATCAAGTGTTGGGATAAATACCATAATAGAAGGTGCTTATGCTGCTCTTGTTTCTGTGATGTCTCAGTTGTCATTGTCTCAGTTCATTGATGTAGCTCACTGTGAATCAAGATGCACTACTCCCAGAGTCTTCACAAATTTTATTAAAGTAATATGCAAAATCCCTAATATAAGATAACAAGGTGTGGAGGTGGATGAACACAGCAGGCCAAGCAGCATCATAGGAGCAGAAAAGGGTCTAGGCCCGAAACGTCAAGCTTTCCTGCTCCTATAATGCTGCTTGGCCTGCTGTGTTCATCCAGCTCCACACCTTGTTATCTCAGATTCTCCAGCATCTGCAGTACCTATTATCTCTGCAAAATCCCTAAGGTACTCGATTTTCAAATCCAGGCTGTTAGAAAGCATTGATCAGGTTTCTGTACTTTACCAGAAAACATTTTCTATTACAGGTCATTTAGATTCTAGTTATAGTTAACAATTAAACTAAGTAAACTCGATAAACTAAAGCTTTAAATCACTATGCTCCCTCTTACACACTCAGACAGACAAAACATACAAATAGGGGGTGAATCACGCACTTTGTACATTGGGGAGATGAAGCGCAGACTGGGCAACTGTTCTGCAGAACCCGTAAATGACCAAGATTCTTCTTGCCTTCCACCTCAACACCATTATATTCCCTGGCCAACATCTCTGTCTGAGGCTTGCTGCATTGCTCCAGTGAAGCTCAGTGTAACCTGGAAGAAGATCATCTCATTTACCACTTGGAAACTTTGCAGCCTTCTGTACTTGATATCAAGTTCAATAATTTTAGGGCCTGAGCACCTTCTCCCATATCCTTTCCTGAACCCCACACACCAGGCCTTGTCATCATATGGGCTCCCACCACAAACAATCCAGTACCAGCCATTACAGTCCCCGTTAGTAGCAGTTCATTCTCCAAGACTGATCTTTACCGATTCCTTTGTCTGCACAACAGTGTTTCTGTCTCTCTGGGCTCCATACACACCTATTGTTTACTCCTCCCTCCTTGCCTTACCCCACCTTCAACATATATAACAACCTTTTCCTAGCTACAATCCATTCTGAAGAATGGTCACTGGACCCAAAGCATTAACTCAACTTTCTCTCCACAGATACTGCCAGATCTGTTGAGAATTTCCAGCAATTTCTGTTTTTGTTTTTTAGCGTTTTTTTTTTAACTGATATTATCTGTGTGGTTGAGTATCACACAACTTAGGTGAACTTACCTCAGCATCAGTGTGCGATAACTGAGTGCACATTATTTGTTACAAAACAGAAACCCTGATTTTGCGCCCCATCCCCCATGTATTTTTGTCACTCTGGAACTGAGAAACTGATTTTAATTATTCTAACGTGATTTTAACTTTTAAGTATGAGTGTGTGTATATATAATATATATATATATAGGAAACACTTTTGCAGCTTACAAATTAAGAGTCTGAGTTGAGCCCATTAAAATAAAGCAGCTAATTTTAAAAAAACCTTAGATTTATATGTGACCTTGCAAAACCTAATGCCATTCCAAATCACCTTACAGCTAGCCAATATCCCCTCTGACTTTTTGTGTCATTGTGCTTCATTGTTCATTTTAAAGCACAGCCAGTATTTCAAAATTTACTCTATCTGGCCACATGCATGCAGTCTAGTAAAGGAAAAGACTTAAAAACAGCCGAGGTAGTATTTTCTAGGTTGCTGCACGTTGGGTGGATCTTGGAGAACATTGCAGCCAATTAAGTACTTTTGAAGTATTTTAATGTTTGAACTGCAACAATCAATATGCACAAAGCAAGCTCACACAAACAGCAATGGGACAGTTTTGTCACAAAACTGCAAAAATATAGTCAATCAACTTTCCAGCTTTAATCTGATTTTAGTATCTGGGACTCTCATGGACTAAAATTTTTAATTTCTTTTAAGTTTTTTTTCCTCAAGTGGGGCAGTCCTAAACTAGACAGTATAGGTTTAAGGTGAGAGGGAAAAGATTTAAAAGGGACCCGAGGGGCAACTTTTTCAATGCAGAGCGTGTTGTGTGTATGGAATGAGCTGCCAGAGGAAGAGGTGGAGATGGGCACAATTACAATATTTAAAAGGCATCTGGATGGGTTTATGAAGAGGAAGGGTTTAGACGGATAGGGGCCAAATGCTGGCAAATGGGACTGGGTCGAGTTGGGATACCTGGTCAGCATGGACGAATTGAACCAAAGGGTCTGTTTCCATGCTGTATGACTCGAAAAGCAGAAAACGTTGACTTAAGGTAGCTGCACTGGTTACCTGACCGATTTGAGCTCATGAGCTCAATGTGAGTCGAAGCCAAAATTAACACTTCATGAAAAGGCATTGAGACTCAGCTGTGAAGAAATCATTGTTTGCTTTTTGATTGACATCTTTCTGGAAGTTTCATGTATTAGGATGAAAATCACATGCAGATGATCCAGTTGTACACAATGATGATGCTAGACTTGGAAACGCAATGTTTTTTTTTCTGGAAAACAGATATTGGGCAGAATCAAGAAAGAAAATATTCATAACAATGGTAACTGGAAGGTTTTATTTCTTTTTTTCTCTTTCTCCTTCTCAACCTCTCTGAATGCAAGTTAGAGAAACAAGTATTCACTGGGAACTGGAGGATTCTACAGATTTTGCCACTGCTGTTGATTCAAAAGATCAACTACATAGCTGTGGCCTCAGGTTCAACTCTTGAACTTGAGCTGAAAAGCTTTCCAGCTGCATATTCTTTATTCTTCCTTTGTACTTGGTATCCTCCCTCTTGTTAAACTTTATACCTGTATCAGTGTTTGCATTTGATATGTATTTTATTTTTCTTGGGGTTAGTATGTAATAAAACTGATTTCATTCAATTAAACCTTGGAATTAACTCTTTAATTCCAACATCTGTTGTGACCCTGACTGAGAAGGTTAAAAAGAAGATGCTGTGAAGCAAAAATACGGTACCGAGGAGACGAAGAATCTGCAAAAAAATGCTGACAATATCTAGTAAATCGGCAACAGTTGTGGATAGAGAAACAAGAGTTAATGTTTCCTAATTCATTACAGCATATTATTTTCCCCAGGAGACTGGTGATGAAACCTGGGACTATGCTTGTTTGTTTGCCTCAACTACTTAATAAGTTGGCTGAACCACTGCTTTAGAGCACTTTTATAAGAATGTATATACCTTAGCATCAACGAAGATTTAACCTGGGGCTAGGCTTGTCTGTCTGCTTCAACCACTTTTTGATTTAAACTTGCTGACACAGACGTAGTAATCTTGATTGAAGGGTAAATGTTTGATCGGAAAGAGGAATTGAGGCAAGGATTTTACAGAAATAGAAAATAGATTTCTAATTTGAGTTAATTCAGCTTCTTTGTTGACTAGCTTGAGCTGATGATAATTTCTAGAGGCGTTATTGTAAAACACCATAGACTAGGAACTTTGAGATGCTCCCATTCCACCATTGTAAACAGGGTTTTACCACACTTCTGAAACATTGCTGTGAGCCTACAGTAAGTGCAGGCCAGACTGAATAAGGGTGGCAGTCCTGAAAGAGCATTTTGTTTTCTTTCATAGGATGTTGTCATCATTGACAAGGTGACCATTTGTCTCCCATCACTGATTGCTCTTGAAAAGATAGTGATTTGGCACCTCATGAATCAGATGGGTTTTTATGACATGTGGGGGTCCCATAATCAGCATTATTTTGCCAGTTATGTTATTAAATTAAGGTTTTGCTTAAGTTCCCCAACTGCCATTGTGATATTTGAACTGAGAGCTCCACATTATTAGTTCAGACCTCTGGATTATGAGTCAATTACCATAACAGTTGTGCTACCAGCTTTGCATCTGTGGCTGGTCTGAACACACCACAATTCTTTATGGTACAAATGAATTTATTGTTATAGCAGTGAACTGTCTCTGAGTAATTTATGTAGCATTGAATGTAGATAGGTAGATTAACATAATCCAATCAGTTCAAAGCCAATAAAGGACTGTTTTAAGGGGAAGTTTCTCCAAGGATTATTAAACTAGATAAGTAAACATCTCTCTATTTTAAACCATACCTGATATGAAATAGTGTTTATCACCTATTCTGAGTGGTATTAAACTAAGTGGCTTGCTAGGCTACTTCATAGGGCAGTTAGAGTCAATATTGCTGTGGTTTGGAGTCGCAAGTAGGCCAGCCTGGGTAAGGATGGTTCATTTGCTTCAACACATTTGTGAACAAGATGTGCTTTTATGACAAATCATTTGTAGTCTCATGGTCACCATTATTGAGACGAGCTTTCAATTCCAGATCTTCACGAGTAATTGAATTTGGCTTAGTGGTTAACACTGCTGCCTCACAGTGCCAGCATCCTGGGTTCGATTCCACTTTCGGGTGACTGTCTGTGTGGAGTTTGCACATTCTCCCCGTGTCTGCGTGGGTTTCCCCTGGGTGCTCCGGTTTCCTCCCACAGTCCAAAGATGTGCAGGCTAGGTGGATTGGCCATGCTAAATTGCCCGTAGTGTTCAGGGATGTGTAGATTAAGTGGGTTACATGGGGATGGGTCTGGGTGGGGTGCTCTGAGGTTTGGTGTGGGCTTGTTAGGCCAAAGGGCCTGTTTCCACACTGTAGGTATTCTATGATTTGATGATTCTAAATTCCTTCAACTGCAATGTTGTGATTTAAACAATGTCCCAAGAGCCTTCTCCTGGGTCTCTAGTCCATTGACATAATCATTACACTACCACTTTCTCCCAGTTAGATAAATTCTTTTATTAGGTTGACTGCTTGTTAAATGGTGCAGTGGTAGTGTCTGTACCTTGGAGTTAGAAGTCCAGGTTTCAATACCCACCAAAGTTTCAAAAGTGTGTCAGAATATACCTGTATGATCAAACCATTAGTGATTCTTGTGGTGGGGTGGTAGTGTCCCCAACCAGTGTCTGGAGACCAGGGTTCATGTCCTACCTGCTCCATGAGCATCTGTTAACATCCTCAAATGTATTGATTAGAAAATATCAAAATCAAATGTCTTTGAAGGTAAAGATATAATGAAACATGCCTGGTTAACATGATGGTATTTGTGAAAAAGATTTGGATGTTGAGAACCAATTCTCTGCGAATTCAAAAGTGAATAACCTTCATGTGGGATACAATAATAAACTGTTTTTGTTGTTAATTGCAATTCCCATTTGCTGTTCTGTTGAGAAAGAGGTTGTTGTGATTACCTATTTGTCAGTAGTTTGTCTGTAACAAAATAAATCATGAATCTCAAGAATTCAAATCTTCTCCATATTTCATGCTTAAACAGTGTAAACAATATATATTCAAAATGCTGTTTGTCATACATGAATGTATCTTTAATATGTAGTGAGTCCTCAAGCTTCTGATTGATCTTTGGAACTACATAGTAGATATAGGCTAGCCAGATTTCTGCTCAGCACATATGGTAGGCATTCAGTTTTTTTTGTTCTTGGCTTCCTATTTTAGTAATTTTCAACTTTCTGCCCTCAGTGCATTTTATGCTTTCCCGCATGACCGGATCCTGACCCAGTACTTCTCATCTGAATTTTTGCTCCTTACCACGTGTGGTTATTATCTTGAACTTGTCCCCTGTTTGAACTTAGCTGTTCACTTTTCAAGTTTTGATGCAATACTGAGGTTGTCTGTTTGACTGCTTCCAGCTTGACCACTCACTGATTATTTATGAACACCATCACAGAAGGTCTGAAATAAGAACAGAAAATGCTGGAAATACTCAACTGGTCTGTCAGCACCTGTGAAGATAGAAACAAAGATTAACTTTCAGGTCTGTGACCCTTACAGTTGAAAGACAGGGTATTTCCAGTAATTTTTGATTTCAGAATCAGTAATATTCAGCATGTGTAGCCTGGGTGATCTAATTGAAATAAGTTTCTAAGTGGATTTGCTTAGTCAGTTGATGTGTACTGAATAAATTAACGATTTCTAGAATGATATTGCAAAACGTTTTGTACAAGCTTCAATAGAAATCATGTAGTTATATTAACTAACATATGGCAACACAGATTTTCTCCAAACCTCCTTTTTCTGCATCTATGTCTAATACCTGAAGGATTGCATGGGTTTAGAACTTGTTGGTAAAATTTGGGTATAGAGTATATAGTTATCCCTCACCTTGTAAATATTCATTTGAGTGAAGGGTAATGTGGATACTCATTATAGGTTTGTGAGGTATCCACATATTTTCTTCTTTTTCAGAGTCTAGTAATCTGATAAATGATGTTAGTGTATTGGTTTTATGTTTAGCTAATGTCAGGCTTACTCAAGTTGTGATACTATATTGTTTTGTAGTTGAAAATGGTTAATTTAGTTAGGATTATGTATGAAGTAAATCCATAAAGCAATAGAAATTTAATAATGGAAGAAGCTGTTCCTGGGTGACTTCTATTCAACAGCTTCTAACGTAATTGAATTCCTTTTTAACCTCCTTTCTGTTCCCTGCCCACTTTCCTGCGTCCACTGCATTCATTCAAAAGAACATGGCTGACCCTGAGTGCCTCAGTTACCCATAAGTTTGTTGACCTTGCTGTAAAGTATTTGGCTAGTTTTTGATACTCAGTTAAAACAGATTTAAATTCCAGTTTATTATACTTACATTTCTGCTTAGCTAATTAATCTATGTTTAATTATGACAAAAGCTGTGGTTGGCTGGCTCGCTGAGCTGGTTCATTGTTTTTCCGCAGATGTTTCATCACCCTGCTGGGTAATATCATTAGTGCAGCCTCCAATGAAGTGCTGTTGTGTTTTTCCACCTGTTATTTGAACTCTGGAGTCTGTTGAGCTGGATTACCTCACCTCCGGTTTTCCTTCGCAATGGAGCGTACATGGGGTCACAAACCCACATCAATCCTGCGACAACTACCCACCCGAACCAAAGACCCATTACCCACTATGGACAGGATCAATGTCATACAAGATTTCCTACAGAGACTGTGACAAACGGGAAGGAAATTAACACAAAGGGTACACAAACATCAATTGGCTGTGAAAAGACACAACCAATACTCACTCAACCCTGTCTACATGGATAAGGAGAACCTCCGATTTGACTGGGACAACATCAAGATCCTGGGACAAGCAAAGCAGAGACGAGCACAGAAGCCTGGTACTCCATGAAGAAAGCCATCAACAAACACATAGAGCTTGACCACTGCGAAGGAAAACTGGAAGTGAGATTATCCAGCTGAGCGGACTCCAGAGTTCAAATAACAGGCAGGAAAACACAACAGCCCTTCATTGGAGGCTGCACTGATGTTACCCAGCAGGTTAATGAAACGGCTGCGGAAAAACAACGAACCAGCTTGGCGAGCCAACCAACCACGACATCCACAATCCGAGCTACAAATCTACTCTCAAACCTTACAACAAAAACTGTGAATTAAGAATGTCAGATAACAAGGTG